>CM019928.1:1954858-2580259 GCA_009764595.1 Geothlypis trichas
TTTTCTTCTTTGATTTGCTTTTAATCTCGTCCATGAGCTCTCCTGGTGCCCTGGCTGATTATCACTCTCTTCACCTCCTCTCAGGAAGGAAAGGCACTGGGAAGGAGAGTGGGGAGAGGGCAAAGCCAAGGAGAGGGGCCTGCCCATGGTGGCTCTGCAGAGCCCTGTGAGGTGCTGCAGGAGGGTGGATGCTGCAGGATGAGGATGCTGGGGAGCACCTGCAGCACAGCCTGCACTGGGGAGCTCCCCATGGCACTTCTCCAGCCTGGCCCTTCCCTGGCACACATCTCCCCCAGCGCCTCTGGAATGTCACTTGTGTCCCCTGGCTGTTCCCTGGAGCCCACATCTGGAATGTCCACATCTCCCCCAGTGCCTCTGGAATGTCACTTCTGTCCCTTTGCTGTTCTCTGGAGCTCATATCTCCCACATCTCCCCCACATCTGGAACGTCCATGTCTCCCCCAGCGCCTCTGGAATGTCACATCTGTCCCCTGGGTGTTTCCTGGAGCCCACATCTCCCACACATCTGGAATGTCCACATCTCCCCCATGTCTCTCTCAGTGCCTCTGGAATGTCACTTCTGTCCCTTTGCTGTTCTCCGGAGCTCATATCTCCCACATCTCCCCCACATCTGGAACGTCCATGTCTCCCCCAGCGCCTCTGCAATGTCACTTCTGTCCCCTGGGTGTTCCCTGGAGCCCACATCTCTCACATCTACCCCACATCTGGAATGTCCACGTCTCCCCCAGTGCCTCTGCAATGTCACTTCTGTCCCCTGGTTGTTCCCTGGAGCCCACATATCTCACATCTACCCTACATCTGGAATGTCCACATTTCTCCCATGTGTCCCCCAGTGCCTCTGCAATGTCACTTCTGTCTCCTGGCTGTTCCCTGGAGCCAGACTTTGCCCCTGGTACAGCCCCAGCCCAGGTTTTTGGGGCCTGGGGAGGTCATGAGGGTCCCATTTGACACCAGGGGAGGATGATGATGCTTTGTGAGGAGGCACCTTGTGGATGGGCACACCCGAACCCGTGATCAAAGCAGCCCAGATTTCTCCACCACAGACTGATCACTGTTTATCTCATCCACTTAGCTGTCATTAGGAAATAAATCCATGGCTTCTGAGATGGCAAGGAGGTTTCTGGCTCTCTAAAGCCACCTTTGGTCTCCCTGGGATGGCCCAACCTGCCAGTCCAGGGTCTAAGGCAATGCAGGGCACCTTTGGCTGCCCAGACCCACCTTTGCCCTGACCTCCCTCTGGCTCCAGCCTGGCTGTGTCTGGTGTGACCAAAATCATGGCTGCAAACACGACCTGGGTGTGAGCCAGGCTTTAAAAGCCCCAGAAGTTCTCCTGGAGGGAGCTGAAGGAAGGCCCAGCCTGCAGAGGGGCTGTGCTGCTCTGCACCACGCTCCATCAGTCCCCGGTGTCATCTTTCCTGATATCTCTGCCAAACCCTCCTGTGAAATATGACAGATGCACTAGGAAATATTTCCTTTTTGTTTGCTGGATGGGTAATAACTTGCCTCCGAGACAGTCTTTATAGTCAGCACAAAAGTAATTTACCTACATGCAGCACAGCCAGGTTGCCATAAATCCTCCTCTCCCCAGTCCTGTGCCTGGAGCTGGGGGTCCTGTGCCCCTCTCTGTCCCCTCTGCCACCACCCCCAGCCAGAGGGAGTGTTTGTAACACCAAAAAATAAATAACGGAGCTGGCGGTGGCAGCAGGGCCCTGAATCACAGCCCCTCGCTGTCAGCCCATTTCTCTGCAGAAAGCTCTTAGCAGTTAATTTCTGGCTAATTTATTATCCTTCGGCTTAGCCCTCCAGCACCATTAGCAGTACACTGACACAACTGAGTGAAATATTGTCTAATTTATTATCTTATTACTCCTCTGGAACAGGATCAATTAATTACCCATTAAAGTATTTCAGCTGCAGAGATTTATTAGGGGCCTCGGTGTTTTAACAGATGATTAGTTATATATGTTTGTTTGCCTGAGGAGCACAGACTGGCAAATGACTGGAGGGGAAGGGGAAAGACACCGAGTCGGGAGGTAGCTAATGGATCTTTTCTTGACTCTGTGAAAATGGAGCAGTCAATGACAAGAATTATCGACTCATTCACTTGCGGTTTGGAGATAACCATATGTACAGGGAGAGAGAGGGGGCGAGGGGAACCGGCAGAAAAAAAAAAAAGCCTCACTCAACTGCTTTTTCCATTCAATAAATTTGCTTCAGAATATATTGGATTGGGGTTTGATGGCTATTTCGTGTTTTGCAGAGTGCTGACACTGGTATGATTCAGTAATTATTGTTTCTTTTAAGTTATTGCTGTAATTTTGCTTTCTAAGATCCCAATCAATTCCCGCCTCTCAAGGGCACGCTTGAAAAGCGATATTTGAAAACAGCCCTCTGATAGATTGTGCCGTTAGACAGTGGCTGAGACAAATAGCCTAATCTGGCACAAATTAGCTTGGCTTCCACAGATAGTTTTATACAGCAATGTAAATTATATTGTCAGGGCCAGTCACTTTCCTGCTTAGAGTGTAGCTAACAAGAAGCCATGGAGACATTACTGGGGCTGCTGCAGAGCCTGTGCCAGCCCAGGGCAGCATTCCCGGGGTGCCAGCCCATCCCCAGCCTGGGATGCCCGTGCTGGGACCCTTGGGGACACACTGGTGGCACTGGGGTGCTGGCACTGCCATACACAGCCCCATCAATGCTCCCTGATGTGCTCTCCACGTTCCTCTGGGCATCCTTCCCTGGGTGCCAGCCCTGCCCTGCTGGTATCCCCATGCTGGGACCCTTGGGGACACAGGGTGCTGGCACTGGGGTGCTGGCAGTGGCTGCTGCCATGTACAGCCCCATCAATGCTCCCTAACGTGCTCTCCATGCCTCTCTGGGCAGCATTCCCTGCCCATCCCCAGCCTGGGATCTCCTTGCTGGGACCCTTAGGGACACAGGGTGGTGGCACTGGGGTGCTGGCACTGCCATGCACAGCCCCATCAATGCTCCCTAACGTGCTCTCCACGCCTCTCTGGGCAGCATTGCCAGCCCATCCCCAGCCCTGCCCTGCTGGGATGCCAGAGATGGGACCCTTGGGGACACAGGGTGGTGGCACTGAGGTGCTGGCAGTGGCTGCTGCCACACACAGCCCCATCAAAGCTCCCTAGCACGCTCTCCACACCTCTCTGGGCAGCATTCCCAGCGCATCCCCAGCCTGGGATCACCCGTGGGGACACAGGGTGGTGGCACTGAGGTGCTGGCACTGCCATGCACAGCCCCATCAATGCTCCCTAATGTGCTCTCCATGCTTCTCTGGACAGCTGGAGGAGGGTGGTGACCCCAGGCAGGAGCTGATGGGGTGCCCAGCCCCATCTGGGGGTCTGTCTGTCTGTCTGTCTGTCTCTCCCACGGGGCTGGGACCCCTCAGGCAGCAGTGGCAGGGGGTGGCTGTTGGAAATGCCACCTCCACCCTGCCCTCCTCACTGGAATCAGCCCCAGAGTTGTCACCTGGCCAGAGGGACAGAGCCAGCTGCAGGGCCAGGGAATGGAGGGCACAGCTGGACAGGAAAGGGAAGCTGAGCTCTTCCTGCAAGCCCAAAGTGCCCCCCAAAAGGCCATAAGAGCCTTGTAGGTTCTCCACACGAGAGCCTGGGAGCATCCGTGGCAGCAGCCAAAGCTGAATTTCCCCTCTGTCAGCAGAAATTCAGTTTTGATCCTCCCAGCTCCTCAGCTTGATCCTGAATGGAATTAGGACGGGCTTAAGCGAGAGAGGAAAGCAAGCCGAGCACATCTAAATGGAGGGAGAAGGGAGTAATGTGGAACTGCTGTCACAGCACAAGAGTGTGTCAGGTGCAAACAGGCTGAAAAGCAGCACAAAAAGATGGATTTTCAAGCAGCTGTTGGCTAAGCCATGGAATTCATCACTGCGAGGTACCACGGGCGCCCTGAGCAGCATGGAAATGGCGTGTTGGGACAAGGAGGGGGTATGGAGGGTTTAATGAGCCAGGTTTGAGTTAAGCCAGGCTGTAAGGGATCCAAATCTGGGTGTAAGGAAGGAGGAAACTGCAGGGGGGCAGATGAGGCAAACTGAGGGGTGCAGACAGGGGCAAACTGAGGGGTGCAAAGAGGAGCAAATGCAGGAGTAGAGGTGGGAGGAAACTGCAGGGGTGCAGATGGGGAAACCACAGGAGAGCAGGCAGGGGCAAACTGCAGGAGAACAGACAGGGGCAAACTGCAGGGGTAGAGGCAGGAGGAAACCACAGGAGAGCAGGCAGGGGCAAATTGCAGGGTTGCAGACAGGGAGAAACTGCAGGAGAGCAGATGGGCAAACTGAGGGTGCAAAGAAGGACAAATTGAGGGATGCAGACAGGGGCAAACTGCAGCAATGGAGGCAGGAGGAAACTGGACAGGGGGAAATTGCAGAAGTGCAGATGGGGCAAACTGCAGGGGTGCAAAGAGGGGGCAAACTGCAGGAGTAGAGGCAGGAGGAAACTGCAGGAAGGCAGACAGGAGGCTCTGCTGGCTGCAGCACTCGGTCCCCAGGGCTGCCTTCACCCCCAAGGTGGGATGCTGGATTTGGGAATCCCGGTGGAGAAAAGCAGATGAGAATGCAGCCATGGAGGGACCCCACACCATCCCAGCCCCTTGGCCCTGTTTGAGGCCATCCTGGGGTGGCAAGTGCCACAGCAGAGTGTGCCACAACTGTGCCACAGCAGAGTGTGCCATGGCAGTGTGTCCCATACCAGCTGTACCACAGCAGCCTGGGCCATATCCACCCACAGCGTGCCCTTGCTGCCCCAGAGCCACTGTGCCATCCCAGAACTCAGCCCTGATCGACTCTGTGAGTTCAGGGAAGGGAGGAGGAGGAGGAGGAGGCCGGGAGCAGCTCCTGGCAGCCCTGCAGGAGCAGATGGAGGATGCTGTCAGCCACGGCGAGAGCCCCAGGCCCTTCTTAACCTTGCAAATGGCTCCTGCAGCAGAGGAACAAACGCCTTACCCGGCCTGGAGGGCTCTGGCTCCTGAGGAAAAGCTGCTCAATTCTCACTCCATCCCCTTCAGACCAGCAGTTTAGCACGGAGACTTGGAGCTGGAGTTGAGGACTGCAGCACGAGGCTCGGGAAGATCAGAGGAGCCCATCTGGTCAGCAATTATCCCATAATATTGGAATGATGCTTATTTGGAAACACAACCCCAAGGGCTGCAGAGGAATTCATCAAAAACAAGGAGCAGGGAGGAGAGAGGACTCTGGGGACTTGCAGCTCTGCTGAGCTGCTCTGAATTCCTCCACAGTGCCATGGCTCCCTCAGGCACAGCCTGCCATGAGTTTGTGTGTTCTCAGCCCATTTCCCCCACACAGCCAGGTGAGCAGCCTTGCCCAGCCAGGTGAGTAGCCCAGCCCAGCCAGGTGAGCAGCCCTGCCAGCCCAGCCAGGTGAGCAGCCCCTGCCCAGCCCAGCCAGGTGAGCAGCCCCTGCCCAGCCAGGTGAGCAGCCCTGCCAGCCCAGCCAGGTGAGCAGCCCCTGCCCAGCCCAGCCAGGTGAGCAGCCCCTTCCCAGCCCAGCTGCTCTGCTGGAGGTTCTGACACCACTCCAGATATCTGAAGGAGCATCCCTGTAGGAGCAATGGGCGCAGGACGGTTGGGACGGACAGAGATGAGAGATCTCTGCAGCCAGGGCTGGAATTTGGGGTTTATTGCAAAGGGCCTGGGTGCAGGGCCCTGCTGGGAGCTGCCAGCCACAGCTCAGAGCAGGCCTGAAAGAGGGAGAGAGGTAAAGAGAGAGAAGGCAAGAGCGTGGTAGAGATGAGAGAGTGAGGAAGAGTAAAGAGGGTAAAGAGAGAGTAAAAGAGGACAAGGTTCCTGTTACAATACAATAAATCTTCTTCTGGTCGTGGAATTTGGGGTTTATTGCAAAGGGCCTGGGTGCAGGGCCCTGCTTAGAGCTGCCAGCCACAGCCCAGAGCAGGACTGAGAGAAAAGAGGGGTAAAGAAAGAGGTAAAGAGAAAGAAGGCAAGAGCATGGTAAAGAGGATGAGAAAGAGAGAGAGGATGAGAGGGTAAGAGAGCAAGGTTCCCATTCCAACACCATAAATCTTCTTCTGTGTTGAATATTCTTATTCTCACTAACCAATCTAGTACAAGATACAAATCCTACAGCATTTCCATACAGCCTATAAGAATCACTACATTACCACACTGTGTTACATTTTAAACCCTAAAAACTCCTCTTTGGGCCCCTCCTGCCAAGCTGTAGGGTCTGCTCTGACCCTTGGAGCTGTCTGCAAGCAGAGGGTGTTGTTCCATCCAAAGGGGATCACCTTCAGCCAGCCACACCATTGTTTTCCAGTTGTTCAGTGACTGAGGGATCTCAAAGCTTGCTTTCATTTCAATCTCACTTATAGTTTCCATATTCTCAAAATCTTCTGCCAGACAATCACATTTATAAGGCTTTCCTGTTCCATCTTCCCCAGCAGGAATCCAGGACACTTTTCCCCCAGAGCCAAGCCAGGAGTGACCCTGGGCTCGTCCCTCCTCTCTTTCTGCTGCTGCAATTCTCCTTCCCCTCCCAGCAGCTGAGTAATGGCTTTGGAAAGATGACACTGCACTGATTTAGGGGCTTGACCTTGGGAATGCTCCTGAAAAAGCTGCGGTTTCCTGAGCAAGGCTTCACGTTGCCTTTTATGAACACTTTGCAGTCACATGGATATTTGGGTATGTAGCAACCAGCTGGGGAAAAAAAAAAAAAAAGAATGCAGGAGAGAAAGAAGGGATGAAAAAAAAAATCCCTTTTATATCTCCAGGCTGCCTTCAGCAACAACATTCCTAAATAGGAGAGGTTAAATATATTGCTGCCATTACACTCTACAAGGAACACATTCCATAAAAACGAAGGTGCCGTAAATTATACAAATATGATGCTAACAAGCCAGGAAATGCACTGCTAATGAGGTCAGCTATAGAACTCCCGCAGTGCTGCAAATCATGTGCCAATCCGGGCGCAGGAGGTGCAGGAGCAGCCCTGGGTCAGCATTTTCTGAGCGCATTTGTAACCCCCTGCTCGCAGCGCTTCTCCAGGTAGATAAAAGCTCCTCCTCTCTCTGTTTGTGTGGCACGGGGCCCTCGGCGCTGCTTGTGCCCATTGTTCTGCGGGGAATCGCTCGCTGCGATGTGCAAATATTGGTTCCACTTTGCAAGTCTGGAGCTTTTGTGTTCCTCCGAGGCTTGCTCCTGGAGGAATTCTACATGGGGGATTTTTCTGGCCCTGTTCATCGTGTGTTTGCTAAAGCTCTTTAAAATAAAAGTCAAATAAATAAATTATATTATATTATATTATATTATATTATATTATATTATATTATATTATATTATTATTATTATTATATTATATTATTATATGCCTGGAGGAATTCTACATGGGGGATTTTTCTGTCCCTGTTCATCGTGTGTTGGCTAAAGCTCTTTAAAAAAAAGTCAAATAAATATATTATATTATATCATATTATATTATATTATATTATATTATATTATATTATATTATATTAACTTGTTATATAATATAAACTTGTTATATAATATAAACTTCTTATATTATATTATTATGTACCTGGAGGAATTATACACGGGGGCTTTTTCTTTCCCTGTTCATCCTGTGTTTGCTAAAATTCTTAAAAAAATGTCAAATAAACTTATTATATTATATTATATAAAGTTACGTTACGAAAACTTAATATATTATTATATTATATTGGATTCTACTGTATTATATTGTATATATTATATTCTATTCCATTCTATTATATATTATATATTGTTATATATTATTATATATTATTATATATTATATATTACATATTATTATATTATATATTATTATATTATATTATATTATATTATATTATATTATATTATATTATATTATATTATAATTATATTATATTATTATTCACCCGTTCACCTCCCTCCCTGCTGGGCAGTGGGACAATTAACACAACCAAGAGTTGCATTTAGGAGCCAAAGCAAGAAACCTGCACAAAACCTGTGAAAAAACACGCTCAAAGCCCTTTGGACTGCTTCAGATTCCTTCATCAGGAGGAATTTCTTCCTAGGAAGGGTGGATCAGGAGGTGATGGAGAATCAGGAGGTGTTGGGAGAATCAGGAGGTGTTGGGGGGATCAGGAGGTGTTGGGGGGATCAGGAGGTGCTCTGGGGGATCAGGAGATGCTGGAGGGGATCAGGAGGTCCTGGCGGGGATCAGGAGGTCCTGGCGGGGATCAGGAGGTGCTGGAGGGCAAACAGGAGGTGCTGGAGGGGGATCAGGAGATGCTGGGGGGGATCAGAAGGTGCTGGGGGCAAACAGGAGGTGCTGGAAGGGGATCAGGAGATGCTGGGGGGCAAACAGGAGGAGTTGGGGAGGATCAGGTGGTGCTAGAGGGGCATCAGAAGATGCTGGAAGGGGATCAGGATGTGATGGATGGGGATCAGGATGTGATGGATGGGGATCAGGATGTGATGGATGGGGATCAGGAGATGCTGGAAGGGGATCAGGAGGTGCTGTGGAAATCAGGAGATGCTGGGGGGCAAACACAAGATGCTGGAGGGATCAGGAGATGCTTGAGGGCATCAGAAGATGTTCGGGGGATCAGGAGGAGCTGGGGGGCAAACAGAAGGTGCTGGAAGGATCACAGGGTGCTGGGGGCATCAGAAGGTGTTTGGGGGATCAGGAGGTGCTGCAGGGACCAGGTGCCTCTCGCAGAACAACCCCAACACTCCCGAGCTGCAGGCCCAGCTCAGGCAGGGTGTGAAATGTGCATTTCTGCCTCCCATTTCCATGTGGTTTTTATGGGTGCTCCAAGCAGAAAGAAGAGCAGCAGCCTCATCCAGGAGCCTCCTGGCTGGGCAGATTTATGAGCAAATGAAGGGAGGAGGAAGCACATCAGCTGCCTGGCCCAGGTGAGGGGATTAGCTCTGCTTGAGAGGAACCAGACAAAGCCAAGGATTGGACTCGGGCTCCCATCACCTCCAACAATGAGTAGGGAAGTTTGGAGTGCCTGGGATGAGCTCTGGGGCAGGAAAAGCTTTTTGTGCTCACATTTTCAGTGGTCTCAGGGCCACCAGAGAGTCCCCAGGGAGGATCCCTGCCCTCCCACCCTTCCCAGGCACCAGCCCATGTGGTTTCTTCTCATGCAAATAACTGCTCCAGCAGAACTGCATTTCTATATTTAATAAGCTGAATATTTACGTTAACTAAATAGCAGCTAATTATGAAAACATACTTAAGAGTCTGAGCAATTAAGCAATAATATATTACATAGTTATCAAGCCTCCAATACACATGTCCTTAATAATCAAAATATTAATATGCAGCTCCTCTTGCACTGCACAGAACTCTGCTATTACACAGAGAGTGTCCTATTACTGCCAAATTAAATGCATAGTTAGGCGAATTTAGGACACTTAATTTAATGTGCTCCCAAGAGTTCACTGTGGCAGATTCTCCCAGACAGGCCTGGATCTCGGCAGTGCAGAATTCCTGGAAATGCTCTTTGCTCCACAGCCTCCACATGGCTCTGCTGGCTCAGGGTTAACCCGTTCATGGTGCTCAGGGTTAACCCATTCATGGTGCTCAGGGTTAACCCGTTCATGGTGCTCAGGGTTAACCCATTCTTGGTGCTCAGGTTAACCCATTCATGGTGCTCAGGGTTAACTCATTCTTGGTGCTCAGGGTTAACTCATTCTTGGTACTCAAGGTTAACTCATTCATGGTGCTCAGGGTTAACTCATTCATGGTGCTCAGGGTTAACCCATTCTTGGTGCTCAGGTTAACCCATTCTTGCTGCTCACCGTTAACTCATTCTTGGTGCTCAGGGTTAACTCATTCTTGGTGCTCAGGGTTAACCCGTTCTTGGTGCTCAGGGTTAACTCATTCATGGTGCTCAGGGTTAACTCATTCATGGTGCTCAGGTTAACCCATTCATGATGCTCAGGGTTAAACCATTCATGGTGCTCAGGGTTAACCCATTCTTGGTGCTCTTGGTGCTCTGTGCTGCCAGTCCCAGCCCCCAGCAGGGCACAGAGGGACATTTTTCAGTGGAAATGAGGTGAAAGCAGGGCAGGGTCTCAGGTGGATGGTGCCCACTGCACCTGCCTCTGTGTGGGTCCCTCAGAGAGCAAACCTGGTGCTCCTGAGCTGTGTTTGGAGCTGTGGCTCTGCCTCAGTTTCCCCATCAGTGTGGCTGCTGCTAGAGGTTTGGTGCAGAGTGACATCCCTTGGGGAGGTGCAGCCCAGCTTTTATTCCTCAGGGGGATTGTGACGGTGTTCACAGGGGTCTGAGGATGAGGGAAGAGATGAGGATCTGACTTCATGTTTCAGAAGGCTTGATTTATTATTTTATGATATATATTACATTAAAACTATACTAAAAGAATAGAAGAAAGGATTTCATCAGAAGGCTGGCTAAGCTAAGAATAGAAAAAGAAAGAATGATAACAAACGCTTGTGGCTCAGAGAGTCCAAGCCAGCTGACTGTGATTGGCCATTAATTAGCAACAACCACATGAGACCAATCCCAGATGCACCTGTTGCATTCCACAGCAGCAGATAACCATTGGTTACATTTTATTCCTGAGGCCTCTCAGCTTCTCAGGAGGAAAAATCCTAAGGAAAGGATTTTCCATAAAAGATGTCTGTGACAGGGGATAATTCCTGCCTCTGAGCTCCTGGTGTTGGTTTGGAAACCCACAGAATTCCTTTTCCTCCTGCTCCTGGGGTGGCACAGACCCCGCCAAGGGCAGGGAGAGTGGGGTCTGTATACCCAGAAGTGGCACCCAACACCAGAGCTGCCCTTCTCCCCATGCCCACCCCAGAGGAGCTGCCTGCTCACCCCTGGGTGTTTTTAAGGCCTTATCTGCCAGCTGCCTTCCAGTTGTGGTGATTTACAGCGCGAGGAGAGCGCTCTGATAAATTTCCCAGCCGGGCCCTTGCAGAGTGGGGGTATCAACAGCCCCATCCAGACAGCCCTAATGGAAAGTGCCGGCTCCGCCGAGCGGGGCCTTATTTATGACTGTCTGTAATGCCACTGCTGCGGATTTATGGCCCCTTCTGCCGGGCAGGCGGGAGCTGCAGCATGGATGGGGAGGGGAGAGAAGGGGGAGAGCCCGGGGTGGCCACAAAGGGAGCAGGGGGAGCCCAGCTGGGCTTGGCACCAGGCAAAGGGGTGCAGGAAATGGGGGGCAGCGCCTTTCCAGCCCATGGATGGGAGTGGGATGCTCCCATCTGGAAGAGTGCAGCATTGAGGTGTGCCTGGCCCCAGGAGGGGTTTTGGGGAGTGATCCCTTATTTGCTTCTTCCCTTCTTCCCTTCTTTCCCTTCTTTCCTTATCCCTTCTTCCCTTATTCCCTTATCCCTTATTCCCTTATTCCCTTATTCATTTATTCCCTTATTCCCTTATTCATTTATTCTCTTATTCACTTATTCTCCCTTAGAATTCACAGAAACCCCTGACAAAGGGGAGAGAATGATGCATCTGACTCCATCTTATCAGAAGGCTAATTAATTACTTTATTATACTATATTATATTAATTACTTTATTATACTATATTACCCTATACTATATTATTCCATACTATATTACAAGGCCCCAGCTGGGCTTGGCACTGGGCAAAGGGGTGCAGGAAATGGGGGGCAGCTCCTTTCCAGCCCCTGGATGGGAGTGAGATGCTCCCATCTGGAAGAGTGCAGCATTGAGGTGTGCCTGTCCACAGGAGGGGTTTTGGGGAGTGATCCCTTATTTGCTTCTTCCCTTCTTCCTTTATTCCCTTATCCCTTATTCATTTATTCTCTTCTTCCCTTATTCCCTTATTCTCCCTTAGAATTCACAGGAACCCCTGACGAAGGGCAGAGAATGATGCATCGGACTCCATGTTATCAGAAAGCTAATTACTTTATTATACTATATTATATTAATTAACTTATTAAACTTTAGTACTCCATACTATATTGCAAGGCCCCAGCTGGGCCTTGGCACCAGGAAAAGGGGTGCAGGTCTTGGGGGGCAGCTTCTTTGCAGCCCCTGGATGGGAGTGGGATGCTCCCATCTGGAAGAGTGCAGCATTGAGGTGTGCCTGTCCTCAAGAGGAACAGTGATCCCTTATTCACTTATTCCCTTATTCTCCCTTAGATCTCACAGGGACCCTCAAAAAAGGGGAGAGAATGATGTATCTGACTCCATCTTCTCAAAAGGCTAATTAATTACTTTATTATACTATATTATTCTATACTATATTACATCTAAACTGAATTTGCCAAGCACTCAACTGCACACAACTGCACAGAATCTCCTGAGCATCCTCACACACACACATACACACACACACACATGGTCCTGACAGGCCAAGGAAACAAAACACCATCACTGTGGGTGAACAATCTCCATATTGCATTCTACTTTTGCACAAACAGCAAATAAAAATTCTGTTTTCTTTCTCTGAGGTTCAGAGAATGTAAAACCCAGAAATATTCTTGGCTAGAATTGTGCTTTGCTTTTCTCTGTGAAGAGAAATGTGGCGACAATCCCTGGTCCCCAGCCTGGCTCTGATGCTCTGAGCAGGACTGAGGGGATGCTGAGCCCAAGGTCACTCAGCAAACCCTTGGGGAAAAGCAGCCCCAAGAACAGAATTTGGAAAGCTGAACCCCTAATGGCCGCTGCTGTGCTGGAAATGCAGGGAATAAATCATGGAGAGCATGGAGAGGTGTGGGATGCTGGTCCCCCCTCTTCTCAGCCAGTGCTATATTTGCTGGAGGAATGAAAAAAATAATAAATTTTAAAAAAATTAAAAGGGAGCAGCTATAAAATCTAGATACTAATAAAATGTTCCAGGAAGATGAATTCTTCCGATATAATGGTGATCCCTGATACTGAAATGTTCCACAAATACATTTTCATAGCCCCACTCAGTATTATTTGTAGATCTTTTTGCAACCCTTGTCAACAAATTCCTGATAAAAAGGAGACACTTTGCTGTGTGCTAAAGCTATGAATTTAAGAAGTGTCAGCTGGTCCTTATTTATGGCGCAATCTTTGGCTTTCTCATTTTACTGATGTGGTTTGGAGCAGACTTTCTTCCTCACTCACACGCTCTCCCTCCTCACTCCCCACTTCAGGACATTAATCCTGCAGCTGTCTGGGGCTGCGCTGACTTTCTCAAGGTGCACAGAAGTTGTGCTCTGCAGACAAATCTCCGTGAGCAGGAAAATCCATCAAGGGCAGGGGGAAAAGGCACCGCCTTGGCAAAGCCCAGAATTCTCCTGGTGGCGTTGGGCAGGGCTGGTGTTTGCTCCAGCTCCATCTTCCAGGAGGGCAGGATGGTCCTGGCTGGGGACAAGGGGTGAGGAAGAGGATGGCTGAACAGAATTAACCCCTGGGGAAGGGGATGGAGGGAGCAGGGAGGGGAGAGCCCAGGGCTGAGTGCTCAGTGCTGGTCCCTGCTCCTTCCCTTCCCTGCACAGGCTGGAATGGGAGACACAGCTCCAAATCCTGCCTGGGAATGTGGGTGCTGCCCATGGGAGGAAAGGAAAGGAAAGGAAAGGAAAGGAAAGGAAAGGAAGGGAAGGGAAGGGAAGGGAAGGGAAGGGAAGGGAAGGGAAGGGAAGGGAAGGAAGGGAAGGGAAAGGAAAAGGGAAGGGAAGGGAAGGGAAGGGAAGGGAAGGGAAGGGAAGGGAAGGGAAGGGAAGGGAAGGGAAGGGAAGGGAAGGGAAGGGAAGGGAAGGGAAGGGAAGGGAAGGGAAGGGAAGGGAAGGGAAGGGAAGGGAAGGGAAGGGAAAGGGAAGGGAAGGGAAGGGAAGGGAAGGAAGGGAAGGGAAGGGAAGGAAGGAAAGGAAAGGAAAGGAAAGGAAAAGGAAAGGAAAAGGAAAGGAAAGGAAAGGAAAGGAAAGGAAAGGAAAGGAAAGGAAAGGAAAGGAAAGGAAAGGAAAGGAAAGGAAAGGAAAGGAAAGGAAAGGAGAGGAAAGGAAAGGAAAGGAAAGGAAAGGAAAGGAAAGGAAAGGAAAGGAAAGGAAAGGAAAGGAAAGGAAAGGAGAAAGAAGGAAGGAGTTAGAGGGAGCAAGGTGGGAAGCAGTGGCTGCCTGGAATTCAGTGCAGAGGAGCAGGATAAAGGTTTTCCTGGGAGAAAAGGGCATCTCCAACAGCACGGGGATGGAGTCACCAAATAAACTCATTGTTTGCTAAGTTTCCAGCTCAGAGCTGGGTTTGGTGTCCAGCTGAGCAGCAAACACTGGTTTGTCTCAGGAGAACCATCTCTCCTGGCAAGAGCCCACCCTGGGAGCCCACATTTCCCACAGGAGCTCCAGCTGAGGCTGGGTTTGGGCTCCTCAGGTGAGGCTGCAGGGTTCAGCAGTGGTCCTGGCACTCCTGGCTCACCCTCCCACCAGGGCTGCATCCAGAACTAATAAAGGAGCCTGTGGGTTCTGGGGAAATCCTTTCCGGTACAAATCCAGGACAAATCAGCAACAGATTACTCTGTTAGTGTGGTAGGGGTGGTGACAGTGCTGACTGAGTAATGGCTCATGGCAGCTCTGCTCTGAGTTTGCCCTCAGGAGGGAGGAGAGGCCATGTGGGGTGGGGCAGAGGTCTGGGTCTCCATCCCACAGCTGGGGAGGGGGTCCTGCTGCCCTGGCAGTCCCTGAGCCAGTGCCCCTGTCTGTGCCCCAGCTGCAGAGCTGAGGGCAGGAGCCACTTGTGGAGATCAGCTCCGGGTGCCCCAGGAATGAGCCTGGGACAGAGAGATCCTTTGTGGCTTGCTGGGTCCATTGCTTTCACAAACATCTGGGGTTTTGTGCACCTCTCTCTCTTCCCCAGCAGGAGTCAGGTCTTTGGCTGGTCTCCGGGGTGGAGAGCCCTTATTCCCTTATTCCCTTATTCTCCCTTAGAACTCACAGGGACCCCCAGCAAAGGGGGAGAGAATGATGCATCTGACTCCATCTGATCAGAAGGCTAATTAATTACTTTATTATACTATATTATATTATTTACTTTATTATACTATATTATTCTATACTACTTTACAAGGCCCCAGCTGGGCTTTGGCACTGGGCAAAGGGGTGCAGGGCTTGGGGGGCAGCTCCTTTCCAGCCCCTGGATGGGAGTGGGATGCTCCCATCTCTAAGAGTGCAGCATTGAGGTGTGCCTGTCCCCAAGAGGGGTTTTGGGGAGTGATCTATTATTCCCTAATTCCCTTATTCTCCCTAGAATTCACAGGGACCCCAGACGAAGGGGAGAGAATGATGCATCTGACTCCATGTTATCAGAAGGTTAATTAATTACTTTATTATACTATATTATTCTATATTATATTACTCTATACTATATCACAAGGCTCCAGCTGGGCTTGGCACCAGGCAAAGGGGTGCAGGGCTTCGGGGGCAGCTCCTTTCCAGCCCCTGGATGGGAGTGGGACGCTCCCATTGCAGCTCCTGGTTTGCAGATCCTGCTTTAACTATGGCAGATCCTGCTTTAACTATGGCACATGTTCATAATTTAAGTTCTTTACAACGGTGCTTGGTAAAGGCCGGAGCCTGCTCCCCGCTGCCCGTCCCTTTTGTTGGGGTGATTTACTGTTCCTCTGTGCCCCTCTGCCCACCGAAATTCATAACAGCTCTCACACAGCAATCCAGAGCTCGTAATTACAGCTGTGTCTGGTACTGCCATTGGAGCTAAAGGGCCTGCTGGCACTTTCTTTTTAACAGGAATCCAGCTCCCAGCTGGAATGAAATTTGCCCTGCTGATGGGGGTTTTTTTATTGGTTTGTTTGAGCCCTTATTAAAAAACTCCTCGGGTTTTTGGCAGCAGTGGTTCAGTGCTCAGCACCTTCCCGTCAGACTCGGAGCTTTCAAAGGAGCCCTGGGACTTGGGTTCAGCAGTGCCCGAGTGCTTCACCCCAGCCAGGAAGCCCTGCCCTGGGGCTGGGGCTGCCTGGGACAGTGATATCGTTTGTTTGGCTTTTATAAGGGAGTTTATTTTTAATTATTCTGAGTCGCCCAAGCAAATGTGCAAGAAATCAGGTACAACCCAATAAACGCCACGCTGGTGAGGTGCTGCTGATCCCCAGCCCTCGCCATCCACTGAGGCTTTGTTCTGCCTGCATTTGTGTTTCTGAAAAGGAGGTGGGAGCTCACTGTCCTGCAGGGAAATGTCACCTTGGGGTGGCAGAGGTGTGGGGCAGGGACAGGGTCCCAAGGACACTCACTCCAGGGAAGGGATTGTCCTCTGCCCTCAGCAGCTCCTGCAAGGGCTCCTTAAACTCCAGGAGAGCTCAAACACATTGTGGGTTTGGGGTTTTATTCCTCCCTGTCCTCTCTGTGTGTGTAAGGTGCCATGGATGTCACCTTGGGGTGGCAGAGGTGTGGAGCACCAGCGTCCCCCAGCAGCAGGGATGGGGTCCCAAGGACACTGGCTGGGAAGGGATTGTCCTCTGCCCTCAGCAGCTCCTGCAAGGGCTCCCTTCCACTCCAGGAGAGATCAAACACTTTGAGGGTTTGGGTTTTGGGAAGATCTCCAGGGTGCTGGGGGTGCCCTGTGCTCCTGTCTGCTCCCAGTCCCACATGGCCCTGCTCAGACACTTCCTGGCAACCAGAGGGTCCCCATGCCCCAATCCCAGCCCCTGTGTGCTGCATGCAGCCAGTCCTTGCAGGACCCTGGGTCCTTGCAGGGTCCTGGGTCCTTTCAGGGTCTTGAGTCCTTGCAGGGTCCTGGGTCCTTTCAGGGTCTTGGGTCCTTGCAGGGTTCCTGGTCTTTGCAGGATCCTGGGTCCTTGCAGGGCCCCTGGTCTTTGCAGGATCCTTGCAGGGTCCTGGGTCTTTGCAGGATCCTGGGTCCTTGCAAAATCCTTGGTCCTTGCAGGATCCTGGGTCCTTGCAGGGTCCTTGGTTCTTGAAGGATTCTTGGTCTTTGCAGGATCCTGGGTCCTTGAAGGATTCTTGCTCCTTGCAGAATCCTGGGTCCTTGCAGAATCCTTGGTCCTTGCAAGATTCTGGGTCCTTGCAGGGTACTGGGTCATTACAGAATCCTTGGTCCTTGCAGAATCCTGGGTCCTTGAAGGATTCTTGGCCTTTGCAGAATCCTGGGTCCTTGAAGGATTCTTGGCCTTTGCAGGATCCTGGGTCCTTGAAGGATTCTTGGCCTTTGCAGTACCCTTGGTCTTTGCAGGATCCCAGGTCCTGGCAAGATCCTGCTCCAGGCCCCCACTGTGCCAGCCCGGGGATTTCTCTGCCTGGAGCCACCAAGCCAGGGGACGTGGAGAATCCAGTTACAGGGAACGACACAGAACCATGAGACAGCTGCCAAAAATAGAGAGCAGGACTGAAATAGTGGCTCATGAGTGTGAGGGGCAGAGAGCAGGCCCAGCCCCGAGCAGGGCACACAGCTCTGCCATGCCAGAGGGCTCGGAATGCTGGCTGGGCTGGGCTCACTCACAGTCCCCACCTGGTCCCAAGGTGTAAATCCCATCAGGGAGCTGCCTGAAAGCAGAAACACATCATCTGATCCCTGCAGAGCACAGCCACAGGGAGGGATCACACTGGCACCAGGGGATCACATCACCAAGGCCAGGGAATATTCCTGGGTGCAGGCACGGAGGGAGCAGCTGGAGGGATTTGTGCAGCAGAAGCCAACTTCCCTGAAAGTCTGGGTGACAAAAGATGGTAACATGGTAAAGTCTGGCCTTTGTCACTCAATTCTACCCATGGGAGAAGATCCAGGCTGCCTGCAGAGAGGGGAAGCTCCCAGATTGTCCCTTCCCTGAGTCCTGCAGCCTTTCCTGGTAGCAGGAGTGGCAGAGGAGGGCTCCTTGTGCCCTCCTCTCATCAGCCCAATTTAGCCACAGGGAGGGATCATGTCACCAAGGCCAGGGAATATTCCCAGGTGCCTGGATGGGATCATGTCACCAAGGCCAGGGAATATTCCTGGGTGCCTGGATGGGATCACATCACCAAGGCCAGGGAATATTCCTGGGTGCCTGGATGGGATCACATCACCAAGGCCAGGGAATATTCCTGGGCACAGGCACAGAGGAAGCAGCTCTGCTGCACGCTTGTGCTGCTAAATCCTGCAGGAATTTGTGCAGCAGAAGCCAGCTTCCCTGAAGGTCTGCATGGCAAAAAGGGTAACAAAGAAGATTTGGGGAGTTCCTTAGTGCAGTCTGGCCTTTGTCACCCAATTCTAGCCATGGGAGAGGATCCAGGCTGGCTGCAGGGAGGAGAAGCTCCCAGATTGTCCCTTCCCTGAGTCCTGCAGCCTTTCCTGGTGCCAGGAGTGGCTCCTTGTGCCCTCCTCTCATCAGCCCAATTTAGCCACAGGGAGGGATCATGTCACCAAGGCCAGGGAATATTCCTGGGTGCCTGGATGGGATCATGTCACCAAGGCCAGGGAATATTCCTGGGCACAGGCACAGAGGGAGCAGCTCTGCTGCACGCTTGTGCTGCTAAATCCTGCAGGGATTTGGGCAGCAGAAACCAACTTCCCTGAAGGTCTGCATGGCAAAAAGGGTAACAAAGAAGATTTGGGGATTTCCTTAGTGCAGTCTGGCCTTTGTCACCCATGGGAGAAGATCCAGGCTGGCTGCAGGGAGGAGAAGCTCCCAGATTGTCCCTTCCCTGAGTCCTGCAGCCTTTCCTGATGCCAGGAGTGGCTCCTTGTGCCCTCCTCTCATCAGCCCAGTTTGTGCAGAGTTATTCCTAAATCATGCCACAGGATGCCACAGACTCATCACTCCCAGCAGTGTGGAGGCAGGGCCTTTTATCCAGAGGGGCTCCTCAGCCAAAACGCTTTGTGTTTAAGAACTTGATCCTGCATTGTTTTCTCAGCTTGTTTGTATACAGGAAAAGGCAGAGACTAATAGTTGTGTGAATTCCTCCTTGGATTGGGAATGCTGGGCCTTTGTTAGTGCTTGCAGTTGGAGGCAATTGCGATGTGTTAACCAGGGACTACAGCGGGTATTTATTTACCTCTAAAGGGTTTTACTGCTTCCACACGCACATTCTTTGCTGATTTGAACATCCTGAAAGCCCAGCTATGTGTGTGCCAATGCTCTGCAAACTCCAGGGCCGGCTCTCGCAGGGTTTTCCTCACAGGGTCAGCTCACAAAAAGAAGGTCATTCAAAAGACAAGTGATGTTTAGAAACTGATAACCACGGGTCCTGCTGAAAGGGATTTGATTTCCCCATCTAAAAGGAGATCTTTGATTAGTGACTGATGGGGCAACTTCAAAAGCTCGAGGGGTCTGGCTGAGATAAGCATTCAAACCTGGGATGCTCCTTCCCAAAGCCTCTTTGATCTGGAATTAAAGCTAGAAATCTTGCAGGCTTTATTGTGCGATTTCCAGTGGTTTTAATGATGTACCAGGCACAATGGGATCCACCTGGATTTCCCTCTCCTGCAGGGAAGGGTTTTAGCTGTGCCTTCCTGGGGTGTGGAGGTCCCCACAGCACGATGAAGTCGATTTTTGGAGTTGGAGGGGCACTGAACCCCCTTTGTTTTGGGGTGATGGCAGCGAGCAGGGTCTGACCTGATCCTGTACAAGGTTTGCTCCCCAGCAGTGGCACAGAGGGGGTTCCTTGTGCTGGGAACTCTGAACCACGGCCTTTGTTGTTGTTACTGGGACCCCACCAGTTTGTTTTTGTCCCTCAGACAGGTGTGGAAAGAGCCCCCCCACTCCTGTGTCCCCATCCAAGCCTTTCCCTGGGGTCTGTTCCAGTCCCTGTGCAGTGCCTGGGCAGCAGGCTGGGAGCTGGGTGTGTTCCCAGCCTGCAGAGGGGCACTGCCAGTCCCCTCCTGGCGCCTGAGCGCAGAATGTGTCACACCTGGAAGTAATTAGAATGAATTTTTACTCATTCACAGCTAATTGCACAATTACTCTCCTATGAAAGCTTCAGGTCTCAGAAGACACTTCAACACATAAAATTAGTTTCTCTGAATGTGGCTCGAAGAATCATCGCATGAAAGCTCAGCCTGGATCCTAAACATTCCTTTTCTTTTCAGATTGAGTCATTCCTTCCCAAAATGCTGGCTGGGAGGGTTTGCAGAGTAAAGAGGAGGGGTGAGCTGTGTCCCCAGGACCTGCTGTCCCCAGGGTGTGTGTGTGACATCCCTGTGCTCCCTGCTCCAAGCCGAGCTGCCAAGCCCTGTCCCCGTGCTGAGGGTGGTGTGGCCATGCCCAGGCTGGGATGGGGCCAGGCTGGCAGCCCTGGTGGATGTTGGGATCTCTGCTGGTCACAAGTGACCCGGAGAAAAGTCCCAAAGTCTCTTTTCCCAGCCCAGTGCTTGAAGAAGGAGTCAGAGCTCTTCATTTCTCGGTCTCAAGCTTGTTTATTTTATCTTATCTATAAAAATTTTCTCCTGCCCTGGTGAGGTCAGCTCAGCAAGACAGTCTGAGGCACTCTGCCTGTTCCCGGGGTGGTGTTATGTCTTTACACTAAAAACTACGTGTACAATGTTTACAATTACTGTCCAATACCCATCACCTATGTTAGACAGTGAGCTTCTACTCTAAACCAATCTGTAAGTGCCAACATCACAGCAGAAGATGGAGGCCAAGAAGAAGAAGGAGAAAGGCTGGACACACCCAGTTCCCTCCATCTTGCCCTGCTGAACAACCCCAAAATCTACTTTTCAACCCGTGATAACTTCACTAATATTCTACTTAATTTGTCATGGCTTGCTGGTCTTCATACAAGGTTGGTAATTTGCTCCACGGGTCATAATCAAACCCACACAGGGGCATTCTGGGCTCTGTGCCAGGGTCCCTGAGCCCCCTGGCAGGGTCTGGGCTGCTCAGGACAGCCAGAGGGATGTCCTGGGTCCTGGCAGAGGGGCACAGGAGCCGTGTCTGCCTGCAAACCTCCCCGACCCACTTCGCCGAGGCGCCTGACGCGCCGTCGACATCTCCTGCGCGCTTGCAAATGATGTTTACTATTTAATAAGATGTGATGAGACTGTTCTGATACTTCAAAGGCAGCTGACAGTTTTGTTAGAAATAATCAAGGAACTTTTGGACAATTACGGTGAAGGCTCTGACAGCAAGAAAACGCACAAACCTTGTAACTGTAACCAGCACCAAAGTCAGAGACTCTTCCCTGGAAACAACTTGAATATTCATTTTATCCATTAGGCGTCACTTTTTTATTTATTTATTTTCATTCCGTGCTTTTCATGTCACTTTGCTTTCTTCATGCCCAGGAGAGCTCTTTTCTTGTTACAAGATGTGAATCTTCCCACCTTCTTGAACCTCCCTGCCTCCCATTCACAGCTCTGCTGTCTCCCTGTCTGGCTGCTCCTGTGGGAAGTGGGGGGGGACACACTAAAATCCCCATCTTGCAGGTTTTTAAAGCACCAAGAAACTCCAAGATTTCTGTAAGGTCCCCAACAGCCACGGCAGGAAGGTCAGCAGAAAAAATCCTGAGTGAATTCCAAGGGATGGGGCCGGACTTGGGCAATAAAAAATATCAGAAATTCAGGCAGGGTCAGTAAAACTTCAATATCCCTTGAAAGCATCCAACAGAGCAGGTGAATAGGAAGGAAACACAGCAGGGCTCTTCCTCTGGGTCATCTGAGATGCTGATTTCCCCTAATATTGATTGATGCTCAGCCTATGGACACATTGTCAAGCAGCCACACAGGGCTGTTCTCCAGCTGACGTGCAGGGAGAGCATTTCATTTAATCACAAGCCTTCCATCAGTCAGGCTGGCGAGGAGGAAATTTGATAACACGGATGTAAAACTAAAGCCTCAGATTTAATAAGACTTTTGGGTGGAATTAGCAGGGACACACAGAGGCACCAAGGCACCCGGGGGTGAGAATTGCAGGGATGACAAGACTCAGCAGCAGAACCAGCACCTCATTATCCCATTAGCAAAGCTGTGAAGGCAAAATTGCTGACGGGAGAGAACTCTTGGGTGGTGTTAGATCAGCCCTGAGGTGGATGGACATGAGGAGGTGAAGCCCTGGGGTGTCCCTGCCCCATCTCCAGGTGCACCCCAGCCTGGGGAGCTCACTGGGGTGTCTGTGGAGTCCTTGGTGGTCTCAGCACAAGTCCATTTTCTACTTCCAGCCCCATCAACTCCTTGGCGTTGCCAGCACGAGTCCATTTTCTATTTCTACCCCCATCAACTCCTTGGTGGTACCAGCACAAGTCCATTTCCTATTTCCAGCCCCATCAAGTCTTTGGTGGTCTGAGCACAAGTCCATTTTCTATTTCTACCTCCATCAAGTCCTTGGTGGTGCCAGAACAAGTCCATTTTCTACTTCCAGCCCCATCAAGTCCTTGGTGGTACCAGCACAAGTCCATTTTCTATTTCTACCTCCATCAAGTCCTTGGTGGTCTCAGCACAAGTCCATTTTCCATTTCCAGCCCCATCAAGTCCTTGGTGGTCTGAGCACAAGTCCATTTTCTATTTCTACCCCCATCAACTCCTTGGTGGTACCAGCACAAGTAATTTTCTATTTCTATCTCCATCAACTCCTTAGTGGTACCAGCACAAGTCCATTTTCTACTTCCAGCCCCATCAAGTCCTTGGTGGTACCAGCACAAGTCCATTTTCTATTTCTACCCCCATCAAGTCCTTGGTGGTACCAGCACAAGTCCATTTTCCATTTCCATCCCCATCACACCCTTCACCCTGTTGAACTGGAGCCCTCTGGCCATCCTCGACCCCTCTCTGCAGCTGCCCCAGCCCCACACTCCTCCCCACAGCCCCAGTAGTCGCTGGGAGAAAATAATTGGCCAAAGATTAGTGTGTGTGATTGAATGGCAGGGGCTTTGTGTACCAAACAGGGGCTTGTCTTTGTCAAAAAGTCTTTACAAAGTATCCGGCGCCGGGTGTCAGGGAGGACAAGTTTTTTAATCATGTTAAAATGATTTATTTAAACGTCAAGCCATGTCACCTCACTTCCTTTCATTTTTCAAACTGTTTGTGTTTTTTCTGGATGATAAATTTATCTTCAGACAGCCTCAATATGACTAATTAACTTTGAAATATAAGAACCAGATGTGTGAGCTGGAGAGCTTTCTGAACTCATGCCAGGCATGGTTTTGGTTTTTTTTTTTCCCCTCTCCTCTCCTTTTCCCTGCACTGAAATTGCTCTGCAGACACTCAGGGCACATGGAAAAACACAGAGAGATGGATGGACAGGCTCTCTGCCCCTTCCTGCCCTGCCCAGGTGGTGTTTGCTGGCCAGAGAGGGGCAGGACATCCCTGGGATGTGGGAACCCAGCTGCCGCTGCTCCTTTGCCACATGAAAGGAAATCAAGGCTGGATGTGACACAAAGTGACTCCTTTGAAAGAAAGCCCTGCCGTGTGTGAAGCGGGTTTTCCCATTCTCCTTTTCACGCAAGGATTGCTGCACTCGAAGAGGGGAAGAAGCATTTATGTACTGATTAATTAAGAAAAACCTCCCAGATTATTTTCACTCTGTCCTAAGGTGCATTGTCATCCCTGCTGCAGGAATCCTCCTGTAAACAGCCCCAAACCCACAGCCCCAGCCCATGGTGAGGGAGGATGGACAAGGGTGACACGGAATAACACAACCTGCACACACTGCTCTTTTCAAGATAAAAAGAGAGTTTTTAGTTTCTGACTTTAATATTTATAGATTTCCAAAAGTGGCAGTGGATTGGAGGGTGACAGTGCCACCTCTCCAATGGCACTGGACAAACCAACAGTCCATCAAATTTCTCCTCCTCCTCCTCCATAAAAGAATGCAAACTTTATTTACAGAAAGTGGGTGAGAAAGCTCGTTACAAGAATGTAAACATCAGAAGGCTTAGAAAATCTTTTAAAATCATTAAAAATCATTAAAAATCATAAACAAGGGGACAAGGACTCGGTGGCACCATGCTGAGGGGACAGGAACCAATGTCCCCTGTGCTTCCTTGGCCTGAGCAAACACTCCCCAAGCCCAGAGTGTGAGGACAGCAATGCCAGAGGGGCTGGCAGGGCGCCCACCCCACTCTGGGGCCTGAGCCTGGCCTTGGTGTCACAGCTGTCACTGTCACATTTTCTGAAAAATCCCTTTGCCAAGATTTCTTCTCCTGGGAAGCTGAGAAGCTTCAGAGAAAAATGAAAACAGTATTATCTCTATTTGCTTCTCCTGTGTTTTGCTGCTTTAGAACGTGGTTTAGAAATTCTTTATCCAACAGGTGGCTGTTTGATTGGTTTCTTGTGAATTGTTTTGACTTAATAACCAATCACTGTCCAGCTGTGTCAGGACTCTAAAAGCAGTCACAAATTTTTAATTAGTATCTTGTTAAGTCTTCTGTCTGTATCCTTTCTCTATTCTTTAGTATAGCGTAATATAATTAATATAATATAATCATAGCATTAACATAACATTAACATAACATAACATAATGTCATAAAATAAATAAATTAACCTTCTAAGAACATAGAATCAGTGTCTCAATTCCTCCTTCCTGCTGGAGACCCCAAAAATACATCACAGCTCCACGGGGCACAGGGAACAGGGGGCAAAGGCTGGCAGGGAAGTGGCACCAGGACAGGCTCCAGGTCAGGGAGATGAAGGCCCAGCTGCACCAGAGCTGCCCAGCTCAGGAAGGGAAAGGAGTTTAAAGATCATGAGAAAATCCTTCCCTGGGCTAGGGCAGTGCCAAAGGGCTCCTCAACCCAAACCAGAGTGTGAGATCCACTGGAGAGGTCCAAGGAAAACCCTGGGATGGGTGGGAATGTCCAGCTCTGCCCAGCATAGGGGCTGACTCTGCTGAGAACCTTCCAAGCTGAGACCAACCCCAGCATCTCCAGGGGAGGGAGGGTGACAGGACAGGACCTTTTCCACCCCTTTTTGTGGCTCTGCAGTTTGGAGAGGCCCATCAGGAGCCACATCAGGCTCTGTTCCCAGAGCTGGGGTGGCAGCACCACCATCCTGCCCCACACCAGGTCCCCACGTCACCGGGGAGCGCCGCCGCCTGCCAAGCAAACATCAACAAAACCTCTTTTCAGCCAAAACAGATTTTTCAAACAAAGTGTAAATATTCATGAAAAAATGTTGGTTTCGGTAGAGATTTTCCTGATCTTCTTGGAACTGGTAATCAAAATAATGTTTTTTAAATTGCGGGCTTTTTTTTTTTTTTTTTTTAAAGAAATTCTTTTAAGTTTTCATTTCAACAACTCTAAATTTATTCCTTGAAAAAAACTTCAGCTAAGATTATTGGGTCAGAGTGGGGAAGGAGATGGCTGCTCTTCCAGCACGAGGCCTTTCAGGAGCTGGGAGGTCGCCCCTGCTGCAGGTTCCCAGGCCTGGTGGGGCAGAGCGTGTCCGTCTGTCCAGCCCCAGCATGCTCTGTCTGTCCAAACCCAGCACTGGGAGCATTCCTGGGCTTCAGCAGCTCAGCCCCACCTGGGTTTGCACACCCAGCCCCTCACTCTGGGCAGCAGCTGATCCCATCCATGCCCCACATGATTTTAGGGATACCCCAGAAGGGCCCAGGTGGTTCATGCAGCCAAACTGCCACGAGGAAAAACACCAGGAGAAAGTGATTTTACACCCAGGGATGTTCCCCCTGGGCTTCCTCCAGCCCCTGGAGGCTCTCTATTGGGCCAGAGTGGTGAAGGAGAGATGGCTGCTCTTCCTTGGCCTCTTCCAGCACGAGGCCTTTCAGGAGCTGGGAGGTCGCCCCTGCTGCAGCTTCCCAGGCCTGGTGGGGCAGAGCGTGTCCGTGTGTCCAGCCCCAGAATGCTCTGTCTGTCTGAGCCCAGCACTGGGAGCATTCCTGGGCTTCAGCAGCTCAGCCCCACCTGGGTTTGCACACCCAGCCCCTCACTCTGGGCAGCAGCTGATCCCATCCATGTCCCACACGACTTTAGGGATACCTCAGAAGGGCCAAAGAAGCGGTTCATGCAGCCAAATGAGGAAAAACACCAGGATAAAGTGATTTTACACCCAGGGATGTTCCCCCTGGGCTTTCTCCAGCCACTGGAGGCTCTCTGAGGGCTCTCTATTGGGCCAGAGTGGTGAAGGAGAGATGGCTGCTCTTCCTTGGCCTCTTCCAGCATGAGGCCTTGCAGGTTCTGCTGCCCAAGGGCTGGGAGGTCGCTCCTGCTGCAGCTTCCCAGGCCCACACGGTTTTAGGGACACCCCAGAAGGGCCAGAGTAGTGGTTCATGCACTGCCACGAGGAAAAACACCAGGATAAAGTGATTTTACACCCAGGGATGTTCCCCAGCCACTGAGGTTTCCTGCAAAGGGGGCAGGAAGGGGATGCTGGTGGCAGCTCCCCATCTCCCAGGCAGGGACCTGCGAGGAGCTCGCCTCGTTAGGGCGATAATGGAGAGTTTCAAACCCTGCTGCATTCAAACCAAGCCCTCCCCACGCCTCACCCCTGCCCTAAATATCCATCACAAGGCGGGAAGGCAGCCGGGAGCGCCGTCAGCAGCGGATGTTGACAGCCTTGATGTCTTGGCGGGCAGGATCCAGCAGCATCTCCCACTGTATGGCGCTAGATATTTAATAAAGTAAAACCCCCAGGATCAAGCAGGCTGCAATCCCTCCCAGCTCCTTTCTTCTGCCTTGCTCGAGCTCTTTCAAGCCTGCCTCCCGTCTCTCTCCAGAAAATCCTTTCATGCCTCCCTCACCAGACTGACATTTTGACAAGTTGCCACGAGTGACATCTGATTTGTACAAATTTCAAGACTAATAAATCTACCTGTCAAAGCGGAAACTTTAAAAGGAGCTAAGCCCAGCGGGTATAGTTTAACAGAACTCAAGTTGATGAAACTGTAGGATGGAGAAATTATATCTGTCACAATCCACCCACATTAGTTCTGTAGAGATGTTGGCAACTGAAACAAACGTCTTTCACAGCCTTAAAAAAAAAAAAAAAAAAAAAAGAGGGGGAAAAAAATAAAAGGAGACTGTTAATACTGTGAGTAACAAGTAACAGTTCTATTTGTAAACTAGCAAATTTATTTATTTAATTTTTAATTTGCCTGTAGACACGCGAGGAGGGGAGTGACCCTCCCTTACCCCACACCCTCAGATCCCCCTGGCCCAAGGTCTGGGGGCTCTGGGCCCCCCACTCTGCCCAGCTCTTCACTGTGCTTGTGGCAGTGTGGGGATGTGCTGCTGCAGGTGCTGTCCTGCTGGATCCAGCCATGAAATTCTCTCAGTGAAAGCCTCTCCTCTCCCTGAGCCTGGTGGGATGTGTCACCCCCAGCCCTTCTGTTCCTTGCTGGCTTTTTGGTGGCATTTTTGGGGTTTTGCTGGTATTTTCTCTGTTCTCTCTGCTGTGGTCCTGTGGCACTCAGGGAATGCTCTGCCTCTGCCAGACACCCCAATCCACAGCCCTGGAGCATTCCAAGGGCTCTGCTTGACTTTCTCCCTGTCTGAGGTCGGTGTGAGCACCCATGGCCGAGCAGGGCAGGGGCTCCATCCCCCTGGTTCTGTGCAGAAAAGAAAAGAAAGGAAATAAAACACAAACCCTTCCCATTCCCTACCTTGGACACAGGGATTTGAAACTTCCTGATGGGTGTTTGAAGAGGAGATGAAGAGGCATCCAAGGGAAGGAGATGTGGCCTCGTACCCGGCTGAATTCCCTTTTTTATTGCATCTCCTCTTTGAGGCACGGAGACGTGAGCAGCCAGTTCATCCTGCCTGCTGGAGAGAGATTGATTTGGAAGTCACACATTGCATGAAACTCCTGTAGCCACGTCTGCAGCGCTGAGTGTCTCCAGGTGGATCTAATGACTGAGTGAAACCTCAGAGCTGAATATTTATGACAGCTGGTGTGGTTAGAACTTGCCCATCTCCCTTCATTACAGGGGAGGCTGCAGTGAGCTCTTTCCACTCGATTCCCAAGTGTGGAGAGACTCCCTGCCTTCTCCCCAGCCTGCAGAGCTGCTGCCTCACCCAGCCAGGATGTGTTGGTTCTGCAGGAGAGCAGAGAAGGGGAGTGCTGCTGGTCTCCACTGCCTGCTGTGGGCTCAGTCCTGCTGCCCTTTGGCACAGCACGGTGCCAGCCAGGCCCAGAGCAGGTCCCACCCTGCAAAGGTCCATAAAATCCTCTTCAAGTGATGCCCAAACAGCAAAGCCAGGCCAGGCTGTGGCTCCCAGGACACTCTCACTTGGACAAGGCCCCGCTGGGAGACCCCAGGTTTGGTTCTGCTCCTGGAGAAATCAGCAGGAGCTCTCCCATTGGCAAACTGGCATTTCCATGGGATGAAGAAATTCCCACCTGTTGGGGAAGATGGAACAGGAAAGCTTTATCAATATGATTGCCTGGCAGAAGATTTTGAGAATATAGAAACTATAAGCAAGATTGAAATGAAAGCAAGCTTTGAGATCCCTCAGTTACTGAACAAATGGAAAACAATGGTGTGGCTGGCTGAAGGTGATCCCCTTTGGATGGAACAACACCCTCTGCTTGCAGACAGCTCCAAGGGGCAGAGCAGACCCTACAGCTTGGCAGAAGGGGCCCAAAGAGGAGTTTTTAGGGTTTAAAATGTAACACAGGATGGTAATGTAATGATTCTTATAGGCTGTATGGAAATGCTGTAGGATTTGTGTCTTGTACTAGATTGGTCAGTGAGAATTGGAATATTCAACACAGAGGATGATTTATTGTAGTGGAACGGGAACCTCACTGTCTTAGCTCTTGTCTCTTACCTCTTGCCTTTTACTCTCTTACCCCTTTTACTCTCTCACCCTCTCACCCTCTCTCCCCCTCTCTTCTCTCAGTCCTGCTCTGAGCTGTGGCTGGCAGCTCCCAGCAGGGCCCTGCACTTGGCCCTTTGCAATAAACCCCAAATTCCAGACCTGGCTGCAGAGACCTCTCATCTCCATCCACCCCAACCATGCAACCCCCGTCAATCCTACACCCACCCAGTCAGCAAATCCCACCCAAGCCTCTCCCAGAACCTCAGGGAGGTTTCTGAAACCTCAGCTCTGCACAAGCAGGGATCACCCTGGGCCATTCCTCACTTCCACCGAGTCTTATTTAGCCATGTGCTTGCACCAATAGATTTGTTTTCCTGGGGATGTGCAGCTGCAGGAGCGAGCTGTGCAGGAAGTTTATTAAGCTAGGTTAATTTTCTAATGGCCACAGTGCTGATGGATGGGAGCCGCGCCGGCTTCCTGCTCCACTTAGAAGTCAAATAAAAATAATCACGCTGATGGGAAAATATATTTCTTGTAGCTGCAGCAGATAATAGATGAGATGGGAGTACCTGCCAAGTGTCTCCTCTCTGGTAACATTCCCAGGGTCAGGGCTGGGGCTGTGATTTCAGTGTAAACAACCTGCCCTGGGGGGGGTTTCAACATCTGCATTGTTTCAGTGCAATTCCTGCTGTGAGGCTCTGTTGTGATGAGGATGGGACAGAGAGGGGCTCTGGCACACAGGGTGGGTCCGACTGCTGGGTTTGGGGGTCTCACCTGCAGCTCTCCCACCTGGAGAGAGGAATTGTCCTTCCAGCAATACCTGCCATAGACCCAAGGGCTCCCAGTGTGTCCCAGCGCGTCCCAGTGTGTCCCAGTGTGTCCCAGCGCGTCCCAGTGTGTCCCAGTGTGTCCCAGCGTGTCCCAGTGTGTCCCAGCGTGTCCCAGTGTGTCCCAGTGTGTCTCAGTATGTCCCAGCTCTCAGAGGTGGCTGTGCCCTCTCACTGCAGCTCAGCCCCACTCTGAGCAGTCTCTGGAGTGGTGGGAGCTGCTCCCCTCTCCCTCAGGCCAGACCCAGAGCCTCTCATTTCCATCCCAAATGCTCCTGCTCAGAAAAGCACAGCAGGCAGGGATTATCCAAGAGGAATTTAACTCACTTCTCTGCGATAAACTCTGGTTAGGGAGATTACCACTGTTTACCCAAGGAGTAAATATTGCTCAGTGCTCAGCTGCTGCCAGACACCAGGAAAAGGGCTGGAGGCAGGGCCGGGGATCCTGCAGCAGCCCAGGAGTGGTGGCAGACACCTGCCATCCTTGTTAATTCCTGCCCATCCCTGCTGCCCGGCTGCTGCAGCCAACCTTGGGACAGAGCTGGGACACGAACTCCACTCTGCACATCTGTTTGGGTGAATGATATTGTACATTTGTGCACTGGAAATGTCTAAGGCCAAGGATTGGGCTTGCAGCAGCCTGGGCTGAGGGTTGAAATGAGATGGACTTGAAGGTCCCTTCCAACCCAGACCACTCTGGGAGTGCTCAGAGGTTTAGAAGAGCTGAAAATCCTGCTGAGCACCAAACCCAGCACTCCCAGCTCCTCCTCTGAAGCCACCAGACCTCCTTGGCTGGGGCACACCAGGCACACCTTGGTGAGGAGCATTTGCAGCCCCCCAGGTCCCTCCTGGAGAGTTTAAGCCAGGCTTTGTCCCAGCAGGGAGTGCAGTGGGCACTGCAGGGATGGCAGCAGAAGACCAACAGACCCCGTTGTCTTTGCAGTTCCATCTCCTTTGTGGCATGGGAGCTCCCCTCAGCCTGGGCTGAGAGCTGAAATGAGAGGAACTTTAAGGTCCCTTCCAATCCAAAGCACTTTGGGAGTCTCTGATGTGCTCCAGAGCAAAGCTCTGTACAGCTGAAATCAGGCTGAGTACCAGACCCAGCACTCCCAGCTCCTGCTCTGAAGCCACCAGACATCCTTGGCTGTGGCAACAGGGACACACCAGGCACACCTTTGGTGAGGAGCATTTGCAGCCCCCCAGGTCCCTCCTGGAGAGTTTAAGCCGGGCTTTGTCCCAACAGGGAGTGCACAGGGCACTGCAGGGATGGCAGTTTGGAAATTTGTTTTTGTTACATCCATGCAGCATGGAGAAGGGCATTCCCATGCTTGTCTCCAGCTTCCTTAAACCTTTTCTCCCCAAAATCAGAATATTTAGTGCTCGTTTGAACCAGAAGACAGATGGACCCCGTTGTCTTTGCAGTTCCCCCTCCTTTGTGGCATGGGAGCTCCCCTCCCCTCAGCCTGGGGTTCTTATCAGCCCTGCAGGTTTCAAAGGGCACTAATCAGATCCATCACAGGGCTCCCATTAGCCAGGCCAGCTCCGGGCTGTCACCGCCCTCCCGTGCAGATGTTGGGTGATTTAGAGGGGACCATTCACATTCACAGTCATCGCTTCAAATAAACAGGCTGAGAGTTTAATGATTTCAAGGTAAAGCTCTTTTATTAAGACAACACAGAGAACTTTTTTCAACCACAGCTGACATCACTATAATAAATCACCATCATGTCTTGTGGGATTGAAAAAGCCAAAATACTGTCAGAACTGATTTTTCTGGCTACTCGTGCCTCCAGAACAAACCATGTGTTTTTAATCAACAAATCTTTGTTTTGCATTTCTAAGACCCTAGCACTCTTTAAATAGTTAGCATTTACCAGAGGGATATTTTAAATTCAACACACCGCTTCCTTACTGGAGAGATTAGGAAACAGGACACCACATTACAGCCCCACCGCCCCTGTCCGGGGCTCTCGGAAATTTGTTTTTGTTACATCCATGCAGCATGGAGAAGGGCTTTCCCATGCTTGTCTCTAGCTTCATTAGACCTTTTCTCCCCAAAATCAGAACATTTACAGCTCGTAGGAACCAAACCATCTACTGAGACATCGTGAAAGACGTCTCTGTGCAAAGATGGGAGAAAAGTAACGGTGTCACAGACATCTTCATGAAAAATCCTTTCTTTAGGATTTTTCCTCCTGAAAAGCTGAGAGGCCTCAGGAACAAAATGTAAACATTGATTATCTGTGGAATGCAATAGGTAGATTTTTAATTAGCTCATGTTGGTTGATTCTAATTAATGTCCAATCACAGCCCAGCTGGCTCAGACAGAGAGTCCGAGCCACAAGCTTTTGTTATCATTCCTTCTTTTTCTATTCTTAGCCAGCCTTCTGATGAAATCCTTTCTTCTATTCTTTTAGTATTGTTTTAATGTAATATATATCATAAAATAATAAATCAAGCCTTCTGAAACATGGAGTCAGATCCTCATCTCTTCCCTCAACCTAAGAACCCTGTGAACACAGTCACATAACAGGAACATCATGAGGACACAGTCTCAAGCTATGGCAGGAAAGGTATAGGTTGGATATTAGGAAAAAGTTTTTCACCAAAAGAATAATAAAGCACTGGAATGCTCTTCCCAGGGAGGTGGTGGAATCACCATCTCTGGATGTGTTTAAAAAAGCCTGGACATGGCACTGGGTGCTATGGTCTGGGTGAGGTGTCAGGGCACAGGTTGGACTGGATGATCTCAGAGGTCTCTTCCAACCTCATCATTCTGGGATTCTGGGATTCCTTGTGATCCCCAAATCCCTGAGGTTGGGAAAGCCCTCCAAGACCATTGCATCCAACCTGTGACCCGTCCCCACCCTGCCAACCCAGAGCCCTGAGTGCCACGTCCAGCTGTTCCTTGGGCACCTCCAGGGATGGGGATTTTACAGGGGCCTGGATCTTTCAGGGGCCCTGACAGGCACCCAAATATCCCTGTTGAGAGGTGTTGGGGCACAGGTTGGACTCGATGATCTCAGAGGTCTCTTCCAACCTCATCATTCTGTGATTCTGAGATCCAGGAGTCTGCAGCAGGCCCATGAGAACCTCTACCCACCATCCCTCGGGCATCCTTGCCCCTGTTGCCCAGAGGGGCTCCTGCAGAGCAGGTTCTGGGCTGGGCTGGGCATGGCTGGGGCTGTCCCCCAGCGCTGCTGGCCCGTGCCTGGGGCGTGCCAGGCTTCCCCAGCGTGCTTCCCCCACAGCAGCAGTGCGTGTGAGCCAGGGGGGCTCAGCTCCCTGCTCGGGTTTCAAGGTCAGCCTGAAAGCAGAGACGTTGGGATCCTCTTTCAGGCTGCACAGGGACCCCTCCTGCTCTGCTTGCTTGGCACAAATGTCAGGGCTGAGAATAACCCGGGCCAGGCCTGGGGAGAAGGTGCCCACGCCAATCACAGGAGAGGCAGCAGAAAATCCCCACAGGGAATCACCCCAACCCACAGGGAGCAGCCTCAGGGCCTGAGGGTGCTGTGAGAGGCCAATCTGGACTCAATCCTGACCTGTTTCGTCTGGAGTCCTGCTGGGAAGGGGCTGGGTGATCCTTGTCCCCACAGAGGACACCATCCAGTGCTGCTGCCTGCTCTCCCCCTGGTGCCACAGATGTGGCACTCAGGGATGTGATTATGGTGGTGCTGGGTTGGTGGTTGGACCAGAAGATCCTGGAGATCTCCAGCACTGATGGTTTTGTGCCTCTGGTTGTGCCAGGCTGGTGACAAATGATCACAGGGCCACTGGCACAGGCTCTCAACAGGACAGTGACAGCAAGGAAGGTGGGGACACCACCAGGGTACCCCATTGTCTGCCCCAAGCTGCCGTGCCGAGGCTCTTTTGGAGCCCTGGAAATGACTGAGCACCGAGGGCAGAATGAGGGGCTGTGACCCCGCTGAGCATCCCTGGCTCAGTCGTTCCTCCCAGTCCCTCTGTCCTTCCCCGGGTGCAGCCAGGGGTGACCCCTGGTTGTGCCAGAGCTCTTTGGAGAGGGTTTTACCATGGAAGTGATTGAGCACCGAGGGCAGAGTGAGGGGCTGTGGTCCTGCTGAGCATCCCTGGCTGCACTGGCCAAGGGACAACCGTCCCTCCATGTCCCTCTGTCCTTCCCCGAGTGAGCCAGGGCCGAGCCCTGGTCATGCTGAGGCTCTCTGGAGTGGGTTTTGCCATGGAAGTGATTGAGCACCAAGGGCAGAGTGAGGGGCTGTGACCCCACTGAGCATCCCCGGCTCAGTCATTCCTCCCAGTCCCTCTGTCCCTCTGTCCCACTGAGCATCCCCAGCTCAGTCATTCCTCCCAGTCCTTCTGTCCATCCCCGGGTGCAGCCAGACCTGAGCCCCAGCCACTCTTTGGAGCAGGTTTTGCCATGGAAGTGATTGAGCACCGAGGGCAGAGTGAGGGGCTGTGGTCCTGCTGAGCATCCCTGACTGCACCGGCCAAGGGACAACTGTCCCTCCGTGTCCCTCTGTCCTTCCCCGGGTGAGCTAGAGCCGAGCCCTGGTCATGCTGAGGCTCTTTGGAGCAGGTTTTGCCATGGCAATGATTGATTTCCCCACTGTGAGCGGCCTCGCCGTGAAACCGTGTGATCTTCCTCTTTCTTCTTCCCCCTGCATGCATTTAAGGGGAAGGAAAAAAAACCTGAAAACTTCTTCATAACGTGACATGTCTAAAATGTGCATTTCACCCCCCTTCCTCGAGTTTTTGGTTACAGAAATGGTTTGGTTCTCCCCCTGCATCGCTTTTATGCAGCCCTGCAGCATTTCAAAGCCGAGCCTCGCTGGAGGGGAGCAATTCCTTAGCTTCTCATCAAAATGCCGCTCTTGATGTCACGGCAAGAGGAGAATCTCGGCGAGGGGGACGGAGAACACGAGGTCCCACCGCTGTTCTGCGGGTTCTGAACATACTTTTGAGTGATGCTTTTCAGCTGATGCTCCCAGCTTAGCAGGAGGGAAAGTGGGGAGCTCCAGGTGGAACAAACAGGGAATTTCGGGGGATGTAAAGGTGGGGAGGCTGTGCAGGGGTGCTCGGTGCGGTGGGGAAGGGTCTCCTACCGGGCTCCAGAAGAAAGGACCGGCCAAGCATGGCCAGGGCAGGCGCTCCGGCTGCCCGGAGCTGCTGAGAGCATCCTTTGTTTTAGGGAGTGAAAGGGGCGGTCATGGGACAGCAGTCAGCCGGGCAGGCACGGGGGAGGCCGGGGGAAAACTTTAATTAGGCTAACTTGAAGGCAGGCTTTAAGCAGCAGCCGCAGGAGGGCCGGTTTGATCTCCTTGTGGGATAGACCCTGTGATTAATCGCGGCCCTGTCGAGGGGACGGACACCTGCCTGTCACATGCTTTGATTCCCGGCGCTGGCTTTGATCCGGGCCGGCTGCGTGGGAGGGTGTTGGAGCGATCCCCGAGCCCAGGGCGCTTTCATGCTGCTTGCAGGGGGTCCCAGGGGTGGGGAGGGGGCTCGGCCGCCGGCCCGGGGTCAGCCCAGGAGGTGCCGGGGCCAAGCCGAGTTCGTCGGAAGGGGAAAGTTCATCCCCAGCCCGGGGGTCGCGCTGCTGGCTTGGGGGAAGGGGGTGGGCGAGCAGTGGGGATGCTTGGCCCTGTCACTGTCACAGAGCGGGGTCTGAGGATGTCACCGTGTCCCCCTCCACCTGGACTGAGGAGGTCACCTTGTCCTGCTTCACCTGATCCAACAAGGTCACCTTGTCCCCTTGTACCTGGTCCAACAAGGTCACCTTGTCCTCCTCCACCTGATCCAACAAGGTCACCTTGTCCCCTTGCACCTGGTCCAACAAGGTCACCTTGTCCTGCTTCACCTGGTCCAACAAGGTCACCTTGTCCCCCTCTACGTGGTCTGAGGAGGTCACCTTGTCTCCCTCTACATGGTCTGAGGAGGTCACCTTGTCCCCTTGTACCTGGTCCAACAAGGTCACCTTGTCCTGCTTCACCTGGTCCAACAAGGTCACCTTGTCCCCTTGTACCTGGTCTGAGGAGGTCACCTTGTCCCTCTCCACCCTATCTGAAAAGGTCACTTTGTCCTCCACCACCTGGTCCAGCAAGGTCACCTTGTCCCCTTGTACCTGGTCCAACAAGGTCACCTTGTCCCTTTGTACGTGGTCTGAGGAGGTCACCTTATCCCTCTCCACCTGGTCTGAAACGGTCACCTTGTCCTCCACCACCTGGTCACCTGGTCCAACGAGGTCACCTCGTCCTCCTTCTCCTGGTCTGAAGAGGTCACCTTGTCCCTCTCCACCTGGTCTGAAGAGGTCACCTTGTCCCTCTCCACCTGGTCCAACAAGATCACCTTGTCTCCTCGTACCTGGTCCAACAAGGTCACCTTGTCCCCTTGTACTTGGTCTGAAAAGGTCACATTGTCCCCCTTCTCCTGATCTGAAGAGGTCACCTTGTCCTCCACCACCTAATCCAACAAGGTCACCTTGTCCCCCTTCTCCTGGTCTGAAGAGGTCACCTTGTCCCCCTCCACCTAATCCAACAAGGTCACCTTGTCCCTCTCCACCTAATCCAACAAGGTCACCTTGTCCCCCTTCACCTGCTCTTAAGAGATCACCTTGTCCCTGTCTCACGGGTTTGGCAATTTGCACAGCTGCTCCTAATCCCCGCTTTGAAGTCTCCCCTCTCTGTTTTCCTGGCGGGGTTCCAGGGGTCAGGGCAGCAAAAAGGACTCACCAAAGGGTTCAGGGCAGCTCCCGAAAAGTTCAGTCTCTTCCCAGTGCCCAGCATGAGCATCCTCCCACCGAGGCTCCTGCAAAGCTTGGAAATTTGGGCTGTCCCAAATTAACAGGGGACTCCCCTGTTTAAAAAAAACAAAACCAAGGCAGGGTTTTTGTGCAGCTCCCACGCACACACAGCCTAATGCAATGTTGTTCTGGTCTTGGCTTTACATTATTAATAATAATAACTGTAAAATTCTGTTACCCACAACGTGGATTTAAGTAGCCAGATAAAGGCCTGAGAGCTGCACAATCTGCTCCTGGGGGAGAATGTAATCTAAATAAGATTTTTTTTTTTTAAAGCCCAAGATAATAATGATAATGCTAATAACAATAATATAATAATTCCTCTTTTTAGCCTGCTTCCAGATCTAGATCTTATCCTAAACAAGAAAGTCATTCTAAACCCTAGAGAATGCATTGAGAATTAATATTGATTATTAGGAATAATATTCATCCTAGGAATGGCATTGCAGTGTCTAGGGAAAGGATTCCTCCAGGGCCAGGTAATAATCACAATCATATTTAGTGTCTGCACTGCATTTTGTGTCCCAAACCTGATTAACTCCTTCTGCACCACCTTGCTTACCTGCTGTTGGAGGCAGCAGCTGGAACACCTTTTACAGGAGAATTCTCCAAACTTGGAACACCTGATCCTGCAGCAAACACGGCCCCAGAAGGGCTGGGAGGGTCCCCAGGAGCCAGCAGGGTCCTGCTGCCCCTCCAGCCACCCCAACCCCTCTGATCTCAGCCCCCTCCCCTGCTCCAGCTGTGCCAGGTTCTCTGGGAGACCACACAATGTGCCTGACATGCCATTTAATACAACACAATGAAATATTGAAAAGGCTTTCAAAACTCAACACGTTGAGGCAGAAATCTATGGAAGATGTTTAATACTAATTCTATTAGGCATCTGAGTTAATGAATCACAACTGTAAGAAATCATGATAATCCAGCAGGCATTAGTGACAGATTAGCTTCAAAGCTACCATAAAAGTGCCATAATGCTTACCTAGCGGGGTGATTAATGCCAGCAATCCATAATGGCATTATGAGGGATGGAGCAGCACGGGCTGGCAGCCCCTCTGCCCCTCACCTCACACCTCACAGCCCCCAGCAGGCTCTGCCTGAGCAGAAACCCCCTGGGGCCCACCCTGTTCTGCTCTCCCCCATCCCAGCCAGGGATGCTGCAGGTGCTGGCACTCAGGGAGGGGTGGGAGGTCATAAACAGGAGCTCAGCAGCCCCAGTCCTGGTGTGGGAGCTGCTCTGGGGGCTCTGAGGGTCACGGCTGGGACAGCAGGACATGGTGAGGGAGGTGCTCACAGGTGGCAAAGAGAAGCTCCCGTGCTGTGGATGTTTCAGCTCTTCCTTCCTCCAAGGCACTCCCAGCTGAGACTTCAAAGTTTAGACTTCATGGTCTCAGAGCCCTTTTCCATCCTGAATGATTTGGAGTCTGTGATTGGGCAAAACCTGAAGCTGGACTCGATGGTCACAGAGCCCTTTTCCATCCTGAATGATTCTGAATCTGTGATTGGGCAAACCCTGAAGCTGGACTTGATGATCTCGGAGCCCTTTTCCATCCTGAATTATTCTGTCTATGATTTGGCAAACCCTGAAGCTGGACTCGATGGTCTCAGAGCCCTTTTCCATCCCAAATGATTCTGAATCTGTGATTTGGCAAATCCTGAAGCTGGACTCGATGATCTCGGAGCCCTTTTCCATCCTAAATGATTCTGTGATTTGGCAAACCCTGCAGAGCTCACCAGCCCCAGGGCTGGAGCTTCCAAAACTGGAGTCCTTCTCCCCTGAGGGTCACACCAGCAGAGCCTGGTGGCTCTCAGCTTCCCTGGCACCTTCCTGGGCACTGGATGTGCCCTCCTGGCCGGGCACTGGCAGTCCTGGGTGTCAGCACAAAGCCAAGTGCAAGGAGTTGCTGTTGAATGGAACCCGACGTCTCGTTATGGCTTTTCAGGATTGTTTTCCTACATCTTTATTGCTCAGGTTTGCTTAATTCTGGAGTGGATGTCTGCCAAATTGTCTATCAAATTACTTACTGGCAAGTAAACCAAGATTAGTTCACTTGAGTGCGGCCCTCTTATATTTGACTTATAGCCAAGCAAAATATGGGTTTAATCAAGGGATAAATTGGACATGATGTTTCAATGAAAGATAGCAGGGCACTCTCTGCTCAGCGGAAACAGGGGAAGACAGCACCTGAGGCAGCAGCAGCACAGGAGGCTCCACAAGAAGCAGAATGATGGCTCTGAGGCTGTGGGAGCAGCTTGGGGACACTGAGAAGCTCACCCTGCAAACTGCTCATTGTGTCCTCCCTCTTGCTTTTTGCTCTCCTTGCTGGAGATGAAATTATGTGAGGACCCTAAGTGGGCTTCCCAGTCATTTCCCAGCAGCTCCAGGTGTTGCAGCTGTGTCTGTACAGCTCTGTCCTCCAGGAAACCCCTCCTGTCCCAGGAGCTGGGTTGGGAGCAGATCCTGTGGTGCTTGCCCCAGGTAGAGCTGAGCACACAGAAGTTGGTGAGCTCACACTGACTCGGATTTGGTGTCTGAGGGAAGACACCCAGCCCTGCACACCCAGAGCCCCAAGAGCTGTGGGATGGGCTTGGCTGGGGGCTGAGGAGGAAGGTGAAGCTCCTGTGAGGAGCAGATACAGGTGAGCATTTGGGGTTTGTGCTGGCACATCAGCAGCTTTGGGTAAAATCTCCATCCAGTTCCTTGTGCTTCACTTTGAGCCTGATGCCTGCAACCAGAGTGAGACTCGGGGATGTTCCTGTGCCCCAAAACCTGTTGCCTCTGGGATGGTTCATTTTAAATGCCCAGCTCCATGTGGGCACATTCCTCTTCTTTTCTTCCTCCTCCCCTCTTTCATTTTAAACTCAAAAATCAGATTCCTGAAGGCTAAAAACTGGAAGGTAAATAAAAATAACCCCAAAGTTAATTATACACTTAACAAGTCATGATTTTTTTAAACCCAGCTCGTTCCTTGTGGGGGTCTGACTCATGGCTCTGAGCACTTGCAGTTGGCGATAATATCTTGCTGTAATTTGAATTAAACCACTTGTAGCAGCACTCTGTTCTCTAATTTCATTTAGGCCCAGTGGGTGTCCTGTCTTCCTGGAATTTGTTGGCTATCTAATGAGAAGCAGCCCAGCAAAGCCAGTTAATGAAGCAAGGCAGCGTCTGCTAGGGTGGGAGGGATGGTGGGAGGGCTTTGTGGGGCTGCTCACGGGGGCTCCTCAGCCATCAGGTGCTGGCTGAGCTGTCCCTGTGTCCCCATGGTGCCTCCAGCAACCTCTTGACCCAGCGCTGAACTCAGCCCCGAGCTCCAGAGGTGTGTTTGATCCTTGCCATCTGCCCCAGGTCTCTCCTGAAAGGGCTCCTTGCTGCTCAGGGCTGTCCCTGGTGCCCAGGAGGGGCTGTGCCCAAGGGGCCACCCAGGCTGGGGGAGCAGGAGGGAACATCCCCAACCCTGTGATGGGTGTGGGATGCTGTGGGACACGGGTGTGTGACACTGTGGGACACGGATGTGTGACCCTGTGGGATGCTGTGGGACACGGGTGTGTGACAGTGGCAGGATGGAGGTGTGACTCTGTGGGACACGAGTGTGTGACTCTGTGGGACACGAGTGTGTGACCCTGTGGGACACTATGTGACACAGGAATGTGACCCTGTGGGACACGGGTGTGTGACACTGTGGGATTCTGTGGGACACAGGTGTGGGACACTGTGTGACGCTGTGGGACACAGGAATGTGACAGTGTGGGATGCTGTGGGACACTGTGTGACCCTGTGGGACATGGGTGTGTGACCATGTGGGACACTATGGGACATGGGTCTGTGACACTGTGGGACACAGGAATGTGACCCTGTGGGACATGGGTGTGTGATGCTGTGGGACACGGGTGCGTGACAGTGGCAGCACGGGGATGTGGCACTGTGGGACAGGAGCGTGTGACACTGTGGGATGCTGTGGGACACGAGTGTGTGACACTGTGGGACACAGGTGTGGGACCCTCTGGGACAGCCCCTTCCATCCCACAAGTCCTGTCCTGCTCCCCTCCATCCTATATGTCCCACTCCCCTCCATCCCACATGTTCTGCTCCCCTCCATCCCACATGTTCTGCTCCCCTCCATCCCACATGTTCTGCTCCCCTCCATCCCAAATATCCTGCTCCCCTCCATCCCACAAATCCCACTCCCCTCCATCCCACATGTCCCAATCCCCTCCATCCCACAAATTCCACTCTCCTCCATCCCAAATGTCCCACTCCCCTCCACCCCACACATCCCACTCCTCCCCATCCCACAAATCCCACTCCCCTCCATCTCCTGTTCCCGGCCCCACACTGGAGCTCCAGCCCCGTGGATCTCCTGCTCCCGTTACCTTGGAGAAAGAACCAGGAGGCAGCAGCCATGCAGGCAGTGCTGTTCCTTCAGGGGAAGGAAAAAAAAAAACGGAAAAGAGAAAAAAGAAGGAAAAACATTTGGGTTTTTATATGTTAAAAAGAGCAAGGGGAGGAAAAAAAGGAGAAAAAAAATAAAAAAAAGAACAGGCTTGCAAAGAGTTGCTGAGTTGAATTACGGGGGCTGGGGTCGGATGATTAACAACCCTCCCGCATTTCGGCATCGCAGTCATTACTCACTCCAAACCTGAGGCTTCTCAGTTACATACCCCGGCACAGCCCGACCATTTTTTCCATTGACTGAAAACACATTCTGACTGAAAACAAACTTTCGATCCCCGAGGCTTGGCACGCCGCGGGTCCTTCACCGTGTTTAATCAACGGGAAGCTAAACACTTTCAATCTGTGATGGCTCATTTGGAGAGGGAGCTCTGGGCCCTCGCTAGGTGCCAGATATAATAACTCTCCCCTTTTCTTTTCTGAGGCCTACTTTTATAATTTTGCTATTTTTCAATGTCAGACCCATCTTTTGAAGAAATTTTATTGGATTTCCTGCTAGACTTCAGCAAGGATTTTTCTTTCTTTGGCAGAAATATCAAGCAGAACAGGGGAAAAACTCAATCATAATCTTGGAACAAGGATTATTATTAGTTGGGATTTCTTTGTCTGTTTGCACAAACACATTATTTAAGAGCCCAGCAGGTCAGCAAGCCCCCAGCCCTGGGGCTCCAGGCTCTGCTGCTGCTGCTCTGTGCTGGGAGGGAGGCAGAGCACAGCAAGGGGAGGCTTGGGGGCTGTTCCCCCCCTCAGCCAGGGTATTCCCAAAACCTTCCCAAGGCTTTCAATCTCTGCCCAATCATTCAGCTCTGTGCAAAGCAGGGTCTGGGGGCAGCCAGGTGTTTGGGGGGCTTCTCTGTGCAGGCAGGTCCTGCTGGGTGCAGGCACAGCAGGTGCTGGGAGCAGGGGTTGTGCTGACCCCCCATTCCCAGGGGGGATTAGGGCTGGATAAAGCCCAGGGGACCTGCAGGGATGAGCTCATTTCTTCTCTAGCTCTGCAAGGGCCTCTGGTCACTGGATGCTTCTCTGCCTCCATCCCAGCTCCCTGTCCATCCTGCTCTGGGGGTCCTGGCAGTCAGGACAGCTTTGGAACCAGACCTGGATGTGAGTGAGCACCAACCAGCCCCATCCCTGGGCTCTGGGGCGTGGAACCACATCCCTCTCCTGCTCCCAGCCCTTCCCAGCAAGTCCCTGCTGCTGGAGTGAGCTCCTGCCCTCCGAGCTGAGCAGCTTTTGCTGCCTCAAGGTTTTCCAGGGGTTCTCAAGGCTTTCCTTCTTCTTTTTTTTTTTTTTCTGCCGGTGTTTGAGGTTAAGAAGAATGCTACAGGATTCAATAAATCGCTTGGCATGGCGTAGGCCAAAACAAGAAAATGTAATTCAGATTAAAGTCACCCTCTGGCTAAACTGATAGTTTATTAAATAAACTGCAGCGCTGCCAATCAACTCTGCTGGCAAGCAATCCTCTGACATTAATCTTTTCTGATGTGATTTAGGGTACACCTGGGCCTTTGTAGAGTATCTCCCATAATTTCTTTCCCATCTCTCTGGATCAAGCTGCTGTGCTTGGCTCCGTTGACAAATTCCCCAAGTAATCCCTCAAAAGATTGGAGAAATGCTCCAAACGCTCCATTAAATTTATTTTCCGTGCTTTAAGAGCCCCAAAACTATGTCCAATAAATAAGTGTTCGCTGTGATTTATTGAAATGCTGCTCTGATTTAGAGTTATAGGAGGGGGAAATATGTCACCCCTGGGAGCTGGGAGCCCAGCCCTGCGAGCAGGACCAGATGTGCTGGTGTGGGCGGGGGGAACCAGCCAGGCCAGGGGGGCTGCACAGCCCCGAGCTGGACCCCGCTCCCAAACCCTGCCCCAAACGGGCCCCGCTTGAGTTTTCTTGCCTGAAAAATTTATTGTGGTTGTAGTTATTGGGAGAACCATCAAAAGAGTAATTCTGGCCCTTGTTTTTGCACAGGCCTTTTGATAAATATGATACTTAGAAATATGCCTCCCCCAAGACGGGAAAGCCATAGAGTTAAAATGAAGTAATCTGTCAGTAAACTCACTGGAATCGAGGCCAAACCGAAACCTGCGAGAGCAGGAGGGGGAGAAGGGAGCCCGTGCTCCGTGGATTTGTATCACTGCAGATAAAAGTGAGGATTTATTGCCAAAGGGTTCTGTTCTGGCTGCTCTGTTGCTGCACGGGCTCGTGCTCTGTGCCCTGAGGTCCTCCCCAAATCCTCTGAGGGTTTTGGGTGCCCCCTCGCTTTGGGGGGCTCAGCCTGGGGGATGCCCCAGATGGTTTTCCATGCCCAGGGTCTGCAGAGCTCCTGGAAGGGGCGAGGTGCCCTGCAGCACCTGAGGTGCCCTGCAGCAGCTGCAGCACTGGGGAGCTGCAGTTTGTGGGGCAGAATCACTGAAAACACTCCGAGCTCCTTCAGCAAGGGCAGCTCTGGGAGCGGAGCCGTGCGACAGCAGCGATGGCCCCGATAACTCCGGCAGGGCTGCTCCAGCAGGAGGCAACACGAAAATCCAGGCTGGGACTCCAGTGTGTGAGCACGGAGAGTGCCTCTGATCCACTGCCAAGCTCCCTGGGTGCTGCCGGGGAGGGGCTGTGCCAGGAGAGCCTGGGGATCAGGAATCAGGGATCAGGAATCAGGGATCAGGAATCAGGGATCAGAGATCAGGATTCAGGGATCAGAGATCAGGGATGAGGGATCAGAGATCAGAGATCAGGAATCAGGGATCAGGATCAGGGATCGGGAACCAGAGATCAGGGATCAGGGATCAGGGATTGGGGATCAGGGATCAGGGATTGGGGATGAGGGATCAGGGATTGGGGATGAGGGATCAGGGATGTGGGATTGTCTCCAGACCCACAGTGAGGTCCATGCCCACCTGCAGCCCCTCCTGCTCAGGAGGTGCCTTTGGGGTACCTGTGCCCCAAAATCAGTATTGTGCCCGTGAGGTAGTTGTGCCCCAAAAATCAGCATTGTGCCCATGGGGTACCTGTGCCCCAAAATCAGCATGGTGCCCATGGGGTATCTGTGCCCCAAAATCAGCATTGTGCCCATGGGGTATCTGTGCCCCAAAATCAGCATGGTGCCCGTGGGGTACATGTGCCCCAAAATCAGCATGGTGCCCAGCACGTGGCTTGTTCCACTCTTTGTCAGCCAAACCAAAGGTATGAGGAGACCACAGATGCAGAGGGTGACCTGAACCCAGCTTGGCACCCAAAATTCCCCCAAATCCTGCACCCCCGGGTTGTGCATGTGGCAGAGCAGAGGGCAGTGGGTGCTCTGGGCACCCTGACCCTGCCGAGGCCCACGATGAAGAGGATTTGTTATCAGAGCTGCCCCACAGCCCTGGGACACTGCAGAGCAGAGGGGCAGGGAGGGTTTTGGGGAGTTCTGGGACCCTCTCCAGGGTCTGGGTCCTGGTGTGGGGAGAGGTGAAGGCAACCAGAGGGGCTGAGCAGGGAGAAGGGGGAAGGAAAGCAGCGAGGAGGAGGCGTGTGTGTGACTGTTCAGAGAAACAGGATTCATGGTAATTTCCTGCCAGATGCCTGAGCTCCTCCGGCACGCAGACGTTTCACATGAGAAATATCAAAGCGTTCCCAGTAACAAATGTACTTCCTGCAGTTCCTCAGATCTGCCTCGGTGCCAGGGAGCGGGGCCGCCCGAGGAGCAGCGCTGCCGCCGCCGCGGGGTCGGGCCGGGTCGAGTCCGGTCCGGGATGCGGCACCGCCGGCCCCGGGACGGGATGCGGGCGCTCCTCGCCGGGTGGGAAACGCACGCCGCGATTTTTGGGAAGCGCTGCCCGCACCTCCCCGGGCGCTCGTGCGCAGATTGGTCCTGACAGCTCGAATTAATCCGTCAGGGTGTGCGATCCGCGCTGGCCGCGGCCCCTGACCCCGTCAGCACCGGCTGAGCCTCTCCCGGCCTCGCTGTGCCGAGCTCTGTAAACATCCTGATGTCGGGAAGGGCAGAGGGAGCAGAGGAAAAACCCTCACTACCGAGTTGGGATGGGAATATGGGAATATGGGAATGTGGGAATATGGGAATATGGGAATATGGGAATGTGGGAATATAGGAATGTGGGGATATGGGAATGTGGGAATGTGGGAATGTGGTAATATGGGAATGTGGGAATATGGGAATATGGGAATATGGGAATATGGGAATGTGGGAATATGGGAATATGGGAATATGGGAATGTGGGAATATGGGAATATGGGAATATGGGAATATGGGAATGTGGGAATATAGGAATGTGGGGATATGGGAATGTGGGAATGTGGGAATGTGGGAATATGGGAATGTGGGAATATGGGAATATGGGAATATGGGAATATGGGAATGTGGGAATATGGGAATGTGGGAATATGGGAATGTGGGAATATAGGAATGTGGGGATATGGGAATGTGGGAATGTGGGAATGTGGGAATATGGGAATGTGGGAATATGGGAATATGGGAATATGGGAATGTGGGAATATGGGAATGTGGGAATATGGGAATGTGGGAATATGGGATGCAATGGGAATATGGGAATGTGGGAATATGGGATGCGATGGGATGAGAATATGGGAATAAAGGAATATGGGAATATGGGAATATGAGACTATGGGAATGTGGGAATATGAGAATATGGGAATGTGGGGAATATGGGAATATTGGAATATGAGATGGGATGGATGGGAATATGGGAATATGGGAATATGGAAATATGGGAATATGGAAATATAGAAATATGGGACTATGGGAATAGGGGTTGGGATGGGATGCGATGGGATGAGAATATGGGAATATAGGAATATGGGAATATGGGATGGGAATATGAGACGGTAATATGAGAATATGGGATGAGAATATGGGAATATGGGATGGGATGGGAATATGAGAATGTGGGAATGTGGGAATGGGAATATGGGAATATGGGATGGGATGGGCTCCCCCAGCCCCTCCATGTCCCCTCAAAGCCACCCCCAGAGCTGTGGGTGCTGCTCACTGGCCCCCACCAGCCCAGCCTCAAGATGTCTCTGCTCTCTGAGGGTTTTTTCAGCAATGTCTCATGGTTTCCCAGTTTTCTTTGCAATTCTTTTTAATGCCTCAAAAAGTTGCTTCACAATCCCAGTATAGATAAAACCCACCCTGTGAACTTGATCTGATGATGTTTTTCAAGCTCTTCCTCATCACTGCTTATGGGGAAGTGGAGGATTTCATTTGATTTAGCATTTTTAGTGTGTTGTAAGAGCTGGAAGATGCAGCCAGTGTTCTCCAAGCAGTCAGAGGGCCCTGCCAGGTGCCTCAGCCTTCTGGAGCTTGCAGCAAACCTCTCTCCTTCCTGCTTGTGCTTCTCAGCACAAACAAATGCGTGAGCCTTGTGGGCACAGAGCTGCTGTGCCTGGGAGAAACTCATGCAAAGGACCCAAATAATCATAAATCAATATTAACTCTGCATTGCTTATTATTTCCTGTTTATTGTCTCTTGGCCCGAGAAGTTGGTATTGACCCGGTCAGAACAAAATGCCAATAACTGCAGCCCTTGAAGGTCGGGGAAGATTGATGCCAATTAAACTCCCTGGCCAGTGGTGTGGGCAGGAGCAGGGATGAGCCATGGTGGGACAGAGGCAGCCCCTGATGGGAGAGGTTCAGGCAGGGAGGAATGTGCCATGCCAGAACCCGGGAATAATCCTCCTCTTGGTCCTCTTGAGCTGGTTCAGGGAAGCAGAACACCTTCCCCAGGTGAATGCACCAACACCTGGAGCTGTTTATGCCACTCCTCTCCCAGAACTCTGTGGGACAAGGCCATCACCTGCCCTGGGGCAGTGTCCCCGAGGTTCCAGCCCTGCCACAGAGCCTTGGCATGCAACAGGCCCCAAACTCATGGGATTCAAGGTGAACACTTAACTCCTTCCCTCCAGCCCATCATTCTTCTCCTTCCCTGCTCCTGAAGGGAAACATTCCTTCATGTTTCCCTACTGTCGGTGTTCCCCTGCCTCCTGCCAGCTTTCCCACATTTCCCAGATTTCCCCCGGCCCTCACAGCAACATGATCACAACAAAGCTAAGTGACTTCCAACACCTCCCACTCTCCTCATTTGTCCCCCCATCAACCCCAGCTCCTCACAGGAGCATCCCAGGGGAGCATCCCCGCTGCTGGGCACCCCCCAAGCTCTGAGGTTCCCCAGGCAGGAGCCCCCAGCCCTTCCCCACCACGGGTGCAGTTCCTGCCTTGACCTGGTTCCAAGCTCTGACAAAAAAGCAGGCGGCTCCTGTGGAATCAGCTCCATGGTGGCCCACAGGCCGTGGCTCCCCAGCCACGGGAATATGGGAATATGGGAATATGGGAATATGGGATAGAGTGGGAATATGGGAATATGGGAATATGGATGAGAATATGGGATGGGAATATGAGAATATGAGATGGGAATATGGGATGGGAATGTGGGAATATGGGATAGGATGAGAATCCGTATTGGATGGGAATATGAGAATATGGGATGGAAATATGGGATGGAAATATGGGATGGGAATGTGGGATAGGATGAGAATGTGGGATGAGAATATGGGATGGGAATATGGGAATATGGGAATTTGGGAATATGGGAGGGGATGAGAATAAGGGATGGAAGATGGGAATATGGAATGGGAATATGAGAATATGGGATGGGAATATGGGATGGGATGAGAATATGGGATGGGAATATGGGAATATGGGATGGGAATATGGGAATATGGGATGGGAATATGGGAATATGAGAATATGGGAATATGGGAATATGGGAATATGGGATGGCAATATGGGAATATGGGAATATGGGATGGCAATATGGGAATATGGGAATCCTGGCCCCTCCGTGCCCCCTCAAAGCCACCCCCGGAGCTGTGGGTGCTGCTCACAGTCCCCAGGCCGGTGCCAGCACCCCGGCACGGGGCAGAGCTGGGCAGTGGCCCTGGCACAGTTCCTGCCTCGGGCCAGGCAGAGCACGGAGCTGGCGCCGAGCCGCCGCGGGAAGGGGGGGACGCGTCCCTGGGGAGCGCGGGGCCGCTCCTGGAGCCTGCCCGCTCCCTGTCACGTCTGTCACTTCTCGTTAGTGCCCGTCAGGCGGGTAACGCGACCTGACTGATGTAATCGGGCCGACACAGCGGCACAGAGCGGCTCTGGAAACTTTACACCACGCGCTTTCCCGGCCCCGCTCGTTCCTGCAAGCGCAGAGGCGACGCCGTGCCCGGCACAGGGCACAGAGTGTGGCAATGCCACGTGCTGGCCTCCCCTCCTCTCAGGATAGAGACTCTGAGACATGTTAAAAGTCTCTTTTCTTAGCCTGAGCGCTTGAAGAATGAGTCAGAGCTCTTCATTTCTCGGTCTCAAGGTTGTTTATTGTGTTTTATCTATAAAAATTTTTCTCCTGTCCCTGCCGAGGTCCATCCAGCAGGACAGTTCCAGGCACTCTCCCTGCCCCCAGGGTGGTGTTGTGTCTTTATACTAAAAACTACGTGTACAATATTTACAATTACTTCCCAATACCTATCACCTATGTCAGACAGTGAGCTTCTACTCTAAACTAATCCGAAAGTGCCACCATCACAGCAGAAGATGGAGGCCAAGAAGAAGAAGGAGAAAGGCTGGACACACCCAGATATCTCTGTCTTGCCCCCTGGACCCCCATTCTAGAAACCCCAAAATCTACTTTTCTACTCTGTGATAACTTCACTATTATTCTATTTAAACTGTTGTGGCTTGTTGATCTTCATCTAAAGTTGGTAATTTGCTCCACGGGTCATAATCAAACCCACAGGTGTTTTGGGCTCTGTGTCAGGGTCTCTGAGCCCCCTGGCAGGGGTGTTGGACAGACAGAGGGTTGTCCTGGCTTCCCACACCGTCCCAAAACGGGCATCTCACACCAGCCCAGGGCGCTGGGGCAGGGCTGGGCTCAGCCAAATCCCCGCTGCCTCGGAGGGAAGGCGGTGGCAGAGCCCGGCCCGGTGCCAGGGGCGGGTGTGGAGGGCTCGGTGCGCCCTTTGAAGCCGGAGCCGGGCTCGCACCTCGCTCGCACCTCGCTGCTTTGGCCCCGGCAGCTCCTGACGCACCGTCTGCACCATCCCGGCCCCGCGGCGCTCCCGGGGCCGCCAGAGCCCGGGATTGGGGGTGATTCTGGTCTGGGTCTGGCAGGGAAGGGGGTGATGGAGCGGGAAGTGCTGCCATCCCTCTCAACCCTTCTGCAGCCCCGTGGCACGGCACCAGCTTGGAGCCTGGGAACCCCAAAAGTGCTTCATCAGGATTTTGCTGGAAGGAGGAACAAAGGCATTGGGATCTGGGCTGAGTCCCACGTGTGTGGCAAAAGGAGGTGGGAGAAAACCTCCTCCAGCTGTGCCAGGCATGGCAGAGCCTCCCAGAGATGGGTAGGGCCAGCATGGGCTGTGGGAATGGGTCTGGGGGGAAAATGAGAAGTTTAAAAAGGGGTTTGAGTACCCTGAGAGTTTCTGTGGGGTGGGGAACAGCAGCACTGAGGTCTCCCCACTCCCTCTCCCCACCCAAGGCTGACACCTGCGCTTCCCACATCTGGAACAAACCCCAACAGATACAATTCTATTAAAACTGCATTGGATCAGTGTTCCCAGGGAAATTCCCCCTGCCTGGGGAATTGAAGCTCTCCATCCTGGTCCTGGAGCAGGGCAGTACCCATCTTCCTCCCATCGCCTGGCACACTGGGAGAAAAAGGGATGGCAGCCAGGGTGGGTGGTGGGGACAGTGCTGGCACTTCCCCACAGCCTTTCTGGATCAATTTACACGGCAGGTTTGGGTGGTTTGTTTGCCAAAAATAGTTGATCACAGCGAGTGCGGTGGGTGAGGAGCGAGCGCATCCGGCACTCCGGGCAGATCGATTCCTCTGCGGTCGTAAATATCCCGGGAAATCAATGGGGGTGGAAAATGGATCTTGTCCATTTTCACTTTTAACATCTCTTTGGTATAAAACTGCTATTTTCATAGCTGGAAATGGGGAGATTCAATGGGCAGAGCTGGGTTTTTGTCAGTCTCACCACCATTCCCTGAGCTCTGCTGCTGCAAAGCTCCTGGAGGAGGCTGAGCTGATCCTGTTCATCCTCTGTCCTCTCCATGGCCCTGCTCCCTTGGCTCTCTCTGCTGCTCTGGGGCAGTTCCCCGTGTGAATCCTCCACATTTCCAACCCTCCCAGTGCCTCAAGGAGGGATTCAGCCCTGGGACAACTCTGGCAGTTGTAAATATCCTGGGAAATCAATGGGGGTGGAAAATGGATCTTGTCCATTTTCAGTGCTAACATCTCTTTGGAATAAAACTGCTATTTTCATAGATGGAAATGGGGAGATTCACTGGGCAGTGGTGAGTTTCAACAGCGCTGGGGTTTTGTCATTCCCACCACCATTCCCTGAGCTCTGCTGCTGCAAAGCTCCTGGAGGAGGCTGAGCTGATCCTGTCCATCCTCTGTCCTTCTCCCTATGGCCCTGCCCCCTTGGCTCTCTCTGCTGCTCCAGGGCAGCTCCTCGTGCGAATCCTCCACATTTCCAACCCTCCCAGTGCCTCCAGCCAGGATTCAGCCCCGTGCCCAGGTGTGTGGGTGGCAGCCCCTGGCACAGGGTGGGGTTTGCTCTCTCTGATCCCACCTGTTCTTCTCATTCCAGGTGGGTCCTGACCCCATAGAATGAGGTGCTCCAAGGGGAGGATGGGCCTAAACAAAATTTATCTTCCACGGATGGAAAAAAGCTCCTCACTGCAGCCTGGGCAGTGCTGGAAAAGGAATCTTCGCCTCTTTGTAATTGCTGTGCAACAGCCACTTGTTAATTACAACATAAAACCTCTTAACCATGTGAGAGATGGATTTATGGATGAAATTCCCTGATCAATATTCACAGCAGCACCGGGAAGAAACGTGTAGGGTAGCGGGGAATTTTTTTTTTAATTCTTTTTTAGCAATTATTTCTCTCTGGTTTAATATTGCCTGACCTTGGAGAACGTAAAAGGAAAACAGAAAGGCTGAACATGGAGCCTGTCCCAAGGGAGATTCTGGTTGCCCATGAAAGAACAAGACACCAAAAATCCTTTGTGGTGCTGCAAATCCTCTCTTATTGCCCAAGGAGATGGGGATGTAGGAGAGGGGCCAGGGCAGGGCAGCTCCAGGATCCAGGGGCATCTCCAGGGTCCAGGGGCACCTCCAGAGTCCAGGGGGCACCTCCAGGGTTTAGGGGCACCTCCAGAGTCCAGGGGCACCTCCAGCATCCAGGGGGCACCTCCAGGGTTTAGGGGTACCTCAAGGATCCAGAGGCACCTCCAGCATACAGGGGGCAGCTCCAGGGTCCAGGGGGCACCTCCAGGGTTTAGGGACACATCAAGGATCCAGGGGACACCTCCAGGATCCAGGGGGCACCTCCAGGGTCCAGGGGGCACCTCCAGAGTCCAGGGGGCACCTCAAGGATCCAGGGGCACCTCCAGGGTCCGGGGGGCAGCTCCAGGGTTTAGGGGCACCTCCAGGGTCCAGGGGGCACCTCCAGGGTCCAGGGGCACCTCCAGGGTTTAGGAGTACCTCAAGGATCCAGAGGCACCTCCAGCATACAGGGGGCAGCTCCAGGGTCCAGGGGGCACCTCCAGGGTTTAGGGGCACATCAAGGATCCAGGGGCACCTCCAGGCTCCAGGGGCACCTTCAGGGTCCAGGGGCACCTCCAGGATCCAGGGGCAACTCCAGATCCAGGGAGCACCTCCAGGGTCCAGGGGGCACCTCCAGGCTCCAGGGGGCACCTCCAGGCTCCAGGGGCACCTCCAGGCTCCAGGGCCAGCCCCTGGTGTTGCCTCCTTCCCCCTCTAGGAAGGAAGGCAGGGGCTGTGCTCCACCCCAAGGCTGGGTTTGGGAGAAGATGTTGGGAAGAACGAATCCCGAGGGAGCAGCCAGCCCTGTGGCATTGCCCTGCGCGGGTTTGGCACCTTCCCTCGCACACCTGCGCGGTTCTGCAGCTCCTGTTCGCCCGGATTATCGCCGGCTATTGGGCGGTTTCAGGGGCTCGAACTCTTCCAAAATGTTTGTGAAGCGGCTCCGTGCGCTGGCTCGGAGCACGGGCGGGCTGCCGGAGCAGGGAGGGAGCTCGGAGCGTCTCCCTTTGTCTGGGAGCGCGGTGCCGCTGCCCGGGCCGGTGCCCGCCGTGCCCCGCCCTGCCCGGCGAGGCCACGGACGTGCCCGGGCAGGCTCCCAGACATTCCTGGGAGACGCGCACCTGAGTTCTGGGAGTTCCCAGGGCAATTAGCATCGCTGTGCTAACCGTGGGTTGGTTTCTCCTCTGTCTAGGCAGCTCCTCCATCAAGGTGTGGAGCTGCCGTGTCTGGCAGTGACGCTCGGGGAGTTTAATCAGAGACTTGGCACCACCAGCCAAAGCTTGTGCAGCCATCCCGCACTGCCCCAGGCCTTCCTCCCTTGGAGTAAAAACGATCTGGGGCTGCCTCCAGCGTGTGGAGCATCCCTGTCGGTGCTGCTGGAGCCAGGACAGGCTGGAACCACCCCAGGCCACCACTCCAGACACCAACGGGTGCAGCAGCCCAGTGCCCATCACCGTGAGCATCTCTGTGCTGACCATGGGTTGGTTTCTCCTCTGTCTAGGCAGCTCCTCCATCAAATCAAGGTGTGGATCTGCTGTGTCTGGGCACTGCCAGGGACGCTCAGGGAGATTAATCAGAGACTTGGCACCACGAGGCAAAGCTTGTGCAGCCATCCTGCACTGCCCCAGGGATTCCTCCCTTGGAGAAGAGTGATCTGGGGCTGCCTCCAGCGTGTGGAACATCCCTGTCGGTGCTGCTGGAGCCGGGACAGGCTGGAACCACCCCAGGCCACCACACTCAGCACCGTCCCAGCTCTCCAGACACCAACGGGTGCAGCAACCCAGTGCCCATCACCGTGAGCATCTCTGTGCTAACCATGGGTTGTTTCTCCTCTGTCCAGGCAGCTCCTCCATCAAGGTGTGGATCTGCTGTGTCTGGGCACTGGCAGTGGTGCTTGGAGAGTTTAATTAACGACTTGGCACGACGAGCCAAAGCTTGTGCAGCCATCCTGCACTGCCCCAGGGCTTTTTCCCCTGGAGAAGAAGCGATCTGGGGCTGCCTCCAGCGTGTGCAGCATCCCCGGTGCTGTCGCTGTCACTGTCGGTGCTGCTGGAGCCAGGACAGGCTGGAACCACCCCAGGCCACCACTCCAGACACCGATGGGTGCAGCAGCCCTGTCCCCATCACCGTGAGCCGGTGGCACCAGGCAGAGACACCTCTGATGTCTCCAGGAGTGGAAGTCAGCACATGGATAATTACAAGGCAGAGCATCTCCGTGCCCTGTGACTAAGGCAGCATGTAGAGCAAAGGTAGGAACGAACCACCAGAAGAGCAAATAAATAAAGAAGGCAGCTTTAATAATGGGGTAATTACCCAGCTTAAGTACACAATCATCTCGCATTTTGCTAAACTTTATGACACATGATGACAAGTTAATAAATGAGATGTCTTACCAGCAGTAAAACAGCTGTTACCAGCCACCTTGTATGTCTGAGTAGCCCAGAGCAAAAAAACCCACCAAGCCAAATGAAAAGAAACTGGTTATTTCTGTTTGTGAAATAGCCCGGGTAATAAATCACCATTAATGATGCTGTCACTTATCAAAGGGAAAGCTCTTGTTGCAAAAGCCTTTGAAGTCATGGCACCTATAATTTCCTAACTATAAAAAGGTACCTTTGTGTGTGTGTGTGTCATACCTGGAGCCGGCGGCAGCCAGGAGGGGCCGGAGTTCAGCCCCGCCCAGCCCCGCAGTGAGGAGGGGGTGCCTGGGCTGCTCGAGGCCCAGGGATCGATTAGTGATGGTTTAAAGGTGGTTTTCCTCTCCTCCCTGCACCTAACAGCTTGTTTACCCAGGGATATTCGGGTGGTTAATTCGTATTAATTAACAGGGATCTAATGTGGTTAAAATAATCAACTTGACATCTGCAGCAGTGGGATGGGCCGGGAGCAGAACTCAGGCAGAGCTCACTGCCCCTGCCCAGCTCTCCTGGAGAAGCTCAGACTTTATAAATGGTCACATTCCAGTGAGGATTCTCCTCCACAGCCTGTCCCAGTGCTCTCCCTGCTGCCCCAGCCCTTCACTGGGGACAGGCCAGGGCCACGGTGACCAATGCAGCCCTGCAGAGGAGCAGTCTGGCTGTCAGTCGAGATTAAATCCTCTGTCAGCACAGAGCAGGAGGTACCAAGGTGAAGGAACCTCTCCCTCAGGTGTGAGAGCAGCAGGTAACGGAGCAGAGCACGGGTGACAATCCCCTGTGTGTGTTGGGGGCTGTGGGGACATTTGGGACCAGCAGGGCTCTGTCCTGGGCTGCACAGGGGTGGTGAGGGCAGGGCAGAGCTCCCTCCTGCCCCTGTGCCCTCACAGATGGGGAAACGGGTTCCATGGTGAGATCTCAGCACCAAAGTTGAGCTGGGGAGAGCCCAAAGCTGAGCTGGTGAGAGCCCAAAGCTGAGCTGGTGAGAGCCCAAAGCTGAGCTGGTGAGAGCCCAAAGCTGAGCCAGTCAGAGCCCAAAATTGAGCTGGTGAGAGCCCAAAGTGGAGCTGGGGAGAGCTCAAAGTTGAGCTGGTGAGAGCCCAAGGCTGAGCTGGGGAGAGCCCAGAATTGAGCTGGTGAGAGCCCAAAATTGAGCTGGTGAGAGCCCAAAGTGGAGCTGGGGAGAGCCCAAGGCTGAGCCAGTCAGAGCCCAAAATTGAGCTGATGAGAGCCCAAAGCTGGGCTGGTGAGAGCCCAAAATTGAGCTGGTGAGAGCCCAAAATTGAGCTGGTGAGAGCCCGAAGCTGAGCTGGGGAGAGCCCAAAGCTGAGCCCAAAGTGGAGCTGGTGAGAGCTCAAAGCTGGGCTGGTGAGAGCCCAAAATTGAGCTGGGGAGAGCCCAAGGCTGAGCTGGGGAGAGCTCAAAGCTGAGCTGGTGAGAGCCCAAGGCTGAGCTCACCCCAGCACCACATCCAGCCAAGCCCAGCCTGTGGAGGGTGAGGCACAGCCCAGGGTTTGGATGTCCCAGGGGTTTTTGGCACTTCCAGGGCCAGCAGGGTCACAGCAGGGCAGTGCTGGCTCTGCCCTCAGCACCTCCAGCACAAAGAGGGGGGTTCTGCTCCCCACAACATCCATCTCTGGAGCAGCAATGTGTTTCTCTTCTGGAGACCTAAGAAGGGGTTTGGTTTTTTTTTCCCTCCTCCTTGACTACTAAATGAGGCAGCTCCTCTGTAGCTTTGTCATTTCTCTCCTGCTGAAGACACTTTCTTTTCTTCTCATCTGAGCGGCAGGCACCTCACCCGCCTCATAAGCATCTGCTGCAAGGAGTCTTCACCTGTCACCTCTCCCCAAGTGACTTGAGAAAACAGGATAGGAAAGCTATAAATAATTAAGATCCATCCAACACAGGTGCAGCACTAAATATCAAACCTGCCTGAGCATCTCCAGCACTCCCTTGATAGCCAAGGGGAAACTAACCTAGTTTGGAAGGAGGAGGAGAAGAAAGGCAGGAGCCACATGTTAGAATTGTGGCCAAACTGGTTTCAGCCCCCATCAAGGACTGCTGACCCAGGAATAACCCATTTGAGCTGGGCCAAAGGTTCACATCATCCCAAAAGAGCTGGGACAAGCACCCAGGAGAGAGGAGGGTGCCTGGGGGAGGCAGCCTGCCCTTTCCCCTGGTGTTTGGGGGCAGATGCAGGAGCCTGCTGCCTGCCTGTGCTTTCCCTATTAACTTGCACCACTTCCCACCCCATTCTCTCTCCCAGCTTGTAAGAAGTCGACATCAAAGCCCTGGCAGGGAGGGGATGGCAAGTGCTGGAGGGAGATGTCACATTAGTGTCTGGCTCTCCCAGAGCTGCTGCGTTTGCTCGTCAAAGCTTCAGGGGAGGGAAGAGAGGCCACATACAAAGAATTCTCCTCCTGATGGTCCTGCCCTGAGAGGGCTCAGGAGGGCAGGAGTGCCCGGCCAGGGTCAGATCAAAGAATTCTCCTCCTGCTCAGGAGCAGCTTTGGGGCAGCCCTGTGATGGTCCTGCCCTGAGAGGGCTCAGGAGGGCAGGAGTGCCCGGCCAGGGCTCCTGGGTGCCTCTGAGGCTGTAAATCTGCTGCCATCAGGGCATGACGAGATGGAAACTTCCCCTTTGGGCACTTCTGTAATTGTTGGTGAGGGCAGCAGCTCAGCAGAGCGTGATTGAATTCCCAAGCGAGCAAGCAGGGAGATAATTAACTTTGGGAACAACTTACCTGTGAGACAAAGCATCCATCACTCGAGGTCTTTAAGGAGCAAGTGATACCCTGCTGAAAGCTCCTGGAGGTGACCCCGCAGCCCGGCCGGTGGGAAATATCCCCCAGGGATTGGAAAACGCTGATTTACCCAAATCTGAACGATCTGCAGGCTCCAACTGGCAACAAAAGATGGGCCAGCTGCAGAATGTGCTGTCAGCCTGGGGACTGCAGGGTCACCCCAGCACAGCCAGCACTCTGCTCCCCATCCCTGGCAGTGACATTCCAGCTCTGCCACCACCCCAGCTCCCCACGGGGCTCTCTCCACCCACACACATGCATGCCTGCTATTTTGATTTATTTTTTATGTCTGATTTTCCCCTGGTTCAGGTTGAAATAATGAGCGTTTTGGGGGCAGAGTGTGCTGGGTAGAGCTGGGATGTCTCCTGTCACTTCTGAATGCTGGGAGTGTGGAGGCAGCCTGGCTGGGTGGCATTTGTCTCCCCAAACATGGCAAGCACAGAAAACCAATAAGGTTTTACCCCAGGGATGGAGTGCCTAGGTCCTGGTGGCAGAGATCAAACAGAGGGGCAGGAAGGGGGCAAAGCACCCCAAAAACCTTTCCAAAAAGTGCAAAACTGCTCCAAGAAATGAGCTCACAACCAAAGGCCTTCTCTGCTCACCCTGTGCAGGGAGGTGACCCCAGCCTGAGCCCCTGCCCTGCCCACAGGGACCCTCAGCTGCCCCTTGAGCTGCTTTTATTTGGGCTCCATGGCACAGCCCCAGCAGATTTACAGCCAGGGCTCCTTTGATGTGAGCCCCTGGGTAGAGCTGGGATGTCTCCTGTCACTTCTGAATGCTGGGAGTGTGGAGGCAGCCTGGCTGGGTGGCATTTGTCTCCCCGAACATGCCAAGCTCAGAACCAACAAGGTTTTACCCCGGGGATGGAGTGCCCAGGTCCGTTTGTGTCTTGGTGGCAGAGGGGCAGGAAGGGGGCAAAGCACCCCAAAAACCTTTCCAAAAGGTGCAAAACTGCTCCAAGAAATGAGCTCACAGCCAAAGGCCTTCTCTGCTCACCCTGTGCAGGGAGGTGACCCCAGCCTGAGCCCCTGCCCTGCCCACAGGGACCCTCAGCTGCCCCTTGAGCTGCTTTTATTTGGGCTCCATGGCACAGCCCCGGCAGATTTACAGCCAGGGCTCCTTTGATGTGAGCCCCTGGGTAGAGCTGGGATGTCTCCTGTCACTTCTGGATGCTGGGAGTGTGGAGGCAGCCTGGCTGGGTGGCATTTGTCTCCCCAAACATGCCAAGCTCAGAACCAACAAGGTTTTACCCCGGGGATGGAGTGCCCAGGTCCGTTTGTGTCTTGGTGGTAGAGGGGCAGGAAGGGGGCAAAGCACCCCAAAAACCTTTCCAAAAGGTTCAAAACTGCACCAAGAGATGATCTCACAGCCAAATGACTCCTCTGCTCACCCTGTGCAGGGAAGTGACCCCAGCCTGAGCCCCTGCCCTGCCCACAGGGACCCTCAGCTGCCCCTTGAGCTGCTTTTATTTGGGCTCCATGGCACAGCCCCGGCAGATTTACAGCCAGGGCTCCTTTGATGTGAGCCCCTGATAAGCATCAGGAATATTTTCGTTTCATGACAATGTCAGCCCCTGGCTCTGTCCGGGGGGGTTTATGGGCAGCGATGTTTCCTGCAGCTATTGAGGCTGCCACATTCCTCGGGCAGGCCAGCCAGTAAAAGAGAATCGTAAAACCCCCTCTGGAAGGGTTTATAAACAGAGGGAAGCTTCTCCTTTAAGGGAGAGGATCGGGGAGTATTTCCATTTCAATCAGGGGCATCTCTGGAACCAGAGCACAGCCAGAATTTGTCAGGGGATTAGCTCAGGAGCAGAGCGAGTGCAGGGCTTTTCCCCTTCACACTCACTCCCTGTTATTCCAAATTAGGCTCTCGGTGCTGGGCTTGGGGGAGGGTAATGGAAAGCAGAAGGAGCTGGGAGAGCCTGGCTGGGGATGGGGACAGGGCCCTAAAGCAGGACAGGTAGGACAGCTGGACACGCCTGGGACGCTGCTGCTGCACACAACGAGGACACCGTGGCTCAGCTCATTTTGTTAAAAATGGGTTAGAAACTGTTGGAAAAGAGTTGATAGATCCTTGAGCATGTGCTGTTAGTTTGGTTATTCTATTGTAAAAGGGGTTAAAAGGGAAATCTGGTACTCAAGGTACCATAACACACCTCAGTAAATGCACCACGAGCCAGGCTTGACAGAGCTGCAATGGCCAATCAAGGCCTAAAACCTTCATGCAGATGAAGGATCCAAACAGAAACCGATCCAAAGGGACAAAAACCAGGATAAAAAGGGGCTCCTGACCCACTGAATTGTGCTGCTCCATCTGGGACATCGGGGCCATCACTGCAGCATCCTCAAGGGAACGCTCCTGCTCGGCCTGGGGCCTCTTGCTTTAGGCCTTTCTTTTTTTATAATAAATGCTGAAAATCACCCTTGCTTTAGGCCTTTCTTTTTTATAATAAATGCTGAAATCACCCTTGCTTTAGGCCTTTCTTTTTATTATAATAAATGCTGAAATCACTTCAGTACCAGGAGCCTGCTCTCATTTTTACCAGTTTTTACCCATCCGGGAGGGAACCTGGAACTTCCCCCAAGTGAAACGAGCCAGCCTGGACAGAGCTGTAATGGCCAATCAAGGCCTAAAACCTTAATACAAATGAAATGCACAAAAAGAAACCAATCCAAAGGGTTGGAAAACCAATCCAAGGGTTGGTACTTCGCTGTTGAAAAGAAAACCCAGTGAAATAAAATAGAAAATAGAAACCCAGTTATAATAAATAGTATTATATATTTATTTTATTTATATATTTTTATTTATATATATAATATAATATAATATATACAATATATAATATATAATATATAATATATAATATATAATATATAATATATAATATATAATATATAATATATAATATATAATATATATATGTAATGTAAAATATAATGAAATATAATAAAATATACAATAAAAGATATAATATAATGAAAATAGTATGAAATATAATAATGCAATAAATAATATAATAAATAATGTAATAATAACTAATATATAATTTAATTAAAATATAATAAAATATATAATATATAATATAATTAAATAGAAACCCAGTTTCTATTTTAACACTCCAGCGCTGCAGCATCCTCGATGGGAACTCTCCTGCTTGGGCTGGGGCCCCCTTGCTTTGGGCCTTTCTTTTTCTTATAATAAACGCTGAAATCACTTTTGTACCGGGACCTTGTTCTCGTTTTTCTCACTCTCCTCCCCTCCAGGCACCACCAGGATGGCAGCAGAACCCACTCGGGCACTTGCAGCAGGACGGATGTGGGGTCTTGGGGTTCCCCCCACCACAGCTCTGCTCGCTGACAGCTGCTGCTGTGATTTATTGGAGGTTTCAGCTCCAATCTGTAAGGCAAAACCACCGAGCACATTTCCTCCTCCTCCTCCTCCTCCTCCTCCTCCTCCTCTCGGGGTTCCGCCCCCGCCCCGCCGCAGCTCACACCTGGTACAAACAACCATAAAACACATCTGGAGTGCTTGGGCAGGAACACACCCGGGAAAGGGAAACCTCCCCGGGCCCTCTGCAGCCTCCAGAGCCGAGTTCCCATTTCCCTTGGGCTTTAGGGATGGATTTTGGGGCAGAAATAGGGATCCCTTGCTCACACATCCCTCCTGGGGGCAGAAATAGGGATGGGATCCCTTGCTCACACATCCCTCCTGGGGGCAGAAATAGGGATCCCTTGCTCACACATCCCTCCTGGGGCAGAAATAGGGATCCCTTGCTCACACATCCCTCCTGGGGGCAGAAATAGGGATCCCTTGCTCACACATCCCTCCTGGGGGCAGAAATAGGGATCCCTTGCTCACACATCCCTCCTGGGGCAGAAATAGGGATCCCTTGCTCACACATCCCTCCTGGGGGCAGAAATAGGGATCCCTTGCTCACACATCCCTCCTGGGATTACCACCCTTTGTTTTTTCCTCCAAGGGTGGTATTACCATCCCTCCCGGTAATCCCAGGCCTGAGTTCTGGGCTTCAAAGACAAATGATTGCTGCCCAAGATGTTTGAAGTGCCTCTCATGGTTGGGAGATTTATGCAGTGATGGTTTTCCTGAACTTTTCCCAAATACCACAGGTCAGGATAGTGGGGATATTTCAGTCCCTGGAGCAGCAAGGGCCCCTTGGCCAGGTGGTCATGGAGAAGGAGAGCAGCAGCTCCAGGAGTGCAGGTGACCCACCCAGAAAGGGACTGGAAGCACTGGAAGCTCCATCCCTGCATCCCCCTGCTCTGGAGGCTTCTCCAGAACTTCCCTCTCCTGATGATCTTCATCTTTCTCATCATTTTCCAGCCTCAATCTTTGTCGTGGCTAATTCATCCCCTTTTTTGTCCTTGTGCCAATATTGTCCTTTCACTCAGCCAGCTCGTCCCCTGCCTGTTGTTTACCCCTGGGTGTTTGTGGGAGCCATCATTTCCCTGCTCAGATTGTTCATATTTGAGTTTGGATGGTTTGCAGCTCTCCCCTGGCACCACTGCCACCAGTCCCACTGCCCCAGACCCCCTGGCATGGGACAAACCCCATTTCTGCAGCTCCAGCAGCAAAGGGGGTGAATTTTGGGGTGGGAAGGGCACAGGGAAGGGCATTGTGCCAGCTCCTGCCAGCAGCAGGGTGAGCCTGGCACACAGACTGGCACAAGGAGCAGATTGGATACTCCATGCTCAGAGCTTGGGGAGTTCCTTGGCTCCCCAGCAGGACAAACAGGTTTGGTGGGTGGTGTGGAAAAGGAGAAGGGATAAAAGAATCCCAACCCAGCAGTTGTCAGTGTCCCCTGCTCCGTCCCCAGAGATGTCCCCATGACATTTCTTTCTCCCAGGGCTTTCCATGAGTGCCAGGGCAAGGAGGGGCAGAGCTCCAGCCCAGCCTCCTCCTGCCTTGGCCCATATTTCACAGGAGAGCACATCCCCATCGGCCATGCCTGCGGAGGGAAACCAAGAACTCAGAGCAATTTTAAATGAACTTTCAAAATGATGAACAAAGAGCCCTTGTCCGCGTTCTACAGGAAATAAATCACACCAAAATGATAGTTGTGATTCCCAAAAGTACACAGAGAATTGATTTTCTGATGACATTTATCATGATAAACCGGTATGGCAGCACACAGGCACATCTTAAGCTGCAGCTGCTCGACTCCCTCCCATTTATCACCTGTCCCATCTTGGCTGGCCACATTTGCACGGTTGCACAAGTGATTATTGCTGCTCAGGACAGCAGTCCTGGGCCAGCCTCAGCTCAGCCCTGGGCTGAGTCAGGCCCAGCCTCAGTGGGAGCAGGGCAGGGAGGCACTGCCAGGCTCCTGAGCTGTGGACATGAAGCACCTGGGAGCTGCAGATCCAAAAACAGGTTGGGTCTGGCTTGGTTTAAGCCTCTCTCCAGCCCTGGGCACTCCCAGGAGTGAAACCTCCCACCTGAAATAGCTGATTTGGGCATGGGTGAGGGGCTGAGGGGTTCTTCTGGGGCAGGGATGTGCCAGGGGTGAAGATTTCAAACTGTTCCCATTGCAGCAGGCAGGGCTCTGCCCTCCTGAGGTGACAGAATCATGGAATCTTTGTGTTTGGAAAAGCTCTCCAAAATCCTGTCAAGTCTGTGCTTGGTTTAAGCCTCTCTCCAGCCCTGGGCACTCCCAGGAGTGAAAGCTCCCACCTGAAATAGCTGATCTGGGCATGGGTGAAGGGCTGAGGGGTCCTTCTGGGGCAGCAATGTGCCAGGAGTGAAGATTCCATTTCAGCAGGCAGGGCTCTGCCTTCCTGAGGTGACAGAATCATGGAATCCTTGTGTTTGGAAAAGCTCTCCAAGATCAAATCCTGTCAAATCCACACTCTGACCTGACCCTGCCACCTTCACCACTAATCCCTGTGCCCAGGTGCCACATCCACACGTTTTTTGAACACTCCCAGGGGTGGTGACACCACCACTGCCTTGGGCAGCCTCTTGCAGTGCTCACCACCCTTTCCATGAAGGGATTCTTTCCTAACATCCAGCTGGGCTGACACCAGCATGAAACTGCCTTGGTTTGGCTTTGGCTGTGCCCAGGAAATCAGGGAATGTGCTGGTAGGGGCAGCATGGATGGGGAGCACAGCCAGTGCCAGGCCCCAAAAAAGAGCTGGAGGTGCAGTTAGGCTTCATAATAAAAACCAAAACTTCTCAGAAGCTCAGGACAGAAAGCCAAGCAGCTCAATTAGGATAACCCTGGATCCTCATGCAGGGATTGGAGCTCTCAGGGCCGTGCATCTCCCTTTGTCAGAGCCTCCCCCCTCACCTTTATTTGGCTTTGGCTTTGACTCTGCCCAGGAAATCAGGGAATTGTGCTGGTAAGGTAAGGATGGATGGGGAGCACAGCCAGTGCCAGGCCTCAAGCACCCCAAAAAAGAGCTGGAGGTGCAGTTGGGCTTCATAATAAAATCCAAAACTTCCCAGAAGCTCAGAACATTGTCCCAGAAAGCAAAGCAGCTCAATTAGGATAACCCTGGATCAAGGAATGTGCTGGTAGGTGCAGCATGGATGGGGAGCACAGCCAGTGCCAGGCCTCAAGCACCCCAAAAAGAGCTGGAGGTGCAGTTGGGCTTCATAATTAAAACCAAAACTTCCCAGAAGCAAAGAGCATTGTCCCAGAAAGCAAAGCAGCTCAAGTAGGATAACCCTGGATCAAGGAATGTGCTGGTAGGGGCAGCATGGATGGGGAGCACAGTCAATGCCAGGCATCCCAAAAAAGAGCTGGAGATGCAGTTGAGCTTCATAATAAAATCCAAAACTTCCCAGAAGCTGAGAGCAGAAAGCAAAGCAGCTCAATTAGGATAACCCTGGATCCCCAGGCAGGGATTGGAGCTCTCAGGGCCGTGCATCTCCCTTTGTCAGAGCCTCCCCCCTCACCTTTATTTGTCTTGCTGCTGTAGCAGCAGAAATGTATTGGCTTTGCAGTTAGTGATTGCACGTCATCACCTGCCCAATTTATAACCCCATACCCCAAAGAACAGATGTAATAAAGGCAGGCCAGGAAACAGGGATGTTATAAAGCCCCAGCAGCCAGCACAGAGCTCTGTGCAGGGAAGGAAATATTGCAGCCCTGCTTGGGGAGGGGGAAAGGAGCTGCTGGGCAGGGATGGGGGCTGTCTGTCTGTCTGTCTGTCTGTCTGTCTGTCTGTCTGTCCTGGAGCTGCTGGGCAGGGATGGGGGCTGTCTGTCTGTCTGTCTGTCTGTCCTGGAGCTGCTGCCTCAGTAGGAGGTTGTGGGTGGGTTGGAGGGTGTGAAAAATTTGGGGTTTTTTTCACTTGTTTTTAAAATTTTTAAAGTTTAATAGGAATAAAATGGTTATAAAAATAGTAATACAATTAGAGTAATAATAATTTGGACAACTTGAATTAGGGCAATATGAGACAATAGAAACAAAGAGTTACAGATGTCTGGGTACCTTTTTCTGAGCAGCACGAGCCCGAAAAAGGACACTCATTAACAAAGGATTAACCCTTAAAAGCAACAGCCTGTTGCATATTCATACACTTCATACATGATGCATAAATTCCATTCAAACACAGGATTCTGTCTGGTCATCATCAACTTCTTCCTCTGAATCCTGACAGCGCCTTTGAGGTGGAAAGATTTCGTTTCTTCTGATTAAAGGGCAATAAATTCTCTTTCTCTGAAAGATTCAGGTGTCCTGTGGCTGCTATCTCACTGTGAGCCCTTTCTTTAAAAAAAGTATCCTCCATAGCATCGTTTCTATTTTAACATTTTGTTATAACCTAAAACCATATTTAACACACTACTTAAGAGAATTAATACAGAATATTATAATCAAAATTATTAATTAAAATTAAGAAAAAATTAATTAAAATTAATAAAACAAAAATATTAATTAAAATAATAATTTCTAACACAACACATATAATATTCATTTTAACATTTGAGAAAATCATAAAATACGCATTTTTCACAGAGGGGCTGCAGGATCCAGGTGAGGCTGGGCACAGAGGGCACAGCTCGGCCTCTGGCCACACGAGGGTTGGTGCTGCGTTGAGCCCTTGGCTCTTCTCACCAAAACGAGGGGATCTCTTATCTGCAGAACCTTTGGAGAAGCCCTGAGCTGTTGTACCAGGGGATGCTCCGTACCCAGAGCAAAGATTTCTGCTCTGTTATTGGCGGCCCGGGAGGTGCCAGCCCTCCAAGGGGGACAGGACAATCACCGATAGAGATAGCGGAGCTGATAACGGGCAGGGCTGGGTCTCCCCATCCCCCGAAGCGACCACAAAGATCAACTCATTATCGGCAAGTTTTTGTTTAATAACCCAGGGTAATAAAATGCACCTCCGGAGGGCTTTGCCCAGATAAAAGCATGTTTATGGTGATAAAGAGTTTTGAATTTAGCTGCCACAAAGAAGGTATTAAAGGCCTTTGTTCCCGCAGGCTCTGGGGGTGACCTTGGCCGTGGCTGGACAAGCTTGGAAGGACTCCCCGATTTCCTGGGGGTCCCCAGGAGCTGGGGTGGGCCGTGTGTTGGTGGTGACAACAGGATGCAGGTGAGCATCTTCCAGGGAAATGCGATTTTCCAGCCCGGAGCTTTGGGAAAGGACTGGAGAAAGCCCCAAAACTGGAGCCAGAGCCCTGGAGATGGCACAGGGCAGGAGCAGAGCCTCATCCAGGGGTCAAACACACAGCCTGGCTGCTGTTTAAAGGAGAAAAATAAAAAAAGGAGTGAACGGCAACAACAAAAAGTCTGATCGCAGGTTGTAGATGCAGTTTGGAAAGCGATGTTATGCAAATGAGTTCACTTCAAAAGCTAATCACTTTGAAAGGTCAAAACTCCCAGTCATAATCGGACTAAACAAAAAGCTAATTAGAGGCCTTTTGTGTGCCTAAATGAGGCCGGGGAGCTCCCCCTGCTCCCAGGGGTGAGGGGTGCCCAGGAGGGCTCCCGGCAGGATTACTGCGAGGTATTTGCTGCTGAAAGCCTCTCCCGAGGGAATGGAAATAAAGATCCGGGAGCGGGGCCGTGGGGTGGAGCCACAGCGAGCCCGAGGATGAACCGAGACAGGCCCGGGATGGAGCGTGGGGCTCTGGGGGTGCCGCTGACACGGGAGTGACGGTGCTGCTTCCTCACCTTCATCTTCACCTTCACCCCAGCTCCATCCTCACCTTCATCTTCACCTTCATCCCAGCTCCATCCTCACCTTCATCTTCACCTTCACCCCAGCTCCATCCTCAGCTCCATCCTTGCCTTCATCCCAGCTCCATCCTTCCTTCATCTTCACCTTCATCTCAGCTCCATCCTTCTTTCATCTTCACCTTCATCCCCAGCTTCATCCTCAGCTCCATCATCACCTTCATCCCAGCTCCATCCTTCCTTCATCTTCACCTTCATCGTCAACTCCATCCTCAGCTCCATCCTTGCCTTCATCCCAGCTCCATCCTTCCTTCATCTTCACCTTCATCTCAGCTCCATCCTTCCTTCATCTTCACCTTCATCTCAGCTCCATCCTTCCTTCATCTTCACCTTCATGTCAGCTCCATCTCACTCCATCCCAGCTCCTTCCTCGCCTTCATCCTCACCTTCACCTTCATCTTCATCTTCATCTCAGCTCCATCTCTGCTCCATCTCAGCTCCATCCCAGCTCCTTCCTCACCTTCATCTTCGCCTTCATCTCAGCTTCATCCACAGCTCCATCCTTGCCTTCATCCTCAGATCCATCCTCACCTTCATCTCAGCTCCATCCCAGCTCCATCCTTGCCTTCATCTTCACCTTCATCCTCAACTCCGTCCCACCTCCAACTCAGCTCCACCCCAGCTCTATCTTCACCTTCATCCCAACTCCATCCCAACTCCATCCTCAGCTCCATCCTCCATCCCAGCTCCATCCTCCATCCCCACTCCATCCCAACTCCATCCTCAGCTCCATCCTCCATCCCAGCTCCACCCCAGCTCCACCCCAGCTCCACCCCAGCTCCATCCTCAGCTCCATCTCAGCTCCATCCCAGCTCCATCCCAGCTCCATCCTCAGCTCCATCCTCCATCCCAGCTCCACCCCAGCTCCACCCCAGCTCCACCCCAGCTCCATCCTCAGCTCCATCTCAGCTCCATCCTCAGCTCCATCTCAGCTCCATCCCAGCTCCATCCCAGCTCCATCCTCAGCTCCATCTCAGCTCCATCCCAGCTCCATCCCAGCTCCTCCTCCTATCCCCACCGTTCGGGTTCCAGGGCAGGGCTGATCTCCAGGACCCATCCCAGGTTTGTCCCCGGGCTCTGCCGGTACCGGGGCGGCCCCGGGGCTGCCCCAGGGCCCCGCGTTCCTCCCGGTGCTCTTTAACTCCTTAACGCCTCCCGGGAGCAGCCCCGGGCTGTCAGCGGCACCGTCACTCCAGCTGAGTCCTGTTGCCAAGATATGGATTTGGTTTTAATAACAGTTAGTGCAAACATTGTAAATTTACTGCTGCTAGAGAGAGTTTTTGAAAATGTCCAACTCTGGCCATAATTTTTCACTCGCTCCAGCTGTTTGTGCTCTGCTCATACCTGACGTGCTGCTTTGAAATAGCAATCACTGTATTTATAAGAAGGGAAGGACTCATAAATATGTCAGGAGTGGAATATACAACGCCATATTTCACCATTTTCTATTTTAAAATTGTGAGTTATGGCTACAGAAATGTGGTCCCATTAAAGGTGATATGATGTATTTTGTGTCTTGTTCAGGAGCCCATCCATCACCCAGACAATAAAGAAAACCGCACTTACTTTTTTTCCCTGTCGTCTGTAATTTATGATGCCCAAAAAGCTGTAACCTTTTGGCAGGCTTTGCAGAAACTGCTGCACTGTTAGCAACTAAATAACCTTTTATAAGGTTTTAAATGTGTTGCTACAGTCTCAATGCACTTGCTGTATTGATCCAGAAGATCCTGCAAAAAAGGGGAAAGGAACATGATCTATAACAGGATCGATAACGGTGTATGGATTGTTGAAAGATGCTTCTAATGATTTTTGCCAGCCATCATCGTTCAGCGTGCTGCTCCCCATCTTTGGGGCTTCAGTCTGTGCTCAAATTAATTAACCTTGCTCAGCCTGGCTGTGCCAGGGCTGGGGAGGATGTGCTGTGCTCCCAGGGAGACAGGGGGGTGATGTTGGGTGTCCCTGGCAGGGAACCACTCCAAACCCACCCCACAGGTCCCTGACAGTGTGAGGAGGATGTGCTGTGTGTTCTCAGGGAGACAAGGGGGTGATGTTGGGTGTTCCTGGCAAGGAACCACCCCAAACCCACCCCACAGGCACCTGGCAGCTTGGGAAGGAGCAGGATGTGCAGGAGAAACCCTCCCACAGCTCCTCCCCACTTCAGGGAAGGATTTTCCCATGTCCTTCCATGTGAAGCATTGGGCATCCATCCTCCTTTGGGCACAGACCCTCAGGAATGTCCCCAAACCTGGTGACACCCCAGGCCCTGTGTGCCGACTGCTGATGCTCCAGCTGGTGGTGGGTGCCCCTCCCCAATTCTGGTTTTTCCCATGGCAAAGCTCTGTCCTTTCATATGAAGCATCAAGCATCCATCCTCCTTTGAGCACAGACCATCAGGAATGTCCCCAAACCTGATGACAACCCAGGCCCTGTGTGCTGGCTGCCGATGCTCCAGCTGGTGGTGGGTGCAGGATTCAATCATTAATCCTCATCCCAGCCTTAAAAGTGCTGAGTGGAAAGCAATTCCATGGAGAAGTCACTGTGTTCAGAGGGGATTTAATGGAAAATCAAAGGCAGGAGGGGCATGGCCAGGCCCTGGAGAGCCCAGCAGAGCTTCCCTCCTGCCCGGCCACCTCGCTCTGTCATTGCTGTTTCTCCCCCAAAGCAGCCACCAAATCATTATTAACGTTATAAATAAAATGAGAGGGCGAGTTATTAAATGTAAAATATGTGGAGTCCTCCTCGAACTCGCAGCGTAGTTCATAAATATGATGGCTTAATTTCATCTGTAATCCGAGCGGCTGATGAAGCATTACACAGCTCCCTGTTAATTGAAGTTGTTAACAAAGCTGAAGAGGGAGATTATTATGTATAGACTTTTATCCTTCAGGGGTATCATCATAACAGATCATAAATGGAAATGAATTCATCGCTCTCACACGCCATCCCAGCTCACAGTTTAGTGCCAGCCATGGGGATGGGACACAGAGTGATCCCCCCTGGAAGGGTCCCCTGTCCCCTGCCCCAGCCAGGCTGGCCAAGGCCCTGGCTCTCCTTAGAGCATCTTTGGGATGAGTTCCCTGGAGCTGTGGGGTTTGCAGAGCCTTTGGAAGCCTTTGGCTGTGATGTGTGATCATTGCCATGGGCTGGGGCACGCCGTTCCTCAGGGGAGATGGAAAATCCATTCCCTGGCCGCCGTATCCCAGCTCAGTGCAGGAGCTCCTCTGAGCTGGGGCCAGTTATTTACTGTGGGGCAGAGGCAGCTCCTGAGGGGGCACCCGGGGCTCCATTTATTTCATTTATTTTCCAGTTCCACGGACAAAGGGTTGTTACTACCCCAGACAGGAGCATCCATGTTTCCAGCACATCACTCAAAGCAATATTTTCCTTTGGCCTCCAGCTGGCACTGGGTTGTTTGTTATGTGGAGAAGTGGCTGCCAGGTGTTGGAGGCTGTCTGGGAGCAGAATCTCCCTTCTTGTGGCTTTCCCTGGTCACTCCTCACCCCTCACTGTCACTTTGGTTTTTTAAGATTTTCTAAGCCTGCTGATGTTCACATTCTTGTAGTGAACTTGCTCTCACACTTTCTGTAAATAACTCATTGTTCTGCATTTCTTTATGGAGGAGAAAGTCGATGGACTGTTGGGTTGAGCAGTGTCATTGGAGAGGTGGCACTGTCACCCTCCACTCCGCTGTCACTTTTGTAAAACTATAAATGTTGGAGTCAGAAAATAAACTTCCCTTTTTTCTTCACCCTGAGAACAGCGCTGTGCACTTGTGTTTTTTCATGTCCTATAGTGACACTCCACAAAGCCCTGGGAGATGCTGCCCCATCGAGTGGGCACCAGTGCCCAGCCCAGGCCCCCAAATCACCCTCTGCACAGCCAGGGGAGCCAGCCAAGGGCTGCAGCCTGCATTTCTGGCTCTGCTGCCTCCAGGTGCAGTTATGAAAACACACAATGGCGTTTCCTTCTCCTGGACCCCATCAGCTTTTTCCATCCTGCACATTATCCAGGAAATTCTCGTCTATACCTTAGAGGAGTTACTGTGATTATCTGGAACACGTTACTTGCACACAGCAAATGCAAATTAATGTAGTCCTCACATTTCGCCGTGGCAGTAAAGGGGAATGTTGACATCAGCCTGAAAGTGGAATTAACTTTTGCATGATGTGGTGTGAGCGGGAGGTGTTGAAACCCGCGGCCGAGACTTTCCAAGTCACAGTAAAGAACTGTTCTGGCAGCGTTTCCAGGAGCAGAGGTGAGCTGAGTGCTCTCTCTGTTCCAGCCTGGATTATTGCTTTCCAAACCCTGCCATTTTGTCTCGTTTCCCTCTAATGTGCTCCGTGCTTTATTGCAAGCTCATCTCCTTAGGAGGAGAGAGTTACGGCGCTGTCAGGCTCTCTGATAAAGGACCGGCAGCTCCTCCCAGCTCATCCCCCCTCATCCTCGCCTTGGGGACCCTCTGAGCTGGACCAGGCAAGGCTGGAGGGCCGGGTCCTGCATCCCCGGGCAGCCCCAGCCCCGCGGATCGCTGTTAACACCTTGTCCGCGGCGGCACCGCTTAAATCAGCGGCGAGGCTCGATGCGGAGGGACAGGGCTGAGAGCGCTATCGATCCCTTCTGCTGGCTCCCAAACCCCACAGCCAGCACAAAACCTGGCCTGGAGCACAGCAAGGGTGTCCTGCGGACTTCGGGTCTGGGTTCCAAGACCCCAGAGAGCATCCCCAATCTGGGGAAGGGGCACACAGAGCAGCCCAGCACCTTTCCACAGCCTAGGGAAACTCTGGCTGCTCATTGTGGCTCTTCCAGGGGTCAGTACTTCCCTCCACGGGCTCCCAAATCCCACAGCCAGCACAAAACCTGGCGTGGAGCATGGGAGGATGTCCTTGGGGCTTCTCCAGGACATGCCAAGACTGCAGAGAGCACCCAGAGACTGGGGGAAAGGGGCACACAGAGCAGCCCCGCTCCTTTCCACAGTGTGAGAGAGACTCTGGCTGCTCATTGTGGCCCTTCCAGGGGTCAGCAGCTCCCTCCATGGGCTCCCAAATCCCACAGCCAGCACCAAACCTGGCATAGAGACACAGCAAGGGTGTCCTGGAGGCTTCTTGGTGTTGGTCTGATCATGGGTGCTTTGGGTCTGGGACTCTGTGGGAGTCACGGTGCCACAGTGCCACGATCCCGGTGCCCAGAGAGCATCCCCAGTCTGGGGAAGGGGCACACAGAGCAGCCCAGCACCTTTCCACAGCATGAAGGAGACTCTGGCTGCTCATTTTGCCCCTTCCAGGGGTCAGCAGCTCCCTCCACGGGCTCCCAAATCCCACAGCCAGCACAAAACCTGGCATTGGAACATAGCAAGAATGTCCTGGGGGTTTCAGGTCTGGGTTCCAAGACCCCAGAGAGCATCCCCAGTCTGGGAAAGGGGCACACAGAGCAGCACAGCACCTTTCCACAGTGTGAAGGAGACTCTGGCTGCTCATTTTGGCCCTTCCAGGGGTCAGCACTTCCCTGCCTGGCCGGGCTCCAGGACAATTCAGGCTGAGTGGGCTGTAAATGATGAAGAAGGGAAAACAAATGATGCCAGCAGCAAGTGAAGGAAGTGTAGGAGCATTATGTAAAATATTAAATTTAATGCTATTCCATTTTCCATCTCAGTTATTAAATTAACTGAGAACTATGCTTGCACTTAAAAGATTCCTGTCATATTTTATGCACACGATGATCTCAGAGTAATTCGTGTTAGAAATATGTCATGTTAAATTACAGATCCCAATAAACCTTATTTCAACTCAGCATTGATCATGCGTGGGAGATAAACTCCTCAGGGCCAGATCCCCAGGCTGGGATGGGACAGAGTGGGTGACAGAGGGGGAATTTCCTTTCTTCCCTCCCCACCAGCTCCAGCATCTCCAAACGCAGGGCTGGGGCCAGGCAGAGCCAGCAGGAGCACAGGGGACACAGGGGGGACACAGGGGGACACAGTGGGGTCAATCCCAGGGAGAGCAGGTGTTGTCTGATGTGCTGGGAGAGCTGAGGGCAGGTGAAGGGTGGGATGGGACAGTGGGTGACAGAGGGGGAATTTCCTTTCTTCCTTCCCTACCAGCTCCAGCATCTCCCAGCACAGGGCTGGGGCCAGGCAGAGCCAGCAGGGCCTGGCAGGAGCACAGGGGACACAGAGGGGACACGGTGGGGTCCATCCCAGGGACAGAAGGTGTTGTCTGACGTGCTGGGAGAGCCAAGGGCAGGTGAGGGGTGACAGCTCCTCCTGCCAGGTGATGCCACCATCAGCAAAGATTTGGTATCCGACGTGGCACAGTGACAGTGTCTCTGTGTGGTGTCACCTCTGTTGTCCCAGCTGTCCCCTCCCCGCAGCAGCCTCAGTTTCTCTGCTGAGCTCTGTAAAGCCCCTGTTCCCTTCCAGTGCTGCTTTTAGGGGTGCCAGGACTGCACCTGCTCAGAGACACCCCTGACCCTGCAGTGGGGACAGCGGGGCCAGGCAGAGCCAGCAGGAGCACAGGGGACACAGTGGGGACACGGTGGGGTCGATCCCAGGGACAGCAGCATTGTCTGACGTGCTGGGAGAGCCGAGGGGTGATGGCTCTCTCTGCCAGGTGACGCCACTATCAACAAAGATTTGGTATCAGACGTGGCACGGTGACAGTGTGTCTGTGTGGTGTCACCTCTGCTGCACAGCCCCGTTGTCCCAGCTGTCCTCTCCTCACTCAAGGCCTCTGCTGAGCTCTGTAAAGCCCCTGTTCCTCTCCAGTGCTGCTTTTAGGGGTGCCAGGACTGCACCCGCTCAGAGACACCCCTGACCCTGCAGTGGGGACAGCGGGGCAGGGAGGGCAGCCCTGGTGGCACCCCAAAAACTCAGCCCATGGCTGTGGGGTGAGCTCCCAGAGCTGCCAGGCGTCAGTGCCTGGCACGGGAGGGCAGCCCCGGCTCCTGAGAGGCAGCCAGAGCTGCATTACCCGGCGCCAGGCTCAGCAGGAGAGGGAAAATGCTAATAATGGTAATAATGGTCCTGGGCAGAAGGGGGGCACAGTGCCTCCCTCCTGCAGCCTCTGGGCACCAGGAACCCAGGGATGCTCCTGCTCTGGGACCACCTGTAGGAGCATTGGGGGTAGGATGGTTGGGACGGACAGAGATGAGAGATCTCTGCAGCCAGGGCTGGAATTTGGGGTTTATTGCAAAGGGCCTGGGTGCAGGGCCCTGCTGGGAGCTGCCAGCCACAGCTCAGAGCAGGACTGAGAGAAGAGAGGGGGGGAGAGGATGAGAGGGTGAGAGAGTAAAAGGGTGAGAGAGTGAAGTTCCCATTCCGATACAATAAATCATCTTCTGTGCTGAATATTCTCATTCTCACTGACCAATCCAGTACAAGATACAAATCCTACAGCATTTACATGCAGCCTATAAGAATCATTACATTCCCATCCTGTGTTACATTTTAAACCCTAAAAACTCCTCTTTGGGCCCCTTCTGCCAAGCTGTAGGGTCTGCTCTGCCCCTTGGAGCTGTCTGCAAGCAGAGGGTGTTGTTCCATCCAAAGGGGATCACCTTCAGCCAGCCACACCATTGTTTTCCAGTTGTTCAGTGACTGAGGGATCTCAAACCTTGCTTTCATTTCCATCTCACTTATAGTTTCTATATTCTCAAAATCTTTTGCTAGACAATCATATTTATAAAGCTTTCCTGTTTCATCTTCCCCAACAACCACCCTGTGCCCCCACAGCCCCAGAGGACAGAGCCCCTCTCCCCTGGGGCACAGCCAGCACAGGGGGACAGCAGAGCCCTGGGAGGGACAGGAGCACCCAACCCTTCCCCAAAGCCAGCCTGGAGCCTGCCCCACTCCCACACTCCACGGCACACCCTCATGTGATCCAGAACTTGGTTTTTTCTTTCTGAAAATCCTCTGCCTGTGCACAGCAATCACAAGCTCTGCCTGCCCCGAGGCTGCTCCCAGCACAGCTCTGAGGCTTTTCAGGGCACTTTGGCTCCTGTCTCCCCTTGAACAGCGGCGTTTGTTCCCTCAGGAGGGCTCCAGAGCTCTCCTCCCCAGCCCTGTGCCCTGCCAGGACAGGCTGCACCCCAGGGCGAGGGCTGGACACCCCCAGCTGTCCTCACCTTGATGGGCAAACCCAATGTCCCCAGGCTGCTGCTGCTAATCCAGAGCTGAGGAGCATCTGGAAGCTCGACCTGTTGGTTCCTTTCCCTTTGAGAGCTCCCCAAGGTCACTCCCTGTAAATGTGACCTGTCCAGAGCACATCGGGGTTTGGAGCAGCCCTGTGGGGGCTGTGTGTGACCATCCCTGGGGACAGCAACTCCTCTAGAGCTGCTCCCACGTTCTCCTAGCTGGGAGCTGAGCTCTCCTTCCCCACAGCCCAGCAATCCCTGGAACCCACTCAACCCAGCATCTGCCACATGGCACCAGCTGTGAGACACAACTGCTCACTTGGAAAACTTCAAAAGGAGCTCCAGGGCCTCCCCCCCAGCCCTGTGCCCTGCCAGGACAGGCTGCACCCTCAAGGTGAGGACAGCTTGAGTGACCTGATGGGCAAACCCAACGTCCCCAGGCTGCTGCTGCTAATCCAGAGCCGAGGAGCATCTGGAAGCTCGACCTGTTGGTTCCTTTCCCTTTGAGAGCTCCCCAAGAGCAAATAATCTCATTATCCATCTAAAACACCAGAGACCCTCAAAGCCACTGGGGTAACCCTGCCAGGCCAGGATGTGTTGGGGACCCCAACCCCAAACCAGGGTGACCCTGCCAGGCTGGGCTGTGTTGGGGACCCCAGCCCCACACTAAGGTGACCCATGGTGGCACTGGCTGTGGCCCTGTGACCCTGGAGACCCCAGACCCACAGTGGGGTGACCCTCAGTGACACCAGCTGTGACCCTGCCAGGCCAAGATGTGCTGGGGACCCCAGCCCCACCCCACGGTGACCCTGCCAGGTTGGGCTGGACTGGGGACCCCAGCCCCACATTGGGGTGACCCTGCCAGGCCAGACCAGGCTGTTTAGGGGACCCCAGCCCCATATTGGGGTGACCCACGGTGACACCAACTGTCACCCTGCCAAGCTGGACTGTGTTGGAGACCCCAGCCCCATATTGGGGTGACCCTGCCAGGCCAGGTCAGGCTGTGCTGGGGACCCCAGCCCCACACTGGGGTAGCCCTCAGTGACACCAGCTGTGACTGTGCCAGGCCAGGCTGGTTTGGGGACCCTAGACCCATATTGGGGTGACCCTGCCAGGCCAGGATGGTTTGGGGACCCCAGACCCACACTGGGGTGACCCTACTAGGCCAGGCTGTTTTGGAGACCCCAGCCCCATATTGTGGTGACCCTGCCAGGCCAGGCTATGTTGGGGACCCCAGCCCCATATTGGGGTGACCCTGCCAGGCCAGGCCAGGCTGTGCTGGGGACCCCAGCCCCACACTGGGGTAGCCCTCAGTGACACCAGCTGTGACTGTGCCAGGCCAGGCTGGTTTGGGGACCCCAGCCCCATATTGGGGTGACTCTGCCAGGCTGGGCTATGTTGGGGACCCCAGCCCCACACTGGGGTGACCCTCAGTGACACCAGCTGTGACCCTGCCAGGCCAGGCTGGTTTGGGGACCCCAGACCCATATTGGGGTGACCCTGCCAGGCCGGGCTGGACTGGGGACCCCAGACTCACACACTGGGGTGACCCTCAGTGACACCAGCTGTGACTCTGTCAGGCCAGGGCTGGTTTGGGGACCTCAGCCCCATATTGTGGTGACCCTGCCAGGCCAGGCTGTTTTGGGGACCCCAGCCCCACACCCCGCAGCCTCTCCCGCTGCCAGGGAGTAATTGGGTGCAGCAGCAAAGCTGCGGGGCTGCTTTCATCCTGCTCCAGGTGGCTGCAATCCAGTGCAGGATTTACAGTGCCCTGACCCTGAGCTGTCAAGAAGGAACAGCCAGATTAATGGGGTGGGCGGGTTCGTGCAATAATCGTTTGTTTGATGTGACAAGCCTGATAGGCGTTGATTTACTTACAGACTGATAGGCTTTTAATTGAGCACCTCCGTCCCAGTCACATCAAAGGCAGAGGTTGACAAGGGGCCCCTTTTACCAAAAGCTCCCAGTGACTGACAGATCCTGGATGCTAATTCTCCCGGGGAGGGGGTTCCCTCTTTTCTCGCTGGTGTTTTACTCCCAGGCTGGGCCGGGCCGTGCTGAGAAAGTTCCTGTTCTGCAGCAGAGCGCTCTCCTCACCCAGAGCCCTCCACTCCCCCCAGCCGGGCTTTTGTTTGTCTCCATCAGAGTTTTGCCTCCTCCTGCTGCCCGGTGGATGTGGCCACGATGCCCAGGGTGTCACAGGGCTTTGTCCCCACCGTGGAGATGCTGTCCCTGGCACCCACCTCATTCCTGGGGTGCCCTTCCTGCCCTCCTTCATTGGCTGCTGATCCTTTGGGGTTGCTCTGGGTAATTCCCCTCCTAAAGGAGAGGAGGGATGTGACCCTCTGCTTGTCACACAGGTCTGGGGGGCTGGCTGGACCCCTGTGCCCAGGGCCAGCAGGGCACAGCCTCAGAGGGAGGTGCTGACCCCAACAGGAGCAGCTCAGCTGTTAACAAAGGGGTTAACAGCGGGTGTGCAGGTCGTGCCCATCACCAGGCACACATCTGGCTCCAGCTGTGCCACCAAAGAGGGTGGAAATGAGCTGGAGAGCAGAGGCAGAACCAGCCCACGGTTGGTTTTTGGTGTCACACACCCAGATTGTGTGAGTGACCCTGGCTGGGCACAGAAAGTCCCCTCCAGGTGAGTGTGAGGTGGGCACAGAGCAGGTGTGCACCCCCCAGCCCACCAAAGAAAAGCAAACCCAAGTGGCTCAGACATTTTGTGAAAGACTTATAGGGGATTATGCTCCTAATGGGAAATTTAAGGATGTGGGAATAAATCACAACCTTTTCCTGGACACCCAGCCCCTTACCCCTGTGCTCAGAGGGAGGCACTGACCCCAACAGGAGCAGCTCAGGTGTTAACAAAGGGGTTAACACCGGGTGTGCAGGTCATGCCCATCACCAGGCACACATCTGGCTCCAGCTGTGCCACCAGAGAGGGTGGAAATGAGCTGGAGAGCAGAGGCAGAACCAGCCCACGGTTGGTTTTTGGTGTCACACACCCAGATTGTGTGAGTGACCCTGGCTGGGCACAGAAAGTCCCCTCCAGGTGAGTGTGAGGTGGGCACAGAGCAGGTGTGCACCCCCCAGCCCACCAAAGAAAAGCAAACCCAAGTGGCTCAGACATTTTGTGAAAGACTTATAGGGGATTATGCTCTTAATGGGAAATTTATGGGAATAAATCACAGCCTTTTCCTGGACACCCAGCTCCTTCCCCCTGTGCTCAGAGGGAGGCACTGACCCCAACAGGAGCAGCCCAGGTGGGCACTGAGCTCCTGCCCCAGGTGTGCAGGTCATGCCCACCACCAGGCACACATCTGGCTCCAGCTGTGCCACCAGAGAGGGTGGAAATGAGCTGGAGAGCAGAGGCAGAACCAGCCCAAGGTTGGTTTTTGGTGTCACACACCCAAATTGTCTGAGGGACCCTGGCTGGGCACAGAAAGTCCCCTCCAGGTGAGTGTGAGGTGGGTACAGAGCAGGTGTGCACCCCAAAGGAGCTGCAAAAGCAAACCCAAGTGGCTCAGACATTTTGTGAAAGACTTATAGGGGATTATGCTCCTAATGGGAAATTTATGGGAATAAATCACAGCCTTTTCCTCTAACCTGTGGGGTAGCATTTGCCTGAGCCTTTGGGCTGGATTAGCTGTGTCTTATTTATGTTTTAAAGACTGATGTGTTTTTCACTATCAAAATATAAATTATTTTTACTGTATCAATGATTAAATATTTTTTTCTTTGAGATCATAGAGTCCAAAAAAATAAATGTTTCTGAAGAGGCATTCAAAAAATTTAAAAGAAGAAAAAAATCCCTCTGAGAACCCCTTTTGTCATTTGCAACCAATAAAAATGCCTATTGTTATGAAGGGCTCATAAATAATCTGATTTTGGCATGCTTTCATACCATACAGAAAATGAATAAATTAAACTTGATTTACAGCCTTTTTCATTTTTATTAGAGTTGCTCCAAACATTTTCTGTGACGTACGTGCCAGATGAGCTGCACGGAGTGGTTTGAGGCTCTGGCCCTGGTATTACACAAATTAAGTTGCTTTCATTTGCATAGTTTAATTAACTAATACTGGCAAGGAAAAAAAAGGAAACCAGGGGTGAAGGTGAATTTTTTTGGTGGGTGAATGAAACCACTGAGGCTGATCCCCCAAAGTGCCAGCACAGGGAAACAATGGGGTCCCCACAGCGATTTTTGGGGGTCCTCACAGCAATTTTGGGGTTCCCACAGCGATTTTGGGGATTCCCAGTGATTTTGGGGGTCCCCACAGCGATTTTGGTGATCCCCACAGCAAATTTGGGGTTCCCACAGCGATTTTGGGGGGTCCCTACAGCAATTTTGGGGTTCCCACAGCGATTTTTGGGGATCCCCATAGCGATTTTGGGGGTATCTACAGCGATTTTGGTGATCCCCACAGCGATTTTGGGGGGTTCTCACAGTGATTTTGGGAGCACCCACAGCAATTTTGGGGTCCCCATAGCGATTTTGGGGTTCCCACAGCGATTTTGGGGGTCCCCATAGCAATTCTGGGGTCTTCACAGTGAATTTGGGGATCCCCACAGCGATTTTGGGGGGTCCTCACAGTGATTTTGGGGTTCCCACAGCGATTTTGGGGGGTCCTTACAGTGATTTTGGGAGCCCCCACAGCAGTTTTGGGGTCCCCATAGCGATTTTGGGGTCCCCATGGCGATTTTTGGGGTTCCCACAGCGATTTTGGGGTTCCCCATAGCGATTTTGGGGGTATCTACAGCGATTTTGGTGATCCCCATAGCGATTTTGGGGCTCCCACAGCGATTTTGGGGGTTCCCACGGCGATTTTGGGGTTCCCACGGCGATTTTGGGGTTCCCACAGCGATTTTGGGGGTACCTACAACGATTTTGGGGGATCCCCACAGCAATTTTAGGGTCCCCACAGCGATTTTGGGGTCCCCACAGCGATTTTGGTGATCCCCACAGCAAATTTGGGGTTCCCACAGCGATTTTGGGGGGTCCCCACAGCGATTTTGGGGTTCCCACAGCGATTTTTGGGGATCCCCATAGCGATTTTGGGGGTATCTACAGCGATTTTGGTGATCCCCACAGCGATTTTGGGGGGTTCCCACAGGGATTTTGGGAGCCCCCACAGCAATTTTGGGGTCCCCATAGCGATTTTGGGGTTCCTGCAGCGATTTTGGGGATCCCCACAGCGATTTTGGGGTGTCCCTACAGAGATTTTGGGGTTCCCACAGCGATTTTGGGGGGTCCTCACAGTGATTTTGGGAGGTCTCCACGGCAATTTTGGGGGGGTGCCAGTGCTGACAGTGATGGAGATTGGGGGGTCACCATCACCCCACCTTTAGGGATAAGGGAAACTGAGGCACAGGAGCTGCTGGGCACAGCCCGTGGTTATCAGAGAGAACTCCCCAAAGTGTCCTGGCTCCATCTCAGGGCTGTGCATGGCCAAAAACTGGAAATAAAGAGGCAAAACCCCCAAAACCTGGAAATAAAGAGGCAAAGCCCCCCAAAGCCTGGAAATAAAGAGGCAAACCCCCCAAAAAGACCCAGTGAAGTGACCTCAACCTCCCGAGCTCCCTCCCTGCAAAGCTCCTTGGTGAGTGTGGGATGTTGTCCTCTCTCATCCCAGGGCTGTGCAACACCTCCCATTAATGGCATGACCAAAACCTGGAAATAAACAAGCAAAGACCCCCAAAACCTGGAAATAAACAGGCAAAGTCCCCCAAAACCTGGAAATAAAGAGGCAAAACCTCCCAAAAAGTCCCAGTGAAGTGACCCCAACCTCCTGAGCTCCCTCCCTGCAAAGCTCCTTGGTGAGTGTGGGATGTTCTCCTGGCTGTGCAGGCCCTCCCTTTGATGGCATGGCCAAAAACTGGAAATAAACAGGCAAAATCCCCCAAAACCTGGAAATAAGGAGGCAAAGCCCCCCAAAACCTGGAAATAAGGAGGCAAAACCCCCCAAAACCTGGAAATAAACAGGCAAAGCCCCCCAAAACCTGGAAATAAACAGACAAAGTCCCCCAAAACCTGAAAATAAACAGGCAAAGTCCCTCAAAACCTGGAAATAAACAGGCAAAACCCCCAAAAAGTCCCAGTGAAGTGACCCCAACCTCCTCAGCTCCCTCCCTGCAAAGCTCCTTGGTGAGTGTGGGATGTTCTCCTCTCCTCCCTCCCCTTTGTGCCATTTATCCCCTCAGAATTTCCCACCAGGAAACAGCTTCATTACATCAACAACAGGAAGACCCCACTGATTTGTCACACAGAAAAAGCAGCTGTTAGTCACACATCAAGGGAGGGGGAAAAAAAAGAACCTTCACCTTTTTTGTGCTTTTAATGTTTGCAGCATTAATGGCTCTGTGGAGGGAAACAGTCCTGGCCATTCCATAACTAACCATCACCAGCGAGGATCAGTTAATATCCAAGTGTCTTCCTGCTTTTCCTGCTACATGATTGCTTTGGAAAGAAAGATTAATTCCAACTTTAAAAAAGAAAACACTATTTTTATCATTGCCAGGAGTCTATACGGGCTTAAAAAAGAAAAAGCACTTGCTTGTCGTTTTACATCTTGCAATTTTGTCAGTTGTTTTAAAACATGTCTCCTGTAATAAATAAGATCATTTTTATGCACTTGTTCTGCAGCTAAAAGCAAGGCCTGGGCTGGTGCTGCGTGGGGAGTGGAGGGGCTGGGATGGAGCAGGGCAGGGGAAAAATGCTGAGTTGGGAGGATTTGGTGCCATGGAGCAGCAGGAGGGGCTGCAGGGGGCTGAGGGAGGGTTTACCTGGGAAAAGCAGGAGTAAAACAGGCACTGAGGGGCAGAAAATGGCTCAGATTTAGGGAAGATTCAACTGGGAAACACAGGAGTAAAACAGGCACTGAGGGGCAGAAAAAGGCTCAGATTTAGGGAGGATTTAACTGGGAAAAGCAGGAGTAAAACAGGAACTGAGGGGCAGAAAAAGGCTCAGATTTAGGGAGGATTTACCTGGGAAAAGCAGGAGTAAAACAGGCACTGAGGGGCAGAAAAATGCTCAGATTTAGGGAGGATTTACCTGGGAAAAGCAGGAGTAAAACAGGCACTGAGGGGCAGAAAAAGGCTCAGATTTAGGGAGGGTTTACCTGGGAAAAGCAGGAGTAAAACAGGCACCAAGGGCAGAAAAAGGCTCAGATTTAGGGGGGATTTACCTGAGAAAAGCAGGAGTAAAACAGGCACCAAGGGCAGAAAAAGGCTCAGATTTAGGGAGGATTTATCTGAGAAAAGCAGGAGTAAAACTGGCACTGAGGGGCAGAAAAAGGCTCAGATTTAGGAAGGAATTACCTGGGAAAAGCAGGAGTAAAACAGGCACTGAGGGGCAGAAAAAGGCTCAGATTTAGGGAGGAATTACCTGGGAAAAGCAGGAGTACAAAGGCACTGAGGGGCAAAAAAAGGCTCAGATTTAGGGAGGATTTACCTGGGAAAAGCAGGAGTAAAACAGGAACTGAGGGACAAAAAAAGGCTCAGATTTAGGGAGGATTTACCTGGGAAAAGCAGGAGTACAAAGGCACTGAGGGGCAAAAAAAGGCTCAGATTTAGGGAGGGTTTACCTGGGAAAAGCAGGAGTAAAACAGGCACCAAGAGAAGAAAAAGGCTCAGATTTAGGGGGGATTTACCTGGGAAAAGCAGGAGTAAAACAGACACTGAGGGGCAAAGAAAGGCTCAGATTTAGGGGGGATTTACCTGGGAAAAGCAGGAGTACAACAGGAACTGAGGGGCAGAAAATGGCTCAGATTTAGGGGGGAATGAGGGAGGATTTTCTGGGGAATACAGGAGTATAAAGGGGCAGAGAGAGGCTCAGATTTAGGGGGGAGCAAGAGGGATTTACCTGGCAAATAGCAGGAGTAAAACAGGCACTGAGGGGCAGATTTAAGGGGGATAAGGGAGGATTTACCTGAGGAATAGCAGGAGTACAAAGGGGCAGAGAGAGGCTTGGATTTAGGGTGGGTAAGGGAGGATTTACCTGGGAACAGCAGGAGTAAAACAGGCACTGAGGGGCAGAGAGAGGCTCAGATTTAGGGGGGAGCAAAAGGGATTTACCTGGGAATAGCAGGAGTACAACAGGCACTGAGGGGCAGAAAAAGGCTCAGATTTAGGGGGGGCAAGGGAGAATTTACCTGGGGAATAGAAGGAGTACAAGGGGGCAGAGAGAGGCTTGGATTTAGGGGGATGAGGAAGGATTTACCTGGGGAACAGCAGGAGTAAAACAGGCACTGAGGGGCAGATTTGGAGGGCAACAGGGGAGGATTTACCTGGCAAACACAGGAGTACAAAGGCACTGAGGGGCAAAGAGAGGCTCAGATTTAGGGGGGATGAGGGAGGATTTACCTGGGAACAGCAGGAGTAAAACAGGCATTGAGAGGCAGATTTGGGGGGCAGCAAGGGAGGATTTACCTGGGAACAGCAGGAGTACAAAGGGGCAGAGAGAGGTTTGGACTTAGAGGGCAGCAAGGGAGGATTTACCTGGCAAACACAGGAGTACAAAGGCACTGAGGGGCAGATAGAGGCTCGGATTTAGGACGTGCCTCACATCCTCATCCTGTAGAAGGGGCTGGAGCCACCCCCAGCTCCCCCCATGGTGACTGGAACCTCAGTGGGACCTATCCCAGCCTGGCCCCCACACCCCTCACACCCCCAGCTCCCCTTATCCTGCCTGCCCTTAACCTGTGTCCAGCAGCAATGAGACAGGAGAGGTTTATTGCAGAGCCAAAGCCCAGCAGAGGAGAGGTCCAGCAATTTAAATTCATGTCTTATCTTATCTTATCCCACCAAATTCTCCATGCAGGCTGCAGCTCCTCCATCCTGCCTGCTCTGCACCCCCTGGCATTCAGGATGGGACACAGAACTCCCTGCTCAGACTCATTCCAAGTCACTGGAAGATCCTGAAGTTAAACAAAAACCCAATTCCCTCTCCCCCAGCCTCGCTTCACAGGTCACAAAGACATCAGAGTCCCTGGGCTTCATTAGGGAACTCGTCCTTGGCAAAATCAAACCTCCTTAATGGCAGCCCAGACAGGGCAAGTCCTGCTTAGGGATGAAAACATCATCAGTCATTGGTGAAAGTGCTCCCCGAGGCTTCTGGTCTCCTTTGGCTGTGCTTCTATTCCAAATATTTTGCTTTTCCTTTGGTGCTGGTGTTATTTTTGTTGGGCAGGGGTCTCACTGCTTTTATTTGAACTTGTGCAAGCTCCGAGCAGAGAGGGGCTTGTCATGGAGCAGAACTGGATATGGAACAGGGAAATTTAACTTTCTCCCCTCTGGTTACTGTTCTCCTTAATAAAAACAGGACCCTCGTGGGTTTTAGAGCAAAGGATCCAACCTACACCAGGACTGGCACCAGTGTGGATCCATCACTACCCTCTGATGAAGGAAGAGCTTTGCTTTACTCCAGCAAACACAAGCTGATCCAGAATGGTCTGTGTGTGCCAGGATCAGGCCTTGGGCATGCCCTGAGATTTGGGGAAGGACAAACAGCCCCAAGGCATCGCAGGAACAGGGAAATTTAACTTTCTCCCCTCTGGTTACTGTTCTTAATGAAAACAGGACCCTCGTGGGTTTTGGAGCAAAGGATCCAAACTGCACCAGGACGTGGATCCATCACTACCTACGATATCCCTCTGATGAAGGAAGGGCTTTGCTTTACTCCAGCAAACACAAGCTGATCCAGAATGGTCTGTGTGTGCCAGGACCAGACCTTGGGCATCAAGGGAAGGACAAACAGCCCTGGGGGCATCGCAGGAAAGGAAAAACAGCCCCGGGGGCATCGCAGGAACAGGGAAATTTAACTTTCTCCCCTCTGGTTACCGTTCTCCTTCATAATAACAGGACCCTTGAGGGTTTTAGAGCAAAGGATCCAACCTGCACCAGGACTAGCACCAGCGTGGATCCATCACTACCCCTCTGATGAAGAAAGGGCTGTTTGCTTTACTCCAGCAAACACAAGCTGATCCAGAATGGTCTGTGTGTGCCAGGACCAGACCTTGGGCATCAGGGGAAGGACAAACAGCCCCGGGGGCATCACAGGGAAGGACAAACAGCCCCGGGGGCATCGCAGGGAAGGACAAACAGCCCCGGGGGCATCGCTGCTCGTGCCCTCGCTCACCCCAGCCATGCTGCTCTCACTCGCTTATCCCACCTGATCTTGGGTTACTCGGTGAGGGCCGTGCTGTTGTTGTTGGCCACCAACCCGAGTGACTTTGAGGAAAGGCTTTTTTTCAGTTTCCTCCTTCCTTGAATGGCTCCTTTGAGCGGCAGCGCCTCTCCGCTCACATCCCGCTGTCCGGATTGAATCAATCTTGCGGTCAGCTTCGGGAGGGAGGGAAAAAAAGGAGAAGAAAAAAGCCTCACAAAGAGGGGGAATTGACAGGTCTGACCCTGCGTGTGATTGATAGGGGTTGGAGGAGTGGGACTGAGCTGGGCGATGCCAGCACTCGCTGGGGAAATCCAGCAAAGCCTTTTTTCCCAGAACCCGGAGCAGCGGGCTTGGAGAGGGGTGGGCACATGAACTTAATAATAGCAACATTGTTGGAACATAAAGCATCTGTCAGGAGTTAATATGATTAATTAGAGGTGTCTGTCTCTCCCCCTTTCCCCCCTCTCCCTTTCTGCGTAGGCAGGAGGGACCTGAAACAACAAACCCCGGGAGGGCAGAGGTGGGGCTGGAGTGGGCACCTGGCCCCACATCGCCTTTCTTCAGGCCAAAGGGGCTCAGTTCCTCAATTCTCATCCCATCCTGGCCCCCAGGATTTTATCCTGTCACTCCACATCCCCATCCCATTGCAGATCTCCCCTGCAGCCCCCATTCTCCCACCTGAAGGCCAAGGAAGGAGCTCTCAGCCCACCAGGACCTCACATGCAGGACATCACTTGGACAGAGCTCCAGGATTTATTCGTGGCTCCTCTGGACAAAGCCTGGCTGAGCTCGGCTCTTTTTCACCCCCCTGCAAAACCAAAGCCCCAGGGGTTTGTGGAATTAATTCAAGGATGTCTGGAAAAGGTAACTAGAAATAGGAAGTTAATTGTTGGGAGTTAATTAGTTATACAGCAGCCTGCGCTGGCACCTGAAGATTTTTAAGACTCAGCAAACCAACGAAAGGAGAAAATGACGGAAAAAAAGGAGTTGTGGGTTCATAAGGGAATTGTCACTTTGTGAGAGCCCTGAGTTAAGGTCAGGCCTCTCACCTTGGGTGGCACCAGGACGGGCACAGGTGTTGGCCGGTGGCAGGACACAGGCCCTGGGTGCAGCTTTGGGTGCACTGGCACAGGGGTGCTGAGCAGTGCCAGGCTGATCTTATCTAAGCCATGCCATGGCAGCAGTGCCATGTCGTGATGTGCCAGCTGAGCCGTGCCACGCCATGATCAGCCACGCTGGGCATTCCATGCCAGCCGAGCTGAGATGTGCCATTCCAAGCTGTGCCATGGCATGTCAGCCATGCCAAGGTGTGTTAGCAGTGCCATGCTGTGCCCTGCTAGGGTGTTCCAGCCAAGCTACGCCCAGGTGTGCCAGCAGTGCCATGCCATGCCATGCCATGTCATCCAAGCCATGCCATTCCCAGGTGTGCCAGTAGTGCCATCCCATGCCATGGTAAGCTGTGCCAGCAGTGCCATGCCATGCCATGGTAAACAGTGCCAGCAGTGCCATGCCATGCCGTGCAGAGTTGTGCCAGCAGTGCCATGCCGTGCCACACCGTGCCACACCGTGCCGGCGGTGCTGCGCCATGCCGTGCCATGCCGTGCCAGCAGTGCCGTGCCATGCTGAGCTGTGCCAGCAGTGCCATGCCATGCCGGCAGTGCTGTGCCATGCCAAGCTGTGCCATGCCATGCCGTGCCGTGTCATGCCGCGCCATGCCGAGCTGTGCCAGCAGTGCCATGCCATGCTGTGCCATGCCATGTCAGCAGCGCCGTGCCGCGCCGAGCCGTGCCGAGCCGCGCCAGCCGCTGCCTCTGCCGCTCTCGGGCCGGTGCCGCGGTTCTCCCCCGCGCGGCGGCGCGGGGCGGTGGCGGCGGAGCGGCGGCGGCTCGCCCCCCCCACCGGCGGCTCTCCCCGCCCCGGGGGCCCGGCCGGGCGCGGATTGGTGCGCGGCGCCGGCCCCCTCGGAGCGCGGCCGCCATCGGGGCTATTTGACGTGTCGGTGGGGCCGGGGAAGGGCTTCGTCTCGCCGGGGCCGCCGCCGCCGCCGCTCCGCCGCCCGCCCGGCCCGGCCCGGCCCCGCGGAGCCCGGGCACCCCCCCCTTTCCCCCGCCCCAAATGAGCGGCGCTCCCGGCGGGCCCCGGCCGAGGACCCCGCCGAGCCGCGGAGCCGCGGCCGCCCCGTCGCCCCGGCCGCCCCCCGCCGACCCGCTGCGCCAGGCCAGCCGGCTGCCCATCCGCGTCCTGAAGATGCTCAGCGCCCACGGCGGCCACCTCCTGCACCCCGAGTACCTCCAGCCGCTCTCCTCCACGCCCGTCAGCCCCATCGAGGTCAGTGCCCGCCGCCCCCGACCGCGCCTCGCAGCCCCGGAGCCGCGCTCCCGGTGCCCCCGGCCGGGCTCTTCCCAGCCCGGTTCTCCCAGCCGGGCTCTTCCCGGTGCTCCCGGCATTCCCGGTTCTCCCGGCCGGCTGCTTCTCAGCCCGGCGCTCCCGGTTCTCCCGGCCGGGCTCTTCCCGGTTCTCCCGGCTTTCCCGGCCGCCGCTCCCGGTTCTCCCGGCCGAGCTCTGCCCTGCCCGGCTCCCCCCACTCCGTTCTTTCCCTCCCCCGCCGCCGCCGCAGCCCCGCTCCCCCCCACCCTGCCCGGTCCCTCTTCTCCCCGGCCGGGCGCGTCCCCCCGCCCCGTCCCCCCCATCCCCGTTCCCTGGCTCGGTGCCGGGCCCGGCCCCGGGGTTTCGCCGGTGGGGGGAGGCCGGTGCGGGGGCGCCGTCGGGGTCCCCCCTGACCGGCTCCGCTCCGCCCGCAGCTGGACGCCAAGAAGAGCCCGCTGGCGCTGCTGGCCCAGACCTGCTCGCAGATCGGGAAGCCCGACCCGCCGCCCTCCTCCAAGCTGAACGCCGTGGCGGCCGCCGCGCCCGCCGCCGACAAGGAGCCCTCGGCCCGGCCCGCCGCGCTGAAGCCGCCGGGCAGCGGGGACGCGCCCGCCGAGGACAAGTCGAGCTTCAAGCCCTACTCGAAAGGCGGCGGGGAGCCCCGCAAGGAGGGCGGCGCGGACAAGGCCGGCTTTCGGGTGCCCAGCGCAGCGTGCCCGCCGTTCCCTCCGCACGCCGCCGCCTCCTCGCCCGGCGGTTCCCGCGGGGCTTCGCCGCAGCACCCCGAGCCCAAGGGCGCCGAGGAGAAGAAGGAGCCCGAAGGCGGCAAGCCCAGCCCCGAGGGGACGGGCGGGGCGCTGGGGCGCGGGGTGGTGGAGGCCGGGGCGCACGGCGAGCCCCCCTCGGGCCGCAAGTCGGAGCCCCCCGCGCTGCCGCCCGCCGGCCATGTGGCCCCCGTGTCGCCCTACAAGCCGGGCCACTCCGTGTTCCCCCTGCCGCCCTCCAGCATCGGCTACCACGGCTCCATCGTCGGCGCCTACGCCGGCTACCCGTCCCAGTTCGTGCCCGGGCTGGACCCCACCAAGCCGGGGCTGGTGGGCAGCCAGCTGCCGGGGGCGCTGGGGCTGCCGGGCAAACCGCCCAGCTCCAGCCCGCTCACCGGGGCCTCGCCGCCCTCCTTCATGCAGGGATTATGCCGGGACCCGTATTGCCTGAGCTACCACAGCGCCTCGCACCTGGGCTCCAGCAACTGCTCCAGCTGCGTGCACGACCCCGGCAGCCTCAAGAGCGGATACCCCTTGGTGTACCCCACGCACCCCCTGCACTCGGTGCACACCACGCTCTCCTCCAGCGGCACCCCCAGCCTGCCCGGCCACCCCCTGTACACCTACGGCTTCATGCTGCAGAACGACCCCCTGCCCCACATATGCAACTGGGTGTCTGCCAGCGGACCCTGCGACAAGAGGTTTGCCACCTCGGAGGAGCTGCTCACCCACCTACGGACCCACACGGCCCTGCCGGGGGCCGAGAAACTCTTGGCGGGTTACCCTACCTCCGGGCTGGGCTCCGCGGCCTCCTGCCACCTGCACCTCCCGCCCGCCGCCCCCGGGAGCCCCAACACCTTACCGGCCTCGCTCTCCTTGAGGAGCCCACACACTTTGGGACTAAACAGGTACCACCCCTACGGCAAGAGCCACTTGCCCACGGCCGGCGCCCTGCCCGTGCCCTCCTTGCCGGCTGCCGGACCTTACTACTCCCCGTACGCTCTCTATGGCCAAAGACTCACGTCAGCCTCGGCTTTGGGATATCAGTAACCGGCTCAGCCCCAGCCCCCCGCGCCCTCCTTGGACTCTGTATTTATTACTGTATGTTAGCTTAAAGCTGGGAATATAAGTGCATTATACACCAATGAATCAATGGTATGCAAAAAAAGTCTGTGTTCCAAAAAAAAAAAAAATAATAACCCGAAAAAAAGAAAAAAAAATTCCCTCTTTACTTTGCAGGTGTGGGGCTTTGATTTTCCCCTTCTGTTTCTTTTGAATTTTTTTTTTCCTTCCCCTTCTTAATTTCCCCCGAGAAATTCTTGCATGACTCCTGCCACACATGGAAAAGCAAAAAAAAAAAAAAAGGCATTTTCCTCCTTCCCTTCTGCGTTTATCGCTCTGGGATTCTGTTCTCTGCATTTGTAACTTGCAGATGTAATTTTTTTTTTGTAATTTTTTTCTTATTTTTAATCTTTGGGGTTTTCAAAATTTTTTTTCCTTTTAAAAATTTTTGTGGTTCATTTTTCTTTTTTTAATTTTACTCCTTTTTTTGGTTTGGTTTTTTTTTTTTTTTTTTCCTTTTTGCGCTGTGTCCGGGGCCGGGGGGGTCTACACCGGCCGGGTGATGCTCACCCCAGGCCGTGCCCCGCCGGGGGCTGCAGGACCCCGCGTGTCCCCCCCTATGTCGGAGGAGCGGCGGGCGCAGCGGCAGGACCGGCGGCCCCGGGCGGGCGGACGAGCCCCGGTAAGTCTGATTTTGTTAATAAACGGCTCTTGGTTGTAACCCACGCTCTGGTCTCGTCTCGTCCCTGCCCGGGGGTCCGGCGGGGTCCCAGCACCATCTAGCGGCGGCGGCGGTACCGGAGGAGCCCCGCGGGAGCGGCGGCACCGGAGGAGCCCCGGGTGCGCTCCTGGCTCCGCGCCCCCGTCCCCATCCCCGCGTGTTCGTGTCCCCAGGCGTGGCGGCGGAGGGAAGGTTCGAGAAGGCGTTTAGCGGGATCAGAGCGGTGCCCCCGGGGTGGGCACCCCCTTCCCGGGGTGCAGTTTTGGGGGCGCAGTTGTGTTTTGGATCTCGGTGTGGGGGGGTCGTGCTTGCTCCCATTCGATCTTTGTGCGGGAGGAGGGTGATGGATGGCTCTGACATGGTCTGGCTCCATCCCCACCATGCTGGGGGGCTCTGCCTGCTCCATGCCCCAAGGAAAGCGCTTTCACTCCAGCTCTGGGACCCCCGGCCAAGCTCCCCCTGCAAACCCTGCATGCCCCATTGCCCCACATCACTTATTTTTTTTGTCTGCTTCGTTCGTGTTGCATTTCAGTGAGTCACGCAATTAATCCCTGTTAATTGCCTTCTCGATATTGCTTTATGCCCTGTGTTTAAATTCCTTTGTGTCCTTTGAGCTGAAAAATAATGCGCTGAGAACAGGGACTACTTTTGCCAAGGGGATTTCGATTTCCCTGCCTGTGCCTGAGCGTGGCTGCGGGTGTGCTGGGAGGGCCCAGCCGGGGTTTGCTATGGCAGCGGGAGAGATTTGGTGGTCCAGGGGCCAGTTTGGCTCCATGCTGAGCTCCCTGAGGTGGATTTTCGGGGTCTGTGGTTGCCCCTTGCCCTGTGCGGATGTGGCTGGGCTCCGGTTATGGCTGTGGTGGTGTTGCTCCTTCCAGGTGGGATGTTTGCTGGATGAGGGCTGGCATTTGCAGGGCTGGGGCTGGCACAGGGGGGGCTTTGCTGCAGGTTTTTGCTCTGTCCTGTGGGCACAGCAGGAAGAGGGTGCCCGGCCCAGGCTGGTGCAGCCCCTCCAGTGTTCCTGCTGGATGCTGAGCCCTGTGGCAGCTGATGCTGGCCATGGAGCAGGGTGCCACAGGCTGTGGGCAGAGCAGCTCCAGTGTGTTCTCTCTGCTGGCACAGGAGGTACCCAGATCCCCTGGCCCTCGGGAGCATCGCTTCTCCCTGAATGTGGTCCCCAGTCCCCGCAGTGATGCCGCTCGGTGTCGGCCTCGCTCAGGCACTGCCAGTCCCCATCATAAATCCTGGCTGTGGCTTTGTGCTAGGGCCTGTCTCAGGTTCCTGCACTGGAATTCTGTCCCACCGTGCCCATCCCTGGCCGTGGCTGGGCACCTCGTGCCACGGGGTGGGAGGATGATGCTGCAGACCCTCGAGGTGCGGTAACCCAGTGCCGAAATCAGCGCACCCGGCACAGCTGCTCCAGGGTTTGGGGGCCGTGGCAGATCCCAACCATTGAGCAGCCAGGGCACAGAGCGAGGGGGTGCACAGCCCCATCCTGCCAGAGCCTTCTCCCAGAGCTGCTGGGCGATCCCTCCTCATGGCAAAGCTCCATCCCCTCTGTCCCCCAAACCCTCCGCGCACCAGGATGGTCCCTGCTCCAAAACGAGCCCATGCGCCTTCCCTTCACCCACAGCAGGGCTGGGTGCTGCCTGGATGAGTTCTGCTGTGCAGGAGGTTCCCTGAGGAATTTTTTTCCCCTCCCTAAGGACTGCAGCAGCGGGGCCAGACCGTGTAAACACCGCGAGTATCATCTGATAGCGGCAGCACTCAGGCTGAGCTGCTGGGGAACAGTCGCGTTGCCAATATATTAAATAATTCCCTGTGTAATGTATGCCCAGGTTATTGCGGAATTCATTTTATAATAAGAGCACTGGGATGCACTTTATTAATCATTCTGTCTAACAACCTGCACTCCACAGTTTCGGTTTGATTTGATTCAATCCTGTCTTTCTGCAAAATATATGGCTGAGTGGGTCGGATAATGTATGGCTTAATTTAGAGTTGTATGGGTTTGAATTACCATTTTCATAATGTGCTGTGCATTAATGTGTTGCATCATTTATACAGAAAAATGTGCCAGGTTTCAAACCTCTCCAGGAGGCAAAAGTCACCTAAAAGGGAACGCGAAGAGACAGAAAAAGACCTTTTCAAATCCAGCTGGGGCTGGGAGGATACCGGTGGATGTCGGACGTGGGGACAGCAGTTTTGGGGCTGTGCTTGTGGCTCCTTTACCCGTGGCACAGCAGCACCTTCTCCAGCTCACCCCGAGCTGCCGGGGACCTGCAGCGCCTGACTCGCCGGTGACCCCGGTGCCGCCGAAGTCGCGCCCACCGTCACTCGCGAGGAAAAAGCTCTGATTATCCAAATACAGTCATTAAAGGGGAAATGTGTTTTTTAGGACTGTCAGGGTGATTAATGAGGGTTAGCAATCCTTGCAAATGCACTTGTTTAGTCTAACTGGCAGCCTCTCCTTTCCTATTGATTTATGGTGGCAGTTGCCGGGGCCGCGGTGTGTGTGGAAGGAGCGGGGCTGCGCCGGGGCACGGCGAGGGGCCCGGCCGAGCAGCACGGCACGCTCTGCTGTGCCCGAGGCAGCTGAACAAAGGCAACATTATCCCCTGTGCCGGGGAAGGAATGACTTGGACGCACACGCCGAGCCGCTCCGCGTGCCTTATAAATATCCCCGTCTGTGAAGGCCGAAGCCCAGCTGACCACAGCCACGCTGTCCGCCCAATAAATACGTGAATGAAAGAGCCAGGCCCTATTTTTTTCTTGGTTGTTTTCCTTCCTCTCCTGCACAAAAATCCCCGATGTCTTTTAGGTGATGCAGAGGTGGCTGCCCGCAGACGTACAAGGCGTTTCAGAGTCCGGAGCGGAGCGCGGCGTCCTCGAGGGCTGGAGCCTGCCCAAGGGGTCAGGTCGGGATGCAGAGCCATGGTGGGTGGATGAGAAGTTCCTCAGCTGCATAAAGCAGCTTTTCTTTCCACGTGAGCACTGGTGGAAGCCACGGAGAACACGGGCTCTGTTTGTCCTCCAAGCCAGAGTGGCGTGGACACCTCCTGTCCCCGCACCAGCATCCCCGCGCCCAGCCTGGGGTCAGGGGTTTGCTTTGGGGCACACTTGGTGCTGCATGAGCTGAGAGCAGACCTGGAGGGACAGAGCCGTGCTTGGAGGTGGCAGTGGAGGTCCTGTGCCAGGCTGTGAGTTGGAGCCATGCAGGAGGAGCAGCTGAGCGGTGACACGGCAGTGACATGGAGCAGCCAGGGCAGCACCAAGGTGTGGAGCTGTGTGTCCCCACCAGAGCCCCACAGTGCCCTGCTGTGGGGTCACCTCCAGCCACTCCAAGCAGTGGGACAGCACAGGTGACAAGAGGCTGGACGAGGTGAGTGGAGAAGGACAAAGGACAAAGTGGAGATGGACAAAGACCTCGAGGCGCCAAAGCCAGAAGAGTGTGGGCAAGCACCCGGGGCACTGCAGTGGGCAGGAATGCCACAGATGGGAGTGGACTGGCTCTGGATAACGGCTGAAGAGCTGCTGCTGCCTCTGCCCTGGCCATGGATTGGTGTGTGCTGCACATCCTCCAGCAGCTCTGATTCCAGCTTCGGCAGTGATACACTGATGTGTTCCTCACCACACCAGGACACCCGGCCTTGGCTGGTCACCAGTGACCCACGGGAGGTCCCCAGTGTGACCACGGCCATGGTTTCCCTCTTGTGCAGTGTGCCACTCCAGCTCGGGGCCCTGGTGGGTGACAAAGCCCTGTGGCCACGGCTGTTTCCTCACACAGGTTGACACAGCAGTGTGGCAGCGATCCCTGCAGGCCGGGTCACAGTCACCCTCTGTTTATTGTGGTGACAAGCTGAGGAGTGCTGATCCTGACACACCAACACTTCAGCAGAAGCTCCCCGGAGAGCAGGGGAGGGCGCTCAGCTGACAGCTCTGTGCACTGAGCAGGGTCCTGGAGCTCGAGTCCCAATAACACAGATTTACACAGATTTACACAGATTTACACAGACCTCTGTGTTTTCTGAAGGTGTTCATGGAAACCTCCAGGAGCAGCTTTGCCATGACTTCATCCCACCTTCCAGCGTGGTGCAGGAGACAGGACAGGAGGATGTGACCCACAGGGGAGGTGCCTTTGCCAAAGGTGATGGTGGAACGCTGATCCTGGGCTATCAGAGCTGTCCCCAATGGGCTGAGCAGAGCTGGACAGGACACCCGATGCTGTGCAGGGTGCAACGTGACCTCTTCCAACACCTTGTGGTCCCAAAATTCATGGATCACCCCTCCTGACCTGGCAAAATTCGGAAGGAGATGAAGGATGCAGGATCCTGGGTATCTGGTGGCTTCTGACAGACCCTTCCTACAGACACCTCAGTGGAACAGAGAACCAAAATGGCCTTTTTTGTGTCCCCCACAGCTGCAAAGGTGCCCACCACAGCACCCCTGCATCTCCACTGGTGCATCCCTGGGAGAGAGTGATGCTGCTGCACCAAAGAAGATGGGGAGCAGTGGGAGCCTCAGGTCCTGGTGCCACCTCTCCATGAGCAGCTCCTCCAGGAAGGGTGGCTGAGGGGCTCTGAGAGAGAAGGACAGGACAGAGATGGGGACTGTTAAAGATCTTTCTTGCTGAGCCCTCACCGTCTTCTCTGCGCCCAAAAGATTTGCTGTGTTTTCCTCTCTGGATGAGAAGGATGGGGCTGCTCATCACCCAGGATGGAGCACTGCTCCTACCAAAGGGACTCCTGGCTTCTGCTGGAGCAGCATTGCCTTTGTGGGGTTTGGTTTTGTTCCATTCCCTGCACAATCCCAGTAACATCCAACGGGCTGGAGGAGGACAGTCCCCCTTGGAGGTGAGAAGAGCCCTGTTCTGGGCAGAATGGAAATGCAGCCAAAAGCCCTTCCTTGCTTCTGGGGTTCCCACAGTCTCTGGGACTCTGCTTGGGTTTTGTTTTGGGAACAGCTGGGACGGATGGGGCTGGCTGGGTGCCTGCTCCTCTGGCTGCAGGGATGTGCTCTGTCCCCATTGCTGCTGCTCCTCCGTAATTCCCAAGCTTTTCCAAGTTGCTCTGCTGGCACAGAAATCCTGCAGCACTGGGGCAGCTTGGGGGAGCTGCCCAAGGGGAGAACCAGGATCCAGCAGGTCTCACATCATTTTAGGATGTCCTGGTGTGGGGCAGACCATGAGCCCTCCTGGCTGTGGGGAAGCCCCTCAGGGCACTGGGACTGTCCTGCTTGGGTTTGGGGACTGGCTCTGAGCACTGGGACAGCTCATGGGGGTCCTATGTAGGGAACAACTCAAGGGGAGCACCAGGATCCCGCACCTCTTGTGATTTTGAGATGTCCTGGTGTGGGGCAAACCCTGAGCCCTCCTGGCCGTGGGGGAAACCCTTAGGGCACTGGGACTGTCCCTTGGGGCTCTGGGACTGTCCTGCTGGGTTTGGGGACTGTATCTGGGTACTGGGGAGGCTCGGGAGCGTCCTACCTAGGGAAGAGCCCAAGGGCAGCACCAGGATCTGGCAGCTCTCATGTGATTTTGGGATGAGGGAACAGCCCAAGGGGAGCACCAGGATCTGGCAGCTCTCATGTCATTCTGGGATGTCCTGGTGTGGGGCAGACCGTGAGCCCTCCTGGCCATGGGGGGCACTGGGACTGCTCTGGTGGGTTTGGGGACTGGCTCTGAGCACTGGGCTGTGCACAGCACCCACATGCTGCAGGTGAGATGGGGGCCAGGGCAGGGCTGGCAGCTCCAGCAGAGCACAGGGAGAGCTCAGCACCACCACCAGGAGTGGGCAGTGGACACAGCCCCCCACCTTTAATCACACCCCAGATGGCCACAAGCCCCAGGGCAGCGATGGCTCTGAGGCACAGATCTCTGGGTGCTGTGCCTGTGGGGCCAGCACGGTGCCAGGGATGCTGCCCCTGCTCATCCCTCTGGCCCTGCCCTTCTCCTGCCACCAGCAGCGGCCCTTTCATCTCCGGGGGAGGTACAAATGGAGCTGTCAGATGCCATCAGCCCCGTGATATGACAGGCTGTGGGGCCGGGGCCCCTCGAACAGAGCAGCCTTGTCTGTCAGAGCCGCCTGACACTCCCCATAATGGCCAGATGGATGAGACTCTGAAAGTAGGGCCCGGCGCGTTTTCAACTCTATTTTGGGTGAAAACACTTCTTGAAAGATCTTGAAAGGAGCTGGCAGTTTAGTAGTTCAGATGATTAATGAGCACTGGCTCTGGCGGGTGGATTTCTCGAGCCGTGCCAGCAGCTGGGCTGCTCCAGCGGGCCAAGACACGCCGAGCTCCCCCCGGCCCCCCTGGCCTTCCCGGAAATGACACCGAGGCGACAGGCCCTGCATATGGAAAAAGTTAAATATAAATTACTGCTGAAAGAGGCCTCGCCGAGCCGAGTTAGTTAAAAGATGTTTATGGATTCAGAAACACGGGCCTGCATATGTATTTAGGGATGACAAATGTGATTCAATAAGTCAGGAATTTCTCCGTGGGCTGAGGCGGGACCCGCACGGCGCGGGCGCTGCTCTGGGCTCGGCAGCTCCGTGCCATAAATCCTGCAGGCAGGCTCCTCGCTCCTCCTCGGCCTGCTTGGGGTTGATTCTCGGCTTTTCCCTGCACCTCACCAAGTCACAGGAGATCCCAAACCGTGTTTGGGTGCAGCCCTGCTCCCTCCATGGGTTTGGGGCATTGGGAAAACCCATGGGGGCACTGGGGGCCATGGTGCCACCGATGCCAGGCACGTCCCTGTCCCTGAGCTCTGTGTCCCCCCCAGAGCTGCTCTGGAAGCAGCCAGACCCTTCAGGACTGTCAGCAGATGATTAACGACCAACAGCTCCAGAGCAAGTTTGGGGTTTGACCCGGTGCTTCACGATTTCAGCCCTAATTCTGCAGCTCCTTCATGTGGGGCAGCTTGGGGGGCACCCACCTAAACTGCCCCCTGTTCCTGCTGCTCTTGGGGTGCACCACAACAAAGTGAAGCAGGAAAACCCTAAATTAAACTCCAGCTGTTGTGATGGGGGCCTGGCATCGATGACAGGTCCATGGCGGGGGTGCCACGTCCCTGGTGGGAGTGCCAGGTCCATGGCAGGGGTGCCAGGTCCATGGCAGGGGTGCCAGGTCCATGGCAGGGGATGCTGGATTTGGATTTGGGGTGACAATCCCCAGCAGACCTGCAGCAATGGGCAGTGCAGGAGTCACCCCCTTGGCTCCCCTCATCCCACACCTCTGGGAGGCTCAGAGGGAAATGCCTTTCGGGGGGTCAGCGCCCGGCCAGGCCTTGGACCCACATCCACATTCCTTTGTCCTGATTTTATTCGTTAGCAACATTTGGCCTGGATATGGAGACAGCTAATGAGGGACGGAGTTTATTGCAGTTTGATTTTTCTGTTAAAACAATACAATAAAATAAATGCACTTGGAAATCTGGTCTGTGTTTGTACATAGGAGATTTATGGCTCTGAAGGCTTCCAGAGAGACGCAGCCTTTCATTCCCTTCCTTATTGGAACAGATCATGTTGCAGAGTTTAAAGGCCTCTGGAGCTGTGATTTATTTGAAGGGAGAAATAAGGGAAATCCAACTATCTGTTCCCTGGCTCGGATCATCCAGTAACTCCCAGCCAAGGGGACGGATCTGCACCTCCTCCACAGATTTTTTTTTTTTCTTTTTTTTCCCTCCTGTCACTTACATTATCCCGCTCTAAATATATCACCAAGCCAGGGATGGCTCCTGACCTGGGCTTCAGCACCTCACAGAGGTTTCCCCAGCCCTTCCTGGAATCCCACAGATAAATTTCTCTCCTAGAGCCCTGTCTGAGCTCCTCCATGCTGCTGGTGGGACAGGACCTGTGTGGGGCCAGCTGCTGCCTTGATCCAGAGCTGAGGCAAAGGCAGGATCTTGGGGTTATCTCTGGATTCAGGTGATAAATTCACGTCACCTGTTCCTGCTCCCCTCCTTTGCTGCTCTCCTGGGCAGAGAAGAGCACGGCAGCTTAGCACCAGGTCAGGATTTGTGCCTGAAAACCTTTGCCATGAACTTGGAAACTCAGCAGGATGATGCTGCAGCTCCCACGCTCCAGGGGCTGCCACAGCCACCTCCCTTCCTGCCACCCTCATGGAGGAAAACTGTGTTTTCCCCATTTCTGAGGTTTCCTGCTGCCCAGGGATGAAGCACCTGGAAGGCCCCAGCTCATCCCAGTTTTCCCAGTGGATCCTCCCAGCAGGAGCAAGGTGAGATCCTTCCCTGAGCCTAAACCAAACATTTTGGAAGCCTTTGGCATTTACAGGTTGGCATTTCCTGGGTTCTCCTGCTTCTCCCAGGTATCTCCTGGACTTCTGGGAATGCTGTTGGTCCCATCAGCACCATCCATACTTTGCTGTGCTGTTGGGACACACGTGAGAGGAGAATTCCCTTCTCCATCGTCACCCTCTTGCTGTGGGTCAGGGAAGGAGTGACAGGTTCCCAGCTGGGGAGGGGACCTGGCTGTGACAGCCACTCTGCTCCTCCTGGAGCTCCATCCCAGCTCCTCCAGCCCATGTTTTTGGCGGGCTGTTCCCTCCCCCTGCACACAGACGGGCTCTGTTTGCCATTAGCTCCCCCCTCTGCCCCAGGAGCCCATCCCAGCACTAATTCTCACGCATGTTTCGGGTAAATCTACTTTCTTTCCCGGGCTGAATTGTGGTTTCCAAGCACCATTAATCATTTCCCTTTAGAAAACAGCATTGGGGGGCTGGAAACACATTGCTCCTTTCTTTACTGGGGGATGACCTGGCACGCTGGCACCCGGCCACGGGGCTGGCGCCTGCAGGACGTGGAGAGCAGCCTCGGGGAGAGCTCCCCTCCTGTGCTGGGAACTGGCTCCCAGTGGGATCACCTCCCCCAGGACAGAGCCTAGCTCCTGCCCAGGGGCTCGGGAAGGAGGGGAGGAAAAGGCTGGGAATACCAGTTCTGTAGGGCTTTCCCAAGAGCCTCCTCCCAGGGGCTGCTCACTGGGAGCTCGGTTGTCTCCCTGCTCTCTGCCTGCCCCTCTTGTGGGTCCAGGACCCTCAGCTCATGATTTTGGAAGGAAGGAAGGAAGCCTCCCCTGCCCTGCTGGCCGTGAGGAGGGGGCACAGTGACCACGTGTGAGCTCTGTGCTGTCAGGGGATGATTAATGGCCAACGCCACCGAGCTGCCCGGGCTGCCAAGGGCTGCATTGTTAGAGCTGACACGGAACGAGCCCCGACACTTTGGAACACAGCTCTGCCCCATAATCAGCAAATAACCTTCCATGGAGGCAACTGGGGAAGTGTTCCCCCTCCCAGCCCCTGCCCTGCCCTGCCAGAGCAGGAAAGGGCCCAGCCAGGCACCCTGCAGCTCCCAGCTCCTTCCAGGGATTTCCCTTCCTGGGATCCACTGCTCCTTCAGCTTTCAGCTAGGGGACAGATGGGATGGGATCCGTGGCATGGGATGGGATCAATGGGATGGGATGGGATGGGGTCCATGGGATGAAATGGGATCCATAGGATGGGACCCATGGGATGGGATGGGATCCATGAGATGGGATGGGATGGGATCTATGGGATGGGATCCATGGGATGGGGTGGGATGGGATGGGATGGGATCCATGGGATGGGGTGGGATGGAATGGGAGATGGAGGCAGAATTTGGGACGGGATGGGGATAGGAATGGGATGGAACTGGAAATGGAGGCAGAATTTGGGATGGGGTCGGGGACAGGATAGAAATGGAGATGGAGATGGGAGTGGGGTTGGGGCAGGACTGGCGAGCAGAGCTCTGCACCCCCTGCTGCAGCTGCACAGGTAACCTTAAACGCCAAAGCAGGAGCGCGGGGACGGAGTTTTTCCAGCCCTGTTCGCAGCTGTCAGGCGGTGATTAATGGCCAACAGCCTCGGAATTGCCTTTATTGCCAGCCCGGCATTGTTACAGTGACAGCTAACGAGGGCAGACAGGCTTTACACCGCGCCTTGCCCCGCCCCGCCGGGACCGAGCGGGGACCGAGCCGGGACAGAGCGGGGACCGAGCCGAGACCGAGCGGGAACCGAGCAGGGACCGAGCGGGGACCGAGCCGGGACCGAGGAGGGACCGAGCCGAGACTGAGCCGGGACCGAGCAGGGACCGAGCCGAGACCGAGCGGAGACCGAGCTGGGACCGAGCCGGGACCGAGCTGAGACCGAGCCGGGACCGAGCTGGGCCCGTCCTGCCCGGGGCTGCCCCCGGGGAACCCAGCTGTGCCCACAGAGAACCCACATGTGCCTACAGCCATCCCAACTGTGCCCACAGGGAACCCAGCTGTGCCCGTGGCCATCCCAGCTGTGCCCATGGATAACCCAGCTGTGCCCATGGCTATTCCAGCTATGCCCATGGGGAACCCAGCTGTGCCCATGGATAACCCAGCTGCGCCCACAGGCATCCCAGCTGTGCCCAGAGCTAACCAAGCTGTGCCCAGAGCTAACCAAGTTGTGTCCATGGCCATCCCAGCTGTGCCCATGGCCATCCCAGCTGTGCCCAGGGCCACCCCAGCTGTGCCCATGGTCATCCCAGCTGTGCCCAGCGCTAACCCAGCTGTTCCCACAGGTATCCCAGCTGTGCATGGCCACCCCAGCTGTGCCCAGAGATATCCCAGCGGTGCCCACAGCCATCCCAGTTCTGCCATTGCCACCCCAGCTGTGCCCATGGGGAACCCAGCTGTGCCCAGGTCCATCCCAGCTGTGCATGGCCATGCAATCTCTGCCCAGGGCCATCCCAGTTCTGCCATGGCCATGCCCATGCCAGCTCTGCCCTCATCCCACCCAGGGCCTGCCTGGGTCCCATCCCAGCTCCATCCCCACGAGTCTGGACCCACAAACATCCAGAGACCCCCAAACCGTCTCACTGAACTGCACAGAAAACCCCCCAGGATATTTTTACAAGGGCAAGGGGATGAGGTAGGGATGAAAGAGCTGGAGAGAACTGGGTGCAATAAACCATTTATTCCTCCAAACAGCCCTGTTAAAACCCCGAGCACCGTGGCACAGACACCACTGAATGTTCCTGGCCTCGAGTCCAGCGGTAATGATTTTTTTGGCTTTTTTTTTTGCCTTTTTTTTTTTTTAAAGGATTATTACAAATAATATTTACCTTTGTGCTGGTTCACATCTTGATGCTGTTAAACACGTGGCCACAGCTGGTTTCCCGCTCAGGGCAGTGATATAGTGCTGGTGTTATGAAGCAAAACCTCTCCTGCGAGCCAGAACACCCCACATTTAAAAACCTATTACTTTTCAATATTCCATGGATGCATTTTGCTCCAGCTCAGAGCAATTTCCTAGTTTACCCTTATTAAACTGAGAGGGTCTGAGCAGAGGCTTGTGATTTATGAAACACATACTAGATTCATTAAAACCTTTAAAGATTTAATACATTTTATCAAGGCCTTAAATCTGGGCAACCGCCTTTAGAAAAACACCAACTGCAGGGTGTTTTTCATCTCTGGCGCCCTTTTGCGCTTCTTTAAGAGCTGTAAAATTTGGATTGACAAATATCGTGGATATTTCATTCCTTATTCCTAAATGGCACTGAACCCTCCTGACAGGGTTGTTATATATAACCTCAGAGATCCATCACGAGGAAAGATCAAATCATTCTGCTTTATTGACGTTTTTTACGTGGTTTTTAAGGCCCTTTCCAGGATTTCAGAGCTGGATGATTCTGTTTGCTGGCCCATCCCATTTCCTGTGATTGCCCAAACGAGCAGGGGGGTCTGTGTGGGGGGCAATGCAGGGGGAGGTCAGAGAAAATGTTATAAAATAGAAATGTCGTGGCTGAGAAATATATATGTTGTGGTTGAGAACAATAATTGACAGAAGGGGAATTTGGGTTAGATATTAGAGTCAGATCTCCAGGAGCATTTGGATAATGCTCTGAGGGACAGGGTGGGATTGTTGGGGTGGCTGTGCAGGGCCAGGAGTTGGACTGGATGACCCCGTGGGCCCTTTCCAACTGAGGGTCTTCTGTGGGAATGTGGAAATGAAAGTGGAAATGTGGAAAAGTGGAAATGGGGGAAAGTGGAAATGGGGAAAAGTGGAAATGTGGGAAAAGGGAGAAAGTGGGAATGTGGAAAAGTGGAAATGCGGGAATGTGGGAAATGTGGGAAAAGGGAAAAAATGGAAATCTGGGAATGTGGAAATGTGGAAATGTGGGAAAGGGAAAAAATGGAAATCTGGGAATGTGGAAATGTGGAAATGTGGGAAAAGGGGGAAAATGGAAATGTGGGAATGTGGAAAAGTGGAAATGTGGGAAGGTGGACAAGTGGGAAATGGAACTGTCCCGGCCCGTGGCAGGGGCTCCAATGGATGAGTCTCGCTGTCCCTCCCCACAGGTACCGTTCTGTGTTCCGTGACCCCTCCGCCTCTCCCAGTCCCCCCTGCCCAGAGAGGCTCGGGGGTCTCCGCACCCCAACCCTCGGGCGGGCGGGAGCGGGTCTCGAACCCGCGGCCTCCGGCTCCTCATTCACCCGCTCCTCCATCGCCCCCTGGCGGCGGCGGCGGCCGGGCGGGGGTCGCGGGGTGATGACGTCAGTGGCGCGCCGCCGGTGCCGCCGCCGGTGCCGGGCATGGCCCAGCTCGGCGCCATCGCCGCTCTCGCCCTCGGCGTGGCGGCCGCCGCGCTCCTCTCGGCCGTGCACAAGATCGACGAGGGGCACATCGGCGTCTACTACCGGTGAGACAGCCCGGCGGGGCTCCCTGCGGGGAGAGAGCCGGGTACCGGCCAGCCGCCGCCGCTCACGGTTCCCTCCCTCTCTCTCTGTCTCTCTCCCGTTCCCTCCGCAGCGGCGGAGCGTTGCTGACCTCCACCAGCGGGCCCGGCTTCCACCTCATGCTGCCCTTCATCACGTCCTACAAGTCAGTGCAGGTGCTGCTGGGCGCGGGCCCGGGCGGGGCGGGCACCGGGGGGCACCGGGGCTGCTGTGGCCGTGCCCGGTACCGGGGACAGGCGGCTCTCGGTGCGATCGGTGCCGGGAAATCCCTCCGCTAAGCCTCTTTCCTTCAATCCCCTGCAGACCACGCTGCAGACGGACGAGGTGAAGAATGTCCCGTGTGGTACCAGGTGAGCTGTTCGGTGATAGCGAACCCGCTGGGAGCTCCTCGGAACCGAGCCCAAACTGGGGACACCGGTAAAACCGAGCTCCTCCCGAGCCCAAAATGGGGACACTGGAAAAACTGAGCCCCTCACCGGCTCCAAACTGGGCTCACTGGCAAAACTGAGCTCTTTCCCATCTCCAAACTGGGGACACTGGCAAAACCGAGCTCTCCCCAGCCCCAAAATGGGGACACTGGGAGCCCCAGGACTGTGTTGGGCTGGTCCCACACCCAACCCACGGAGGGGACAGTCCCCCTTGGAGCCCTCAGCCTCCTGCAAAGATCATTTTGTGTTTTCCTCCTTTTTTCAGTGGGGGAGTGATGATTTATTTCGACAGGATCGAGGTGGTGAATTTCCTCATCCAGAGTGCGGGTGAGTCACAACTCTGCCCTGAGGCTGGGCTGGGCTTGGTGGGAACAGGGCTGTACCCAGGAGGGGCTGGGCTGGGTTTGAGGGGAACAGGGCTGTACCCAGGAGGAGCTGGAATTGCCTGGAGGGAGCCAGGCTGTCCCTCAGGAGGAGCTGAGTGTGCTGGAGGGAGCCAGGCTGTCCCTTAGGTGTCCCCCAAGCACCTGGCAGAGCCCTGAGCCCCATCTGTCCCCTCTGCCCCCTCCCCTAGGAATTTGGGCTGTTGATTGTTTCTATCCCAGCCCCCCTGAGCTTTGTGCAGCAGGTTGGAGTCCCAGGGGGTTCAGGGGCTGTGAGCAAAGGCTTCTGGAGATCCACCTGGGCAGCCTTTTCCCAAATCCTTTGGGTTTGAGGTTCCCTGGCTCAGCAGGGAGCTCTTTGTGTGTGTGTGCAGCCCCAGCACTGCCTGGGGGTGCTTCAGACCCTCCTGTTCACAGGGCAAGGGACAGATACTGGTGAGAGCACCACAAAATACCAGCAGTGAATAAACCTGCCCTGAGCAGAGGGTTTGAGAGCAGGGGATCCCTCATTTCATTCTGCACTGACTCTGAGCTGCAGGGCTTTTCCTGAGAGTGCTGAGCCTGCTCTCCCTGCTCCATCCTCTGTTCTCTCAAGCTACATCAGGGGAGGTATAGGTTGGATATTAGGAAAAAATAGAGTAGAATAGAATAGAATAAAATACTGGAATGCTTTTCCCAGGGAGGTGGTGGAATCACTATCTCTGGATGTGTTTAAAAAAGCCTGGACATGGCACTGGGTGCTGTGGTCTGGGTGAGGTGTCAGGGCACAGGTTGGACTGGATGATCTCAGAGGTCTCTTCCAACCTCATCATTCTGTGATTTTGTGATTCTGTGGTTCCTCTCCTCTCCCAGTGTACGACATTGTCAAGAACTACACAGCTGACTATGACAAGGCTCTCATCTTCAACAAGATCCACCACGAGCTGAACCAGTTCTGCAGTGTGCACACTCTGCAGGAGGTGTACATCGAGCTCTTTGGTGAGCTGCTGCCTCTGGGGGTCTCCCTGTGGGCTGTCAGTGCAGAACCCCCAAGTGTTGGGGGGGTTTTATCCATGAATCCCAAGTGTTGGGGGGTTTTACCCATGTTTTATCCATGTGTTATCCATGAATCCCAAGTGTTGGGGGGTTTTATCCATGAACCCCAAGTGTTGGGGGGTTTAATCCATTTTTTATCCATGTTTTACCCATGAATCCCATGTGTTGAGGGGTTTTATCCATGTTTTATCCATGAATCCCAAGTGTTGGGGGGGTTTTATCCATGTTGTATCCATGAATCCCAAGTGTTGGGGGGTTTTATCCATGTTGTATCCATGTTTTATCCATGAATCCCAAGTGTTGGGGGGTTTTATCCATGAACCTCAAGTGTTGGGGGGGTTTTATCCATGTTTTATCCATGAATCCCAAGTGTTGAAAGGTTTTTTCCATGTTTTATCCATGAATCCCAAGTGTGGGGGGGGTTTATCCATGTTTTGTCCATGAATCCCAAGTGTTAGAGGGTTTTTTCCATGTTTTATCCATGAATCCCAAGTGTTGGGGTTTTTTTCCATGTTTTATCCATGAATCCCAAGTGTTGGGGGGTTTTCCCCTTTTTTATCCATTAATCCCAAGTGTTGGGGGGGTTTTATCCATGTTTTATCCATGAATCCCAAGTGTTGGGGGGGTTTTCCATGTTTTATCCATGAATCCCATGTGTTGGGGGGTTTTATCCATGTTTTATCCATGAATCCCAAGTTTTGGGGGGTTTTTCCATGTTTTATCCATGAATCCCAAGTGTTAGGGGGTTTATCCATGTTTTATCCATGAATCCCAAGTGTTAGGGGGTTTATCCATGTTTTATCCATGAATCCCAAGTGTTAGGGGGTTTATCCATGTTTTATCCATGAATCCCAAGTGTTAGGGGGTTTATCCATGTTTTATCCATGAATCCCAAGTGCTGGAGGATTTTTTCATGTTTTTTCCATGTTTTATCCATGTTGTATCCATGAATCCCAAGTGTTGGGGGGGGGGTTCCATGCTTTTTCCATGGTTTTTTTTTTTCCATGTTTTTTCCGTGTTTTTTCTATGTTTTATCCATGAATCCCAAGCTGGCTCTGCTTGCAGCCAGGGTTGTTAGCCAGCTGCCATCCTTTATCCCTGTTATCTTTTGGAGCTGAGTGCCTCACTTATGTTGTAACAATAAACTGCAAAGCCAGCCCTGCCAGCAGCCTCCCTTTAGGGAAGGGAGCAGGAATTCTGTGGCATTCTGTGTGTGTGCAGCAGCTGGGATGGATTGAATTGGTCACAGGATTGTCTGATCCAGATGGAACAGCCTGCCTGTGCCTCTCTGCTGTCACACAAACTCAGCAAGCAGCCCTGGCCAGAGGCTTTGGGCTGTACCTGTGGCTGCAGTGCTGGCAGGAGGGCAGGCACAGGGCAGGAGAGGCTGAGGGAATGCTGTGGTTTCCTGGTGGGATTGGCCCAGCAGTGCTGAGTGTTTTGTTTCTGGCTTTGGGCTGACAGGAAATCCTCCCAAGCTTTCAGCAGTGCTGCCTGTGGGCTGCTGGGGGCCCAGCAGGACAGGCTTTGTGCCTGGGTGAGCTCAGGGTGTTTGCAGGCTCCTGTTGTCTCTTCAGCCTGGCTTTCCAAGGAGCCTCCTGCCCTTCCCACACTGGGGCTCAGATCCCCCCAGTTCCCAGCTCCCCTCAGTTCCCAGCTCCCCCCTGTTCCCAGCTCCCCCCTGTTCCCAGCTCCCCTCAGTTCCCAGCTCCCCCCTGTTCCCAGCTCCCCCCTGTTCCCAGCTCCCCCCAGTTCCCAGCTCCCCCCAGTTCCCAGCTCCTGCTGGTGGCTGGACAGGTTCCTGGCCCATGGAGGCTCCAGATGTTGGCAGCTGCTGCTTGAAATGGGCTGAAAGCTCCTGCTCTGCACAGAAGGAGCTTGTGCAAACTCCCTGGAAGCCCTGGGCCTGGCTCAGGCTCTGCAGTGGGGCACAGCCCCTCTGAGCAGCCTCACATCACCCTCTGCCCCCACAGCTGCCAGCAGGTGCAGGGAACTGATAACAGCTGCTTCCCAAACTCCTGGCTGGCCTTGGTTAGGAGTTCCAGAGAGGAAACTGGGACCAAAGCAAACAGTCCAGGGGTGTGATGTGATCCCTCCTAAGGCTGTTACTGTTTGATTTTCCCTCTGCACTTCCCAGCAGGCCCCAGCTGGAAGCACTGCCCTCCTTGGAGCTTTCATCAGAGCAAGGTTTTAGGTTATGTTTCCTTTTGAAATCCTCAGCTACGCTGGAGTTCTGGGACTCCTTGAGCCAAAGAGACATTGCTGATGATTTTTGCAGCCTGTTAAAGTAACTGATGCTGCCATTTCCCATTTCTGCCTTTCCATTTGCTTCGTGTCCTGCTGGCACAGGTCACAATCAGTCAGGATTTACCTCATCACTCCAGGATCTGGTGGGGAATTTCAGTGGGGTTAGAGCACAGATTGCTGGTTGTGAAGATGCTGTTCTGGCTCAGGAATATTCCAGGCTGCAGGTTATGGCAAACTGCAGGGTTTCCTTTCATGCCTGCCACATTCCTGTGGTGTGTCCCATTGCTGGGAGCCTGCCTGGGGTCAGCCCAGCACTTCTTCATCCAACTCCCATTTGTGCTTTCCAGGAATAAGAAACGTGAGCCATCCCAGCTCACTCTGGGTGCTGACAGCAAACTGCCTTGGGGGATCTTTCATTCCCTTCTCTTTTCTCCCCAATCAGATCAAATTGATGAAAACCTTAAACTGGCTTTGCAGCAAGACCTAACCACGATGGCCCCTGGATTAATTATACAGGTAATTAATCAGGGTTTGATTGAGATATTGAAGGGGTAGATTGTTGTGGCACTAGAGGCTCTTCAGCTCTTCAGGAGTTGGGGAATCAGCTACAAGTAGCCCAGCAGATTGTGAAGAGGGGAAAGGGCTAAAAGGAAACAAGAAACTCAGATTTGTTTAGGAGATTGCTTTACAACACAGATTTCATTTAACCTGAAGAGTAGAAATGCCCTTCCTGTCCCCTCCTAGTTTTGGTGTGTTGAGTTTCTCCTGGAGTTCCTCTGGGTGCTGCTTTGCCAGGTTACACTCTCCTGTCATGTCAGGAGACCTTTCAGTGCTGTTTCTCTGTGGGGTTTGGGCCTGGTCAGTCTGTGCAGGTTCTCTCCTGTGTCTCTCCCTGCAGGCAGTTCGAGTGACAAAGCCAAACATCCCTGAAACCATCCGGAGGAACTACGAGCTCATGTAAGTGCCTGTGTGTGCCCAGAAGGACCCAGAAGGGCACAGGAACTCAGGGCTGGGGCATCATGGTGCTCTGAGCACTGCAGCCCTCGAGCACAGGCATGGTTTGCCCTGGGGCTCCTTCCCCTGCTGAGCCTGAGTGGCAGAGGGATGGATTTCAGCACTAATCCTCTTGTTTGACTGGGATGGAGAAACTGTTGATTCAACAAGCTGAAGACTTGCAAAGCTTTGAAATAACTCCCTTTGACAGCACTTGACAGTGCTGATCCCTCTGCAGTGCCCTGAGCCAGCTGCCAGCACTTTGCTCAGTCAGGATTGGATCCCTCTCATCCACTCTGCTTCCCCAGCACTGCCTGTCACCTTTTGGGCTTGCTTGTGGTAAATCCTGTGTAATAAATACAGCAGGATGTGTTGAGAGACTCAGTTCCAGGGTCTCTTCCCTGACTGGGAGCAGGAGCAGAGTTTTTATTTATGTTCACTTTAAAAACTCATGAATGTAAGTAAAAACCAGTAAGATAGAAAAGGCAGCAGGGCAGCCTGCAGGGACTGTGTGACAGGGAAATCTTCCTGCTGTGGAGAGGAGGAAAGAATGATTGGATTCAGGCAAAAATCTCTGTGCAGGTGCCTGCCCTGACATTGCTGATCCCACCTGCCCTGGACACGTGCTGGAAGGAGGGGAGAGCCAGCAGCTCATTCTGGGGGGGAGCTGTGAGTCCCACAGCAGTGAGCTCCTGGTTTTAACTGGTTTTTCCTGCTCCTCCAGGGAGAGTGAGAAGACAAAGCTGCTGATAGCAGCCCAGAAGCAGAAGGTGGTGGAGAAGGAGGCAGAGACAGAGAGGAAGAAAGCTCTGATCGGTCTGTGGGGCTGGGCTGGGAGAGGGGATGGGGGGACAGAGAGCAGAGACCCCAGGGAGGGAGGGATGGATGCACCTGGTTCACTCTGGGACCTTCTCTGATCTGAAACCTTCCCAGAGAAACTCAAAAGTTTTTCAGGTGGTTCCAGCTTTGTTCTCTGTAGGCTGGAAATTGTTCCCACCGTTTATTTGCACCTGAAGTGGGTGATGAATGAGGATTTTCCAGGGTGAGGCTGCTCCTGGTGTTAGGAAAACGTGTGATGACAGCGTGGGCGTGTTTGTGTTTTCATTGCAGAGGCAGAAAAGATTGCACAAGTTGCTGAAATAACTTATGGGCAGAAAGTGATGGAAAAGGAGACAGAGAAACGGATTTCAGAGATTGAAGGTGAGTGAGGGGTGAGCTTTCCTGGAAGTAAATCCTGAAGGAGCTCTTGAAGTGTGTGTTGACTGTTCTTCAGTCCAGGCTGACGTTCTCTGGGGTAAAGTTCCTGACCACAGGCAGGAGTAGGAATTTCTTTGCAGGCTGTGCTTCTTGAAACTCCCTTTCTCAAGGTGATCTTTGTAGGAGTTTGAACTTAAGGAGATGTTCCCTCACCTCTCTGATGAAGTGCTTTGTCAAAGAAACTCCAGGGCGTGGAGAGGGCTCTGCAATTCCAGCTCAGGAGTGCAAAGGCCTTTTTACCCCTTACATTCATTGGAGGCCCTGACAAGCTTTGCAGAAGCCATTGAGGAGCCAATTAAGAGTTTTACAGGTCAGCAGCTTCTCATTAAGAAGCTCTTTGCAGAAATACAATGGGATTTCTTTCTTATAACTGTGTCAGCAGGTGTCAGCCCTCAGTCTGGCAGAGGATTTTCCTGGTGTCTCTGACTGGGACCAAGCTCTCCTTTTAGCCAGGAGAGGAAGTTGTGGGCCAGTCCATCCAGCTGTTTACAGGATCTTGAAGTGCAGCAGCTCCCAGGCCTCCTTGCTAGGGGAAGTAAACAAATGGTTTATCCAGCTGTGCTGCACTCAGACCCAGACTGACATGTTGCAATTGTGTGGCTCCATGCCTCAGGAGGAGTGGCAGGGGATGGGCAGGATTCCACTCATTTTATCTGTACCCTGCTGGCCTGATAGCCATCATTATTTATCACTGGATGGATGCAGAGGGGGAAAGGAGTGCAGTACAGAAAGGGGAAATGTTCCTTAAGTGTCAGGAATTTCAGTATCCACAGAGTCAGAGCCTTGGAGCAGTTGTTGATAGAGCAGAGAAAAAGATTCAGAGATCCTGGCCAGGATCTCTGCAAGGGGCAGAGCCTGTAGAGGTTAAAATCCCCTGCTCTGCCTGCCAGAACCTTCATCTGCACATCCCAAATCCCATCTGGGAATCCCATCCACAGCCCAGATCTCATCTGCAGGGAGTCTGCTGGGCTGCCCAGGCTGCTGCTGGCCCCTGGGCAGGGGCTGTGAGTAAATCCCACATTTTCAGGAGAGCAGTTCTGCATTTCAGCACCAGAGTCAGCCCTGGCTCGAGAAGAAAGGCTGAGCTCTGCCCACGTGATGGGGATAATCAAACCCTGATGTTTGTCAAGTTCTTGGAGCTCTGCAGTTGCAGATGCAATTTGCTTCTTCGTGCTCTCATCCTGCAGCCATTTAACTGTAAATTGAGCTCCCATTTCTGGGTTTCCCATTTTGTTCCCTCTTCCCTGTGTAGTTCAGAGGTGGCTCTGGCCACCTTCTGAAGAGTTACCAGCTGCAAACAGTGCAAACGTGGCTGGAAATAAAAATGTGATTGAGAGCATGTGTTTGCTTCCAGATGCTGCATTTCTTGCACGAGAGAAGGCGAGAGCTGATGCTGAGTGTTACACTGCAATGAAGGTGGCTGAGGCCAACAAGGTACTGTGCTTTCCTTTGTGCTGCCTCAGAGCAGGGCCCCTGGCACCATGCTGTAGGGAAATACCAGCACCAGGGCAGGCACTGATCCTTGTTTAAGTCAAAAAGCAAAACAAGGCCATGCCCTCTCAGCAAAGCTTTCATCTGAAACAATTAGTCAACAATTAGATCGTTATTTGCAAGTTCATTTTGTTCTCTGCAGGGATCAGTGTCAGGGTGTGTGAAATCTCTGCTCTGCCAGGGGCTCACAGGGCCGTGGCTCTCTGAGGAATATCACTTTCAGTGCTGCCCTTTCACACTGCTGTGATGAGAAATGTGCTTTCATTCCAGTCTCAAGTTGGCAGGGAGATCTCCAGGGTGACAGGCAGGGACAGAATAAACCACAGTGCAGGGAAAGAACTGATCTCAGACACCCTGGAAGAGCCTCAGTACTGCAAAAGTAAAAACAACAAAAATCCAACGTGGAAACAGAAAAATGACATGGATAGAATGGCCAGGTGTGTTCCTGCCCACAGCAAGCTCCCAGCACATCCCAGCAGGACATTCCAGTTATGTGGTGGTCAGGGAGAAGGAGCAGAGGGCTGGGATGTTTGTGCCCAAGTTTTGTCCTCTCTTAAAATGTCATTATCCTGAAGGAATGAGCCAGACTCACCCAGACACACTGGTGGATCTGCTCCCAGGAGAGAACCAGGGATATTTCCCTCCTCAGAACCAGGGACGTTTCCCCCTCAGAACCAGGGATGTTCCCCCCTCACATCCAGGGATGTTGCCCCCTCACATCCAGGGATGTTTCCCCCCTCAAAACCATGGATATTTCCCCCTCAGAGCCAGGGATATTTCCCCCCTCAGAAACCATGGATGTTTCCCTTCTCAGATCCAGGGATATTTCCCCCCTCAGATCCAGGGATGTTTCCCTTCTCAGATCCAGAGATATTTCCCCCTCACATCCAGGGACGTTTCCCCCTCAGTGGTCTCCTTGCAGGGGCTGCAGTGAGGGATGAGCTCTTGAGCCATCTCCATGCTTGAACTGAGCCTTTCCCCAGCTGCTCCCTTCCCTCTCATTCTGCCATTTATTCACTGGGATCTGGAGCTGCCCTCAGCCCTGCTGGAGGAAATCCTGGCTCTGGGCACTCTGTTTTCCCTGGGGAGGGCTGGCCATGCCTGCTGGGCTGGTGTGCTCAGGTAGGAATTCCCTTTTCCCAAAGCTGAGCTGTTGTGACTGATTTTCTCTCCATGCAGCTCAAGTTAACTCCTGAGTACTTGCAGCTGATGAAGTACAAGGCAATTGCAGCCAACAGCAAGATCTACTTTGGCAAAGATATTCCCAACATGTTCATGGACTCTGCAGGGAGCCAGAGCAAATCTGCAGAGGGACTGGCAGAAGGAATCCAAGAGGAGGATGGAGCAGGAGCCAGTGAGGACACAAAACTACTTCATAACATCAACTGAAAAGAAAGATTTCTATTCATTTTCTATCAAAAAAATCACGAACTGGGAAATTCCTTTTAGTTTTCCCCCTTTTCCTGTGCTGAAAGAGATGAATCAGATTTAATCCTTTCAATCTTTTATATGACAATTAGACATAAGGACTTTGGTATTTATGGGGTGGGTTTTCTGGTAATTTCTAAGCTCCAGGTGTGTTCTGTAGCACCTCCTCAGCTCTTGGGTCACCCAGACCAAGGATTTGGGAGAGGCTGGCAGGGCTATCAGCTGGGTGGGAACCTCATTTGGGATTGAGATGGTTCAGAGCAGTTGCAGCTAAAGAAATGTTGAGGTTTTGGAAGGAGGGGAATTGCTGCTACAACTTGTTTTGAGGTTTTTTTTTTTTTCTTACTGAAAATTCCAAGTACTTTATTTCAATCCCCTCTGAAAATAAGGTGCTAGATTTTGTACATTACATACAAGTGGCTGCTCCAGGCTGGGGCCAGTGGCTGCTGAGCCCACATGAGGTGACCCCATGAGGGACAGAGGAGTCCTGCAGGTCCCACCCGTGGGGGGATCAAAGCCTTAGACCATGTCACGCAGGGAGTGACCCAAAATCTTCATTTTCTGTGTCCTGACTGCTTTGTTTTCCATTTCTCATGTTTTAGTGAGGCACAGGAGAGCTGTCCTAGCAGTTCAACTGCTGGGGGAGGACATGGGCAGCATCCTGGAGTGCAGAGCTGGGTGAGATTTTCAGTGAAACGATGGAAATTGTCACAGAAAACCAGGGAGGAAAGAATTTTTGTCTCAGGGACCCTGACTTTACAAAAAGCCTTGCTGGGGAGGAGCTGCTGCAGTGAGCAGAGAGATTTTCAGTTTGTTATCTGCTCTTTGGGAGCAGCTGGATCTCAGTGTTTACAGTGTCTGACTAGAAAAGGACCTTCAGGTGAGCTGAAGTGAGCTCTGTGGGATTGGGGCTGAATGGACCTTGTGGAAGGCAGATTTCCCACTGGCCAAGGACACAAACCATGATCCTGAAAGGCCACGGGGCAGAGACAAGCAGCTCTTCCTGAACCACCCAAAGATGGATTCCCCTTCTTGTCTCAGAACAATGTCCCAGAATGTACCTTCCCCTGCAGAGAGCTGATCAGCTCCTCACATCCCAATGCAAGGAGGGAACAGAGCTTTCTTTTCCACACATGCAAAATTGGAGGATAAAAGTCCAGGCCTAGAGAGAACATTTTTTTTCTCCTACCCAATCCATCTGCATCTGGCAGCAGGGCCTGGTGATTAATTACTGATGTAATTAGAGTCCAGTATCCTCTGAGATGATGCCAGTGCTCAGTGTCAGAGAGCAGCCTGGTGCATTCACAGGCTCCTGCCCCAAATTTTTGCTCCCTGGTCTCACCTTTCAGTGTTCAAACCTTCATCTCTCTGTGTTGCTCTGAGAGAGCTCAGGTGAATCTCAGCTGCTGGCTCCAGGGTTTTTACAGCAGTTTTCTCTTCCCTGTTGATGCTTGAAAATGCAGAATAGAAGTGAAGCATCAGTTTCTGCTTAGAGTCACATCCTCTTTGTATTTCTTAGAAAATAGGAGCTAAGGGAAGTCCCATCTCCAGACCTACATCAGATTCAACAGCATCCCCAGGGGAGGCTGTGATATTCCTGACTCATAACTAGGTCTGTGCAGGCAGATCCTAACAGAGAATAGCAGAAATTTAGTCATGAGGATGAGCTCACTTGAGATTGTTCTGTGTTCATGCTTGAGGTTTCAGCAACTAACACCTCCTTTTACACAAGTATTTTTCACTAATGAAAGGACCCTACTAAGCCAAAGTGGTATTATAAAAGCTTTTTTTTTAATGTGTGATTTCACAGCAAGATAATAGCTTGGGATAAAGAGCTCTTAATGATTTTTTTTTAATTAAAACCCTGACTGCTGAAGTATTAGTGTAATTTAGTTAACCTGTTGTAAGAGTAAAAAAAGAAAAGCAAAGTTGAGAGTGTGTCAGTTTTCATAAGCCAAAATCTGTGGTTGTGTCTTCATTCAGGTTTGTTCACTCTAAAATGTCCTGAATGTTCCAGAGTGGATCAGTCTCTCCATGTAAACCTTTATTCCTTTGTTTTTAACAGGCAAGTTGTCCTGTTTATGTAATCTTGAGATGAAGATCTGAACTTTAAACCCACTCTATAGCAAAGGGAACAGAGGTTTGTGGCACTGCTGATAGCTGGGAGCATGGAAATGCTCTGCCAGAGCAGTCCTTGATCTTCTTATGTACTGAATTCAAAGCCTTTTTATTTTGGTATTTGCTATGACAATAAAATGGCCTTCAATTTTAGAATCTTCCAATGTTACCATCAGGGTTTGTGGATGGAATTTAGAACCAGGGGTAGATGTGTTTGCAGGGGAGGATTTTGCAGAGGGAAAGTCGAGGTGTTCAGTGGGAGTGGGGGGCTCTGGGGTGCTGGGGGTCGGTTCTCCCTTTCCAGTGAGGAGGAGGAAGGTGGAGGAAGGGTGGAGGTGTCCAAGGAATCCCATTTCTGTCAGCGCCTGCTTTGCTATGGAATGAGCAAAAACACCAGGCTGGAGCAGCAAACACCTCGGATTTGGTGAAGTTTGCAGAAAATCCCTGTCGTGTTTTACCAGACAAAGGGCAGGAACCTTCTGGGTGTTTTTAGCCAGCTGTATCAACACTGAATCTGCAGAGGGCCGGTGAAGTTCTGCACATTAAGAGAAATATTTGAGTTAATATGTTCCAGCCGGCTCTTTCCCACTCTGCCCAGGGAGCTCCTCCATAAAGCCGGGCCTTGTCCCTCCAGCTGCTGTGGGGCTCTGGCCGCGCTCCAAGCGCTGCCCACACCTCAGGCAGGGCCTGCAGGACAATTCCCGTTCCCTTCCACGACACCTTTTCACCTAAGAAATTGAAATTGACCCCCTTGGAAGCGGCTCCTCATGCAGGGACAGCAACATCATCTTTGGGGGTGGGCCTGGAGGGCGGCCGGGACCGTGACAGTCGGGTGGGCTGGTGGCAGCGCTCGCTGCTGTTACTGCGGGCACGGAATGATTTGGATTTGTCACCAAAACCCAGGGAAGGGGACAAGCGGGGATCCGCTGTCCCACAGGCCCGCCATGGCGACCGCGACCTTCCCAACATGGCGGCTTCGCCCCGCCCCGCCACTCCCATTGGCTGGCGGCGCTGTCGGAGCGATCCGATAGGCGGAGAGCGGGGGCGGGGCAGGTGTGTGGCGGAAGTGGCGGCGGCGGGCGGGGGGGATGTGGAGAGCGGGCATGGCCGCCGGGGACGGGCTGGGCCCGGCGCTCCGCGCCGTCACCGAGCAGGTGCAGCAAGCGGCGGCACGACGGCCGCAGGTGAGCCCCGGGGACACGGGGGGCAATCCGGCGGGACACGCGGGGCGGGGGCTCTGCTGCCGCGGCGACAGAGCTCCTTCACCATAGGGACGGGCCCGTGCTGTGGGCACAGGTCGGCGGTGACCGTGGGGACAGGCCTGTAGTGCCACCGGGACAGGTCCTACCGTGGGGACAGGTTACCGGTGACCGTGGGGACAGGTCACTGGTGACCATGGGGACAGGCCCGCAGTGCCACCAGGACTGGTGCCACCATGGGCACAGATCACCGGTGACCGTGGGGACAGGCCTGCAGTGCTACCGGGATGGGTCCCACCATGGGGACAGCCCTGCAGTGCCGCCGGGACTGGTGCCACCATGGGTACAGGCTGCTGGTCACCATGGAGACAGACCTGTAGTGCCCCTGGGATGGGTCCCACCGTGGGCACAGACCCGCAGTGCCACCGTGATGGGTCCCACCATGGGGACAGGTCACCGGTGACCGTGGGGACAGAGCCACAGTGCCACCGGGACAGGTCCCACCGTGGACACAGACCTGCAGTTCCACTGTAATGGGTCCTACCGTGGGCACAGGTCACCAATGACCGTGGGGACAGGCCTGCAGTGCCACTAGGACAGGTCTCACCATGGGGACAAACCCACAGTGCCACCGGGGATGGGTCCCACCGTGGGCACAGGCGCCCAGGTGCCCGCAGTGCCCAGGGCCAGCACACGGGGGGTGTGGCCGTGCACACCCGCAGCAGAGGAGCCGGACCCACTATCGCGACAGCGCTCCCTCCTGTCGAGCCGGCACTCCCCGACAGGGCCGGGCCCCTCGGTTCCCCCCGGGGCTGGGCTGGGCTGGGCTCCCCCTGCTCACCCTCCGTGCTCCCGCAGGGGCTCCCGGCCGTGCAGCCGCGGCTCGTGGCCGTCAGCAAGACCAAGCCAGCAGAGATGGTGATGGAGGCCTACAGCCATGGGCAGCGCAGCTTCGGGGAGAACTACGTGAGTGGGGGGTGCTGGGGAGGGTCAGGGGGCTGGGAAGGGTTTGGGGGGCTGGGACAGGGTCAGCAGGGATTGGAAGGGTTGAGGGGCTGGAAGGGGTCAGGGTGCTGGAAAGGGTCAGCAGGGCTGGGAAGAGTCAGGGGGGCTGGAAAGGGTTGGGGGCCTGGAACAGGGTCAGCAGGGCTGGGACAGGGACAGCAGGGCTGGAAAGGGTCAAGGGGGCTGGGACAGGGCCCCTGCAGAGGGCACAAAATCCCAAAATCATTCCAAGTCCTCCAAGGGCATCAAGTCCAAGCTGTGCCCAATCCCCAGCTTGTCACCCAGCCCAGAGCACTGAGTGCCACCTCCTGAGTCCTTTCTTGGACACCTCCAGGGATGGAGACTCCAACACCTCCCTGGACAGCCCTTTCCAATGTTCAACAACCCTTTTTGTGAAGAAATTCCTCCTGAAGGCCTGGGCCAGCTCAGTTTGGGTGGCTCTGTGGGTGACACATCATTCCCTGGCCTCGTGTTTGTGAGGCTCAGCTTGGCCCCAAGATCACACATCCCAAGGACACCAATCCTCTGCCTGCTGTGGGTTTAAGAGAATTTAATTCTCCTTCACTCTCCCAGGTTCAGGAGCTGCTGGAAAAGGCATCAGACTCCAGGGTAAGCACACAGTTCCCTTCATGCTTTTTTACCATGTATAGCTGTGTCCTGGGAGCTGCTCAGTCAAAGTCCTGGGCTTTGTTAGGGATTTGGTTGGATCCTTATCTGTGCAGATAAATGGTGGGGTGGGTTGTTCTTAGCTCAGTGCCTCTGCCCTGTTCCCCCTCCTGCCTTGCAGGCTCCATCTGCCTTAGTCATGATTTGTCTGCACAGGGCTCTGCCTTTTGTGCTCTCTTTAGGAGAAGCACAGTCCTTGCTGAAAAAAAAAAAAACATGTTAGCAATCATTTTGGGGAAAATATCATTTTATGACTGTTGCACAAGAGCTTTGCCTTTGCTGTTCCCATGGACAGCAATCCCTGCAGCCACAAACCCATCCCTGTCCATGCTCAACCTCAGCACAACCACAGGCTGAGTCTTCAGGGTCAATAAACAGAGAAATTGGGTGTCTGGTATTTGGTTGTGGGCAAACTAAGACTGAAATGCTATGTGGGGGAAGAGGGAGTTGTTGTTCCAACCTGAGCATTCCCTCTGCTTTCAGATTCTCTCATCCTGTCCAGACATCCAGTGGCATTTCATTGGCCACCTGCAGAAGAACAATGTCAACAAGCTGATTGGTGAGTGCTGCTTGGTTTGGTGTGGGCAGTGATCTTCCAGTGCTCAGGTGTGTCAGGGAAGGTCAGGATTTCAGAAAAAGGTTTTTCCCCAGAAGGTGCTGGCACTGCCCAGACTCCCCAGACAATGGGCACAGCCCTGAGGTTGCCAGAGCTCCAGGAGGGTTTGGACAATCCCCCAGGATGGGATTTTGGGGTGTCTGGGCAGGAACAGTTGGACTCAGCCATCCTGAGGATCCCTTCCAGCTCAGGATATTTCATGGTTCCCTGAAACAATCCCCATGAACTCCCAAACAGTCCCATGCCAGAATTCCCTCAGCCTGTCTTCTCTCCCCAGCTGTCCCAAACCTGTTCATGTTGGAAACAGTGGATTCTGTGAAGCTGGCAGACAGAGTCAACAGCTCGTGGCAGAAAAAAGGATCACCCCAGAGGCTGAAGGTCATGGTGCAAGTTAACACCAGCGGGGAGGACAGTGAGTGGCTCCTGGTGACAAGTGCATGGCTTGGCAGGGAACTGGGACAGGCTGGGCTCTGAGAGCAGAGCTGGGCACTGATCTCCCTGTGCTTTTGCAGGCAAGCATGGCCTTGCCCCCGGGGACACCACTGCTGCTGTGGAGCATGTCATCAACAAATGCCCCAGCCTGGAGTTCGTGGGGCTGATGACCATTGGCAGCATCGGCCATGACCTCAGTAAGGGCCCAAATCCTGACTTCCAGGTAAGGCTTTCTCAGAGGAAATGTCACTGTGGGCTGGTTTCCTGGCACAGTTTGTCTGTCCCAGTCAAACCAGTGCGAGTGAGGCAGTCAGGAGGCAGGAACAGCTTGTGCAGAGCCCTCAGTACCAGTGTCAGTGCAGGTGTGAGGCTTCTTCCTGCAGGGTGTTGCTCCCAGCCATGCTCTGAAGCTGCTGCCAGGATTTTGGAGCCCCAGGTGAGGTTTGAGCCTCCTGTGTGTTGTCAGTAAATCTGGGCAACCTCCAGACACTGTTAGGGTGCTTCCATGGGAAGTGTGGGAGTTGCAGGTCCTGTGTGGAGGAGACATCAGGGACAGGCAGGAACCAGGATCAGTGAAATGGAGCTGGAGTGGCTGTCCAGGTGTGTGAGCTCTGCTGTCCCCTGTGCCCTGCAGGTGCTGCTGTCCCTGAGGCAGGAGGTGTGTGAGAAGCTGAACCTGCCCCTGGACAAGGTGGAGCTGAGCATGGGCATGTCCACAGACTTCCAGCATGCAGTAAGTGTGTTCCTGCCCCATCCCTGGGGGAACAAACGTGTCTGCACCCCAAATTCCTGCCCAGGTGCCACCCAGACAGGCCTCTAAGGCTTGGGTGAACATCCCAGTGCAGCTCCCCTGGTCCTGGGGGGAGATTCCTGGGATCAAATCAGCCCCTGGGTGTAGCTGTGGGTGCTGAGTGTGTGGGGAACCATCCTTTGAGAGTTGTGGGGTGGTGACAGCCCTGGCCTGAGCTTCTCCTCTCTGTCTCTTCCAGATAGAGGTTGGATCCACCAACGTCAGGATCGGCAGCACCATTTTTGGAGAGAGGGATTATTCCAACAAAACCACTGGGGGCAAGGCCCCTGCTGGGGGTGGAGGCCAAACAGAGGCTGTGACAGTGCAGGGCCACTAAAGGGAACAGAAGTGGCCTCAGCAGAGGACAGACCTCACTATGCATTTTACCTCCCTCCATGTCGGCACCCACCCTGATGGTGAGAGGGAATTCCTCAGAGCAGGGGCCAGAATGCCTCATGATCATTGTGATTCTAGAGTACCCCTAAAAACTGGAGATCTGCATAACCAACAAGGAAATTGAGGGTTGGAAGTGGCTGTGGTGTCTTGGTTCCTCAGGGTCATCAAGGACAGAGATTTTGGGGTAACTGGGCTGGACAAACTCAACACAAAGGTGTTTGTCAGGCTGGAGTTGCTGCTGAGCTGAGCAAGGTGGGTGTCACTGCAGCACTGCTGGTGGTTGTTTTTGCTGAGGACTTCATTCAACACGTGATGATCTTGCCAGAAACCTGTAAATGTTCCCCCAAATATGAGTTTTGCCTGTGGGATGGTCACACAGGAGCTGGGATGGGGCCCAGGAGAGGCCATGGCCATGGGGAAGGGGTGAGTGACAGGCACAGGGGACTGAGGAGCTCAGCTGCCACTGTGAGTTCATGCTGTGAGGCTTTGGCTGCACATCACAAGTGTGGGAGTGTCTTTTTAGCTCAATTTTATCCTTTTCAGGCTGACATTAACTTTTCCCATGGCTGCCCAAATGTGGAATGCTTTCCCCCCCTTCCCTTCCTCTCCCCTCCTCTGTTGTTGGGAATTATTTTCATCCTGCCTAGTAGTTTTGCTGCTGTTTTTTGGTCAGAATGGGGGTTTTGTGCCAGCTTGCTGCTGCTTTCCAAGGTGATTCCCTCATGGTTTGGTGCCTGTGCCATCCCCTTTACACCTGTGTGAGGATAACAGTGCTTGGCTCAGGGCAGCAGGGAGAATAATTCAGAAAAGGAACTTTTACTGTCCCACTGCACTCTGGGTTCCTGAAAAAAAATCATTTGGCCATTGAGAGAGCTTCTAAGCTGTGTTTTAACATCCTCTCCTGCTTTTGGAAGAGGGAAATGAGACTGTCACTGCAGTAACTTCCCTTCAGGTGTGAGCAGAAGCTCCTGCCTCATCCTGTGTTGTTCAGCCAGTCTCACAACCCATGTCCCAGCTGATTTTTGGGCTTTTGTGTCTGCTGAGAGGAGGAGGAGAGCTCGGCTGCCAGCAGGAACATCCTCCCTAGGCTTTGCTCTGTGTGCTCTGTGTGGTTCAACCTCGCTGTTGGTTTCACTCTCTCTAAAAGCTGAATGTAAATGAAAAGAGAACTCCACCCCCAACCTGTCGTAGCTCCGTGGTTTAGAAGCACCGGGGTCGGGGCCGCCCCCCTCGGCTGCACCGTGTGTGGTTCATAGTCCAGTAATAAACAGTGCTCAGTCCAATGCCATCTGTGCCAGCTCAAAAGCTATTAAAGATGTTATTTTATGTCCCAGCGTGGTGAATAAATGCCCTGAGCTGTCCCTGGAGCTGCTTCCCCAGCCTGGGGCGGGGAGAGGAGCGTGGTTGAAAGGCAGCTGGGATGGGGCTGGCAGAGGGAGCCAAGCGGGTTTTGGTCAGGAGGGTTCAGAACTCGCTGTCGCGTGTCGCGAGCTGTCGCGTGTCGCGAGCTGTCCCCGCGGGAGCCCCTGGGTGGCGCTGCCCGCCCGGGCACGGGGCCCGAGCCCCGAAATCTCCGTGTGCTCACCTTGCTCAGGTGCAGAGACCCTCAGGGGGCTGGGGGGGCTCCGTGCGCGGGGCTGGGGCAGAACAGCGAGTCCGGGGGATGCGCTTTGCCCAGGACACCGCTCTGGGCTTCTCCACGTGGCTATCGGGAGCAGCCTGGGTGCTGTGCCTGGGGACAACCTTGGGGACACTTTGGGGACAGCCAGGGGACAGCCTGGGGGATAGACCGGGGACACCTTGGGGACAGCCAGGGGACAGCCTGGGGACAGCTTGGGGAACAACCTGGGGACAGCCCTGGGGACAGCGTGGGTGACAACCTGGGGATAGCCTGGGTGATACCCTGGGGGACAGCCTGAGGGACAGCCTGGGGACAGCCTGGGGGACAACCTGGGGACAGCCTGGGGACAGCCTAGGGAACAACCTGGGGACAGCCCTGGGACAGCCTGGGGGAGAGCCTGGAGACAGTTTGGGGACACCTTGGGGACAGCCTGGGGACACCCTGGGGACAGCCTGGGTGCTGTGCCTGAGGACAGCCTGGAGGACAGAGTGGGGACAGCCCTGGCACAACCCGAGGACAGCCTGGGGGCAGCCTGGGGACAGCCTGGGGACAGCCCGAGCCGGGCTGTGGCAAAGCTCTGGACAGTCGCGGGGATCTGCGACAGCCTCTGCTCCTTCCCCCGCAGCTGCTTCTCCCACCCGCGCAGCTTCCAGCTGATTTTTCTCGCTGTGCACGAAGGTTTGCCCCGCTCCCCACGGCCCTGAGGAGCAGAGGGCGCTGCCCAGGGCACCTCCCGGGGCGAGCGGGAGCGGGGATGCGGCATCCGTGGCACCGGGCACCGGCCGGGGGGCACAGGGCTCAGACCACCCATCCACCCGGCAGATGGGAGCTGCTGGTCATGGAGCGCAGCCAGCGGATGAAAGAGTCCTGAAAGAGTCCTGAAAGAATCCTCGGCCTCGGGATGAACCTCGGCCCCCGCCCCCGGCTGGGTTTGCGTCCAGCCCGGCCCCGGCAGCGGCAGCTCGGGCTCCCCGAACCGGCCCCGGCAGGGTTTGCCTTGCAGGACTCTGTCACACTCGTGATTTCCAGTGGCCCCAGGACTCCCAGAGGTCCCCTGAAGTCACCCTTGTCCCTTGGGTGGGGGTGGACCAGGCTGATCCCCCAGAGCCTCAGCACTTCACATGTTCTGTGGTGAAAAACTTCCTGAGGGCTCGGAGCACGCCCAGGGGCAGACTTGGCTGATTCTAGGGAGAATAAACCCCTGATGGTTTATCCAGCACCCTTGATGGTGCTGGACAGGGCGATTTGCTGCTGCTCCTGGGAAATGAGTCATCCTCACCCTCGGGGAAGTACCAGGACACAAAGAGCAGAGATGGGGAGGGGGATCAGCTCCCTGCTGCTCCTGGTGGGAGCTGGGACAGCCAGAGCAGCTCAGATCCCCCTGCAGCCCTTCAAAGTGGGAAACGTGTTTATTTCTGGGAAAAAACTTCCTGGGAGCTTAGAGCACAGATTTGGCTGATTCTAGGGAGAATAAACACCTTGCTGGACAGAGCGATTTGCTTCTGCTCCTGGGAAATGAGTTATCCTCACCCTTAGGGAAGCACCAAGACACAAAGAGCAGAGATGGGGATGGGGATCAGCTCCCTGCTGCTCCCGGTGGGAGCTGGGACAGCCAGAGCAGCTCAGATCCCCCTGCAGCCCTTCAAAGTGGAAAGTGTGTTTATTTCTGGGAAAAACTGCTTGGAGCACGCCCAGGGGCAGACTTGACTGATTCTAGGGAGAACAAACCCGTTGATGATGCTGGACAGGGCGATTTGCTGCTGCTCCTGGGAAATGAGTCATCCTCACCCTCAGGGAAGCACCAGGGCACAAAGAGCAGAGATGGGGAGCTGGGGATCTGCTCCCTGCTGCTCCTGGTGCTGCCCAGGTGGGAGCTTGGACAGCCAGAGCAACTCGGATCCCCCTGCAGCCCTTCAAAGTGGGAAGCGTGTTTATTTCTGGGATATTGCCTTTCCGGCAGGAAGGACGGCCACTGCCAAGGTTTTTATTGGATCCCAGTGAAAGGAACTGAGAGAGTCTCGTGCTTGTTGTCTTTCCCTGTGCCTGCAGTTAAGGGGGATTTTTTACCTTCGAGTGGGAGGGAGGGAGGGACACGGGGATTTGGCATCCAGCGCCGGGGAGATGGAGTTTCAAACCATGCCTTGTCTCCTGGGCCAGAGGCATCAGGAGGGGTCAGGGCTGGAAAAGCAGGGAGAGGGGCTTGGAAGCACTTGAAAGAACCTGAACTCTCAGGCTCAAAGCATGTGGAAAGTGTTGCTTGAGCTCCTCTCCTCCAGCGGGGCTGGGGCAGGGTATTCCACACGTCGCAGCTTGGACAAGGTTCTCACTGTTCTTGGAGGGAGTTTAGAGGCTGAAATTCTGAAGGGCAGGCACAGCAGTGTGATTGCTTCAGAGTGTCATGGGTGCAATTCCAGTGCTGGAGCTCCTGGAGACACAGATTTCTTCATTTGGGGGTTCATGCAGTGAAAGGAGGTGGCTGAGCCCGGTGCCCTGAGGAGTTTTGGGGTGTCCCTGTGTGGTGCTGTGCTGGGTGTGTTGTGAGAGACTCCTCTCCCTTGTGGGAATGCCCCGGGGGAGCTGCAGGGCCCAGCCTGGAGGCTCGTGCCCCCCATGAGAGGGAGGGAAGGCCATTCCTGCCCTGGGCAGTGCTGGAAGGGGGTTTGGGGGCTCCCTGCAGGGTCTCAGAGCGGATGCTGGGCACCAGCAGCTTCCTGTTGCTCTTCCAGCTTCAGCTGCAAGATCTGGGACCAGCACAGGATCAAAGGAGGCTTTGAGTTGGAAGGAACCCACCAGGATCGTTGGTGCTGCACAGGACAAGCCCAGGACAATCCCACCCTGTCCCTGAGACCCTTCTCCTTGAGCCAGGGGTGTCCTGTGCCAGGGCTCACTCCTGGGGCAGCGTCATTCCCCAGGCAGGGAAAATTCTGCTCAGTGGAAAAAACGGGAAGAAAAAAAAAAAAAAAAAAAAAAAAAAACCAAAAACGGAAATACGTGGGACACCTCATTGTCTCTTTCAGCAGCAGGATGATGCTGCTCTCCAGGGCTCCACAGCTGGTCCTCCGTGCCAAAGTGGGAGGTCTGTAGGGGTGGGACTGGCCATGGAAGAGCCCTTGGGGCCCCAATCTTTGTCCCTGCCTGGGTGTCCGGGCCGGGAGCACACATGGGAGCAGCCTGGGCTGGGAGCTGAGCAGCTCTGGGTGGGAGATGGGCAGTTCTGGGTGGGAGATGGGCAGCTCTGGGTATGAACTGAGCAGCTCTGGGTGTGCAATGGGCAGCTCTGGGTGTGAGATGGGCAGCTCTGGGTATGAGCTGAGCAGTTTTCTGGGTATGAGCTGAGCAGTTTTTCTTCTCCCCGGCGCCCACTGCCACTCCAGGTCCTATTTATTTGGAGAGAGGAGTAAATTTCTTTTCCCCTCCAGGAACTGTTGGTCCTGGAGAGAAACCGCATTCCCAGCGTCGTCTCGTCGTCCTTCCATGACCCTTTTCCTCCGCTCCCTCCTGGCACGGGGTCCTGCAGACTTCATTGCCGCCTTTTGATCCCTTTTGATTCGGCGCTGCAGCGAGCCGTGGCCTCGGAGAAGCCGAGCCCCGGGGCGGCCGGGAGGGCTGGAGTCAGGCTGCAGGGATGTGGGAGGGGGGAACGGGAAGAAAAATATTGAATTTAGCGAGAAAAGCAGCGAAGCAAACAGGGAAGCCGAGGGGGACGGGTGTTAACTGCAGAGCTGGGAGGGGACAGGGCAGCGTGACCACGGAGTGAACTGAGAGAGCTTGTCCCACACGTAGTGGGACACCACAGAATGCCCCAAAAAACTCACAAAAAGAGCTCCTGGGTGGGGAACACTGGGGGGCCTCAGCCGGGTGACAGCTGGGCTCTCCATCCCACTTGTGAGCTTTGCTCCTCATGTCTTTCCTCTTAGGGCCCTTCCTTGTGTGTCAGCCCCTCACAAACACTCCTGGGCACGTTCAGTCCTTTGTCAGTTTGCATTTGGAGAAATCATCCCCTGCCACATCCCAGGCCTGCTCCAGTGCCTGCCCAGCTGTTCCCAGCAGGGCGGGGGGCTGTGCTGAGCTGAGCTGAGCTGAGCTGAGCCGTGCTGGCTCTCTTGGAGGGGCCAGGATGACCGTGCAGAAGCATTAAGGCATTACACGATCCCACTAAAACGTGACATGAAACCTACAGGCGTAGGCACGTTCAGTCCTTTGCCAGTTTGCATTTGGGGAAATCATCCCCTGCCACATCCCAGGCCTGCTCCAGTGCCTGCCCCGCTGTTCCCTCCACACGGCGCCCTGTGCTTGTCACAGCCGGGATGTCGCAGCGAGGCACCGCAGGGTGACCACAGGGACCCCGCGGGCTCTGACCCACCCGGAGCGCTCCGGGGCTGCCGCGGGACGGGGGCACCATCGCCTCGGTCCTGCGGGACCCCACGGGGCTCCGGCTCGGTGCCGTCGGGGGGGCCGGGGCGGGCCGGGGCGGGCCGGGGGAGGCGCCAGGGCCGGCGGCGGAGCGCGGAGAGCGAGCGGGGGAGGCGGCGCCGCCGGAGCCGCCCCGGGGATCGGGGCGGCGGCGGCGGGCGCGGAGCCGGAGCCCGGAGCCGTGGCCCGGGGCCGGGGCCATGCGGCGGGCGGCGGCGTTGGTGCTGCTGGCGGCGGCGCTGAGCGGCCCCGGGGCCGGGGCTCGGAGCTGCCCCGCGCTCAGCCTGGGCTGTAAGTGCGCGGCCGAGCGGGCCAAGGCGGGCGGCGGCCCCGGAGCGCCCCGGAGGAGGGTGGTCTGCAGCGGAGGGGGGCTCCCCGCGCCGCCCGAGCCGCGCCTGCTGCCCGAGGGCACCGTCACGCTGTGAGTACCGCGAGCGGCAGCGGCCGGGCATCCCCCCCTGGCCCCGGCATCTCCCCCGGGCACCTCTCCGGGCATCTCCCTCGGGCACCTCTCCGGGCATCTCCCTCGGGCATCTCCCTCGGGCATGCCCCCCTGGCCCCGGCATCTCCCCCGAGCATCTCCCTCGGGTTCCCTCCTGGCATCTCCCCGGGCATCTCCTCGGGTGTCTCCCCGCTGCCCCGGGGCACCCTGAGCGGGATGAGAGCAGATCCCCGCGTGGCTGGCGCTGAGCCCTCTCCGTGCGGGAGCTCTCGCATCGCCCCGTGCTCGGCAGATGCTGCAGGGATTCGGTGACCGGGGAGCCCCGCGGGGTGCGGAGCGCTGTGAAATTCCTTTTTCCTCTCGGTGCACCCGCGGAAGGGTCGCTCGGTGCTGCGTGGCGTGGTTTAAATCGCGATAAAGGAGTGTCGCGGCTCTGGGCTGCCGGCGGGACGTGAGCTGGAAATGCAGGAAACGGGCTCCTTCTCCCTCCGCAGCGTTCTGCGTGCTGGGGAACATGTTTTTGTTTGAAAGTCCCTGGAAATATTTACTGCGAGGCCATCGGGAGCGGTTAATGGCTTTGGGGCTGGTGCGGAGGTTCTGGCGCTGCCGCTCGATCCCTAAAGGCTCCTCTCCGTGCCGGGGGCTGGGGTTCGGCTGGAGCTGGCAGCCGTGTGCTGCTCGCTGCAGGGTTTATTTATAACTCCAGAGGAGATGTTTGAATTAAAATCTGGATTGGAGGCTGGGCTGGCAGCTCTGCAGCTGGGGGGAGCGTGGCTGTGCTGCCCTCCTGGCTGGGGCTGGGGTCAGTGGGACAGAGTTGGGTCTGGGGGCTGCCTCGCATGCCCGAACCCATGGGCTGTGTTGTCATTGCTGTGGTGTCTCGGGTGCTGCTCGCAGCTTTGGGGTGATGGTGGCACTGAAAGTGACCCAGTGGCACCTCTGTCCCCACTGAAGTGTGGCTGTGAAAGCACCAGAGCTACAGATGGTGCCACGAGCAGGGCCTGAGTGCAACAGCCACACCAAAAGCATCAATTGACCCAGAACAGCAGCACTGATGGGTGTCCTGGGCTTCCCGTGGTGAGGGACACTGGGGGGCCTCAGCCAGGTGACAGCTGGGCTCTCCATGCCACTTGTGAGCTTTGCTCTTCGTGCCTTTCCTCTTAGGGCCCTTCCTTGTGTGCCAGCCCCTCACAAACACTCGTGGGGACGTTCAGCCCTTTGTCAGTTTGCATTTGGGGAAATCATCCCCTGCCACATCCCAGGCCTGCTCCAGTGCCTGCCCAGCAGTTCCCAGCAGGGCAGGGGGCTGTGCTGAGCTGTGCTGAGCCGTGCTGAGCCGTGCTGAGCCGTGCTGAGCTGTGCTGAGCTGTGCTGAGCTGTGCTGAGCCGTGCTGAGCTGTGCTGAGCCGTGCTGGCTCCCTTGGAGGGGCCGGGATGACCGTGCAGAAGCATTAGGGCATTACACGATCCCACTAAAACGTGACATGAAACCTACAGGCGTAGGCAGAAACCTACAAATATGCGGTGACCCTGGCTCTGCTCTCGTGCAGTAAACATGATTTATTCCAAACCCTTTCCAGATGGAACAATCAAAACCAGAGGCTCCGACTTTGGGAGCGTCTCCTGGAGCCACTGGGGTGCGGGCAGGGAGTGGAGGGGCCCAGGCATGTGGCAAGGGCTGCACGTGCCTTGGGGACATCCTGCTGGGGACAGCCAGATCTCGAATTCTGGGGGTGAGCTGGGTGTGAGCAGGGCTCCTACTTGTCCCCCAGGGTGCCAGGTCCTGTCTGTCCCCACGGTGTTCAGGTCTCTGTCCCACAGGGTGCAGTGCTGTTGCCCCTGCTGCAGGAAATGTATTTGGGGCAGTGACACAAATCTTGAATTCTGTGGATGAGCTGAGTGTGAGCAGGGCTCCAGGGTGCCAGGTCCTGTCTGTGCCAGGTCCCTTCTGTCCCCAGGGTGCCAGGTCCTGTCCGTCCCAGGTCCCCTCTGTCCCCAGGGTTCTCAGCAGTGCTGTTGCCCCTGCTGCAGGAAATGTGTTTGGGGCAGTGACACTTCAAAGCAGAGCCGTGTTCCAGCTCTCATCCGGCCCAGCCTGGAGCCAGGAGTGCTCAGCACGGGGGAGGCTCTTCCCGCAGCCGCCGGGCGGGAGGGGACGCTGGCCCTGCCCGGCTCCAGCTGTCCATGCAGGGGACAGACAGACAGACAGCCAGAGAGGCTTGGGTGGCTGCAGGAGGTCTGTCACCCTGTGAGTCCCTGGTCCTGCCTCCCATTTGGCTTTTCCCACATTCTCTCTTTATTTATCTTTAATTATCAGCCTGTGCTGCAGCTGCTGCGCGTTTGCTCCCCCAAACGCGCCCTGGAGGGGCAGAGCAGGGCTGGGGCACCAAGAACAGGGGGTGGGGGATGCCTGTGGGCCCAGGGACCTGCCCTGCAGCCACTGCTGGGCTCAGCATGGCCCCGGTGTCCCAGGGATGGCTGCTGAGCTGAGCTGTGGCTCCTCTGCCCTCATCCCCTTGCAGGGAGCTGCAGGGAAGACTGTGGGGTCCCCTCTGGGATGCAAGGTTCTCTCTGGGGGCTCTGGGGTCCCCTCTGGGATGCTGTGGGGTCCCTTCTGGGGTACAGGGTTCCCTCTGGGATGCTGTGGGGTCCTTTCTGGGGTGCAAGGCTCCCTCTGGGATGCAAGGTTCCCTCTGGGGTTCTGTGGTGTCTGTGGGGTCCCCTCTGGGATGCAAGGTTCCCTCTGGGATGCAAGGTTCCCTCTGGGGTCCCCTCTGGGATGCTGTGGGGTCCCTTCTGGGATGCAAGGCTCCTTCTGGGGTGCTGTGGGGTCCCCTCTGGGGGCTCTGGTGTCCCCTCTGGGATACTGTGGGGTCCCTTTTGGGGTGCAAGGCTCCTTCTGGGATGCTCTGGGGTCCCGTCTGGGATGCTGTGGGGTCCCCTCTGGGATGCAAGGCTCCCTCTGGGGTTCTGTGGTGTCTGTGGGGGTCCCCTCTGGGATGCAAGGTTCCCTTGGCTCAGGGTAGGGGGTGATGCTCACACATCCCCTACAGCCCCAGCAGAGGTTTCTCTGTGTGTGCTCTCCAGCACCCACCCCATGTTATTCCTGTGCCCAGCTCCCTGCAGGGAGGAAGGAAGGAGGGAGGGGTGCCAGCCTCGCTGCTTTGTCACCCCGCTCTGTCACCTGGCTGTGTTGGCAGCCCCACATCCCGCCCCAGCTAGGACAGGGGGTTTGGCACCTCTGGGCCCGTCCCTCCAGCGCGGCCGGGAGGTGCAGGGGTGCTGCAGACAGGGATTAAGGAGCTTTAATCCCCCCAGCTGAGGCCGTGCTAATCGCCCCATGGAAAAAGCGCCACATCCCTAACGAGGGCTGGGGAGGCTGGGCCAGCCCCGCTGTCACACGGGCGGGAGCCCAAACCTCTTCCAGATGTGGAATCCCAGCGCAGGCCTCATTTATGTGCACAGCTTGATTGCACTGAAATTACAGATTGTCTGCAGGGAATAGAGGGCTTTGACTTATGACCAATTTCCAGTTCTACTTGAACTCCCTGCTCCAAGGCTGCTCCATCCTGGGCCCCGCAGATGGTTCCTTTCTCAAGGCTCCTTCGGCTTTTTATTTGTTGTTTCTTGGGGCTGCAGCTCCATCAGGTTTGGGTTTTGCAGGGGCTGCAGGTCGTGGTGCTGCCCTGAGCATCCCAGCCCAGGCTGGCTCGGGAGGCTTCGCCCTCTCTCCGGGGCTTCTTTTTCCTGTGCTAACAAAAGCCGAGGCTTGGAACAATAATTGTCACCATCCGAAATAGCCCGGAGTGACGTGAGGCTGCAGGAAACGCCCGGGCACGGCACAGGGAGGGGAAGAGCCCCCGAGCACCCAAACAAAGCAGGGAGGGGGGGATCCCCCAGAGCTGGGCTTCTTCCAGCCCCAATCTTGGGGTTGGAAGATGTGGGGTCCCCTCTGGGATGATCTGGGGTCCCCTCTGGGATGCAAGGCTCCTTCTCGGGGGCTGTGGGGTCCCTTCTGGGGGCTGTGGGCTCCTTGCTGCAATGTGGGTTCCCCCCCGGGATGTTGAAGGCCCCTCTGGGATGCTGTGGGGTCCCCTCTGGGATGCTCTGAGGTTCCCTCTGGGATGCAGGGCTCTTTCAGGGGGCTGTGAGGTCCTTGTTGGAATGTGGGTTCCCCCCAGGATGTTGAAGGCCCCTTTAGGATGCTGTGGGATCCCCTCTGGGATGCTCTGGGGTCCCTTCTGGGATGCTCTGGGGTCCCTTCTGGGATGCAAGGCTCCTTCTGGGGGCTGTGGGGTCCCCTCTGGGATGCTCTGGGGTCCACTCTGGGATGAAAGGTTCCCTCTGGGAGCTGTGAGGTCCTTGCTGCAATGTGGGTTCCCCCCAGGATGTTGAAGGCCCCTTTGGGATGCTCTGGGGTCTCCTCTGGGTGCTGTGGGGTCCCCTCTGGGGACTGTGGGGTCCCCTCTGGGATGCAAGACTCCCTTTGGGATGCTCTGGGGTCCCCTCTGGGTGCTGTGGGGTCCCCTCTGGGAGCTGTGGGCTCCTTGCTGGACCGTGCTTCCCCCCGGAATATTGGGGCCCCCCTGGGATCCCGTAGGGTCCCCCCAGGTTGCTGCGTGCCCTCCCTGTGTTTCTGCCTCCCCCAGCGCCTTCCTCACTGCCAGCAGCTCCAGCAGCTCTCAGCGGCCCCGGGGCCCCTCTTTTCCCTTCCCGAAATCCCCGGTGCGGAGCAGCAGAGCCGTGCTCGGGGCTCAGCCCGCGCCGTATCAGCCGCTGCCGGCATCTGCTTTGAATTACCGGGCTCGGAGAGCGGGGCCGGGCCGGGTCCCCGCCCCCAGCGCGGCCCCCCAGGATCGCCGCAGCCCCCCCGGCCTCGGGAGCCACCGTCCGTCTCCCCGAGTCCTTTTTTGGTTGGGTCCAGAGGAAGTTTATTGTTTCAGCAGTCCAGTTTCTGGAGCTGTTATTTATCCAAGTGGATTCCAGCACGCTTGAAAAAACAATCTTGGTTTTTTTTGGTTTTTTGGTTTTGTTTTTTTTTTTTTTTTCGTTTTTGGCTCCTCTTTTTGAGATGAAAAAAGAGAAGGAGGAGGAGGAGGAGAAGAAGGGATCTGTATCTCTCTGCCGGCAGCCTCGAGGGCTCCAAGCCCCCACGGGATGCTGCAGGATAGGGGAGCATTAGAGCCACGTTAGAACTCAGGAAGTCAGGATCCTTTTTGTTTAGAATCGTGGAACCGTTTAGGTTGGAAAAGACCTCTAAGATCATTGAGTCCAGCCATGAATCCAGCACTGCCATGTTCACCATTAAACCATGCCCTCAAGAGTTCCTGTCTTTTGCGTTTATTCACGTTGCAGGTGTGTTCAAGCCTGCATCCCCACGATGGGAGGATGCTCCTTGGGGCTGCCCCCGCCATCGTTTCCGTTTGACTCTGTGCTCCAGCCCTTAATCCCCGCATTGTCCACAGGGACTTTTCCAGCCGCCGCCGCTCAATTAGCCCATTATTGTCCCCGTGCGGGGCTGGCCCCGGCAGGAGCCCCCTCAGAACCCTCCCCGGGCACCGGCCAGGGCGAAGGAGCCGTTCCCGAAGGAGAAGAGAAGGTTCTGAACTCTCGGGTTTTTGGTTGTTCATTGCTGCCCCGAGATGTGCAGGATGTCTCTGCTCTGACCCGCGCAACCAAAGAACGAGTCTGGGCTCTTCACTTTTCGGTCTTGAGGTTGTTTATTAATTCTGATCTATAAAATTTTCTTTCTGCCCAGCCGAGGTCTGCTCAGCAGGGCAGCCACAGGCACTCTGACCACCCCCGAGGTGGTGTTGTCCTTTTATACTACAAACTACCTATAACATATTTACACTGAATTCCCAATACCCATCACCTATGTTAGACAGTGCACTTCTACTCTAAACCAATCCCAAAGTGCCAACATCACTGCAGAAAATGGAGAACAAGAAGGAGAAATGGCACAGCGACCCCATTGTGTTTTGGGGGTTCTCAGTTAATTTTTGGGGGTTCTCAGTTAATATTTGGGGGTTCTCAGTTAATTTTTGGAAGTTCTCAGTTAATATTTGGGGGTTCTCAATTAATTTTGAGCGGTTCTCAATTAATTTTGGTGGGTTCTCAGTTAATATTTGGAGGTTCTCAGTTAAATTTTGGGGGTTCTCAGTTAATATTTGGGGGGTTCTCAATTAATTTTTGAGGGTTCTCAGTTAATATTTGGGGGTTCTCAATTAATTTTTGGAGGTTTTCAGTTAATATCCTGTAAGGGGACAGTGCCAAGGACCCACACACAGCTCTGCTGCCTGTGGACATGTGGGAATGGAAAGTGCTGTGGAGCCTGATGAGAACTTCCTGGGGAAAAAAAACCCCAACAAAAAAATCCCTAAAAAACCCAAACAGAAAACAACTTGGAACATAATCTCCATGAAACTGGAGAAAACAAAACAAACCCGTGTTGGAGGATGTGGGTTGTGACTGGGGAGTGCGACCCAGATGGCTGCTGTGGGATGGGGAAGAAAAGAGGAAAAATATTGCTTGGGAGGGAAAATTTTGGGCAAACCATCACTGTCAGCACAGCTTTATTGTGCCAAGGCCTCCTTTTAGTCAAGGACCTCTGCTCCTGGGCAGCACCTGAGGGTGCCCTGAGCTGGGCAGGGGTCCTGGCCTTTTTCTGGAGGGGCTCCGGGGTTGGCTTTGCAACCCTGGCTCGGGCTGCAGATGCCAGGGGCTGCAAATCCTGCTGGAAATCTCTTTAAGGGGGAGTTGTGGTGTTGTGGCAGAGGTGGAAATGGTCCTGAGGGTCTGAGCGAGCCTCCCCGGGCTCGGTTGAAGGCTGCGGGTCCGGGGTGGGTCCGGGGCTCCGGTTCTGCCACCGTGTCGGGCTGCAGATGCCAGGGGCAGCCGATCCTGCTGGAAGTCTCTTTAAGGCGGAGTTGTGGTGTTGTGGCAGAGGTGCAGATGGTTCCGAGGGTCTGAGCGAGCCTCCCCGGGCTCTGCCGAGGGCTGCAGGTCGGAGGCTCCGGTTCTGCCCCCACGGCCGCGGCTGCAGCCCCGGGTCGGGCTCCAGATGCCAGGGGCTGCAAATCCTGCTGGAAATCTTTAAAAGCAGGAGTTGTGGTGTTGTGGCAGAGGTGCAGATTGTCCTGAGGGTCTGAGCGAGCCTCCCCGGGCTCGGTTGAAGGCTGGGCTCCGGGGCTCCGGTTCTGCCCCCACGGCCGCAGCCCGTGACCTCGGTTGTGAAACCTCCTGGAGCCCTCGGGGACAGCTCGGCCTTGAGCAAATCCCCCCAGCGCTGCCGTGGTGGGGAATGGGGCGCACCACGGGCTGCAGGGGCTGTGCCAGCAGCGATGGGAACACCCCTGGAAGCTGCCCCCTGCCCTGGGGCGAGCCCAGCCCCGGCACAGAGCGCTCCCGGCGGGCAGGAAGGGCCAGGCACGGCGTGTGGAAGCAATTTGGGGCCGCCGGACGTTTCCGCTCCCCGCCGGCCGCTCCGGGGCCCCACGGACCCGCCGGTGCCCGGTGGCGGCTCCTCATTAGCGCAGGATGCGGGGGCAGCGCTGCCAGACCCCGGCCCTTCCCTTCCCTTCCCTCCCACCCGGGCTGCGGGTCCCGGTGCCGGTCCCGGTGCCGGTCCCGGTGCCGGTCCTGCCCCAGCCGAGCGCAGTGGAGGCTCCGCGGGCAGCGCGTCCGGGCGGAGCACACAGCGCCCATTCAGCCGGGCCCGCCCGTGTGTAAACAGCCCCGGGCCGGCCCTCAATGAGCCCTTTCTGCAGCGGCTCCCCCGGCCCGGCCTCCAGGATGCCCTCCCGGCCCGGCTGCCGCCTGCCCCCGCTCCGCCTCTGGGTCGCTGTGCCGGCGCTGGCGTCGCCGGTGCCCGCACGGGAGTTCCGCTGGTCCCCGAGGGCCGGCTCTGGCTCTGCTAATTGGGCTAACGAGCTTTAATGAGCTCCTGGCTGCATCTCCGCGTGCTGGTGCCCTCCGTGCATTCCCATCATCCCGTAAGGGGCCCTTTGGTCAGCAAAGCTGTTTGTTTTGGGGTAAAATCTCACTGCTGGGAGGCTCCTGGGGGAGCAGGAGCTGGGGGGGCCCTTGCAGCTGCAGGTGCCCCCTTGGTGATGGGGTGGGGGTCACCTCCTGCCCCGGTAACTCCTGGCACCAGGGTGATGCCCCAAGAGGCAGCAGGGAGATCCATCGGCAGTCAGTCCGTGTGTCCATGGCAGTCAGTCCGGGTGTCCATGGCAGTCAGTCCGGGTGTCCATGGCAGTCCGGGTGTCCATGGCAGTCCGTGTGTCCATGGCAGTCAGTCCGTGTGTCCATGGTGTGAGGAGCACACAGAGCATCCCAGCACAGCTCCTGCATCCCCACGTGGCCGCTGCATCCCCTGGTCCCACCTGGCCATGCAGGGGACACCTCTGTGGCCACCACCACAGTGGCACAAGCAGAACCACAGTGGCACAGCCAGGGCCGTGGGTGTCTGTCTGTCCTCATTCCTGCCAGCTCCTGGGCTGCTGGGGGCTGTGGCAGGTGAGGTGACAGCGCTGCCCCTCTCCCTCTGCTCTTCCCACAGGCTGCTGGGCAACAACAAGATCACGGTGCTGGAGAACGGCTCCTTCTTCGGGCTGCGGGCTCTGGAGAAGCTGTGAGTGGGGCTGGGGCGGGAGGGTGGGGGGCACTGGGGTGCAGCTGGGCTTCCAGGGTGGGTGGGAGCACCATCATTCATGTTGTGCCCCCGATGTGCTGCAGCAGGAGCAGCCCTGCAGCGCAGAATTTGCCCCTGGCACCCCCGGGCATTGCGGGGTATGAAAAGAGACATTGTCCCCCCGAACAAAGTCAACTTTCTTATCTCTCCATGAAAGGCATCTCTATGGAGGGAGCTGCGAGAAGGGGAGATTTATGGCCCCCATATGGGTTTGATCTGTAGGTATGCAGGCGCGGGGACCGGCACTGAGGGCGTTTTGTTCCCCGCCGTGGCCCTGAGAGGGTCTCACACATTCCTGAGCTCTGTGGGCTCCCCTGGAAACCCCCACGGGGCTGAGTGAGAAGCACTCACCTTGGGGACACCCCCCAGCAGGGCTCAGGGTGCGGGGTCACCTCCTGCTCCAAGCACTCGGAGGGACACGGGAAGGAGCAGCCGGGGGGGACACCTGGGGATGAACAGGGCTCTGCATCCCCTGTGAGCCTGGGGTACCCTTAAAGGTCTCCATGTCCTGAGAGAGCAGCTGCTGCAGGGAGGAGCAGGGCTCTGCATCCCCCAGGAGCCTGGGGTACCCCTAAAAGTCTCCATGTCCTGGGAGAGCAGCTGCTCCAGGCTCTGCACCCTCGTGGGACACGGGAAGGAGCAGCCAGGGGGTGACACCTGGGGAGGAGCAGAGCTCTGCGTCCCCCTAAAGGTCTCCATGTCCTGGAGAGTCCCAGCTGCACCAACAGGAGACCCCTTGCCACAAACTCCCATCCTGCAAACCCCCAGGGAGGAGCAGGGCTCTGCACCCCCGTGAGCCTGGGGTCCCCCTAAAGGTCTCCATGTCCTGGAGGGTCTCAGCTGCCCCAGGGAGGAGCAGGACTCTGCATCCCGCTAAAGGTCTTCATATCCTGGGAGAGCAGCTGCCCCAGGTCACCCCCTGCCCACACGGGGTCAGAGGGGGCCCGGGGCGGGCGGGCAGCGCTCCCCCAGCCCCGCCGCGCCTGATTGCCCTCGACAGGAGCCATAATTGCTCTCATGGGGTCGCTTCGGGGCCGTGCCCCATGGAGAGCCCGTGCTGGGGGCTGCCGGGCCCCTCGCCCCCCATCCTGGGGCTGGCAAGGGCCCATGCCCACCCTGGCACGCACCGTGGGTGTTTTGGGGTCGCAGCAGAGCGGGGAGAACCCCATTCCCTGCATGTCAGGGTGCCCCCACCGAGCGCCTCCCCCCGGCCTGGCATCTGCGGTGATTTGTAGCGGCGTAATGAGATTAATGAGTCTGAGCGGGGACGGTATGCGGCGGCTCATTAGCAGAGCCCCGCTTGGGGACGGCCCTGGGGCGATGCGAGGGGGCTCGGTGGGTGACAGCAGGGACAAGGATGGGCTCTGTCTGTCCGTCCGTCCGTCTGTGCTGCGGTGGGCGCACAGGGAGTTGTGGGCTCGCTCCAGGCAGTGAATCGGGATGGCTCAGGGCTTTGGGGCCGGGGTTTGCTGCAGCGGGGGTCTCTGTGCCCTTGTGGTGGTGATTGGGGTCCCCTTGCACGTGTGGTGTTGGGGTGTCCCATGCATACGTGGCACTGAGCCGCTGCTGAGGGAGAGGAGAACGGGGCTCGGGACCGCAGGAAATGCAAAGGCAAACGCGCAGAGCAGGGAAAAGAGGAGCCTTATCGGAAATCAGCAGCAGCAGCAGCCCCGGCCCGCGGGAGGAAGTGCCGGAGTGAGGAAGGCTGAGCGCCAGCCTGGCTGCAAAGCCCTGGGGCCCAGCACGGTCCCCGGCGGGTCCCATTCCCGGCTGGGGGTCCTGCAGCACCCAGACCCCCCAAACCTGAGCCAAGGGTCGCGGATTTTGTCACTGGAGATGTGTTTTGGCTGGCAGGGTGTGCTGGGGGTGCGCTGAGGGTGGGAGTCCCTGGGAAACCCAGCAGGACGGGGGCCAGGGGGTTTGCAGGACGGGGGTTTGCAGGATGGGGATTTGCGGGATGGGGTTTGCAGGACGGGGGGTTGTGGGATGGGGTTTGCAGGATGGGGTTTGCAGGATGGGGTTTGCAGGACCGGGGTTTGCAGGACAGGTGTTTGTGGGATGGGGTTTGCAGGACGGGGTTTGCGGGACGGGGTTTGCAGGACGGGGTTTGCAGGACGGGAGTTTGAAGGACCGGGGTTTGCAGGACGGGGTTTGCAGGACGGGGTTTGCAGGATGGGGTTTGCAGGATGGGGTTTGCAGGATGGGAGTTTGTAGGACGGGGTTTGCAGGACAGGTGTTTGTGTGATGGGAGTTTGCAGGACCGGGGTTTGCAGGACGGGGGCTTGCGGCAGGGGGACGCCTGCCGGTGCAGGTGGCGGTGCAGGTGAGCGGAGCTGTTCCTTCAGCACCAGCGCTCACCTGTGCGCACCTGTCTGCTCTGCCCCTTGGAGCTGTCTGCAAGCAGAGGGTGTTGTTCCATGCAAAGGGGATCACCTTCAGCCAGCCACACCATTGTTTTCCAGTTGTTCAGTAACTGAGGGATCTCAAAGCTTGCTTTCATTTCCATCTCGCTTATAGTTTCCATATTCTCAAAATCTTTTGCCAGACAGTCATATTGATAAAGCTTTCCTGTTCCATCTTCCCCAACAATGGAGAGGATGGGGATGGGGGTGGCATGGGTGTGCTGGTGCCCTCGGAGCTGTGTCTCCTGGAGATGGGGCTCCCCAAAACACCCCCAGAGCTGTGCCTGTCTCCCCCAGGGACCTGAAAAACAACCTGATCAGCACGGTGCAGCCAGGCGCCTTCCTCGGCCTCCCCGAGCTGAAGCGGCTGTAAGTGCTGGGGCTGGCCCTGGGGACAACAACGGGGACAATGGGGCATCCCCAGCCCTGATGGCCCCTCCGCTCTCCTCGCAGGGACCTCTCCAACAACCGCATCGGGTGCCTGAGTGCCAGTGTCTTCCAGGGCCTCCACAACCTCCTCCGGCTGTAAGTGGCTCCCTGGGGACATCCTGGCCAGCCCTGTCCCATCTCCTGAGAGCCAGGGGGTGTGTGGGCACACCCACAGGTGTCCCCTGTCCCAGCAGCCCCCTGGCCACCTCCATGCCATCTTTCCTGTCCCACAGGAACATGTCTGGAAACATTTTCTCCAGCCTCCCGCCCGGTGTTTTTGACGAGCTCCCCTCGCTGAAAGTCGTGTGAGTTGGTGCCCTGGGATTTCAGCACATGGTGGAGGGGTCCCTGTTGAGAGTCTCAGGGCTGGCAGGTGTGCCAGCCCTACAGTGACACCATCCCTTGCAGGGACTTTGCCACCCTGCCAAGGGTCTCAGGGCCAGCGGTTACCCCTGCCCTGCAGTGACACCATCCCCTTGCTTTGCCACCCTGCCGAGGGTCTCAGGGCTGGCAGGTGCCCCTGCCCTGCAGTGACACCATCCCTTGCAGGGACTCTGCCACCCTGCCAAGGTCTTGCAGTGACACCATCCCTTGCCGGGACTCTGCCACCCTCCTGAGGGTCTCAGAGCCGGTGGTTGCCCCAGCCCTGCAGTGACACCATCCGTTGCAGGGACTCTGCCGCCCTACCACGGGTCTCAGTGACACCATCCCTTGCAGGGACTTTGCCACCGAGTACCTGACGTGCGACTGCAACCTGCGCTGGGTGCTGCGCTGGGCCCGGGAGCGGCCGGCGCAGCTCTCGGAGCGCACGGCGTGCGCCTTCCCCCGGCAGCTGCGCGGCGTGGCGCTGCGAGGGGCGCGGGACGGGCAGCTCCGCTGCGGTGAGCCGGGGCCGGGGCGGGGGGCGGCGGCGGCGGCGGCGGCGCGGGCTCACCTGTGTCCCCCGCAGCGGGAGCCCCGGAGCTGCACACCCACCAGCTGATCCCGTCACTGCGCCAGGTGGTGTTCCAGGGCGACCGGCTGCCCTTCCAGTGCACGGCCACGTACCTGGATAACAGCACGCAGATCCGCTGGTTCCACAACCGCCAGCCCGTGCGGGAGGATGAGCAGACGGGGGTCATCGTGGAGGAGAGTCTCATCCATGATTGCACCTTCATCACCAGGTCAGGAGTGGGGCCGGGATGGGAGCGGGGAGGGGATGGAGATGATGGGACCGGGGATGGGATTGGGATTGAGATAGGGATGGTGTGAGAATGGAGATGACCACTTGCTGCCACAGGAGTCACAGGTGTGTGGGTACCTGTGGGAATCCAAAAAATCAGAGGGTTTGGGAAAGCTGCAAAAGGCAGGCCCTCAGAGACAGCAGAACTGTGACTAGAGCCAAGCAGGCAGCCATGAGATAGGTCAGCAGAACAATTATGTAAAAAGTAGAAAAGTAAGGACAAATAGAACAATGGTCTGTGTATGAACGCTTGGCTAGAATAACTCCCTAAGCTACAGAAAAGTTTATCTAGTGAGATATTAGCAACTTCTAAGCTTAATAATGGAGCTCTGTGCATTGCGTTTTAAGGCTTACAAGCAGGTATTGTATTCAAAATAAGCAAGCATTGTTTTAACCAAAGGTACTTGTGCTTATAGTGGTTGGATAGAACCACTGTCAATATGCTTTTGCTTTGTGTGATTGGTCAAAAAACTCTTAAAGTAGTTGTAACATTAAGTTCTGGTCTGCTGCCTGGGATGTGAGCTGCTGGCATCTTCCCATTGTCATAACCATGTAATGAGACTGATGCTGAAAAATAAAACAGCTCAAGGCAGTTCCTCAGCAGTCCTGTCCCGTCGGTGATTTGTACAGAACCCCTAGCCAGGGTCAGGTACCGAGAGCTGTGGGTGGGCTGCAGAGTGTGGGCACCTTTGGTGCTTCATGGCCGGTGTCCCCCTGTCCCCAAGCTTGGGGGATCACCGTGCCAGCCCCTCTCCTGTGCCCGCAGCGAGCTCATCCTCTCCAACATCCACGTCTCCGCCAACGGCGAGTGGGAATGCGCCGTCTCCACCTCGCAGGGCAACGTCAGCAAGAAGGTGGAGATCGTGGTGCTGGAGACCTCTGCGTCCTACTGCCCTGCCGAGCGGGTCACCAACAACCGTGGGGACTTCAGGTGGGGCCCATGGTGGCACAGGTGCCGCGGCGGGGGGGACACACGGAGAGTGAGCGGTGCGTGCGGGGCCCCGCTGGCCGCAGGTGACCGCGCGTCTGGTAGCGATTAACGGCCCCGGCTTTTGAAGGGCTTCCCGTGCCGGCGGCGCAGCCTGGCTCCAGCAGCTGAGGTGTTGGAATTTCTCTGGCACGAGACGAAAGGCTCCGGGCGCCCGCCGTAACCCCGGCGGGGCCCTTACGGAATATAAATTACTGGCACGCTCAATGTGGCTTAAATTAGCGGTGCCCCCCACTGCCCGCTGCTTCCCCCCGCGCTGCCGGAGCCGAGCGGGACACGGGGCTGGGGAGGGTGCGGGATTTTATGGGAGCACCGTGCCAGCATCCCCAGAGGTGAGCGGGACACGGGGATGGGGATTTTGGGGGAGCACCATGCCAGCATCCCCAGAACCGAGCGGGACACGGGCTGTGGATTTTATGGGAGCACCATGCCAGCATCCCCAGAGCCGAGCAGGACACGGGGCTGGGGATTTTGGGGGAGCACCACACCAGCATCCCCAGAGCCAAGCGGGACACGGGGCTGGGGATTTTGGGGGAGCATCACGTCAGCATCCCCAGAGCCAAGCGGGACATGGGGCTGGGGAGGGTGCGCAATTTTGGGGGAGCACCACGCCAGCATCCCCAGAGCCCCGGGGTGCTGAGGGGGCTGCGGTGTTGCGGTGTGATGTAACAGCCTGTTTCAGTCATCCTGGTTCTTTCCCCAGGTGTGCCAATAACCTCTCCCACAAAACCGCGTGGTTGCCTTGTCTTTTAACCACAGGGAGAGGGGGAGGGAAGGGGTAGGGATCCCACCAACCAGGTAAGGTGGGGGTAGTCTCAGGGGACAAATGTCACCTGGATGGCCCAATGTCCCCAGGGCTGAGAGGCATCTTTTGAACTTCGCCAATCACACGATGCCCTTGCTGGAATGCCAAGATTGACGGACAGCGCTCAGCAAGGGGATAAGGGAGGGGAAGGGAGAGGATATTGCACACCTGGGGAAAGAAGCAGGGTGACTGAAACAGGCTGTTCCATCCAACCCAACACTGCGGTGCACAGGGGCAGCACGAGGGGAGCAGGCTCGGGGCGGGGCTGCCCTGGGGTCACTGTGTGTGGGTGCCCACAGGTGGCCCCGCACCCTGGCGGGGATCACGGCCTTCCAGCCCTGCCTGCAGCACCCGTTCGCCGCGGGGCCGGCGGGCGCGGGCGCGGCGGGCGAGAAGCAGGCGGGCGGCGCTGCGACCGCACCGGGCGCTGGGAGGACGGCGACTACTCCCACTGCCTCTACACCAACGACATCACCCGCGTGCTCTACACCTTCGTGCTGGTGAGTGGGGGGCCCGGGGGCTCAGCTGTGAGCCCCAGTGACCCCCCAGTGACCCACCGTGGCCGTGCCACCCTGCAGATGCCCATCAATGCCTCCAACGCCCTGACCCTGGCTCACCAGCTCCGCGTCTACACGGCCGAGGCAGCCAACTTCTCAGACATGGTTGATGTCCTCTACGTGGCCCAGATGATCGAGAAGTTTATTGGCTACGTGGACCAGATCAAGCAGGTAACGAGCATTGCGGGTGTCCCCTGCCTGCCCCAGTGCAGCCTGGTGTTTTTGGGGCAGAAAAGCATGAATTGGGGTGTTTCCTCGGGGGACGGCGGTAGCTCTTTGCAGAGCTGCTTGCTGTCCCCAGCTGACAGACGTGATCGTGGAGATGGCCAGCAACATCATGCTGGTGGACGACCACATCCTGTGGATGTCCCAGAAGGAGGAGAAGGCCTGCACCAGCATCGTGCGCTCCCTGGAGAGGATCGCGGCGCACACGCTGGGCACCAACTCCCAGCACATGGCAGTGGTGAGGGGGAGCACGGGCTGGGGCTGGATTCGGGGAGGAGGGCTGAGTGGGCTCTGTGCCCATGCCAGGGCTGACGATCCCTCCGTGGTGCTGGCAGAACTCTCGCAACATCGCCTTCGAGGCGTACGTGGTGAAACCCGAGAGCTACGTGGGGCTGAGCTGCGTGGCCTTCCAGCGGTGGGATGGGAGCCCGAGCCCCCCAGGACGGCCCCCCCAGGCCGAGCGGGGGGCAGAGCCCACCCCTGACCAGCAGCTCCGGCTGCGCTGCACCACGGGGCGCCCCAACATCTCCCTGAGCAGCTTCCACATCAAGGTACGGAACGAAATTTTTGACAATTATTTTTTTGTGTGTCGAATAATTAAACCATGTATCCCTACATTATCCAAATCACTTGTCATCAATACACTTTCAATTAGCCTTCTATATTTCCTAGTATGGAAAACAATAATACACCGTCATCATCACTCCATAACCACCCCCAAACAGAGATCTCCCTGAGCAGCTTCCACATCAAGGAAGGGGCTCAGGGGGCTGGGTCATGGGGTTGGGGTCGGGGTCTTGGGTCTGCCCCCGCTCACCAGTGCCTGCACCCGCAGAACAGCATCGCCCTGGCCTCCATCCAGCTGCCGCCCAGCCTGTTCGGCAGCCCCGCCCCAGCCACGCCCGGGGCCGACTGCAAGCTGCAGCTGCTGGTGTTCCGTAACGGGAAACTCTTCTGCAGCACCGGCAACTCCTCCCGCCTGGCCGACAATGGCAAACGCCGCAGCGTGGCCACCCCGGTCATCTACGCCGGGACCTGTAAGGGCAGCATGGTGGGGGGCTTGAGGTGCTCCGTGGGGCTCCCTGGGGCTTTGTGCTGGTGCTTGGGATGCTCCGTGGGGCTCCCTTGGGCTTTGTGCTGGTGCTCCCACAGCACAGAGCCGTCCCCGGGGTCCTCATGGGGAGGTGGCAATGTGTGGGATGTCCCCTGTGCCCAGGCAGAGGGGTGTCACTTGTCCTGCTGAGCTGGTTTTCTGTGGCTGCAGATGGCTGTGGAGTGGGGAACCTGTCCGAGCCGGTGGCTGTGTCCCTGCGGCACCCCGGGGAGGGCACGGACCCCGTGGCTGCCTACTGGAACTTCGAGGTGCTGGGGGGCATGGGGGGCTGGAGTGCTGAGGGGTGCCAGCTGGCTGCCCGTGAGCCCAACGTCACCTCCCTGCAGTGCCGGCACCTCAGCAACGTGGCCGTGCTCATGGTAGGTGTGGGGAGAGCAGCAGGGGGAGAAGGGAGGGTGGTGGAGGGGGTCAGGGGCACAGGGCACTGCTGTGGGGTCTGACGGGCTGTGCTGTGCTGTGCAGGATCTCAGTGGCTTCCCCAGCGAGGCACAAGGAGCTGTGGAGGTGCTGCACCCGGCCATGTACACCTGCACGGCCGTGCTGCTGCTCTGCCTCTTCACCACCATCATCACCTACATCGTCCACCACGGGTGAGGGAGTGTCCAGTGCCTGTGCTGCTGCTCTAGGGGCTGGGCTGGGCTGGGCTGGGTGTGTCTGTGGGCAGCTCCCCAGGTGCCAAGTGTCCCAACTCCCCAGGTGCTTCTCCCCAAGCCAGGAGAAGCTGTGTGGGCATGGCCATCCAGTGACATGGCCCTTGAGGACAGGGGTTCTCAGGACAGTGAGGGAGCACATTTTCAGGGATTGTGCTGCTCTTCAAGCGGCCCTGGGTCCTGCTCCTTTGCCTGTGTACAGAAATGTACCTGTACATCCCTCCAGGCTGTTGGTGCCTCCCCCAGGGGCAGCATTTGTGGCTCTCTCGGGGCCGGGCAGGAGCTCACAGGTGCCCTCTGTGCTCTCGCTCTTGCAGCACCATCCTCATCCCGCGGAAGGGCTGGCACATGCTGCTTAACCTGTGCTTCCACATCGCCATGACGGCCGCCGTCTTCGCAGGAGGCATCACCCTCACCGGCTACCGGGCCGTGTGCCAGGCCGTGGGTACCGGGCAGCGCCCAGCCCCGCGGGGTCCCGGGGCACCGGGGGGCTGCGGCATCCCCGCCCCAACCGCCGCCTCCTCCCGCAGGTCGGCATCATCTTGCACTACTCGTCCCTCTCCACGCTGCTCTGGATGGCGGTGAAAGCCCGAGTGCTCTACAAGGAGCTGACGTGGAAGGCGCCGCAGCAGCCGGACAGGGACACGTCCCAGGCAGCCCCCAGACCCATGCTGCGGTATGGACCCCCCTGCTCTGGCAACTCCAGCAACCCTCTCCACCCCCATCCTATTCCCTCTTCTATCCAACAACCTCAAAAATACCCCCAGCACAATCATAAACACAGTCAAAACTTCCTTCTTATTCAGCCTAATCCCAGTAACAATTTCCATCCACTCTGGAACAGAAGCCTCACCTCCTTCTGGGAATGAAGGAATCATAAACTTCAAAATAAGTTCATCAATAACTTCAAAATCCTCATCAGGCCCTCAGAGGCTCAAGGGGCTGGGGTGGGATTTGGTCTCCTGGACGAGCCCTTCCCGTGCTCTCCAGGTGTGCACTGACATTTCCCCTCCCTGCAGGTTCTACCTGATCGCCGGCGGGATCCCCCTCATCATCTGTGGGATCACAGCAGCTGTCAACATCCAAAACTACCACGACAACAATCCCTAGTAAGTGTGTCCCTGCTTGACCCTTCCTTCCTCCACTTGGGTGGCCTCCCTCTGCTGGGGCAGGGAACTGGTGGCACTGGGAATCTGGAGAAGTTTGGGGAAAGATCAGTGAGTTTTTTCCTGAGAGTTACTGGGGAAAAATCGTCCAGCACTCCCACAGAGCCCTGCCATGAGGGCAGAGGTGCTGAGCAGCTCCTTAGAGCTCCTCTCCTCTCACACAGCTGCTGGCTGGTGTGGCGGCCCAGCCTGGGCGCTTTCTATGTCCCCGTGGCTTTCATCCTGCTCGTCACCTGGATTTATTTCCTCTGCGCTGGGCTCAGCCTCCAGTGCCGCCCCTCGCACCAGAAAGAAATCCCGGAGCCGCTGGAGCCCCCGCCGCGCCTGGGGACCACCGGTGACCTCCTGACAGACTCTGGCTCCATCTCGGTGACGCTGAACTCGGGGCCGCCCTGCCCGGAGGGGGACGGTGTCTACTCTCTGCGGGTGCAGTTCTGGGCGCTGGTGGCCACCCACGCCCTGTACGTGGCCCTGTGGACGTTCGGCGCCATGGCCGTGTCCCAGCGCTGGTACCTGAGCATCGTCTTCAGCTGCCTCTACGGCGTCACCCGCCGTGGCGCTGGGGCTCTTCATCTTCATCCATCACTGCCTGCGGCGCCGGGACGTGCTCAGCTCCTGGTTCTCGTGCTGCCCATCCTACCGGAACGCGCTGCCCATGCAGGCCTACGTGCACCCCGGGCTGGGGCCGGAGGACGGCTCGCAGGTTTTCATCGGCTGCGAGCCGGAGGCCGCTCGCTCCGGAGCCTCCTCCTCCTCCTCGCCCAGCAGCGCCGGCTCTGCCGGGGGCCGCTGCAAGCTCACCAACCTGCAGGTAGCCCAGAGCCAGGCGGAATCGCGGCCGCCGCCCTGCCCGGAGCCGGACACTGCTGATGGGAAGCCCGTCAGGCACAGCAGCAACCTGCACGGCCGCAGGAGCCACCCGCGGCAGAACGAAGCCGTGCCGGGACGGGAAGCATCACCCGCTTGAAAATGCTGCGGGGCCCCTCGGAGCATCCGTCCAGCGAGAGCGGCAGCCTCCACAACAGCCACTCCGAGAGCTACCCCAGCGGCAGGACCAGCCCGGCCAGGATGGGGATGCCGCAGGACGGGGATGCGCTGCCCTGCCCCTCGGAGGGCAGCGATGGAGGGAGGAGGATGCCCGACATCACCGAGGCTCGCCGGAGGAGCGGCAGCCGGGACAACCTGCGGCCGGGGGGCGCCGAGAGGGAGGCGAAGCGCCGCTCCTACCCCCTGAACGTGGGCAGCCACAACGGCGGCCTCAAGGGCAGCAAGTACGACATCAACCTGGCCAGCGCCGACAGCGTGGCCGGCATGAAGACCGGCCTGTGGAAGAGCGAAACCACCGTGTGAAGGTGGGAAGGACCGACGGCCGCGGCGTTTTCCCGTTTGCCTCGTGCACTAGCAGGGATGGGCGGCACAGCCGGGGGGCACAGCACGATCCCGGGCCCACCCATCTCCCCGAGGAGGCTCTGAGCTTTTCCAGCGGCGGTGCCGGACTTGCAGCCGTGCTTTAATCACACCTGCATGTCACTTGAGATTGATCCTTAAATGCTATTTTATATTCTACAGAGGAAATGTCTATTTTTCAAAGCTATATTATTGAATGTATATATGTATAGACAGAGCCGTAGGTGACGCCAGGGCCCCGCTCCCGGTCCCGGGTGCCACGACTGCAATATTCCCGCCGAGGGACCACTCCAAGTGCCCTTCACGTGCAGGCAGCACAGCCCCAGGATGAGCACTCTGCTTCTGGAGAGCAGCTGCTGCCTCTGGAACGTTCCTGCTGTGCCAGCCCTGGGGGCTGCGCCGTGCCAAAGCCATATTGCAAAGCCAAGCACAAGGTAAGAGGAGCCTCAGCTCCAAGGTGAGGTGATTGTCTGCACTGCTTTAATGCCAGACACTAAAATAAGGGCCTGAACAGGCTCCAGACACTAAAACCACAGCCAGAAAATGCTCCCAGGCCCTCAGAGGCTCAAGCCATGCAGTGGGGTGGGCTGGCAGACCTGTGCTGCTGCCAGGACTGACCCTCTGTGCCAAAGCACCAAAGAACCAAGATGTGAGAGAGGCCCAGAGCACCTCTGTGTCCTTAATCCAGGCTTCAAGCTCAGAAAATACCTAGGTTTGCTCTTAGGAAGGCAGAGACCTTTCTGGGGAGCAGGGACCATTCCTGGGAATGCAAGAGAACGATGCCAAGGAATTAGGGACCTTCCTTGGATGGTCAAAGGGCTGGAACCTGGATAAGCACTTATTGTTCCCATTGGAAAACAAATTTTCCCTTTTTCCCAGCACACAGGTAAAACAGCCAGGCTGCAGAGGAGGAAGGTGGGAGCCTGGTGCCTCCCCTGCCCTTTCCAGCCTCCCCTGCCTCAGTTTCCCCCACCTGCAAATGAGTTTAATGACATAGCTACCTCCGAGGGGTCGTGGGGCTGGCAGGGCCACGAGCCAGGGGAGGAAAAAAGCACTTAGTGGGGATTGGTGTCACCTGGGAACCACTGACCCCACGGGGCTGGGGCACCCCTGGGCTTAACCTGCCACTCCCTGCCTGCCTCGGCTTCTCTGCCCAGTTAAATGTTGAAATATTTCATTGTCCCTGGTATTTAACACAGTTTAAACCCTTCCTGCAGCCTCTCCCCAGCCTGGCTGATGCCCCGTGGTTCTATTGCTTGCTGCATTGTGACAGTATTAGAGAAAAAGCTTTGTATTCTTAATTACACTTTGTGTGTTTACAAGCAAATGACATATCACCAGAGCTTCCTGCAATATCCGGGGGGAGGGGAGGGAAATATGCCAAAGAAATGTCTTATAGGGGTCTTTTTTGCATTTTTATATGAATAGAATGTTTCTAGCAGATATGTTTTGTTTAATATATTAAAGATATGCCGATCTGCCAAGATCTACTGTGATTTCTCTCAGACTTTGTGTTCAAATGCAGTGGTTTGACCCTCACAAAGTCATTCTGGTGAAGAATGAGATTTCCAAGGTGAGGCTGCCGTGGAAAACCTGGCACCTTTTGTGCTTTTATTTACTTATAACAGAAATGTAACACGACCTGAAGCAGTCACTCCATAAACAGCCCCAGCCCATTAGGGAGGACACAGCCTCATTCCCTCAATCGCTCTGTCCCTGGTGGGCTTCACACTTCTGGTCCCCAAATTGTCCCTCTGGGCCAGGGGCACCTTCAGGACCAGGCCTTGGCCCTCCTGAAGGCACGGATCTCCTCAGGGCTCCTCAGGTACTGCTCGATCTCGCTGTCTGAGATGGGCTCGTCGCCCGTCACGGCCGCGCCCGCAGCGCTCGGAGCCGCCGCCCGCAGCCTCTTCCTGGGGTGGAGGAGGCAGGGGGGCAGCAGGGGCCTCAGGGTGCCCCTCTGCTGCTGCTGCCCTGCCGAGGGACAGCCCTGCTGCTGTGGGACTGCAGGAGAGCTGGGGGGACCCTGGGCTGGGGAGTCCTTATTCACAGAGTGCGTATCCAGGGAGCTTGGGTCCACAGAGCCCTGGTTCACAGAGCCCTGGTTCACAGAGCCCTGGCCTGGGCAGCACTGGCTGGGGGAGTCCTTATCCAGGGAGCCTGGGCCCACAGAATCCTGGCCTTGGCAGCCCTGGCTGGGGGAGTCCTTATTCACAGAATCCTTATCCAGGGAGCCCTGGCTCACAGAATCCAGGTCTGGGCAGTCCTGGCTCACAGAGCCCTGGCCTTGGGAGTCCTTATTCACAGAATCCTGGTCCGGGGAGCCCTGGCTCACAGAGACCTTGCTCACAGAACCCTGGCACTCCTGGCTCACAGAGTCCTGATTCACAGAGCTCTGGCTCACAGAGTCCTGGCAGCCCTGGTTCACAGAGCCCTGGCACTCCTGGCTCACAGAGTCCTGGTTCACAGAGTCTTGGTGGACAGAGCCCTGGCACTCCTGGCTCACAGAGTCCTGGCACTCCTGGCTCACAGAGCCCTGGCTCACAGAGCCCTGGCACTCCTGGCTCACAGAGCCCATGCCCAGGCCCGTGTCCTGCTGCTCCAGCCCGTCCTGCTGGCTGAAGGCGCGTTTCAGCAGGAACAGCCGGTGCTGCAGCAGGTCCCCGATGTGCTTCACCACCGTCTTCTTGTCCAGGTGGAATCCACGCAGCCAGGAGAGCTGGGAGGCCATCGCCAGCAGGATCTCCAGCAGCTCCTTCAGCCTCAGCTGGGCCGGAGGGGGCAGCTCCACCCCTGCCAGGCGGCAGAACCGTGCCAGGGGGCACGAGAGGCGCGGGCCGGGCCGCAGCTGACTGCCAGGCCAGGAACGGCCTGCGGCCGTGACCACGGGCACCGGGTGCCGGCCGGTCACCAGCCACGTGTCACTGGCCAGCTCCACAATGGCCATGGTCCGGGCCACCAGCTGCTCCTTGTCCTCCAGGAAGGGTGCAGGGATGTTGGCATTGGGCTGGACCAGCCGGAAGCTGCGGGGGAAAGAGCCACTGGTCAACGGGAGCCTTGGGGACAAACACATCTGTCATTGTCACGTTTTAGGGAAAAATCTCTCCTGGGAAGCTGAGAAGCCTCAGAGAAAAAGGAAAACAGTATTAACTCATTTGCTTCTCCTGTGTTTGCTGCTTTGGAATGTGGTAGGTGATTGTTTCATTGGTTTCATGGGAATTGTTTTTACTTATTGGCCAATGACGTCCAAGCTGTGTCGGACTCTGAGGAGAGTCAGGAATTTTCATTATTATCCTTTTAGCCTTCTGTCTGTATCCTTTCTGTATAATATAATATAAATAAATAAATAATATAATATGATATAATATAATATAATATAATATAATATAATATAATAATAAATCAGCCTTCTAAGAATATGGAGTCATCATTCCTCCCTTCTGGGAGCCCCACAAATTCAAGACACACCCTGCTCCTGCCACAGCTGCTGCTCGAGGACACCAGGAGGAGTTTCTCTATGGAAAGGGTTCCCAGGCACTGGAATTGCTGCCAGGGAGGGGGTGGCATCCCCATCCCTGGAGGTGGCACTCAGTGCTCTGGGCTGGCTGACAATTTGGGCATCGGGCACAGGTTGGGCTCAATGGCCTCAGAGATCTTTTCCAGCCTCAGAGATCTGGGATTCCCTGATCCACAGTGCCTCCCTGAGCACCTCTGTGAGGACAATGGAGCAGGATGAGAATCACAGCCCAGCTGTGACAAGGGAGGGACAAAAGCCAGCCCAGCCCGAGCTGTGTCACACCCCCTCCCCTCCACCCAGCCGGGACAAACAAGGGCTGCCCCATCACCTGCTCAGGTGTGTTGTCACCAGGTCTGCCAGGCTCAGGGTGGGCACAGAGAGCCCCAGCTCCCTCTGCAGGCTCAGGAAGACGCTGGCAAAGAGCTCCTGCTTGGCATAGAGCAGGGAGCACACGGTGCCCATGGTCAGCGGCCAGCGGCGCTGCCGGCACGTCACCAGCACACAGCAGCCCCCCAGCAGCTCCTTCTTCTCCAGGCTGACCAGGTGGAAGGCAGGGAGCTCCAGAGCCCTCTGGAAGTAGGACACAGCCGTTTCCTCAAAGGCTGCTGGCAGCTTGAGCACCTTGCAGAGGTCCTGGACCCGCCGGATGCCTGTGGGGAAAAAGGAATTTCAATTTCTGCTCAGAATCACTTGGAGCGGTGTGAATTGCTGCTGGCACAGTCCAGGATAAGGAAGTAAAAAGGACTTTTGCATAATATCCACAGATGTTTTACTCAACTGAGTGGTGAGATGTTCAGGTCCCAGCAACCATACACAGAGAAAGCACAGAGAAAGCACCCACACACACACACAGAAAACACCCACAGACAGAGGAAGCACCCACACACACAGAAAAAGCACCCACACACAGAGAAAGCACCCTGTAGCTTTCTCCCCACAGGGCCCTGGGGGCTGTCCCTGGTCTCACAAAGGTCAGGGCTAATCAGGGAATAGGGAAGGAGTGGCTCAGGGACATAGGAACAGACACAGGAACAGGGGAAGGAGCCAATGGGGTCTAACAGCTTTTTGAGGGAAGCTTCTTGTGTCTCCCTAAACCAGTGAATGCCCCCACAGGGTCTCCACAATTCCCTGGTTTTTATAATAAAGCTTCCTTTATTAATAAAGAATTTTTTTATATTATAGCTATTTTATATTAAAGCTTTTCTTTTCTTATTAAAGCTTCTCCAAAGGTTCAACTGAATCAACACAAAATGACAAAAACAGGCAGCACCCACCCAGCCCTGCATGGCACTAAAGCCCTTCCAAGTCCCTCAAGGCAAGCAGGCACCAAGGGCCCTCCCCTTGGTTTTTTGCATTTTTTCACCATCAGAACGAGGTGAAACAAACTGAAGGATGGGGAGCTGCTCTTACCTCGCTGCAGGCAGCGGCTCAGCTGCTCCTTCTGGCCGGTGCTCTGGGAATAGGCAACCTCTGGAAAACAGGGGGGGAAATCAGTCAGTCCTGCAGGGAATGCAGGGACACAGACATCTGGATCTGGGGCCAGCAGGTGCCCACAGAACCGGGCTGCAGCAATCAGAACTGTTTGAGGGCACTGGGTTAGAGCAGCACAGGTAAAACGGAGCTCTTGAATCCCCTCTGAGCTCCAGACAGAGCCAGCAACAGCCTCAGGGCTGCTCTGCTGCACTTAAAGCTTTTCTAAGAGAGTTAAATGAGGTTTTAATAATCTCTTTTAACAATAAGAGATTAATTAAATTTTAAAATTTAAATTTAATTAAATTTAAAGCTCATCACCGGCTCCAAGCCAAACCTGGCCGAGGAATTGCTGCGGGTGGAGTGGAAAACCCCGCTGGTGTTTGTGGGGATGGAGAGAGGGGTCTGACCGGTCTGACCCGACCGTGCCCGGCACAGAGGCACAGCTCGGAGCGCTTCGCTGCTCGGGCCGGCTCGGAGAGGCCCAAACGAGCTGCGGACCGTCGGTTCTGCACCCTCCCACCCCGGTTCCGGTACCGCACCCCGCAGATGCTCCTCGTCGGTGTAGGTGGTGGTGAGGAGCCCCTCGGACAGGACACAGCCGCAGGCGGCACAGACCAGCTGCTGCTGCGCGTAGTGCGCGTCCTCCACCAGCGACCCCGAGCCGCACTCGGGGCACCGGCCCCGCGCCGCCATCGCCGCCGCCGCCGCCGCGCTAGGGGAGCACCGGGGCGGGTGCACCGCCAGCAGCCAATAGCGGCGCGCCCCGCCCCGAGCCCACCAATAGCGGCGCTGCCTGCGGTCCGTCCCGATTCCCGCCCGGCCGCGCCGCCGTGCCTGCACGCTGCGTTCCGCCGTCCGGTAGTTCCGCCGGAGATGCCCGGGAGGCGGCGCCGGGAGCGCGGGCGGAGCGGGACCGAGCGGACAACGCGGCCTCCTCCGAAGGGGAACCGGGGCCCTGATGGTCTCCGCCTCCTCCCATCACCGCTGCCATGACGACCCCGAGTTCCCTCCGTGGTCCCTGGTGGTGCTTTACAGAACCCACCGGGGCTGCCTGTGCAGATGAGCCTGTCCGAAAGGTTTCCCCACTGTGAAAAATGAGTATTTTATGATTGGCTTTTCGCAAATATTCAAATGAATATTATATGTGTTCTGTTAGAAAGTAATGCTGTGTTAATTCTCTTAAGTAGTGTGTTAAATACAGTTTTAGGTTATAAAAAAATTTTAAAATAGAAACTATGCTATGTAGGATACTTTTTTTAAAGAAAGGACTCACAGCAAGATTGCAGCCACGGGACACCTGAATATTTCAGAGAAAAAGAATTTATTGCTCCATTATCAGAAGAAATGAACTTCTTCCTGAACTTCTTCCCTCCTCGAAGGCTCTGTCAGGATTCAGAGGAAGAAGCTGACACTGACCAGACAGAATCCTGCTGTTTGTAATGGAATTTATGCATGATGGATGAGGTGTATGAATACGCAACAGGTTGTTGTTTTTAAGGGTTACTCCTCTGTTAACGTGGGTCCTTTTTCGGGCTCGTGCTGCCCAGAAAAAGGTACCTGGACTGCCCATAACTCTTTGTCTCTATTGTCTCCTATTGTCCTAATTCAAATTGTCCAAATTATTATTACTCAAATTATATTACTATTTTTAAAACCATTTTATTACTATTAAACTTTTAAAATTTAGAAAAAACAAGAGATTGGCGTTTTTCACCTCCACCCCATGAGGCGTTTAGGGATGGAACCAGCCTGGAATGGCCTGAGGAGGATTGTGGAAACCCAGGGCACCACAGGGAATATTTCTGTGTCTGCTCTGGGGTGCTCTGTCCCCCAGGGGAGCTCTGACTTTGAGAAACTTTCCCAGACTTCAAGATAGACCAGAATCCACAAAAGTGTGAAATAGGTTATAGAGAGTAGTGTAGGTGTATCACTTGGTGGGAAATTGAGATTTTGGAGGGCACAGGGTGTCATCCTGGGCTTCTTCTTCATGCTGCTTCTTCCTTCTTCTTCATGGGTCTGGATGGCATTTTGTAATTGGGCAGAAAAGTCCACATTGGGATCAGTTATTGTGTTAAAAGAGAAAATAATTTAGGTGTCAGTTCTTAATTAGATAGTTTATCCTCTCCACAGTGATCACAGCTGGGATTCCTCTGTGTCCCCAGGACAGCTCCAACATCTGCCTGGGGGGATGCTGAAAAAGCAGAAAAATCTGCACTGGGGGCTCTGTGGGATCAGTTATTGGGTTAAACGGGGAAATAATTTAGGTGTCAGTTTTTAACTGGATAGTTTAGTCTTAAAAGACCTTGGAACAAGAGATTGTTGGCCATTTTGTGCCTTCTAATGAAAAGCTGCTGAATTCACAGTAGTGAGACTGTTTTACTGATCAGAAATAATAAACATTTGAGTCTGAACATGAATTACTGTCTCAAGTGCCTTCAATCCAGACCTAGAGAAACCCACAGCTGGAACTGTCACAGAGGATGAGCAGAGAGGCACAAGGAGGGGACAAAGCCCTTCAGAACAAAGACAGGGTGCTCAGAACTCTGGCTTTAAGGTGTCTTTATTTTAGTGTTCCATAAAACCAAAAAGTGTTTAAAAACAAACAGTACCTGGGCTAAAAGCAGAGAGTACAAACAGGGAACATGCATTAAATCCTTCAACAACAAACAACAGATTTGATTCTTAAGGCCCTTGAGGATATAAAATGCCAGTCCCCCCACACCAAAGGAAGGCTTTAATGAGTGTTGTCAATAAAAACGAGGTGTGAGGGTTGGGTGAGGCTTTTGGGGCTGAGGGGGTAGAGGATTGGGACCCCCCTGTGCCCCCTCCTCTGCTCCAGGAGAGGCTCCAGAGCTGCAGCCCCCAGGGACAGCAGAGCTGGGCTCAGCTCAGGCTCCAGCCAACACCCAGGGCTGAACTGGCACAGAAACACAGCCAGGGGAGGCTGCCCAAGTGTTAAGGCTTCATCTCTGCTAACAACAAAATATTATTAATTTTCTGACTAATAATATTATTTTCTGAATAATAATATTATTTATTGCTTTGGTTCTGTGCAGGTCACTCTTCCCAGCGAAGAAGAAGTCTAAAATACAAATGTATCAGTGAGGTACAGGATCCTGTGTCCAGAGATCCACAGAGGCACGAGGAGGAAACAAATCAATCCTTCATGTTCCTCACTCGAGAAGGCACAGGAGGCAGCAGCAAGGCCAAGCAGCAGCACTCAGAATGAAACCACCACCAAAACTGCCTCACTCAGAGCAGAGGGGGCAGCAGGAAGGAGAGAACACCCTCACTGCTCAAATAACACTAAAATGAGATGAAAGGACCTGAAGTCTTGCAAGACTCTCAGCTCCTAAGGCTTGTTTGAGGTCAGGCTGCCCATGAGGGACAGCTCTGCCAGTAAAGCTCCAGACTTTGGTAGCAGGAATAAAAATGTCATTACCAGCATTTCTTTGATTTTTTCTAATAAATGTTTACATCTCTGTGCAAATCTATCAAACTGCTCCTTGCTACAAAATGCAGCATTTGAGATCTCCAGTGGTTTGTGACATTGTTAGCAGACTGCTCACAGGGTGAGAGCTGCTCCAGTCCCCCAATAAAGTGCTTTCCTGTAGAAAAATGCAGTTAGAAACTCACCCCTGGGCCAGGAGTGACCCAATAACCCAACCATTTCCAAAGGTAGGAGTGTTTATTTCCATACAATTAAGGCTGGAAAGCTTTAAGCTTTGGTCCTCATGAAGCTTTGGTCCTTTGCAGGGCTCTGTTGGTTTTCCAGCTTCTCTCTAAGCCTTTCATGGACTCTCCCTACCCTGGTAAATCATCCCAGGGGTCCCAAAAGGCATCTGATGGTTTTGATCTGTGCCAAGGGCTCAAGCCCTGCTCGGTTTGCAGTGGGGGAGGCTGTGGTGGCTGCTCCTGCAGCCTGAGGGGATGGGGAGAACACCCCTGAGACCCCCAGGAGCTCTGGGCACACCCAGCTCCCTCAGGCACACAAGGTTTTCCTCCCCCTGGGAGCAGCAAGGAGCCAGAGCAGGCAGGAATCCCTGTGTGGAATGACAGCAAAAAGCACTGATCACCTTGGAAGGGCCTTCAAGGTGAGCTCTGAACCTCCAGAGGAGAAACTGAAGACACCAAGAGAATAACTTCTGATTTAAAATGTACCTTTGGAAGGGCCTTAGAGGTGAGCCCCAGCTCCAAACCCCAAAGGATTTCTTTCTCAAAAAGGAAAAAGTCACAGAGCTCCAACAGGGCACAAGGGGCAGAGCCAGGGCAGCCTCTGCCTGCTCTGAACAAGCTCCAGAGCAGAAATTTAAGACACCAAGAGAACAATTTCTGATTTAAAATGTACCTTTGGAAGGGCCTTCAAGGTGAGCCCCAGCTCCAAACCCCAAAGGATTTCTTTCTCAAAAAGGAAAAAGTCACAGAGCTCCCACAGGGCACAAGGGGCCAGGGCAGCCTCTGCCTGCTCTGAACAAGCTCCAGAGCAGAAATTTAAGACAACAAAAGAACAATTTCTGATTTTAAATGTACCTTTGAAGGGCCTTCAAGGTGAGCCCCAGCTCCAAACCCCAAAGGATTTCTGACTCTCTCAAAATGGAGAAGGTCACAGAGCTCCCACAGGGCACAAGGGGCAGCAGAGCATGGGGCAGAGCCAAGGCAGCCCCTGCCTGCTCTGAACCTCCAGAGCAGAAATTTAAGACACTAGAGAACAATTTCTGATTTTAAATGTACCTTTGGAAGGGCCCTCAAGGTGAGCCCCAGCTCCAAACCCCAAAGGATTTCTTTATCAAAAAGGAAAAAGTCACAGAGCTCCAACAGGGCACAAGGGGCCAGGGCAGCCTCTGACTGCTCTGAACAAGCTCCAGAGCAGAAATTTAAGACACTAGAGAACAATTTCTGATTTAAAATGTACCTTGGAAGGGCCTTCAAGGTGAGCCCCAGCTCCAAACCCCAAAGGATTTCTTTATCAAAAAGGAAAAAGTCACAGAGCTCCAACAGGGCACAAGGGGCAGCTCCCACAGGGCACAAGGGGTGAGAGCAGAGCATGGGGCAGAGCCAGGGCAGCCTCTGCCTGCTCTGAACAAGCTCCAGAGCAGAAATTTAAGACACTAAAAGAACAATTTCTGATTTAAAATGTACCTTTGGGCTAAACTCATTGATGCCATTCCTATGGTAGAAACGTACCATGAACCTCAATGTCTCCTACTCCAAAAAACCTGAAAACTTTCCCCTGAAGGAGTCTTGGGAATGTTCCACTTGATGAGATGAACTGAGATGTGGTCAGCTTACACTCAACTTTCAGGGCATTAATTCCTTTTAAATTACAGCCCAGCTCTGAAGCTGGGCCATCTTTGGACTTCTCCAGTGTAGTTAATTATTATTATCTTAAAAACAATCAAATCCTCAACCTCTACTGTACAAGGATTTATATTGCACTACAACTTCAGATGTGAAAAGAAAAATAACTGATCTCTAAAAGCTGCTACAAAACAAAACCATTTCAAAAAATCTTCCTAAAGGATCATCAGTGCCTTACTGGGAAGCAAAACACATCAAAAACCCTCCTCCTTCCTATCACAGCCTTGGGATTAATGCCTGACCTTCCCAAATAATGGGAAGAAACCAAAAAATAAATACAGTAAGGTGACCTGACGGAATTATTAATCAATCTGAGGGTTGCTCAAGGCAGGACCAGGAAAAGCTCATTTTCTGTGAGCAGCACAGGCAGCACCAGCAGCTCCTCACCCTCCCCTGAGGGAGGATTCAGTCCTTGCCCACCAGACCCTTCACATCTTCCCAGCTTTTTTGTTGCCAGACACAGAGACTCTGAGGATGTTGGGGGTTTCCTCCATGACTCTGACCAGCAGGTTGTCGATGTAATCCTCGAGCTCCCGCACCTGCAGGTCCTTCCTGGTGATGGTATCCTTCTGTTTCAGCACCAGCTGGATCAGCTCATCGTGTGTCAGCTGAGCATAGGCATAGGCAGGCTCTGAGGGATCATATTTCTTGAGAGGGAGGGAGGGAGGGAAGGGTCAGAGCAGGAACAGCACATTCCAAAGCAGACACACAACACACAGACCAGCACGGTGACAGCTGCTGCCAAACAAACCTGGTAAAGTTTAAAGCAGCTGCTTAAATGCACACTGGAAAAGCCAAATTCAGGTTAGACAGCAAGAAACACCACCCAGGCCTTTGCTGTTTCTTCCTATTCCTTTGAAAAAAATCTGATTTTAACCCTCAAGCAGCATGAGAGGTACTGGGCAGCTTCTGCTGAGTCCTGCAGCTCCCAGAACACTGCTCAGGCAGGGAGTGTGAGGCTCCTGTGGGGCATCACACACAACTGAGGTGCAATCAGAACACCACAACACCCACTGCAAGTTTTGAACCCTTTGTCAGTGTGAATCACTCAACTCCCATCCTCTCCCCTCTCACCAGGAGGAGGCACTGCTGTTATTTCAGTTCTAAATTCCCTATTTCCCCAAAAAACCCTGACAGACCATAAGGGGAGCCAGGATTTTCCCTGCTGAGCCAGGGGTGCTCCCAGCCTGCCAGGGAAGCTGTGCCTCAAGCCTGGAGGTCTCTTTGGAGGCCAGGATTATGCTGAAAGCTCCTCTCAATCCCACTGCTGACCCAACTGCACAAATGTGCTCCAAGGAAGTGGCTGTGCTGAGAATTTCCCTCACAAAACACAAGCCCCAGCTCTATTCACAGGTTAGTCTGCAAGAAAACCAGCATTTCTATTTACAGGTTAGTCTGCAAGAAAATCAGCATTTAAGGACTGCTCCCACTCTTGGGGGCTGAGCAAAAGGATGTTCATGTCCCAGCTATCCAGAACACACAAACTCTTCATATAAATCAAAGTTTGGGCAGTGAAAGTGCCACTTCCCTCCATACCTTCACACTCATTTCCAGCAGCTTTTCATTCATGGTGCTGATGACATTCAGGCTCTTGCTCTGAGGTTTGTTTGCCATGGCATTCATTGGCTTCACAGGATGGAGTCTGCAACAGGAACAAAAAAGGGTCCTGTTGTTGAGGCAGGAGAGGTAACAGCAGCATGACACAGATCTTTAGAATGAGACAAATACAGCAAGAAATTGGGGATGATTCCCTCCCTGCTCTATCTCCTGAAAGAAAAGAGATTCAGCTTCAGAAAGATAAAGTATTTCTAAGCCACAGGGGTTTTGTAAGTATTTTCCAGTTCTCTATTATCTTTATTGACTTAAGGTATTGGAGATAAAGCAGCAGCAGGAAGGGAAATACATCCTGTGTGTGTCATGGAAGAAAAGCCAGGTCAGGCTACACGAGGAGGCAGAACACAGGGCAGCTACTCTGATCCCTCAGAAACTGGTATTTCAGGCTGACTTTCCCAATCAGAACATATTTGTGATCTTACAACACACCAAATACTTCTGCTGTCCTGAGACAAGTGTCAGGCCTTGTCCAAGCTGAACTGACACCACCAGCTGGGAGGAAGTGCTGGCATTATTTGCCTGCACAGGACTTACAGCACATAGGAACAAAATTTTATTTTTATTTCAGCAAACACTGGCCCTGAGGTGTCCTAGACCCCAGGAAGAACTCTATAGGTGAAGTCTCAAGGGCTAACAGGGCAGTGGCACAATTCCCACAGAGCAGGAGCTGCAGCAGTGCTGGTGATATCTGAGGAGCCCACACAGGCAGGAAATGAAGCACCCCCATTTATCAGGTGCTTCATTTTCCATTTTCATTTTCAGGTGTCTGACAAACAGCTCAGCTCCAGGCCCTTCTGCCAGTGGGATGGAATGACTCCATTCCCCCTGCACCTTCTCTAAGCTCCCCTAAGAGCTGTGAGGAGCAGCTGCTCCCCTGAGGAGCTGCACAGACCCTCCTGGAGCCAGCAGCAGCCCCACAGCAGCCAAGCCCTGACAAACCCAGCCCTCAGATGAAATCAGGGCTGTCCTGGCCTGGTGCAGCTGCCTCAGGGACAGAGGGCAAAGCAAAGCTCAGAGCTGCACAGAGGTACCTGCTGTGATCCCCACATGCCTCACCTGTGCTGGGGAGACACAGTTTCACGTGGTTAGGGAATGTTTCAGAGAGTGAAACCCCTGCCTGGAGAAGTTTCTTCTCCTCAGGGTGCTCCCCTGGGCTCCCTGAGGAGCTGCACAGACCCTCCTGGAGCCAGCAGCAGCCCCACAGCAGCCAAGCCCTGACAAACCCAGCCCCCAGATGAAATCAGGGCTGTCCTGGCCTGGTGCAGCAGCCTCAGGGACAGATCTGCAGCCAGAGGGCAAAGCAAAGCTCAGAGCTCACTGCTGTGATCCCCCCATGTCTCACCTGTGCTGGGGAGACACGGTTTCACACCATGGGGTGTGGATAGGGAACGTTTCAGAGGGTGAAACCCGTGCCTGGAGAAGTTTCTTCTTGCCCGAATTTCCCGCTTTATCTGCGAAGCCCTCGGCTCTTGGCTTTTTCGGAGACTCTGCTCTACGACTCGGGGGGTCAGGGAGAAGGGAATGAGAGGAAGAGTGGGGCTGGCAAGGACTCGACAGGGAGGAAGAGAAAGCAGAAGGCTCAGAGAAGTCACACTCTGCACGCTCCTCAGCACCTGCACTCCTTTCCAGCTGTTGTTTCTCAGAATGACTGTCACACTGCCTGGAATGAGATGTCACAGCTAAACCTGATTCAGCTCCCTGGACACAGATCTTGGGAGCCTCCACTGCAGCAGGCAGCACAGCCAAACTCCCTGGCTCACAAGCACCAGGAATGGCTGCTCCTCCTCCTCCAGGGGCTGCAGCAGAGCTATCAGAGAGCTCTGTCTGCTCTCCATGCAAAGGTGTCAAACCTCGGGGCTGCTCTCCATTCCCTAGAACACCTCTGTCACCTGCAGTGGCCCCACAGCTGTCCTGACAGTCCCCCAGCAGCTCCTCATCAGAGCCTCCCTCCGGGATCACGGGCAGCACCCCGGGAACAGGAAGGGCAGACCTGACATTTGTCAGACAGACAGACAGACCATCACCATCCCTCCTTTGCTACAGGCCTGCTCTTACCTCTGGGTGCCACTGCAGGGGTGACAGTCCCCAACGAGCCCCCTTGAGGGAGGCACCCACGAGCAGCTGAGGCCTCAGGGAACGGGAGCCCTGGGCTGGGTTTTGCAGCATCCCCTGGAGCAGCAGCATCAGCCTGGGGAGTCCCTGGGGGTTTCCTCAGCAGCACAGCCACTCGTGGGGCAGGCTTTGGGGGCACAAGGACCTCCCTGCCAGCCCTCCCTGCACCCCCTTCCCCAGGGGACACCGTGCAGGCTCTGGGTGTGGGCTGGACTGGAGGAAGTGGCTCATTCCCAGCAGGTGGAGGTGTCTGGGGGTCTGACATGGGCTCACGTTCTGCCCACTGCTTTCCACCACAGGGCTCCTGCTCCTCCCTGAGCTCACTCCTGGGGAGCTGTGCCTGCTCAGCCTCTGGCACGAGGCTGTCGCTGCACTTGGAGAGAGACACAAAGCCTTTGTCACCCCTCGTGCAGGGCTCAGTGCTCCCACCAGTGACCTCCACAGCTGTTCCATCACTGTTCCAGGTGGGATGTGTGCTGTCCCCAGAGAGCTCTGTTGATGAGTCACCCCCAAACACTGCTCGCTCTCCTGCTGCCCCTGAACTCATCTGTAACCTCCCACTGGGATCCAGGGGCTGCTCTCCACCTTCCTGCCCACCCAAACCTGCATTATCTGATGGAACACCCTGCCATTCCCCAGGGACAAAGGACACAGATTTCCCAGGGCCTGGCTTGCTGCTTTCCAAAGAACCCTCAGGCTGAGGCTGGGCAGAATCCCAGTGTGGCTCTGGAGCCAGCCCAGGGGGGTCAGACAAGGTGCCCAGAGGGTCTGGCACAGCTGTGACATCACTGGATAAAGCCACATCTGCAGAACCCCCTGAAGCACCACGAGCAGGGTGTCCTGCAGAGGAACAATCCTCCCCAGCAGGAAGGCAGGAAGGGGAAGAACCAGCCTGGGAACCTGGCACTGCCTGTGCCCCACGCTTGGACACGAAGGGATTGTTGTCATTGAAGGGACAGACAGAGGGGACAGAAGGTGTGTGTGAGCCAGAGAGACCCCGGGAAGCCTCAGAGCCCTCAGGACCCTGCCCCCAGTCAGCAGCAAAAGGATTATTGCCCCTGGCAGAGACCTGCCCAGGAAGAGGCACTTTGGGAACAGAGGCTGCAGGATGATGGGATGAAGGGAAACAGGCAATGCTGTTGGGATCCAGGGCTCTGGATGCCCTGTCCCACTCAGCAGTAAAAGGGTTCTTGTCAGTCCAGAGCTCTGTAGCAAAAGCAGGAGAAGTGAGAGAGGCAGGAGAACTAGTGACGTTTTCAGAGTCTGGCACTTGGCCCGTGTGCCCCACTTCAGAAATAAAAGGATTATTGGCACTGCTGATACGGTGCACAGAGAGGAAAGCAGGGAGGGGGTCAGGTGCAAGAGTAGGAAGCGTGGCTTTGGGTTCCTCCTCTGGAGACAGGCCCAGTCTGCAAAAAGGGACAAAAAACTCGCATGTCACTTGCAGATGCAACACGAGGCAGGAACAGACAAGCTTTAGCACCAGCCTCCATCAGCTCTGCCACTGGAGATGAGCTACACCTTACAGAGACCCCAGAGAGAGAGGTCTCCTTGTCTGTGAGAATTTACATCCTTAACTGCACCTTTACCAAGCACTGGGCTTATGCCAGAACTCTCCTGTCACAGACATCTTTTATGAAAAATCTTTTCCTTAAGAATTTTCCTCCTGAGAAGCTGAGAGGCCTCAGGAACAAAATGTAAACAATGGTTATCTGCTGCTGTGGAATGCAACACGTAGATCTTGGATTGGCCCATGCTGGTTGTTTCTAATTAATGCCCAATCACAGCCCAGCTGGCTCAGACAGAGAGTCCGAGCCACAAGCCTTTGTTATCATTCCTTCTTTTTCTATTCTTAGCCAGCCTTCTGATGAAATCTTTTCTTTTATTCTTTTAGTATAGTTTTAATATAATATATATCATAATATAATAAATCAAGCCTTCTGAAACATGGAGTCAGATCCTCATCTCTTCCCTCATCCTCAGACCCCTGTGAACACCGTCACACTCTCCTGCTGCAGAGCTTGGTTTTGCTGCTTTAAGCACCATCTCTTTGCACCCCAAGCAGGTTTATTAGTATTTAAAACACTGCACAGGCAAGAAACTCAGACTTGAGAAGCGCTGAAAATGAGGAGTTAGGGACACACACAAAACACAGCCTGATTAGTAGGGCACACCTACATACATATATAAATATATAATAAACCCCATACACAATTTATATATCTGTATGAGGGATAAAGGAGCAGAATTTCCGAAAAAGCCTTGTGTACAAATCCACACAAAATCCCTCTGTGCTGCTGTGAGTGATGCCAAAAGCAGAAGGGCTCCAAGGCCACCCTTTGGAAGACCACAGCCAAGTAGGGAAGAGGAAAGCAGAGACATTAGAACGTGCATTTCAGACCCTGGGGAGGCTGCAGCCACTCAGCTCAGACAGAGTTAGTTTGTGCAAGAGATCCAGCAAGAAAATTCACCCCTTCAGCACCTGCACAGGTGCCTCCTGCTCTAGAGAACCACTATTCCAGCATCACTTACAAGGAGCAGCCCACATCCATCTTTTATTCACACTGAGGAAAAACTTGGGAGTTGTTCTTTGCTATCAAAGCTCTCAACACCAGCATAAAACCCACAGGCACCCACAGAGCAGCACCTGAGCTCAGGTGTAGCAGACACAGCCTGCTGCCACCTGCCACCAGCAGTGCCCACTCCAACTCCTGCCAGCAGCTGGGACTCACCTGGGTTTCACAGCTTTGGTCTTGGCCGGGGCAGCTTTCTCAGGTTTCTGTTCCTCCTCACAAGGGCTGAGCAGCTGCTTGGTTGTGATGGCCTCCTCTGCATGGTGAGCATCTCCTGATGGGCTCCCTCTGCTCAGATCTGCTGGGGCTTCAGGGCATTTGGTCTCCTCTTCACTCTTCTCTTCTGGAATTGTATTTTCCTCACTCTGCAGGGTCCTGTCGGGAATAATCTCAGCATCGCTGGGCTTCACCACTTCCTTCTTCCCAGTGACCAGGGAGAGCAAGGCAGACTTTTTGTGGTCTGGTTTTTTGGTCTCTCTAACAGGCTCAATGCTTGGTGGAACGCTGGTGTCCTGGTGCTCCTCACTGCTGAGCAGTTTGTATGATGGCAAAGTCATGGATTTGAAGGTCTCCAAGGATGTGGACCCAGAGAATGCCTGCCCAGGAGAGGTTCTTCCCGTCTCTTCAGGTGGTTTAGTGGATCTGGAGGACAGGTTCTCCTCTGAAGCAAAGAGCTGCTTCCTCCTGAGGTTGTGAGGAGAGGGGGAGGAGGATGGAGTCTTGTCCTTCGTCGTGGTCTCTTCCATATAAACGTGACTGCCATTGATGCACAGGCTGGACTTGGACACGGGATCATTTTTGGATTTAAGGCCACTGAACAAAGAGAGCCCATCCTTTTTGCTGTTAGTGGTTCCCTGGGTTAGCTGCCTACTGTCCAAAAAGGCTGGTTTACGAGATTTAAACAGAGGAGAAGGAGCTGGCTTCTGTTCTGGCACACTTTCAAAGGATCCTGGAAAAAAAAAAACCAGAGAGAAATTGAAGATGCAAGAACAACCTTTTCTATAACACTACTGCCAGCCTCAGCACCAGCAGGCACTTTCTGTGGATTTGTTCAGAAAGGAGAATTTAACCAGTGCTGTGAAGAGTGCAAAGAGCCCTTTGGGGGAAGGTTTTGTGCCCACACTCACGTTCTGAGGCAGGAGAGGTCTGGGACTCCTCCTCATCCCACTGCTCCTGGAAGTCGCTGGGCCGCAGCCGAACCCTCTGGGTGAGGGGCTGCTGAGTGGGCAGCACTGACATGGACTGGGACAGGGATGTCTTGTGCAGGCCAGGCTTGGAGAACAGCGCTTTGAACTTGGATTTCTTCTTCTCCTTCTCCACTGCCTCATCCTCGCTGTCGGCAGGGGAGTGGGAGGTGCTGGGGACGATGGCTGATGCTGTGTCCGAGAGGCCACTGCTCCTCTTGCCCTTGAGCTTGTCTTTGAGCTTGCCAAAGGCAGAGCGGGGCTTGTCCTTCATGGACAGATCAAACATGCTGGCTGTCATGTTGCTCCTCATGAACTGGATGTCCACCTCGATCTCCCCTCTCTCCTTTTCCTTCTTCCCTGGTTTGGAGCGGAGCTTGTACCACCTGCAGCGACAAGGAGGTTTCTTTAAGCACCAGTGTCACAGACATCTTTTATGAAAAATCTTTTCTTTAAGATTTTTCCTCCTGAGAAGCTGAGAGGCCTCAGGAACAAAATGTAACCAATGGATTATCTGCTGCTGTGGAATGCAACAGGAAGATCTTTGACTGGCCCAAGTGGTTGTTTCTAATTAATGGCCAATCACAGCCTGGCTGGCTCAGACAAAGAGCCAAGCCACAACACTTTGTTATCATTCTTTCCTATTCTATTCTTAGCCAGCCTTCTGATGAAATCCTTTCTTCTATTCTTTTAGTAGCATTTTAATATAATATATATCATAAAATAATAAATCAGCCTTCTGAAACATGGAGTCAGATCCTCATCTCTTCCCTCATCCTCGGACCCCACTGAACACGGTCACACATCAGTAATTGAGAACACAGAAGGTTCTTATGGCTGAAAAATCAAATCAGCCCACAGTGTAGGAAAAGAAAGACTTTAATCTTATGGTGACGTCACCTTCACAGCCCCAGGTGCCAAAGAAAACACTCCTTATCACAAACAAAGTCATTAATAAGATTTGGTTTAAAACCAGATCAGGAAGGGTTAAAAAAAAGGAGAAAAAACAGAGGCACAACATGGAATTCCTGTATTCCAGCTCAGCCACTCTCCTCTGCCCTTTCATCTCTCCTCCTGACACTGGCAGGGGCCACAGCTTTGAAGTGGAGCAGAGCAGCAGCCCCAGAGCTGCACACGCGTCCCACGCCCTCATACCTTTCATTCCAGCTCCTTAATGCCTCCTAAGCCAAGGAACCCCTAATCAAGAGCAGAGAGCCAGCCCCAGCCTCCCAGACCTCGGGGATTTCCACTCCCCTCCGCAGGCTCGTGACTGGCACGCAGCAGGAAGGGCATTGCTCAGGCAGAGCCCTCTCCCTCCCCAAACACAGCTCCACAGCAGTGCCCAGGGCACCCCAAACCACAATCCCACCACCCACACGCCCTCAACCACCCCTCGGTGACACTCAAACCACATCTGAGCCAGCACAGAGGATGATCAGCACTGCACACCAGTATGGTTTTGTTTGTTGATGGAACCACAGCATTCCCGACCCCACAGAACCCATAGAAAGGCTGCCTAGAAACTCCTTGGCTTCTTCCTCCTCAGCAGCTGGAATGGGAAAATAAAGGCAGCAAACAGAGCATGCAAATGTGCCCTGCCATCAAATTTGCACTTCAACCTCCAAAGGTATACTGGAAGCAACAAAAGAGAACAGGAAAAGGTGATTTGCTCCAGAGAAAATTCAAAACTAATGGGGATAACTGAAGGAGATGGATTCAGGAATCTGCTACAGACACTTCAGAGGGAAATGTGGAAGAAATTCTTCCCCCTGAGGGTGGTGAGGCACTGGTCCTGGAGAAACTGTGTCTGCCCTGTCCCTCAAAGTGTTCAAGGCCAGGTTTGGAGCAATGGTCTAGTGGAAGCTGTCCCAGCCCAGGGCAGGGGGTGGAACAAGATGGGCTTTAAGGTCCATTCTGGGATTCTGTGACTCTAAATGAACTGGGCTTAGAAGACACCCGGGGAAGGGTTTTTATCAGGAGACAGAGGCTTTGCCCAGTCCCTGGAATCACAACCCCTTTGCCTTTAACACGAGCCAGCACTGGGCACTGTTGTTCCAAAGCTGTGATTTCTAGCAGCATCCTGTGCCACAATCGATCCAGTGTGTTCAGCAAAGGCAGCTCAGTCCTGCCTGAAAGCAGCACCCCTGGGGGTGGCTGGAAGGAAATCACCAAGTGACAACCCCCAAACCACAAAAAAAAATCTCATTAGTGGCATTTATGGTGTTAGCGAGCACCTGTCAATCAACACATATCTATTTTCCCAATAAAACTTCTCTTTTATGGCTACACATCACCATGGCAGCAAGAACAAAACAGGCTTCAAACAGGAAACCGAGGCCTGCAAACAACTGAAAACACCAGAAATTTCCCCAGGAGTACCAAAGCTGTGATTTCTTTTTTTTTTTTTTTTTCTCCCCCTCAATTTTCCTTTGCCCAGACACAAAGGAATGCCTGGGAGCCCTGAGGCACCGGCCCTGAGCTCTGCTGACCAAGGGGCTCTGCAGTGTAAACACAGCCCAGTCTGACACAGCCTTAATGAACCTAATTAAGCCTTGATGAACGGGACGGCTCCGGCGGTGCTCAGGTGAGGCAGAGGAGGAAGGTGACTCACCAGCACATTACAAAGCTGCTGACTCCCAGTAAAACCCTCCCGGGCACCACCCCTGGGTTTCACCGTGCCCGTGTTTGTGTTCAAAGCAGCGAGTGGGTGACACAGAGCTGGAGCTGGGCAGGAGCGGCCCGTGGAAGGTGGAATTATCCACCCTGACACGCTTCAAGTGTTTGTTAGCAAAAATTAATTAGAGCTCGGTGCCTGCTGGAAGGAGGCAGCACTCTGAGGACATCAGGTTTTGGGGGTCAGGCTGGCTGTTTTCTCTGTAGCGTCAGTGTTTGAAAATCAAACCCAAGGACCAGGCAGGACTGGATGGAAAAGTTGTCTCTGCATCCCAGGCTCTTCCAGGGGAAGGCATTCCCCAGCTGTGGGGGCTCATAGGGTCACCCTGTGGGCATTTTGGGGTTTCAGGGGTCCCTGTGGGGAACAAAGTCCCCCACCAGAACCCCTCACTGCCCTGGGGCACAGGGTGACCCTCAGGCTGCAGGACAGACGGACTGCCATGGGGGCACAGGGGTCTCCCCCATGCCTGAGGAGCACAGAGGTTTCTGTGAGGAACAGGAGCATCCCACGGGGAGCTGGGGCTGCTCACAGCCCTGCACCCCCTTCAAGAGGCACCCCTCAACATCCTCGCCAGCCCCAGACCCGGAGGGGCCTCTCCATCCTTCTCTCCAGCTCCTGTGGGGCACAGAAATCCCCTCACCGTCCTCTTCAGCTCCCATGGGACACACATATGCCCTCATGCATCCCTGGGGCGCACAGGTCCCCTCCAAACCCCTCCACAACACCCCCAAAAACCCTCCTCCCGGAGGGCCTCTCCATCCCTCTCCCCAGCTCCTGTGAGGCACAGAAATCCCCTCCCAACCTCTCCATGACCCCCACAAAACCTCCTCTCCATCCTCCCCAGGACCCGGAGGGGCCTCTCCATCCTTCTCCGCAGCTCCTGCGGGGCACAGAAATCCCCTCATCGCCCTCCCACACCTCCGTGGGACACGAGGGTCCCTTCCAAACCTCTCCATGGCCCTCGTGGGACACACAGGTCCCTTCCAAACCTCTCCATGGCCCTCGTGGGATGCACAGGTCCCTTCCAAACCTCTCCATGGCCCTCGTGGGATGCACAGGTCCCCCACAACCTCTCCATGACCCCCACAAAACCTCCTCCCCATCCTCCCCATGACCCAGAGGGGCCTCTCCATCCTCCTCCCCAGCTCCCGTGGGACACCGCAGCCCTCGCACACGTGTCCCCGAGGGTCCCCATCCCTCGCCGGAGCCCCCCGGTCGCACCTGGTGTGCCGCGGGCCGCCGTCCTCCCTCAGCGGGCCCAGCTCCACCTCGGCGCGGCCCAGGAACTTGTCGGCGCCGGTGAGGGCGCGGTGCAGCACGGTGAGGCGCAGCGCGGCGGGCCGGGCGGGCAGCTCGAACGTGGCCTCCTCCCGCCACAGCGGCTCGCCCCGGCACCGCTCGGCCACCGACGTGCGGAACTTGTCGCGGCCCAGCGCCATCACCGCGTACGCGTCGCTGCCGCCCGACGCCGCCTTGGCGCGCAGCCCCCGCGCCCGCAGCACCGTCACCCGCACGTGGGTGGGCGCCCAGCCCGGGGCCGCCATGGCTGCGAGCGAGCGAGCGGCGGGGATGGGGACGGGGATGGGCCGCGAATGCGCCGGGACGGGACGGGAGCGGCGGCGGCGGGCGGTGAGCGCCGCCCCGCCCCTCTCGCGAGAGCGCGGAGAGGGCGGGGCCTGAGAGGCGGGGCCTGGGTGTACAGGTGAGTACAGGTGTGTGCAGGTGTGTGTACAGGTGTGTACAGGTGAGTACAGGTGTGTACAGGTGAGTACGGGTATGTACAGGTGAATGTGTACAGGTGGTTACAGGTGTGTACAGGTGAATGTGTACGGGTGGGTACAGGTGTGTACAGGTGGATGTGTACAGATGAATGTGTACAGGTGTGTACAGGTGTGTGTAGGTGTGTACAGGTGAGTACAGGTATGTACAGATGAATGTGTACAGTTGTGTACAGGTGAGTGTGCAGGTGTGTACAGGTGAGTACAGGTGTGTGCAGGTGAGTACAGGTGTGTACAGGTGAATGTGTACAGGTGGTTACAGGTGTGTATGGGTGAGTACAGGTGTGTACAGGTGTGTACAGGTGTCTCTGCATGGGTGTGTACAGCTGAGTATAGGTGTGTGTTTGCAGGTGTGTACAGGTGTGTATGTATTGGTCTGTACAGGTGAGTATAGGTGTGTGCAGGTGTGTACAGGTGCATGTGTACAGGTGTCTATGCATGGGTGAGTACAGGTGAGTGTGTACAGGTGAGTGCAGGTGTATATATACAAGTGTGTAGAGGTGAGTGAGTACAGCTGTGTACAGGTCCCTGCAGGGACACCCTGCAGCATCCCAGGTCGGGTCCCTGTGCAGGAGCTGGCATTTCCCTGGCACAGGAGGTGGCACTGGGCAGCTCCGGCAGCTCCAGCCTGCTCTTTCCTGCTAGCCGGGAGGGGATGGACCCCCTGAACCTCCGGGAACTGTACATGGAGTAGGGAACAGCACCTGGAGCAGCACAAGGAGCAGAGAACCGTATATGGGAACAGCCCATGGAGCAGGGAGCAGCACAAGGAGCAGGGAACAGCACCTGGAACAGCACCTGGAGCAGCATCTGCTGCTGCTCAGGACAGATGTGGAGGCACCGCAGAGATCCACAGGTTTATTTCACACCGCAGTGGGGACACAAACCAGGACAAGAACTGTGCAGTCACTGAACGTCCTGGCAGCAGCTTTGCCCAGAGGTGCTGCGGGGCAGCGCAGCGTGGGCAGGGCACGTCTGCACTGGTGTGAGATGAGAATCCACCTCCCGTCCCCCAGGGACATGTGTCTCAAACGAGAGTGGGAAACTGCCGAGAGAGCCGACACGATCCCAGCTCCCTGCGTCTGGAAGTGCTCCGTGCTCGGAGTTGCCCTCGTTCCCCTGAGCTTTCCCCTTGCTGAAGGGATTGCACTCAGCCCTGGAATGCAGCAGCTGGGGCAGGGATGGAAATCCTGGGAAGGGCTTGAGCCTGCAGGAGGCTCCTCTCTCCTTCTCAGCAGACTGTCCGAAACTGGCCAAGCCTGGGACAACAGAGTCCTTTGTCCTTCAAGAAAGCAGAGCTGGCAGTCTCCACATCCCACCGCCAGCCGTGCCAGGAGCACCCCAGATGGGAGTTTGTCCCCTGTCCACACATCCCTGAGGCTGTGCTGCCCCTCGCTGAGCAGCTCCAGAGCTTTCCCCAGCTCCAGATCTCCAGCACCGACGGGCACGAAGGAGCTGGTGCTGTCCCAAACCACCAGCGTTCCCAAGGGAGATCTTCCTCCTCCTCCTCCTCCTCTCCGGGTCCTGCCAGCACCGTCACCCCTGGCGCTGCTTCTGCAACCCCGGCCCTGCAAGGAGAGGGTGGGAGGTGACACAGTGCCACCCAGCAGAGGGTGGGAGGTGACACAGTGCCACCCAGCAGGCTCGGCGGTGACAGGGCCACCCAGCAGGCCTGACAGGACCCGCAGCCACCACCCCGGCGGGCACAAAGGGATCCAGGGAGCGCCGTGCAGCTCCAGCGAGCCCGGCACCAGCACAAGGAGGGTTAAAGCGGCTCTGGCCAGGGCTGATCCGGACTCACGTGCCCGAAGCCGGGCAGCAGCCTGGGGCTGGCTCTGGTCCCCGGGGAGGGCGGCGGCCAAGGCGGGCAGAGGAGAGGCCGGAGCGATGATGATGATGATGATGATGACCCGGCCGGGGGAAGCGCTCTCCTCCCGGCTCTCGGCTGCTCGCAGTCACTCGGACGGACCCGCGGGCGTCTCTCCGCCAGCAAACCTGAAATGGGGGAGCGCAGGAGTGAGAGCCCAGACCCTCCCACCATCCAACGCCCCGTGTCTCCAGCATGGGTGAATCCTGCCCAGGGAACACCTCCGGCGCCTCTACCTGCACATTTCTAGCAATAAACCTCTCCTGCCCTCAGGCATCAGGAGAGAAACACGGTTGCAATCCACAGTAACCAGCAGAACTCCAATTTTGTCATGCTAATAAAAAAACTCAGCGTGGAAAAACCCCACCCTGCAACTGGAGGTGCAAATCTCTGTCAGGGTGCTGGCAGGGCAAAACCACAGCACTGGTGTCCCCTGCCAGCCCCCAGTAGCCCCTGCCATCCCCTCAGCAGCCCCTGCCAGCCCCTGCCAGCCCCTGCCCCCTGGTCTGTGCAGGCTGCCGGCTCCGGGAGCGCATTTCCCGTCATGGGACAGAGCTGGCTGAAATTAATTCCCTTCCCAGATTTATACCGCTGGAGGGCAAAGCAACCTGCAGAGCCCAGAGTGGGGACGGCAGCCGCAGTGCCTCGCTGAGGAGGTGGTCCCCGCGTTTTCCTTCTTTAGCAGCCCAAAGTGGGATGGGGAGAAGGGGGAAATGCCAGGTTTGGGGACACTCAGCTGGTTCGCTTCCCTGTTCACCACCCGTGCTTCCTTTAGCCAGGAACAGCAGAGCAGGTCCTGGCGGGCTGGGGTGGGACTGGTTGGGACCCCAGTTTTGCAGCCCAGGGGAGGGGCCAGAGTTTTAGGGGAACATCAGGGAGCAGGACAGTGGTGCCCAGTCCCACATCCCAGAGCCTCTCCCGTGTACCCCGGGGTCTGCCTGCTCCCCCAGCACCGACCCCAAAGGGCTGCACCGGACCCCCGAGCCCCTCCCGAGCAAATACCTACTCATGCAGCTGCGAACACAGCGAGGTCTGCGCTCCCTGCAGCCGGGACTCGCCCGGGGGGCGCTGCCGGTGGGGCAGAGGAGTCTCCTCCGTTCTGCTGCCGCCGCCCCCGAGCCTCGCCATCCTCCCCGTGGCCCCCGAGGGCCGCCTTGCCGTCCCCTGCGGGTCCCCCCCGAGGGCTGAAGGCACAGGGGCAGCGCTGCAGGTCCTGTGAGACGGCGTGGAGCCGGCGGTCGGCACGGCGGGGGCAGCACAGCAGCTTGCGGAAGGCGCTCCTGAAGTCGGGGCTGCGGCAGTAGATGATGGGGTTGAAGGCCGAGTTGATGTAGCCCAGCCAGTTGAGGAAGAGGAAGAGCTGGTCTGGCACCAGCGAGCGGCAGAAGACCTTGATGATGTTGGCCACGAAGAAGGGCAGCCAGCAGAGCGTGAAGACGCCCATGATGATGCCCAGGGTTTTGAGAGCCTTGTGCTCCTTGATGGCCAGCAGGCGGGAGGGCCTCCTGCGCCGGCTGCTCCTGCCCGTGGGGCTCGGCGGCTCCTGCACGAACCTCACCTTGTCCTTGCCGATGAGCCGGACGTGCCGCGAGGCCACGGCAAAAACTCGCACGTACACGAAGATCATGACGAGCAGGGGCACGTAGAAGGAGATGGTGGAGGACACGATGGCGTAGGTGACGTTGGTGACAAAGTCGCAGCAGCGCGGGTCCTCGTAGCAGCGCGCCGCCCGCTCGTCCGCCCCGTCCCTCCACCAGTGGTTCATGATGGGGAGGAAGGAGATGAAGGCAGAGATGGCCCACACCAGGCACACCACGGCCCGGGCGCGGCCCTTGGTCACCAGCGCCTCGTACTGCAGCGGGGAGGTGATGGCCAGGTAGCGATCCACGGCGATGGCGCACAGCGTCTCGATGCTGGCGGTCACACACAGCACGTCCAGCGAGGTCCACAGCTCGCACACCGTCGTGCCGTAGGGCCAGTGGCCACTCAGCAGGATGGTGGCCCCCGGCGGCACCACCAGCAAGCCCATGATGAGGTCGGCGCACGCCAGCGAGGTGATGAAGACGTTGGTCATGGTCTGCAGCCGCGGCGTCTTGGCGATGGCCACGATCGCCAGCAAGTTCCCGGCCACGGTGACCAGCACGGTGAGGCTGATGGCGGCGCCCAGCACCCACTGCCGGCCCAGCGGAGCCCCGCTGCAGTTCCCGGAGCCCCCCCAGGCGCTGCCGTTGCCCGTGGGGAGGGGGCTCATCTCGGCCGGGCTGGGCTGGGGGCACCGGCCCCGCCGTGCGCTCCCCGCCGCGCTCCCGGCGCAGCCCTCGGGCCGGACCGGCGGGGCCGGGTCCCCTCCGCGCCGGAGGAGGAGCCTTTAAAGGAGCGGGGCGGCCCCGGGCTGCTCCGGAGGGCGAGGGAAGGAGAGCGGACGGCGGCACCTCCTCCCCCCGGACGCGCTGCCCCGGCCCGCCCCGCTCCCCCCGGCATCCCCGCCGGACGCTTCAGCCCCTGGCCGTGCTCTCCCCCCTCTTCTCTGTGCTCTCCATCCTCTCTCTGTGCCCTCCATCCCCTCTTTGTGCCCTCCATCCCCTCCTTGTGCCCTCCAACCCCTCTCTGAGTCGCCATTCCCACGCTTCTGTCCCTGTTCTGCACCCTGAGCCCTCAGCCCTTTGGGCTGTCCTCACCGTGCTCTCCTGCCCTTCTTCGTGCTCTCCATCCCCTCCCTGTGCCCTCCATCCCCTCCCTGTGCCCTCCATCCCCTCTCTGTGCTCTCCATCCCCTCCCTGTGCCCCCCATCCCCACCCTGAGCCCTCTGCCCTCTGTGCTGCCCTCTCCGTGCCCCTCTCGCCGTGCTCAGACTCTCCCCGGGCAGTACAGACTGCCCCTGGTGGGGGCAGTGACACCCCGACATCAGCCCAGGGTTGGCAAGGTGACAGCCAGCTTCCACCCAGGTGACACCCAGGGCCACAGCCACCACTTCACTTCCAAAGTTATTGCCTGAGCCTCCTTCCCAGTGGATGGAAAAGACATTTCTTGATCCCCTTCCTAAATTTGGGTGGGTGCTGTTGTTTGAAGACCCCCACCCAAATTCACCCTCCATCCACATTTCCTGTCCTACTCACTTGGCACTGGAGAACCAAAGCCCAAGGGAGGCTCCACACCCCCATCCCAGTTCCCAGGGCCCCTGGGCAGGCTCCAGAGTGGATCATTCCCTATCAGTTATTTATTTATACAAATACTGCAACTTCTAAGACAGACGGTCTCCAAATGGGGCAGTTTGAAGTTCCAGCCAAATGGGGGAATGTTGACAAAGACGGAAAAAATATGTGTCAAAATGATCTGGCTGGCATTTCTCCCCATTCATGAGCTACGAAAGCAGAGTCCTGCTTTTACAAGCTTCATCTTTACAAGGCTGTTTTGGATTTTCAGAGCCCTCAGCCAAGGGCTTGATCCGATCTCACTCAGCTCCCAGCTCCTTGCTGCCTGGGAGAGAGCTGGGAATTGCTGAATTTGTGCCCCTGGCACACACACACAGGGACAGGAAGGCAGTTTGTGCCCCTGGCACACACACTCAGGGGCAAGAAGGCAGTTTGTGCCCCTGGCACACACACACAGGGGCAGGGATGCAGTTTGTGTCCCTGGCACACACACACAGGGGCAGGGATGCAGTTTGTGCCCCTGGCACACACACACAGGGGCAGGGATGCAGTTTGTGCCCCTGGCACACACACACAGGGGCAGGAAGGCAGTTTGTGCCCCTGGCACACACACACAGGGACAGGAAGGCAGTTTGTGCCCCTGGCACACACACACAGGGGCAGGAAGGCAGTTTATGCCCCTGGCACACACACACAGGGGCAGGGATGCAGTTTGTGCTCCTGGCACACACACAGGGGCAGGGATGCAGTTTGTGCCCCTGGCACACACACACAGGGGCAGGAAGGCAGTTTGTGCCCCTGGCACACACACACAGGGGCAGGGATGCTGTCGTGTGTCCTGCCTGCACAGCCAGCTCCAGGGCACACTCACATTTTTGGGTCTAAGAGCAAAGCAGGAGCACCTGTCCTGCTTCGAATGTCCTTTTTTTGAATGTCCCTGGGTGATGAGGGCTCTGGGGAGCCACCAAAGGGGCAGGATGCCCAGCTCTGCCACCCCTCTGGAGTGACCAGGGGCTGCTGGCTTCCCACCGTTCCCTACACTCATCCTCACCTCCTTTTCCATCCTCACCTCCTTTTCCATCCCTGTCTCCCCTTCCCCAACAGCCCCAGCTGCCCCAGGCTCTGTGCTGGCCCCCAGACACCCAAGGAGCTTCCAGACTCATCCCCAGGGATTTTCCAGCCTGTTTTTCCAGCCTGTTTTCCTGCAGACAGCCCCTCTGGCATTGCTGGCCTTCCTCACGCTGCCGTGCCCAGCAGGGAGCTCCCCCTGCTTTCCCAGGTGCGGACAGACACGCTGCCCACGGCAGGACAGACAGCCAGGCATCCAGCCCCTCGTCCTGCCGCTTCTCTGTGCATCTCGGAGCAGGGCCAGCCCCCGGCAGGAGGGATCGATGCCCCGTTCCAGGGATCAGGCGGGGCTGGGGAGGGGAAGGGACACTCCCAGGCTTTGGTTCTGGGTCTTTGTCCCAGTCTTACAGCTGGAAAAGCTGAAGCACAGAGCTCACCCAGACCTCATCCCCATCCCTGCTGCTCCGGAGCTTTGATCCAAATCCCCACGGGGATGGAGACACCAGGAGAAGCATCCTCTTCCCTTTCCACCCCATTTTCCAGCTGGAAAAGCTGAAGCACAGAGGTGTTGGATCTCACCCAGCTCTCACCCCCATCCCTGCTGCTCCAGAGCTTTGATCCAAATCCCCAAAGGGATGGAGGCAACAGGGGAAGCATCCTTTTCCCTTTCCCAGCCTAGGACAGACAGTCAGGCATCCAGCCCCTCGTCCTGACGCTTCTCTGTGCATCTCAGAGGATCAGGCAGGACTGGGGAGGGGAAGAGACAGTCACAGGCTTTCCTCAGTGATTCGGGATCTTTGTCCCACTTTTACAGCTGGAAAAGCTGAAGCACAGAGGTGCTGAGTCTCACCCCCATCCCTGCTGCTCCAGAGCTTTGATTCAAGGAATGGAGACACCAGGAGAAGCATCCTCTTCCCTTTCCCAGCCCAGGACAGACAGCCAGGCATCCAGCCCCTCGTTCTGCCGCTTCTCTGTGCATTTTAGAGCAGGAGGGCTCGATGCCCTGCCCCGCTCCGGGGATCAGGCAGGGCTGGGGAGAGAAGGAGACAGTCCCAGGCTTTCCTCAGCACCATGGTTCTGGATCTTTGTCCCACTTTTCCAGCTGGAAAAGCTGAAGCACAGAGGTGCTGGGTCTCACCCCCATCCCTGCTGCTGCAGAGCTTGGATTCAAGGAATGGAGACACCAGGAGAAGCATCTTCTTCCCTTTCCCACCCCACTTTTACAGCTGGAAAAACTGAAGCACGGAGCTCACCCAGCCCTCATCCCCATCCCTGCTGCTCCAGAGCTTTGATTCAAGGAATGGACACACCAGGAGAAGCATCTTCTTCCCTTTCCCATCCCTGCCAGGACCTCTGGCCTGGCTCTACCTGGGGGAGGCAGAGCCAGCCTGGCAAAAGGCCACAGGAAGCCAAGGGGTCAAGGGTTGTTTAGAAAACTCTGGGAAAATCTGTTTATGCCATGGATCAGAGCAGCTCCTCTGGCTGTTGCTGCAGGATAAACAATGGGTATTTAAAAATACATTTTACACACAGAGAATTGGAATTAATTAGGGGAGATCCCTGCCTGGGGAGAGCAGGGAGCAAACATCTCCTTGCTGGGCAGCACATGGAGTTCCTGGTGCCCATGGATGTGTTTGGAGAGAGGAAACAGATGCCTGAGCTGATCCCAGACACATCTGAGGGCACACGGGCTCTGCTTGGTCACACAGAGTGAGGGGTGAGAGCTCAAGTAGCAGCTCTGGATAAAACAAAAGCTTTTTATAGCTGAGAACTCGCTCCCTCCCTGGCATGTGGCTGGTACAGGGCACGAGATAAACCCATCACACGCTGGAGTCACTGAGCTGCCCCTGCTCCTGGCCACACCAACTGTGGGGACACCACCAGAGTCCCTCTCTTCCCTCTGCCTCATCTTCCTCAGCCTCCCATTGTGGGAATCCACAAAATCAGAGGGTTTTGGGAAAGCTGCAAAAGGCAGAGACGGCAGAACTGTGATTAGAGCTGAGCAGCAGCCATGAGATTGATCAGCAGAAAAATTATTTAAAAAGTAGAAAAGCAAGGAGAAATACAACAATGGTCTGTGTATTAATGTTTGTCTGAATAACTCTCTAAGCTACAGAAAAGTTTATCTAGTGAGATATTAGGAAGTTCTAAGCTTAATAATGGAGCTCTGTGCGTTGTGTTTGAAGGCTCACAAGCAGGTATTGTATTTGAAATAAGCAAGCATTGCTTTACAAAAGGTGTGTGTGTGCTTATAGTGATTGGATAGAACTACTGTCAATGTGCTTTTGCTTTGTGTGATTGGTCAAAAAGCTTATAAAGTGAGTTGTAACATTGAGTTCTTGGTCTGCTGCCTGGGATGTGAGCTGGTGGCATCTTCCCATTGTCATGGAATGAGGCTGATGCTGGAAAATCAAACAGCTCAAGGCACGTTCCCAGCAGTCCTGTCCTGTTTGTGATTTGTACAGAGACATCAGCCAGTGATACCCATCTCAGCACAGGCTCCACAGCCAGCCCAGTGCAGCAGGTGATGGCACCAAAGTGCCACCCTCAGGGGGTTTCACCTGCCCATCCCAAGGGGGACACCTGGGCACAGCACAGGACAGGGATGAGGGCTGTGGGACGCTCTTCCTCTGCCTGAGGAGATGCCAAGGAGAAAGGAGAACGACTTCACCCAAATTCCCTCCCCAGGGAGGGAGCTCTGGGCTGGCTGGGGTGGGCACAGGGCCAGGCTGGGCTCTGGGAATGGCTCTGCCCCAGCTGTGTCCCCACAGAATCCCCTGGATTTTCAGAATACTTCCCATATCAGCTGCACAAATCTGGCTTTGAAGTTGTTTGGGATTCTCTGTCACCACATTTCCTTGGCAGCACATAAACAGGCTGTGATGAAGCTTTAACCCCTGGGTACTGCCTGTCCCAGGAAGCCCTGCAGGAAGCTCCACATAAACTCAGATCCCACATAAACCCTCCTCCCCTGGCAAAGGCGGGCACAGGCTTGTGCAGGAAAGGAAAAAATCCCTGTGTCAGAAGAATAAAAAACGATAAAAATGTGCTGTTTCACAGGCATGCTCAATATCCCGAGGCAAATATCCCACAGAGAGTTTGCATCCCACATTTACAGGGCTCAGGCAGGGGCTGTGCTGTGGTTTTGGGGTGCTTCACACCCTGCTGCACATCTAGAACCTTCCCTGGGGCTGCTGCCCCATCACCCAGTGGGACAATCCTGTCACACACACGTGATTAGGGTTTAAGAAGAAAAATAGTTTCTATTTTGTGTGGCTTTTAGCTGATATATTCTTAACAAATTATATTATTTTTATATTCTAGCATAATCTTAAATTATTAATTATATAATAATAACTTGTTATATTTATTAGTGCAAAGTAATCACTGTTAATATAATTAATGAAAATTTTACAAAAATTTAATAAAGCATGTATACACATTTACTTATGCACGTAATTCAGCTTAAAAAAATTTTCATGTATCTTTTCCAATCTGTTTCTATGCTAATGACTTTATTTTCTTCTTAGCTGTAAATACACTCAAAATAATAAATTATTATTTCTTCTATTAACTTCTTTTCCAATCTGTTTCTATGCTAACCACTTTATTTTCTTCTTTGCTGTATATACACTCAAAAATCATCAGTTATTATTTCTTCTCTTAACTTCTTTTCTAATCTGTTTATATGTTAACAACTTTATTTTCTTCTTTGCAGTAAATACACTCAAAAATAATTATTCGTTTTCTATTAACTCAACTTCTTTTCCAATCTGCTTCTATGCTAACAACTTTCTTTTCTTCTTTCCTATAAATACACTAAAATTGTTAATTATTATTTCTTCTCTTAACTTCTTTTCTAATCTGTTTATTTGTTAACAACTTTATTTTCTTCTTTGCTGTAAATACACCCAAAATAATCAATTATTATTTAATAATACAAATCATTAGTAAATACACTCAAAATAATCAATTATTATTTAATAATACAAATCATTAGTAAATACACTCAAAATAATCAATTATTATTTAATAACACAAATAATTAATAAATACACTCAAAATAATCAATTATTATTTCTTCTATTAACTTCTTTTCTAATCTGCTTCTATGCTAACCACTTTATTTTCTTCTTTGCTGTAAATACACCCAAAATAATAAATTATTATTTAATAATACAAATAATTAGTAAATACACTCAAAATAATCAATTATTATTTAATAACACAAATAATTAGTAAATACACTCAAAATAATCAATTATTATTTCTTCTATTAACTTCTTTTCTAATCTGCTTCTATGCTAACCACTTTCTTTCCTTCTTTGCTGCAAATACACCCAAAAATCACCAATTATTATTTATTTCATTCACTCAACTTTACAAACCAGCTGCCAAACCCCTCCATAGGATCCCTGTGCCCCGGGCTGAGCCTGGCACCCCGGGGGCTCGGGGCTCCCACGTCTCCAGCACGCACATCCTGTTTTCCAGCCCAAACTCCTGGGAGCTCCTGCTGGTGATGAAAGAGGCACCCGGAGGTCGGAGCCGGCCCAGCCGGGGCTGAGGTCACTCTGTTCGCTGTTGGTCAGCCCGTGCCCAGCGGGATTTGTCCCGCAGAACTCGGGGGAAGGAGCCGTGCTGCCCTTCAGGGGCTGGGCAGGGCTGGGAGGGCTCCTGGGGCATCCTGGGGTGAACAGCTCAGGGCTGAGGGGTGCTGTGAGAAATAACTGCTCACTTGGAATATTTAAAAGGTTCATTAATTTTATTATCCCAGTGGGATTTGCCCCACAGAACTCGGGGGAAGGAGCTGGGCTGTCCTTCAGGGGCTGGGCAGGGCTGGGAGGGCTCCAGGGGCATCCTGGGGTGAACAGCTCGGGGCTGAGGGGTGCTGTGAGAAATAATGCTCACTTTGAAAATTTAAAAAGGTTTATTAAGGTTTACTATCCCAGTGGGGTTTGCCCCACAGAGCTCGGGGGAAGGAGCCGTGCTGCCCTTCAGGGGCTGGGCAGGGCTGGAAGGGCTCCTGGAGCATCCTGGGGTGAACAGCTTGAGGCTGAGGGGTGCTGTGAGAAATAACTGCTCACTTGGAATATTTAGAAAGGTTTATTAAGTTTATTAAGTTTATTATCCCAGTGGGGTTTGCCCTACAGAACTCGGGGGAAGGAGCTGTGCTGCCCTTCAGGGGCTGGGCAAGCCTGGCAGGATCCCCCTCCTCACCTGGGGCACCCCTGGGTGAACAGGTCAGGGCTGGAGGGGTGGTGTGAGAAGCAGCTGCTCACTCTGAAAATTTAAAGAGGTTTATTAAACTTTGACAAAAATACAACACAGGACTACATAAGGAAAAAGCTGCAGTGCTGGGAACTGCCCCTCATGGATACCACGACTTCAAGATGGATGCTCAGGCTTTTATACCCCTGAGGGCTGCATCAGCCAGCCCTGGCCCTTCCCAGAGTCTGTCACTCAGCTCTTCTGTGCCATTTATCAGTGGAAACTGCTTTGTAACTGGATTGGAGGTCAGGTGTTGCGTGCTGCACCCCCTAAGCACCAAGCTTTGCCATTCCCACCTGCCTCAGGTAAGGGACACATGTGCAGCCTTCTTTCTGTCACCATCATATTTTCTGGAAAAATCCCTTCACCAGGATTTCTCTCCTGGGAAGCTGAGACGCCTCAGAGAAAAATGAAAACAATAATTATCTTATTTGCTTCTCCTGTGTTTTGCTGCTTTGGAATGTGGTTTGGACATTGTTTACCAACAGCTGATTGTTTCATTGGTTTCTGTGAATTGTTTTAACTTAATGACCAATCATTGTCCAGCTGTGTTGGGGCTCTGGAGAGAGTAATGAGTTTTTCATTATCATCTTTGTAGCCTTCTGTCTGTATCCTTTCTCTATTCTTTAGTAGAGTTTAGTATAGCATTCCTTACTATAATAGAGATAATAAAATAACAAATCAGTCTCCTGAGAACATGGAGTCAGATTCTCATTTCCTCCTCTGTCTGGGGAACCCCAAAATCCCACACTTTGTACCTGTCCTAGACACCCCAGGCTGTCTGATGGTCACAATATGGGGGGGACAGGGAACTATGGGGAGAACAGAGGACATCTAAACAACAATAACACAACTATACATCACTAAAGCTTTTCTTGATATTCTCACAAGAGTTATCTTTTAATTGTGAGAGCAAATCATCTCATTATCCATCTATAACAGTGGGAAAGCTGCAATGGAGAATGGAGCTTGGGGTATCACTGCAGAGGGAGGCAGGGGTCTGTTCCAGGGCCATCCTGCCCTGAGCAGGCAGCCTGAGAGCAGGCACAGCCCAGCAGGGCCACAGCAGCATCAGGAGAATGAGGGCAAGGGGCACTGAGCTCCTGAAACCCAGCCAGTGACAAAGGCTGCACTAAGGCAACCCCAGGTCCTGCTCCTGCCCCCCAGATCCCTGAGCAATTACCGTTTCAAATTTAAAAATAAACCATAATAAAGCTGTTTTCTTTCCTGTATTGCTGAGAGGAAAGCCTGTGACAGCAGCAGGGCAGTGCCTGCAGCAGTTATTCCCAATTTCTGCCATTTTTATCAAACCTTGCAGATTCCATTTCTGACAGGTCCCATCTCCCTCCAGCTGCAGGAGAAGGGAGAGTCCTCATGCTGCCGTGAGGACCACAAAGGCTTTACAGATGTTTTCACAGCTCCTTTCCCTTGTTTCTGGTTTTCCTCCAGTTGTTGCTAAAGCAAACTGCAGTGGGGGGCGGGGGGAAGGAGGGAGAAGTTTGCAATAACATGGGTCCAGATTTCACAAAAAGTGTGGGAAATACCGAGAAAAAACAACAGAAATGACCTCAGAGAGAGCTGAGCTTACAACGCAATAAATCTTCTTCTGTGTTGAATATTCTGATTCTCACTCACCAATCCAGTACAAGACACAAATCCTACAGCATTTTCATACAGCCTATAAGAATCATTACATTACCACACTGTGTTAAATTTTAAACCCTACAAACTCCTCTTTGGGCCCCTTCTGCCAAGCTGCAGGGTCTGCTCTGCCCCTTGGAGCTGTCTGCAAGCAGAGGGTGTTGTTCCATCCAAAGGGGATCACCTTCAGCTGGCCACACCATTGTTTTCCAGTTGTTCAGTACCTGAGGGATCTCAAAGCTTGCTTTCATTTCAATCTCACTATAGTTTCTATATTCTCAAAATCTTTTGCCAGACAATCATATTTATAAGGCTTTCCTGTTTCATCTTCCCCAACACCCTCTCATCCTCTCTCCCCTCTCTTCTCTCAGTCCTGCTCTGAGCTGTGCCTGGCAGCTCCCAGCAGGGCCCTGCACCCAGGCCCTTTGCAATAAACCCCAAATTCCACCACCTGGCTGCAGAGATCTCTCATCTCCGTCCATCCCAACCATCCTATCCCCATTGCTCCTGCAGGGTACCACACTGAATCCCGTGCCACAGAGGATGTTTCCATCCCAGTGCTGCATTTTGGGGTGCTGAGCACCCCCAGCAATGCCAGGGCCATCCCAGGCAGAGTTTCCTGCGCAGGGCTGGGGCCAGCGGAGATGCCCATCCCAAAGGCAGGATGGGTTTGTTTATGGGGCAGCCTTTATCTGCCCGAGCAGCCCTCGGGGATGCGGCTCCGTCCGGGTCTGCCCTTATCGGCAGCCGCGATCGGAGGGGAATGTAAACAGCGAGGGATGGGCTGGAAATGCCGCGGCACCGGGACATCCTCACTGCGATCACCCTGCCGCTCTCATACCATGGGCAGGGGCATTCCATGGCTTAAAAAACACATTTTCTCCCCCAGCATCACTCTCACATCATGGGCAGGGGCATTTCATGGCTTATCAAATACATTTTCAACCCCAAGACCCCTCTCACACCATAGGCAGGGACATTCCATAGCTTATAAAACACATTTTCTCGCCCAGCATCACTCTCACACAGAGAGGCACTTCATGGCTTACAAAACACCTTTTCAACCCCAAGACCGCTCTCACACCAGGGGCAAGGGCATTTCATGGCTTATCAAACACATTTTCTCCCCCAGGATCGCTCTCACTCCATGGGCAGGGGCATTCCATGGCTTATAAAACACATTTTTCCCCCCAGCACCTGCCTTAGGAGTGAGCCCTTCCCCAAATCCAGCCCTGCTCAGCTCCCAGGGATCCCAAGCAGGTCAGAACAAAGGCAGTGCTGGTGGGGAGCCGACACCTCGGAGAGCACTTCTGCTCCCGATTTAGAAGGCAATAATGTGATAACTCCGCATCACATGAGGATGACAAAGGGTTTTCCAGCCCCGGGAGCTGCCGGTGGAATGGGCAGATAAAATGCCCTGGAGAGGAACACTCTGTAACCCGAGGGTGCTGGTGGGGTGGGTGGGAGAGCACCCAATGCCTTTTCCCTGCCTGCAGGGACAGGATCCCTGTCCCCTGTCCCCTGTGCTGCTGGGAGTGCCAGGAGCCAGGACATCCCTCTGGCTGTCCTGAGCAGCCCAGACCCTGCCAGGGGGCTCAGAGACCCTGGCACAGAGCCCAAAATGCCCCTGTGGGTTTGATTATGACCCTCAGAGCAAGTTATCAACCTTAGATGAAGATCTGCAAGCCATGACAAATTAAGTAGAATAATAGTGAAGCTATCACAAGGTGGAAAAGTAGATTTTGGGGTATTTAGAATGGGGATTCAGGGGGGCAATATGGAGGGATCTGGGTGTGTCCAGCCTTTCTCCTTCTTCTTTTTCTTCTTGGCCTCCATCTTCTGCTGTGATGGTGGCACTTTTAGGTTGGTTAAGAGTAGAAGCTCACTGTCTAACATAGGTGATGGGTATTGGGAAGTAATTGTAAATAATGTAAAGTAATAAATTGTAAATATTGGAAAGTAATCCTAAATACTGTAAAGTAATAAATTTTAAATATTTGAAAGTAATTGTAAATATTGTACACGTAGTTTTAAGTATGAAAAGATAACACTACACCAGGGGCAGGCAGAGTGCCTGGACTGTCCTGCTGAATGGACCTCGACAGGGCAGGAGAAAGAATTTTATAGATAAGAAACAATAAACAACCTTGAGACCGAGAAATGAAGAGCTCTGACTCATTCTTCGAGTACCAGGCTGGGAAATGAGACTTTCTAACTTTTGTCGGGGTCACTCTGAGCAGCTGAAGATCCTGACACAGGAGGGTGACAATGGGGCAGGGTGTCACCCTGACCTTCCCCAGTCCCTGACCCCACCACGGTCCATTCTCCAGCAGGAGGAGGAGGAGGAGGAAACGGCAGCGGCCGCCGCTCTGGGTTGGGGGTCACTGCTGATGTCATTCCATGCAGGAAATGTTGTTTTCCTGCCCCAGTGCCCACTAATCGATTCAGCAGCTGGCACAGGGCTGCCTGCCTGGCACCGCAGCCTGCCCGGGTCCCTGGGGGATCTTGGGGTCACCACAGCGTGCCTGGGGTCCCACAGGATCTTGGGGGGCAGGAACAGCCCTGTCCATCCCCTGGCAGGACACCGCTGCCCCAAAAAACGCTCAGCGCTCCCCGGGGACCCGCGGGATGAGTTTGGCCCCGGGCTGGGTCCGGAGCCGGGCGCGGCTGCCGAGCTCCATCTGTTGGAGCCGGGGATGCTGCGTGCTGACACTGTCAATTTATGAAAAATCCCTTCGCCAGGATTCTTCTTCTAAGAAGCTGAGAAGCATCAGGGAAAAAGGGAAATAATATTATCTCATTGCTTCTCATGTGTTTGCTGCTTTGGAATGTGGTTGGAGATTGTTGGTTGTTTGATTGGTTTCATGTGAATTGTTTTGACTTAGTGACCAGTTATGGTCAGGCTGTCAGGGCTCTGGAAGCAGGCATGAGTTTTAATTATCATTTTTTGTAGCCTTCTGTACGTATCCTTTCTCTGTTGTTTAGTATAGCTTTAGTATAGCATTCTATAATATATTATATTATATATGAGATAATAATATAATAATGTAATAATATAATAATATAATAATATAACAATATAATTATGATATGATATGATATGATATGATATGATATGATATGATATGATATGATATGATATGATATATATCATCCTTCTAAGAACACGGAGTCAGATTCTCAATTCCTCCTTCATCCTGGGGACCCCAAGAACACCACAGTGTCTCACTTCCTCTATTCTTTACTATACTTTTAGTATAGCATTCTTTAATGTAAAATAAATATATATTATATATAAAATTATATATTATATAAAGGGCTTTTTTCTAGAGGATTCCCGTGAGCAGGGTGGTGCCAAGGATGCCCGGAGGGGCTTCACGCAAGGTTTCATCCTCGGGTTCTCCACCCCCCACCACCTCAATCTTTAGATCTTTTCTTTAATAAAGTTATTATTTCCCACAGCTCCAGCCCCACCGGAGCATCCCTGGGGACACGGCGTGTGTGGGCCCCCGGCTCCTCCCGCGTTTGTCGCCGGTCCCTGGGGGGAGGCAGAGCCATTTGGGACGGGGACAGCCGGAGTCGCATCTGTCCCCAGGACCTCCCAGCGCGGCCACGGGAACGGGAGAGCACGGAGGGGCAGCGACCCCAAAAGCGGGGGGTACAGGATGGGGATGCCTCGGAGAGAAAAGGGGAGAAAATGGGAGAAAAAGGGGGGAAAGGGGGGGGGGAAAGGGGGAGAAAGCGGGGAAATGAGGAGAGATGAGGGGAAATGGGGAGGAAAGGGAAAAATGGGAGAAAAAGGGAGAAAGTGGGAGAAAAAGAGAGAGAAAGAGAGAAAAAGGGGAGAAATGGGGGAGAAAAGGGGGGAAAGGGGAGAAAAGGGGAAAAATGGGAGAAAAAGGGAGAAAGTGGGAAGAAAAGGGAGAAAGTGGGAGAAAAAGGAGGGAAAAGGGGGAAAAGGAAGGAAAAGGGGAGAAAAAGGGGAAAAATGGGAGGAAATGGGAGAAAAAGTGAGAAAAAGGGGGAAAGGGGGGGGAAATGGGAAAAAAATGGGAAAAAATGGGAGAAAATGGGAGGGAAAGGGGGGAAGGGGGAAAAAGGGGGAGAAAAAGGGAAAAAGTGGGAAAATGGGAGAAAATGGGAAAAAAAAGGGGGTCCCGCCCAGACCCCGCCCATTTAGCGGTAAGCCCCACCCCTGTCCGGGCTAAACCCCGCCCCTGCATTGCCCCAGCTCTATTTACATAACCCCGCCCTATCCCGCTAAACCCCTCCCACTCCCGCATAAGCCCCGCCCACCAGCGCCCCGCCCTGTCCCGTTCAGCGGCGGAAAGGGCGTGGCCCGGGCCGGAAGCGGCGGGCGGGAGGCGGTGGCGGGGGCAGTGGCGGTGCCGCTCCCGGTCGCGCTGCCGGTGCCGGTCCCGGTCCGGTCATGTCGGGCCGCTGCTGCCACGGGCAGACGCCCAGCCGTGACATCCCGGGCCCCGGCAAGTGCCTCGCCCTGCCCGACGGGGCCCCGCTGCCGCCCGGCGACTACAGCACTACACCGGGGGGCACCGTGTTCGGGACCACGCCGGGCGGTGAGCGCCGGGACAGCGCGGGAGGGAGGGCTCGGTTTGAACACGGTCTTGAGCGGCGGGGAGCGCTCCCGTCCTGTCCCGGGATAGGAACCGGGAGCCCCCGCCCGGTACCGGGGCTCGGTGGGGGTTTGGGGGACCGGGACAAGGGGACAGCGCCTGCCCGGGGCTCCGTGCTGGATGGGGGAGCCTCGCAGGGAGCAGCCTCGGCCTCCCCGTGGTTACTGATTAATTGTAATCTCTAATATTTGCTGTTTTCCCTGGCAGTCAGCAAAGCCTGGGGGCTTTTTTCTTCATTTCTTTATTTCCAATCCCAAACTGCTCCAAATTCTGGAAGCTCAACGCTCTGCTGCAAACACACCATGGGCTCCTTCCCTCTTTGTCTGCTGGCCAGGAGAGGAACCTCTTGTAGGGACTTGTCCTTAAGTAAAGTAATAAACTGATTTTGCCAAGGGTTCCTCTATCAGAGAGGTTTTGTGTCCCCGTCCCTCCATTTTTGGCAGTTTTGTCTCCCCATCCCTCCCTGGGGGTTCATTTTTGGCACTTTGGTCCCCAGAGAAGCAGCCCCAGCTCCAGGTGGTGGCACAGAGTCAGTTTGAGGGGTTCCAGCAGCCTCTGCTGCCCCTGAGCCGAGTTTTGGGGTGATTTTGGGATTTATTTTTTTCCCCCACACCTTGTAGGATCTCCCCCCTGCATCCCTGTCCGGATGGGCGCAAGCACCAGGAATGGTGAAGCCAGAACTGAACTTGTTGTCAACTTCTGTTAGAAAGAACAAACCGTGGGAGGGCATGGAGGGGTTGTTGTCCCGCAGGATTTCAGGGGTTAAATCGCGAGGGGAGAAGGGGAAGTGACACTGCTGACTCACGGGGCCGGTGTGTGCACAACAGCCGGGTTTGGGGTTGTTTTGGTCGTGTTTGGGGTTGTTTTGGTCGTGTTTGGGGTTGTTTTGGTCGTGTTTTCCCTCCTCTGGAAGCAGCGAATCGCTGAAGGCTCCAGCAGCACCTGCAGGAGCCTTCCCCAGCCGTGAGTAACGCGGCAGAAATGAAACTGGAATGAAATGAAATGAAATGAGCAATTAGCACAGCAAAAATGAAATGAGCAATTAGCGAGACAGAAAGAAATGAAATGAGCAATTAGCAGCGTGCAGTAATGAGCCCTCCGGGGCTGGCAGCCCTTTGTCTCCTGGGTGTTTTAGCAGGAGGAGAAGCTGGGCTGTGTTTGTGGCCGGGGTGTGCCCACCTGGCAGTGCCCGGGGCTGTCCCTGCCCCGTGTTGGGGACATTGTGTTGGGGACACCGTGTGCTGCCCGGCCCTGCTGGGTGCTGAAGGGAGAGAGGGCTCAGAGCTGCTGGAGGACAGACAGACGGGGCTGTGTGTCTGCCCTGTGAGGCTGCAGGGGGCAGAGCATCCGTGGGGTGTGGATTTTGCTAAACACACCCTGGCAGCACCCAGAGCTGTGGGGAATGAGGCTCTGGGTGGGTGCAGGAGCCTCTTGGTGGCCATGACAGCCTGCCCAGGGTGTCCTGTCCTGCTCAGGGTGTCCTGTCCTGCTCCATCTGGGTGTCCTGTCCTGCCCAGGGTGTCCTGTCCTGCTCCATCTGGGTGTCCTGTCCTGCTCCATCTGAGTGTCCTGTCCTGCTCAGGGTGTCCTGTCCTGCTCCATCTGAATGTCCTGTCCTGCCCAGGGTGTCCTGCCCTGCCCAGGGTGTCCTGTCCTGCTCCATCTGAGTGACCTGTCCTGCCCAGGGTGTCCTGCTCCATCTGGGTGTCCTGCCCTGCCCAGGGTGTCCTGCCCTGCCCAAGGTGTCCTGTCCTGCCCAGGGTTTCCTGTCCTGCCCAGGGTGTCCTGCTCCATCTGGGTGTCCTGTCCTGCTCCATCTGAGTGTCCTGTCCTGCTCCATCTGGATGTCCTGTCCTGCTCAGTGTGTCCTGTCCTGCTCAGTGTGTCCTGTCCTCAGTGTGTCCTGTCCTGCCCAGGGTGTCCTGTCCTGCTCCATCTGAGTGTCCTGCCCTGCTCCAGCTGAATGTCCTACCCTGCCCAGGGTGTCCTGTCCTGCTCCTCCTGGCCACATCCCCCTGCCTTTCAGGAGCTCTGGGCACGAGGCTGTTGGAGGAAGGTGGAAGCTCCCAGTGCTGGTACAGAGCTGCAGTTCCAGGAATCCCTGTCCTCTCCTCCTGGAGCTTCCCAGGAATTCCACACCCCCTCTCCCAGCCAGCTAAATGTAGGGATGGATCCTCCTCCTGAAAGGACTGGAGTTCAGAATCACCAGTGAAAAGTTTTTCTGGTGTTTTGAGAACTCCCTGGCAGAGCTCCATAGGAACACAGCTGCTGGACGTGTTGTTTTATGGATTTATTGTATATTTACAGTGTTCAAACCAAAGGGAGCTGGTTGTTCCAGGACAGATGGTGGCAGGAGCTGTTTGCCCACACTTGTGTACTTTAGTTAACACTTTTGGGGAGGGCACAAGGACAAACCCCTTTCCCTGTGGCTGGAACAGGAGCAGAGCAGGACACAGCTGATCCAGAGGGGGAAGCAAACACTGTTTTCCAGCCCTTGCTGGCTTAAGGCTGTGTGGGCTGTTTGGAGGGATCCCTTTTCTGCCTGTGGTTTTTGAGCACTTTCCATGAAATTCCTTTATAAGGAACAGGGTGTTCAGTGCTGTTCCTAGAAATCTGGAAAGCTGGAGCTGGCTGGTTCCTGGTTAAGCTTTGGAGCATTAACCATCTGTGTAAGGCCTGAGCAAGGTGTGTGGAAGTGCTGCTGTGCCAGGGGAAGTGTCCATGCAGGAATTCCACCTGTCCACCTGCAGCTTTCAGCCCTGTTTCTGGCCATGAGTGGGAATTAAATTCAATTTTCTGTTTGCTCTGTGGGCTGGTGTGACCTTGGGCAAGGTGGAAGGGCTGGATCTGCTGCTTTCAGCCCTTCCTGGGGTTTGGAGCCCTGTGCTGCCTCTGATGTGTCACCTTTAGTGTCAATGCACCCAAAATTCTGGAAACTGAAGTGCTGCATCACATTTATCACTTAAATACCCAATCCCTGAGCATTTTGGGCTGTAAGGGGCTTTAAAAATGATGGAGTGCTGAGCGTGTGCTGTCCCCCCAGGTACCAGGATTATTTATGACAGGAAGTTTTTGATGGAATGCCGCAATTCCCCGGGTGCCAAAACCCCTCCCTCCGACCTTCCCGACATTCCAGGAGTCACCAGCCCCAGCGTGGAGGAGCTGAAGGTGGAAAACCACCACGTGCAGAGCTGTGAGGAGAAAGTGAGCACAGGTGAGTGCAGGCAGCAGAGCCCAGACTGCCTCTGAGGGGCTCTGCTGGTTCCTAGAAGTTCCAGAGCTGGAATAGAGCCAGGAAATTCCCAGGAGATTCTCCAGAAACTTCTTGGAAAGTCTCAGTGGGCTCAGTGTCACAGGGTTTTGCAGTTGTTTGATCCTCAGCAACGTGACTTTTGCAGTTTTGAGGTGTCATTTCATAGGATTCCCATTAATTCAGCATTTGGGAAGCTCTGCTGGTTCTTAGAAGTTCCACAGCTGGAATGGAGCCAGGAAATTCTCCAGAAACTTCTTGGAAAGGCTCAGTGGGCTCAGTGTCACAGGGTAGCAAGGGTCTCACCATTGTTTGATCCTGCTGTGGTTCCCAGCAAAGTGACTTTGATATGATTCCCATTAATTCAGCCTTTGGGAAGCTCTGCTGGTTCCTAAAAGTTCCACAGCTGGAATGGAGCCAGGAAATTCCCAGGAAATTCTCCAGAAACTTCTTGGAAAGGCTCAGTGGGCTCAGTGTCACAGGGTTTTGCAGTTGTTTGATCCTGCTGTGGTCCCCAGCAAGGTGACTTTGATAGGATTCCCATTAATTCAGCCTTTGGGAAGCTCTGCTGGTTCCTAGAAGTTCCACAGCTGGAATGGAGCCAGGAAATTCTCCTGAAAGTTCTTGGAAAGTCTCAGTGGGCTCAGTGTCACAGGGTTTTGCAGTTGTTTGATCCCCAGCAACGTGACTTTTGCAGTTTTGGGGTGTCATTTGATAGGATTCCCATTAATTCAGCCTTTGGGAAGCTGCTGCTGGGTTGGGAGCCCTGTGGAGAGCAGAGGAGCAGCTGCTGCTGCCTCTCCCTGAGCTGGGCTGTGCTGCAGCTGCTGGAGGTTCAAGTTACAATTCAGAGCAGGATTTACTTGGGTTTTTAATATCAGCCTGAGTGGTAAATTCCTCCTGCCTGGTTCTGACCCTGTTTTGTGACAGGGACACTTCTCTGAGGCCCTGCTGCAGCAACACAAGCCAATGTTGCCTTCAAAAATTGTTCTTAAAATTATTTGAGGTTATTTCTCGTTGCAACCTGAACCTACCAAGTGCAAGTATTTACCTCCTCTCTCTAAAAATGAAGATCCAAAGGCTCTTGTTGTGTGCTTGCTGCAATGAAAACCTTTCCAGAGTCAGGATTGCCTCGTGCTGTGCCCCTGAAATGCTGGGCTGTGGTTCTGAGAATTCCTGTCCTCAGGAGCAGCTCCTGGCTGTCAGGCTGGTGTGAAATGTGCCTGGCTGGGTTCTGTCCTCAGAGTGGTTCTTTCCATTCCTTGTTACAAGAATTGATTATTTAAAGGGCATTTTCTGTGTCTGAGGGAGATCCCCAGCAGTGACACCTTTGGCACAGCTTCACAAGATGATTTTCACACCAACCCTGCTGCCTGAATGCAGCTTTTCAACCCAAACCACCCCATTTCTGTAGCACAGCTGCCAGCCACTCCTTCCCTGAAACCTTTGCTGTTTAATGTGGAATTTTGGGGCCTCACCTGTGGTTTTTGTCCCTCCCAGCAGGTGAGGAAGAGCAGTTTGACATGGACATCTAACACACCTGCCTGGAGTGATGCAGTGAAGCAGCAGGACTTGTCTGGAGGATTTTCACCAGCCAGGCTTGCAGCAGCCATGCCTTGAGTGCCTTCCTGCTCTGGGAAAGGCAGATTCCCTCAGGAGAGCAGAGTTTGTCCTGTTCCAGGAGCCAGGCCAGGGGTGCTGCAGCAGAAACTCTCCCCCACCTTGGCTTTGGTTCCAGTTTTATGCTTTTTGTTAATCATTTTAATACTGTAACAGTAACGGAAATGCAATATAAGGGAGAAATAAAAATCTCGTGGAGTCTCCTGGTGTGGAGATGAATGCAATAAATCTGATTTCTGTGCCTTATTTCAGCAAGAAGCTGCCAACCTGAGGGGTTAAATGGTGCTGCTGGGGCTGGGCCAAGCATCCCTGGTCAGTCTTGGTGTGCTAAATCTGCCCCAAAACAGAAATAAAACTGTCCCCTGAGTGCTTCCAGAAGGATCTGACACATAATACTGTATCAGTAACAGAAATGCAATATAAGGCAGAAATAAAAATCACGTGCTGATGTGGAGATGGATGCAATAAATGTGATTTCTGTGCCTTATTTCAGCAACAAACTGCCAACCTGAGGGGTTCAACTGTGCCCTCTATGCCAATGGGGCTGGGCCAGGCATCCCTGGTCAATTTTGGTGTGCCAAATCTGCCCCAAAACAGAAATAAAACTGTCCCAAGTGCTTCCAGAAGGAACTGCCACATAATACTGTAACAGTAATGAAATGCAATATAAGGCAGAAATAAAAATCACGTGCTGGTGTGGAGATGAATGCAATAAATGTGATTTCTGTGCCTTATTTCAGCAAGAAACTGCCAACCTGAGGGGTTCAGCTGTGCCCTCTGTGCTGCTGGGGCTGGGCCAGGCATCCCTGGTCCTTGGGGAGTTTTATTGTGCCAAATCTGCCCCAGAATAGCGACAAAACTGTCCCTGAGTGCTTCCAGAAGGATCTGTCACATAATACTGTATCAGTAACAGAGATGCAATATAAGGCAGAAATAAAAATCATGTGCAGGTGTGGAGATGAATGCAATAAATGTGATTTCTGTGCCTTATTTCAGCAAGAAACTGCCAACCTGAGGGGTTCAACTGTGCCCTCTGTGCTGCTGGGGCTGGGCCAAGCATCCCTGGTCAGTTTTGGTGTGCCAAATCTGCCCCAGAACAGAGACAAAACTGTTCCAAGTGCTTCCAGAAGGTTCTGTCACGTAATACTGTAACAGAGATGCAATATAAGGCAGAAATAAAAATCATGTACAGGTGTGGAGATGAATGCAATAAATGTGATTTCTGTGCCTTATTTCAGCAAGAAGCTGCCAGCCTGAGGGGTTCAACTGTGCCCTCTGTGCCAATGGGGCTGGGCCAGGCATCCCTGGTCAATTTTGGTGTGCCAAATCTGCCCCAAAACAGAAATAAAACTGTCCCAAGTGCTTCCAGAAGGATCTGTCACATAATACTGTAACAAAGATGGAAATGCAATATAAGGCAGAAATAAAAATCACGTGCAAGTGTGGAGATGAATGCAATAAATGTGAGTTCTGTGCCTTATTTCAGCAAGAAACTGCCAACCTGAGGGGTTCAACTGTGCCCTCTGTGCTGCTGGGGCTGGGCCAAGCATCCCTGGTCCTTGGGGGAGTTTTATTGTGCCAAATCTGCCCCAGGACAGAGACAAAACTGTCCCTGAGTGCTTCCAGAAGGTTCTGTCACCGTTTGTGTTCAGTGCCTGGCTGAGCTGCAGGTGGGGATGTTTGGGCTCAGTTCAGCTGGAGGCTCTTGGAGGGCTCAGCTCCCTCCAGCTTTGCCCCTGCAATTCTTTGTTTCTGGCTTGTGCCAGCCTGGGTTTGTGATCCACAGTGGGATTTCCCTGCTGCTTTACCCTTGCTTCTCTTTTTTATCCTGTGGTGGGCAGGGAGAAGAGCTTTGGGGAAGAGGTTTAGAAATAAAATCAGTCTGGATTTGAGAGGGGAATTTTCATCAGAGAAATTAATAAATTAATTTAAAAATTAATAAATTTAAAATAATTTTAATTAATTTTGCTGTGGGAGGGTCTAGTTTGGGTCCCCAGAGCAAATATCTTCATTTTTAGCCTCTGTGATGTTTGATAAATACAGTCTGGACATCTATCAAACCTCACAGAGTCTGTAAAATATTTCTGTGTTACTGCTGGGGGTGGAGGCACCTCACAGGAGGAGAATCCTGAACTTCAGACTTCCCAAACCACAGGGAGTGTCTGTGCACACCAGCTTGGGCAGATAGCATTTAAATATCTGCTAATGATGCTCAGTGGTGACATTATGATATGCAAACCCTCAATAATGAGTAACAGAACAAAGCAATTGCTGCAGATAAACCTGCATTTCTCGAAGATAAGATTGAAGGCTTTCTCTGAAACCTTAATGGGAACAAATCCAAATTTTATTGCCCTCAGGTGTGACTTTATCAGTCTCAGCTGCACCAGTTCGGTTCTGAGGATGGTTTAGAGAGGAGCTGCTGCAGCTGGGACTGACTTTTTTCTGTTCTAAATTGGTTTTGGTTTAAAATAGCACTGCTGGGCTGTGCTGCAGCTGCAGTTTTAGGAAAACTTTCTGTGTTGATGGTAATTTCCCCAAAGTTCCCCCACTGCAGGGAGACTGAACTAGCCCTGAGAGGCTGGGGAGGCCCTGCAGGGACAAATCCCTGTGCTTGTGCTGGGGATTCTCCTGCTGGCCCAGCCCAAATGAGGAATTCCCACTCTGCTGTGGGTTTGTCTGGGTGTCACCTCCCTGTCCTGTGTGTCTGGGCAGTGTCCTTGTGTCACCCAGGGCTGTGGGTTTGGGGGGACACACGATGCTGGTGATGCTGGGATACCCTGAGGTGCCACCCCAAGCTGCACATCCAGACAGGTTTGGGACCCCCAAGGTGCTGAGGGCTGCACATCCAGGAAGTTTTGGGATTCCCCAAGGTGCCATCCCAAACTGCACATCCACATAATTTTGGGACCCCCAAGCTGCACATCAAGGCTGGTTTGGGATCCCCCAAGCTGCACATTCAAGCAATTTTGGGATCCCCTTATGGACCACCCCAAGGTGCACATCCAGACAGGTTTGGGATCCCTCAAGCTGCACATCCAGGCAATTTTGGGACCCCCAAGCTGCACATCCAGGCAGGTTTGGGATCCCTCAAGCTGCACATCCAGGCAGGTTTGGGATCCCTTAAGGTACCACCCCAAGCTGCACATCCAGGTAATTTTAGGATCTCCTGATGTGCCATCCCAAGCTGCACATCCAGGCTGGTTTGGGATCCCCCAAACTGAGGGCTGCACATCCAGGCACTTTTGGGATCCCCCAAGCTGCACATCCAGGCAGGTTTGGGATCCCTCAAGCTGCACATCCAGGCAATTTTAGGATCCCTGAGGTGCCACCCCAAGCTGCACATCCAGACAGGTTTGGGATCCCCCAAGGTGCCATCCCAAGCTGCACATTCAGGCAGTTTTGGGATCCCTCAAGCTGCACATCCAGGCAGGTTTGGGATCCCTAAAGTGCCATCCCAACCTCCATAACCAGGCAGTTCTGGGGTCCCTCAAGCTGCACATCCAGGCAGTTTTGGGTTCCCCCAAACTGAGGGCTGCACATCCAGGAAGGTTTGGGATCCTCCCAGGTGCCATCCCAAGCTGCACATCCAGATAGGTTTGGGATCTCCCAAGCAGCACATCCAGACAGGTTTAGAATCCCCTCGGGTGCCCATCCAGGCAATTTTGGGATCCCCTCGGTGCCACCCCAAGCTGCACATCCCATCCAGGCAGTTTTGGGATCCCCCAAGCTGAGGTCTGCATGTCCAGGCACTTTTGGGATCCCCCAAGATGCCATCCCTGCACATCCAGGCACTTTTGGGGAGAAATGAGCTGATTTCAGCCTCGGCCAGCCATGGCTGTTGGAGTTGGGCTTTGGTGCTGGTACAGAAGTGGCTGCCTGGTTTTTGGGGGTGTCAGGTATTGCAGGTAATGCTCTTAAATGCCATTCCTGCCACCTGCAGGAGAGCTAACACGTGCTGGAGGTGTTAATGCTTTGTCTGTGTCCCGGCAGCTTTGGCAGCTTTGCATCGGTATCTGCAGCTTATGCAGATGGGGGAGCATCAAAGCACCAGGTGCCTCTGGCAGAGGGAGGGAGAAAACCCTGTGAAACACCTGGCCAGGTGTCACCGGGGTCCTGCTGGGTGCTGGGTGCAGGCCCTGGGGCCATGGGTGCATGGGATGGTTGTGGGGGCAGAGAGAGCCTGAGCAAAATCCTGATGTGATGAGGGGATGAAGGGATGTGCACATCTGCTCTGGGATGGTTTTGGAGCACAGAGAGGCTGACCAAAGCCCCAAGGGGATGAGGAGATGTGCACATCTGCTCTGGGATGGTTTTGGGGCACAAAGAGCCTGACCAAAGCCCCAAGGGGATGAGGGGATGTGCACATCTGCTCTGGGATGGTTTTGGGGCACAAAGAGCCTGACCAAAGCCCCAAGGGGATGAGGGGATGTGCACATCTGCTCTGGGATCCTTTTGGGGGCACAGAGAGCCTGACCAAAGCCCTGATGTGATAAGGGGATGAGAGGATGTGCACATCTTCTCTGGGATCCTTTTGGGGCACAGAGAACCTGACCAAAGCCCCGATGAGATGAAGGGATGTGCACATCTGCTCTTGGATCCTTTTGGGGCACAAAGAGCCTGACCAAAGCCCCAATGTAAGGAGGTGATGTTATCACAACATGATAATAAGAGATATTAAATGCTTCATATTTATTCCTATTTATTCAAGCATGGAAGTGTACAGTATGGTAACCAAAAGTTACTCAAATTACAACATGATAATAAGAGATATTAGATGCTTCATATTTATTCCTATTTATTCAAGCATGGAAGTGTACAGTATGGCAACTAAAAATTACTCAAATGACAACATGATAATAAGACATATTAAATGCTTCATATTTATTCATATTAATATTTATTCAAGCATGGAAGTGTACACTATGGTAACCAAAAATTACTCAAATAAATATATGTCATGTCCCTCAGAGACATTTTTTTGTTAAAAGTTGTCCCAATAGCAACGCCTTTCCTTATTTCTAGTTTTTTTTTTTTTTTTATTAAATCTTTGCTTACTGATCTCAAAAAAGCTCATCAATTCAGTTCCATTTTGCACAGGGCACATCTGCTCTGCTGCAATATGTCCCAAGCCCATCCCTTAAACCTTTCCACCCGTGGTGTGGGACCAAGTGGTCTCAGCATTCCATCTCTCAGGTCCTTCACCCTTCATCCCTCCCTTTCCCCTCACACCCCCAGCTGCTGCATCCTCCAGCCACACGGTTTGGGGCACATGTCCCTCATGGATTCACATTTAGAGCCCTGCCAGGAGCAGCTCAGCATCCCAGAGCACATCCCTGCTTCCCCAGGCTCTGTTCCCCACCCAACACTTGCTCTCCCAGGCTCAGGAGCTGCTTTTTGCAGGGGCTGAGCCCTGTTGTGCACAGTGGGAGGGATGGAGGCAGTCGTGGGTGGCTGAGGCACAGCTGGGATGCTCCGGGGAGGTCCAGGCACAAGTTGGCTTTGTCCTTGCATTTCCCATCCCAGCCCCTTTTTGTCTCAAGCAGGCAGAGCAGCACACGCGGTGTCCCTGTGTCCCGTGTCCCTCTGTCCCAGCCACGGGACAAACGCCACCTGCCTGCCCCAGCTTTAATGCACCATTTGTACAAATACCACCCTCGCTCTGTTTGTTCTCACTCCTTCCTTTTTATGTGTCCAAAGTAATCCGTGCTGGCCGAGCCAGCCCTCCCCAGAGCACAAACCTGCCCGTTCCCCCACCCTGGGATGCTGAAGGCTCCTGGACAGGACTGGGGTTGTCCCCCCACTTTATTGTCCTCGTGTCTGTGCTCCTGTGTCCCCCAGCCGATGTAGATTGGGGCAGGAGCAGGGCCAGAGCTCTCCCTGCTCAGGTCAGGTCCCCCCTCCCATCCCGAGCCTGGCAGATCCTTTCCTAACCCCGACTTTATTGTCATTGTCCCTCACTTTGATGTTTTCCTTACAGCCCTGGAATCCCAGCCTTTATTTTTCCACCCTGCTCTTCCCAGGGAACGGCTGCTGCCTCCCCCTGCCCCGCCACAACTTTTTGAAGCCTCTGCTGGATTCCAGGCAGGCGTGATGGAGGGGCAGAGATGGCAGAGATACAGCAGGGGCAGAGATGGCAGAGATGAGATACAGCACCCGATGGAGGGGCAGAGATGGCAGAGACACAGAACCCGGCGGGGCAGGGGTCCCGGGGGGCGTTCGGGGGCTGAATCCTGCTTTAGAACCCTCTGCGAGCAGCAAAACCGCGCAGAAAGAGGCAAAACGCTGTAATTTTACATCCCCCGGGTTCCCGCTTTGCCTCCTGCCGGGGGTCAGCCCCGCGCCCCCGGCCCACCCTTGACAGCTCCTGCAAATGACCCTCTAATGACGGGATGGTGGCGGTGTGAAAGCTCTTGGAATATGGAAGCGGCTCCGGGGAGGGCTCGCTGAGCGGGGGAGCAGCAGACACGCTTTGTTTATCCGCCGCCCGGGATGTGGATTGGGGATAATCAGCCCGGGCTGGGATGTGGAATGGGGGCTGCTGCTCCCAGGAGGGGCGGGCTGGGGATGGCCCAGGGCCACCAGGGCCATCAGGGCCACCAGGGCCATCAGGGCCACCAGGGCCATCAGGGCCACCAGGGCTTGGGGTCCCGCCCGTCCCCTCTGCTGCGCGGGGGTCTCCAGGCGTGAGTCGTGTCCCCGTCCAGCCGTGAGCCTGGGGGTCCCGGGGCTGCCAAACCCGGACTAATCCCCCCTCCCCAGGGCTGCCAAACACGGCCAAACGCGGACTGATCCGTTCGGCCAAACCCGGACTGATGCGCCCCTCCCCAGAGTTGCCAAACCCGGACTACTATCAATTTGACCAAACCTGGACTGATCCGTTCAGCCAACCGACTGGACTGAATCAATTCGGTTCAAACCCGGATCTGATTCCCCCTCCCGGAAGAGCTGGCCAACCCCGGAACTATCTAATTTCGGTCAAACCTGGACTCGTTCCCCCCTCCCCGGGGCTGCCAAACCCGGCCAAACCCGGCTTGATCAATTCAGTCAAACCCGGACTGATCAATTCAGTCAAACCCGGACTGATCAATTCAGTCAAACCCGGACTGCATTCTCCCTCCCCGCGGCTGCCATGCAGGAGGACACGCTCACCCCGGAGAGAGAGCTCTTCACCCCGGCATCGCCCCCAGCCCCAGCATCGCCCCCAGCCCCAGCATCGCCCCCAGCCCCAGCACCCTCTGGACGGTGCCTGCACCACACGGCTCAGAATTCCCTGCTCTTACAGGGCACGGCCCAGCCCTTATCTCCAAGGGGTAAATAAAGGAGGAAAATCCCTTCAGCCTCCCCTTCCATGCCTGCAGGTGCCTCCCTTGCTCTTGAGCAACCCCTCAAGAGTGGGAACAGCTTCGTGCTTATCTCAGGTGAGATTTGGAGCTTTCCAGCATCTCTTGAACCCCTCACTCTGGTAGTTCCAGAGCTCACCTGCTCTCAGAGCAGGGAGAAGCTGTGGGTGCAACAGAGGAGACACAGAGAAGGGGACACTCACATCTTGGCTTGCCATCAACAGCAAGAATCAGCAGAACCCAATGGGTATTTTTAATAGATATAATTTATTGGTGAATTGTACAGCTGTGACCTTTTCACTACCAGCCCGTCCAGTGAGGGGGAAAAGGCTCGAGCAGAGCTGTGGTTACTTGTTTGTAACATCTGCCCAGCTGGATCTGCCAGCTGGGGCTCTGGACATTGGCCAATACATTCACTTGTCTGAGTTGTCATAGAAATGTGACAGTTTTAATAGAAATATAATAAAATTCTTGAAAGAAATGCTTAAACCCCAGGGCAGATTGAAAACCCCAGTGGTGTGTATGCTCAGCATGGCCAGACCCTGGAGCTGCAGGCTCCTGAGAACCTCAGGCTCCTGGTGATTCCCACGGCTGGGAAAAGCAGCATTGCCTGAGCTGTGCCATGGCAGGGAGCCGTGCCCATCCTGCACCTCAGCTCCTGCCTCTGTCCCACACAGGGCACCCTCCAGCCCCTTGGTAAACACGGGCTGCAGCCACAGGGAGGTTCCTGGTGGCTTTTTCCACGTGGAGCCTGGATCCAGCCAGGCACTGTGGCCATGCAGACCCGCCGGGCACCCTCTCCTCCCCAGCTCCTGTGCCAGCCAGGGCTGTGCCAGCTTCAGGGACACCCTGCTGCTCCGTGCAGTGCCCATGGGTCCTCGGGGCACTTCTGTGCACCTTCCTGGCGGGCACGGGGTGCCTCAGTTGCAGCCACACTCCTCAATGATCATGTCCTCGTGGTGGCGGACAACGATCTCGCCCCTCTCGTAGTAGAGCATGGAGAGGGGGCTCATCTTCACCGGGGAGCAGGCGGGACACGGCACCAGGTTGGGCTTGTAGAGCTGCAGCAGACTCTGTGGGAGACACGGGAAGGGCAGAACATGCCCCTGCTGGGGCGTGGGGGATGCGGGGGATGCGGGGGATGTTGGGGGCAGCATCTTCTTACCTGGATGTAGGCGTGGTTGGTGGGCTTGAATGTCTCATCCACGGGCGAGGGGCACAGCCCCTCACAGCGGTAAGCGTTGTACTTCTTGGGGTACACGATCCAGCTGCCCCAGCCCGTCTGCTCGAAATCCACCATCATGTCCACCCTGCGGCACAGCGGCCGGCCCTGCTCGCGGCCCTGCTCCCGCGGGGCGCTGGCTTTGATGCGCTGCCTCTCCATCCTGTTCCTGCGCTGCCGCCGCGCCCCCCGCGCCCCTCCAGCCGCTCTCCCGCATGATGTACTTGGAGGTCTCCGCCGTCCTGATGAGGCTGTGCTCCCCTGGAGACTTGTCCTTGGAGAAGACGAGCAGCAGGACGCTGTCTGCCACGTCCCCGGTGTCCCCCGGTGCGGCGGAGGCGGCCGAGCCGTTCATCTCCCACCGGCTCTGCTGCCCGGCGGGCATGGCTTGGTGCAGCCAGCCCCGCAGCAGGTTGGTGACCTCAAAGACTTTCCAGGAGGCCTGGGTGGCAGAGGGGGTGCCAGTCACGGTGCCCAGGAAGAGCTGGTGGGTGCAGGAGCCGTCCGGGCGGCACCTGCGGCGCTGGCTGTGGTAGATGTCCAGGGAGGCGTTGTGGGCACGGGAGAGGCCGGGCAGGCGGACACGGAGCTGAGCCAGACTGACCTCCTGGCTGCTGGACAGCGAGGACATGTCGAAAGAGAGCGACCAGCGGGAGCCGTTCTGCAGGGAGCCTGAAAGGCAAGGGCACGGTGAGGGGAGCGGTGCCAGGTGCCCCCGCCTGCTGCCGGGGACAGCCCCGCTATGAGAGCCTGAGGGTCGAGAGAAAGCAGCTGGATCCACCTGAGAGGCAGACAGAGACTCAGGCAGGACTGGGATGCCCGGGACAATGAGGATCGATCCCTGGGCAGGGATGCACGGGGATGGCGCTGGTCCCAGGACAGGGACAGCGGCAATCCCGGGAAGAGGGACGGTGCTGATCCCGGGGACGGGGTCGCCCGGGAACGATGCCGGTCCCAGGACAGGGATGCTCAGGGACGGTGCCGGTCCTGGGAATAGTGCGGGTCCCAGGACAGGGATGCTCAGGGACGGTGCCGGTCCTGGGAATAGTGCGGGTCCCAGGACAGGGATGCTCAGGGACGGTGCCGGTCCCAGGACAGGGAGGCTCAGGGACAGCGGCAATCCCGGGAAAAGGGACGGTGCTCCCGGGGACAGGATCACCCGGGAACGGTGCCGGTCCTAGGAATAGTGCGGGTCCGGGACAGGGAAGCTCAGGGACGGTGCCGGTCCCAGGACGGGGATGCCCGCGGCCCCACTCACCGTGCGGGGAGAGGCTGAGAGCGGCGGCGGCGGCGGCGCGGAGCGGGGCGGGAGGGGCGCGGAGCAGCTGCAGCATCAGCGGGGGACAGCGCGGCGGGGCACGGGCCGGGGCGAGGGTCGGTGCCCAGGTGAGTGGCCGGGGGGACGCTCCGGTCGGTGCCCAGGTGAGCGATGCCCGGGGGGACGCTCCGGTCGGTGCCCAGGTGAGTGCCCGGGTGGGAGCGCAGCCCAGGCGGAGCAGGGCGAAGGCGCAGAGCGCCAGCGCGGGCACGGAGCGGAGCGGGACCCGCATGTCTGCCCGGGCCACCCGCAGCCGCCCTATTTGTACAGCGGCCCCGAGCGCCGCCCGGGCGGCCCCGGCACCCCCCTCCCCGACAGCCCCCTCCCCTCTTCTCCCCGTCCCTCTTCCCATCCCTCCGTCCCTATCTCTGTGCTCCCTCCCCTCCGCCCTCATCTACCTCCCGGCCATCCCTCCCCGTTCCCTTGCCCTCGTTCCCCGCCCTACTCTTTCTCCGTCTATCCTTCTCCCCATCCTTCCCCCGCTGCCTCCAGCCTTCATCCATCCATCCATCCATCCATCCATCCATCCATCCATCCATCCATCCATCCATCCTCCATCCATCCATCCATCCATCCATCCATCCTTCTTGCCTCATCTCTGCATTCCTCCAGTTGTCTTTCTCCCCATCCGTCTGTCCCTCTGTCCCCACCACCCCTCTCTATCCCTCTGTCCCTATGGCCGGGGGTTGGGGGAGGCCATCCCCGTTTTGTGCGATGCCACCGCTGTCCCCAGAGCCCGGGACGAGTGGCCGGGCACATCCCCAGCCCGGTCAGTCCCGCCGCGCCCCTTCGCAAGAGGAGCAGCACCGGGAGCACCCGGGGCACCCAATCTCCGAGGCAGGGGCACCCAGAGTTGCCACACTCGTCCTTCCCTGGGAGAAAGACGCCTCATTCCCCCCTCGGGGTACCGGGACCCGCTCCCGGTTCATCCCCCGCTGTCAGCCCTGCGCCCGTGACGTCACGGTCAGTGCAGGGTGACGTCACGCCCGCCCGCGGCGCGCTCCCGGCGGTCACCAGCAGGGGGCGCCTCCAGGCGCTCCAAGTCTCGCGAGATCCCCGCGCTTCTCGCGGCAGCGGCGCGAACATGGCGGCGGCAGCGGCGGCTGAGGGCGCCGAGCCCCCCCGGAGCCACCCCCGGCTCCGGAGCCCCCGGCCCCGCCAGAGCCGCCCGCCACCGACGCCGAGACCGGGTATGTCCCTCTCTGCGCGGGGCCGTGGGGGCCGTAGGGCCTTGGCGGGACCGGTCCCCGTTACCATGGGAACGCGGATGGAGGTCTCGGCCCTTCGGGGCTCTCTCAGCCCAAGTCCCGCCAGGCCCCGGGTCCCGGCCCTCCGGGGCTCTCTCGGCCCCCGGGTCCCGGCCATGCCCCGGAGCGCCGGTGCAGGCTCCACTCTGATCTCTGTGCCCTGGCAGGGGGGACGCCGCCATGGTCGATGCCAGCGCGGCCCTGGAGACCGAGTCGGCCAACGGGAAGGAGCCGCTGGTAGGTGCCGGTGCCGTGGGCACGGAGGGGTTGGTGCAGCCAGGGAGGAGCATCCCTTAACGCCAGCTGGGGATTTTCTTCCTTTGCTTCCTTAAAGGATTATTTTGGAAGTTAAATCTCCAGCCGTGTGGCTCATCCTCACGAGTGGAGTATACAAAACAGCTCCAGGCTGCTCGCAGCAGGGCTGTGGGTTAGGGGAAAGGATTTATTCCCTCTCAGATTCCTGCCTGCTCGTGGGCACTGTTGGATTCCTGGCTCTTCTCCACTTCCAGGACGCTGCCGGGGATGGCGCTGAAGCCATGGATGCCCAGGGGGGCTCGGGGGACGAGGAGAACGCTCGGCAGCTGGGCGAGATCGAGCTGCAGTGTGGCATCTGCACCAAGTGGTTCACAGCTGACACCTTCGGCATCGACACCACGTAGGTGATGGCTGGGAGGGCCAGCACGGGGCTTTAAAATGGAGTGTTTGGAGTCTGAGCTCCCAAGGACCTGCCCGTGTCCTTGAGCACTTGGGAACTGGTATTTGTGTTGTGTAAATAAAGTTTTGTCCATGATAAAGGCACCTCCATGAAATACCACTGAGCCTGTTAGCTGTCTGTGCTTTTAGGGAGGGAAGGAATACTTGGGTTTTAAGCTGGAATAATTACTTTCTTAACCCAGTGTAGTAAAGAATAATTAATTTTCTTTCACTCCAGGAAGAACATTGAGGAGCTGGAGTGTGTCCAGGGAAGGGAATGGAGCTGGGACGGGGCTGGAGCACCAGGAGTGGCTGAGGGAGCTGGGAAAGGGCTCAGCTTGGAGAAAAGGAGGCTCAGAGGGGCCCTTGTGGGTCTGCACAACTCCTGACAGGACGGGACAGCCAGGGGGGTTGGGCTCTGCTCCCAGGGAACAGGGACAGGACAAGGAGAGGTGTCCAAGGAAGGGCTGGAGGTGGCACTGAGTGCTCTGGGCTGGGGACAAGGTGGGGATCAGGCACAGACTGAACTCAGTGGTCTCAGAGGGCCTTTCCAACCTCACAAATTGTGGAATTCTTGAACCTGATGCAATAATTACACTGTACCCAGCCCTAACAAAGCTGATTTCCCCCTAGGTCGTGTCTGCCTTTCATGACCAACTACAGCTTCCACTGCAATGTGTGCCACCACAGTGGGAACACCTATTTCCTGAGGAAACAAGCAAGTGAGTTTGGGAACAGCTCCTTGGGAGATGTTCTGTGCAGGATCATCCTGGAGGGTTGGTTTTATCTGAAATCAGTGGGTGGGCTCTCCTGAGACTTGTGGAAAATGACCCAAAATCTCATATTTACAACCGTGTGTGGCTCCTTCTAAAAATGTTTTGCTGCTGATTTATGGAGGTGGTTGGGAGGGCTGAGTCAGGACAGAATTTGGGAAGTTTTGCAGCTTTCTCAGGGTGATCACTGTGTCTGTGTGTCTGATTTTCCCCCAAGTGTAATTGGAGTGTTTTGTTTCTCAGATCTGAAGGAAATGTGCCTTAGTGCTCTGGCCAACCTGACGTGGCAGTCGAGGACCCAGGACGAGCACCCCAAAACAATGTTCTCCAAGGATAAGGTCTGGTTCTTTGGGACCTCACAGCACCAGTGGTGTCAGCCAGCAAGAGGAGGAGCTCACACAAATGTTTTCTGTTCCTACAGGATATTATCCCTTTTATTGATAAATACTGGGAGTGTATGACAACACGGCAGAGGCCTGGGAAAATGACCTGGCCCAATAATATTGTCAAAACCATGGTAAGGATTGAGGGTAAATCCATGGATTTGGGTTTCTGACATCTGTGTGTGCTGAGGGCTGGGCTTGGAGCTGCTAATGCTTTTTAGGTAGCTGATGTATCATTAATAGGAACTACTGGGATTTAAACATTGTTAATCAACTTGTTAAGATCCTACCCTGTGTAACTAAAACTCCTCTGTTTTAGTGTAAAGAAAGAGATGTGTTCCTGGTGAAAGAGCATCCAGACCCAGGCAGCAAAGACCCAGAGGAAGATTATCCCAAATTTGGGCTTCTAGACCAGGTATGGAGTGGGAGACAGGAGGAAGATGGGGATCCCACTGACACCTTTAGGTGAAGGTGTTTATCTACAGTACATGAAATTTCCTAGTTTTCCTGCTCAGTCAAGGGGCAGATCTAGGGTGGGTGGGAGCCCCAGCAGGCTCAGAGTGTTCCCTTTGACCAAAGCATTTGATCTCCTGCAGGATCTTGCCAATATTGGTCCAGCCTATGATAACCAGAAACAGAACAGCACCGTGTCCACCAGTGGAAGCTTAAATGGCAAGTTATTTATTCGGGGGGGGTTTGGGTATTTGGGACTAAGCTGCATTTCCCAGTGCAGTTGAACTGTCCTGTGAACTGAGCTTATGCTTATGCTCAGAACAGTCTCACTGTGCCTTTTTATAGAAAGATTAACTTTGTGTCTTGGGAAGGTTCAGCCCTTTCTTTACTGTGACCAGATAAATCAAGATGCTCGCTGAAGGCTGAGCTTGTCACTTTGCTCCTACAATGGTTTTAAATTACCTCCTTGAGTTATTCAGATTTCCTGTTTCCCATCTTGCTGAGGGTACTCAGGGCAGCCTTGCTGCAGTAAATGAACTGTTAATGGGTTTATGTATTAATAATCTTTATTAAACACATCCCAGTAGTGCAGGCAGGAGGTATTTGGGTCTTTTTAAAGCAGATTAGATATCTCAGGTGTGTTATTTCCATGTCATGCACTGGTTGTTTTTTGTTCCATTTCTGGGAGACTGACAAACATGTGGTGCCACTTCTGTTCTTGCAGGTGGAGCCTCTCTGGGAGGTGAATATTTACCTTTCAGCTTCTAAAACTTAAGTATTGCTGTTTGCAAAGCTTTTCTTGCTCGATTCTCTTAGAAGCCAAAGTCAATCAAAAATGAAAGCGTGCCCTGATGTGATTGCAGTTGGACTTCAATACAAACCAGCAATTCCAGTCTTTAATCTTAGCAGTTAGATGCTTTTAATTGCCATATTCTGCCCTACTTGACTGATTTAAATGTTTTGTTTCTTTATTTTATGCTTATGTATATATTTTTCTGTATCGATTGACCTGGTGTTGTAGTTTTAATGCTTAAACAATTGGTCTGAAATCTACAATGCAGTGTTGGGCAAGTAATTGTTTTTTTGGGCAAGTAATTGCTGACAAACTGGAGAGCCTGAATGTTTGTCTGCACTGAAATCAGGGAGTGCAGCTGGATCAGGTCATGTTTGTGCAGAATATGGCATTCCCTGGATGGTTTGGATCCCTTACACTGTAAGGGAGTGCTGGTAATGGAAGAGCTGACTGGATTTTTAGTTACCACACAAATGTGGTTTGTGAAGGTGTTTATCTACAGTACATGAAATTTCCTAGTTTTCCTTATACATCAGCAGTGATATCTTTGGAAATAGCAGGATGATAAAATGCATGTATGATTTAATTTATTAAAACATGCCGATATTAGTTTGATTAAGTTTGACACGTAGCTTTTCCTACACTCAGTTTTATTACTGAGTGCTGACTTCAAACTGATTTGCTGCTCAATCACAGAACTGATTTCAGTAGTACTGAAGAGAAACACCTCTTGCTTTTCATTTTTCCTCAACTCAGGTGTATTTTATTTTGTAGATGGAAATCGAACACTGAGTGCTTATTGTTGGTTGGTGTCAGTGTTCCTCCAGCTCAGGGTCACTGGGTTGGTGGCTGTGATTTGGGCTGTGACTGGAATCTCCAGTAATAATAATAATAATAATATTAATGCCCCTGAGGTGGATCCCAGTGCTGCTGCAGAAAAGATTCTTAATTCTCACCTGAAAAGCTCAGATTGAGCTTGTTTTGCCGCTCAATCTCCTTTAGCTTCCGCTCCAAATTCAGACACCTCAAAAGCTCAGCAGAAACCACATGAAAGCTGTGGGCTTTGCTGTGCTCGTTGGCAGTGAAGCCTGGTTCACAGCAACTGTGGCCAAAGGCACCTGAGCCCAGGAGCTGCTTTGGTGTGGCTGCTCTGACCCTCTGTCCCCGGGGATGCCGTGGGGCGGGCGCTGCCAGCGGCAGCTCCTGAGCAGGGCTGGTTTTGTGTGCAGGGGGAATGGCTGCAGGGGGCAGCGGCAAGGGCAGAGGGGCCAAACGCAAGCAGCAGGACGGGGGCACCACGGGCACGGCCAAGAAAACCCGGAGGTGAGAGCTGAGGGGCCATGGAGGGCAGGGATGGGCACAGGGATGGCACAGGGATGGGTATTATCACCAGCCAGGGGCTGTGTACAAATCACAAACAGGACAGAACTGTTGGGAACGTGCCTTGAGCTGGTTAATTTTCCACCATCAGTCTCATTACATGGTTATGACAATGGAAGATGCCATTAGTTCATATCCTTGGCAGCAGACAAAGAACTTAATGTTACAACTCACTTTATAAGTTTTTTGACCAATCGCACAAAGCAAAAGCACATTGACAGTAGTTCTATCCGATCACTATAAGCACATGCACCTTTGGTTAAACAATGCTTGCTTATTTCAAATACAATACCTGCTTGTGAGCCTTAAAACACAATGCACAGAGCTCCATTATTAAGCTTAAAACTGCTTAATACCTCACTAGATAAACTTTTCTGTAGCTTAGAGAGTTACTCTAGGCAAGTGTTAATACACAGACCATTGTTCTATTTCTCCTTACTTTTCTACTTCTTACTTAATTTTTCTGCTGACCAATCTCATGGCTGCTGCTCAGCTCTAGTCACAGTTCTGCTGTCTCTGAGGCCTTTTGCAGCTTTCCCAAAACTCTCTGATTATATGGATTCCCACAGGTCCCAGTCAGGGACAGTGAGACTTGTGATGCCCTAAGCTGCCTCCCAGCTGTCTCTGTCCTGAGTGGGTGTCTGGGGGTCACTCCTATGATATCACTGATGACATCATGGATGCCTGATGGGTCACAGGCTATCAATGATTTGCAGTGGATGACTACACAGCCCCTGAGCACAGGGACAGCTCTGCAGGGAGGTGTCCTGGGGTGACAAGTGCCAGCACCTGGAGATGCCAGCGTGGTGTTTGTGTGTTCCAGTGACCCGCTGTTCGCAGCTCAGCGCCTGCCCCCGCACGGGTACCCCCTGGAGCATCCCTTCAACAAGGACGGCTATCGCTACATCCTGGCCGAGCCTGACCCCCACGCCCCCGACCCTGAAAAGCTGGAGCTGGACTGTTGGGCAGGAAAACCAATTCCTGGGGACCTGTACAGAGCCTGCCTGTACGAGCGAGTCCTCCTGGCACTGCATGACCGAGGTACAGAGCTCCTTAGGGTGTGCAGTTGTGTTTCCTTCTTAAATCCACCTCTGTGTTCACTTGCCTTTTGACATCACCACGTTGAAAATGACAAGTGTGTGCTCCCCTGCAGCTCCCCAGCTGAAGATCTCTGATGACAGGCTGACTGTGGTTGGGGAGAAGGGCTATTCCATGGTGAGGGCCTCGCACGGCGTGCGGAAGGGAGCCTGGTACTTCGAGATCTCCATGGATGAGATGCCTCCAGACACAGCTGCCAGATTAGGCTGGTCACAGCCCTTGGGTAAATAATCTTACAAAACATTTCTCAGCAGGTGCTGCTGCTACACTCCCTGTGTTCACCATGAAGGGTTTGTTTCTGCAGGGAACCTCCAGGCCCCTCTGGGATACGACAAGTTCAGTTACTCCTGGCGCAGCAAAAAGGGAACCAAGTTTCACCAGTCCATAGGGAAACACTATTCCTCTGGCTACGGACAGGGAGATGTGCTGGGGTTTTATATCAACCTTCCAGAGGATACTGAGACAGCCAAATCCCTGCCTGACACTTACAAAGACAAGGTGAGGTGCAAGTTCACTGTTGGATTAAGCATTGGCAGGTGGAGGACTGGAAAACGAGTTGCTGTGGCCTCACTCGTGCCCCTTTCTGTGCATCCCTGGTACCTCTGTGGTTCCTGGGGGAGAGGCCCAAAGTGTTGATCTCAAGAAAGCAAAATACTTCTGGATGGGATTGCCCACATCTCCTTTCACCTTCCCCTCCTGGCTCTGAAATCTCTGAGCTGTGGGAGTCACTCCTCACAGGTACTCTGACACCAGGCACGCCTGACCCTGAGCAGGTGACAGGTAATAGATTTCGGGCTTGTTTCTGACATTGTTTGCTGCTTTTTCAGGCTTTGATCAAATTCAAAAGCTACTTGTACTTTGAAGAGAAGGATTTTGTGGACAAAGCAGAGAAGAGCCTAAAGCAAGCCCCTGGAAGCCAGGTGAGTTGTTGCTGTCACTTCAACTCATGCCTTGCCTGAGTGAAAGGGAGCAGGCATTAATCTTGTCAGGGTTGCTATGTCCTGACAGCCACCATCAGGGGAAAACCCTTCATTTTTCAGATCATATTCTTCAAGAATGGTGTCAGCCAAGGAGTTGCCTTTAAAGACATCTTTGAGGGGGTTTATTTTCCTGCTATCTCTCTGTACAAAGGCTGCACGGTAAGTGAGGGGTCTTTGAAAGGGAATTCCTAAATCCATCAGTTTCATACGCAAAGTGTGTTTATGCACAAAGTGTGCCAAGTGAAAAGGAAAGATGGGAATCATTTTAGTGACTCTGGAACAATCTTGCTGTTCACATGTGTAACAAGATTATCTAATTGCTGAAGGAACATCAGCAACGTTTGTTCCTGTGGGCTTGTACAGGGTGTGGGGAGGCTCAGGAGCAGGAAGGAATGAGGATGGAGGACTAAAGAGATTTCCCTGGATTTTTAGATTTAATGAAAATATATCTTCCACAGGTTTCCATAAACTTTGGGCCATATTTCAAGTATCCACCAAGAGACATCACTTACCATCCTGTAAGTAAAACTGAAGCTTCTCCCCCATTTTGAGAGCCTCATTGTTTAAATCAAAGAAGTTTTGGTGTGATTCATACCACACCTGTACCTGTCCTTCAGTCTCAATACCTGGACAGTTTAGCCAAAAGGATTATGTTTAAAAATATGTAAGGACAGATATCCAAATGAATCTTTAAATTTTAATTAAATAATAGGTGCTGTTATCTTGTTCCTCTTGGCAGATTGTTGGCCTCATTTATCAGCAAGGAGGCTGACTTGTTGTTCAAGGGAACACTTGGAATCTCCCCCCTGCCAGTCCTGTTTTGAGGAGGGAAACAGGACTGTGTGGTCTGTGGGCTGTGGGTGTCCCTCCTTGTCCAGGAGTGGAGTAACTGTGCTTCCCCCTGCAGATGAGTGACATGGGCTGGGGGGCCGTGGTGGAGCACACGCTGGCCGATGTCCTGTACCACGTGGAGACAGAGGTGGATGGCAGGAGGAGCCCACCCTGGGAGCCATAAACCCCAGCACTGTGGGTTTGCTGCAGAGGAACCTCCATCTCTCTCTCAGTGATCAGCCAAGGAGCCAACAGGCCGAGCTGGATGCAGCCCTGGCTGGCAGGTGTTGTGTGTGTGTGTTCACAGCTCCCCACCGCCCCGGGAGGCACTTTTGGGGTGTTTGTGCTGCTGTGGGGCCTCTCTGGGAGCCCCCAGTACCTTTAGAGTGTCACTCACTGGAGAAGGGGGTGTTGAAGAACCTTCTCCCGGGCTGTGACAGCTCAGGACCTGCCAGGTGTGGCTGCAGTGCCCCTGTGCTCAGGTGTGTTTGGCTGATGGTGGCCAACAGCTCCCAGCCAGGACGGCTCTGTTGGAACAACACGGCTGCATGCAAGACTGAAATTTGGGCTTCTGTCCAAACTGTATTTTTTTTCCCAACAGACTGGAAACCAGTTTAAAAATAAAGGCTTTAACTCTTCTTTTTATTCTTGTTTTTGTCTTGTAAATTGTTACAAATGACATTGAAACTCAAAGTTGCTACACTTGAAGATCTTTTAAGCTGAGGATCTCCTGTGCACAGGAGTTACATGGGGCCTAATGATCATCATTGCAGAGCTTTGGGTGAATAAATAATTTGACACTCCTTAAATAATTTGACATTTCTTATGTGTTGGTACAGAAAAAAAATAAATTAGAGCTTAACAAGATTGTTAAGTAAGTGCTGTGTTTGAGCTTTTGGAGAGTAAAAGTTAGGGTTCAGTCAGGGTTTTGTTTGCCTCACTGAGGGTGTACCTTCCCCATCAGCTGTCTCCCTAATAATTAATTAGCCCAGACCTTTATTGTAGACAGCACTAATTAAAGCTTTATTTATTCATTGAAAGTAATTGGGGAGGGTGGAGTTGGCTGACTGGGCCAGTATGTGCTCAGTTAAGCAACTGCAGGAATTAAATTTTTAGTCCTGCACTTACACAACGAGCTTCAATAAATAAACCATTCTATTTATGGAGTGTAACTATGTATTAATTAGTGGAGTCTGCTATTAAAGGCCTTGGCTAATTGAAGTGACACAAGATTCCATACTTGGCCCCTGAAGGAAGCCCTGCACGTGGTGGTCAGCAGGTCATGGTCAGTAGGCTGTGGTCAGTGGGTTGTGGTCAGCAGATTGTGGTCAGTGGGTCATGGTGGTCAGCAGGCTGTAGTGGTCAGCAGGCCGTGGTCAGCAGGTTGTGGTCAGTGGGTCATGGTGGTCAGCAGGCTGTAGTGGTCAGCAGGCCGTGGTCAGCAGGTTGTGGTTGTCAGCAGGCTGTGGTTGTCAGCTGGTTGTGGTCAGCAGGCCAGGGTGGTCAACAAGTTGTGGTCAGCAGGCCGTTGTGGTCAGCAGGCTGTGGTCAGTGGGTCATGGTGGTCAGCAGGCCATGGTCAGCAGGCTGTGGTGGTCAGCAGGCCGTGGTCAGTGGGTCATGGTGGTCAGCAGGCTGTGGTGGTCAGCAGGCCGTGGTCAGTAGGTCGTGGTGGTCAGCAGGCCGCAGGCACCGGCCGGGCCAGGCGCTGCCGCAGGTGTTTGGCGAAGTCCACCTGTGTCTGGGAGAGGACCTGGTTGATGATGCTCTTGGGCAGCCACCCCTGGGGAGAGCAGACACAGCCTGTGAGCAGAACCGCCCTCCCCAGAGCCCCTGGCTTCCCAGGCTCCCCTCAGCCCCAGGTACCTTGAGGTCGATGCTGAGCAGCCAGGTGAGCCTGGTCTGGGAGGGGCTGCCGGGCAGCGGCCTCAGGACCATGCAGGTGGGACCATTCTCAGCCCTGATGGGGAGAGAAGCTCAGGTCAGACCCAAACTTGGACTTTTCAGCCTCAAAAATGCACTTTGGGCTTTCTGCAGCAGTTCCTGCTGCCCGTAGAAACCCAGCGACCCTGAGCCTGCAGTAAAACCCTTGTGCCCTGTGGGAATCTCCTCCCTGCTCACACATAACACGGCTGAGCAGGTGTAGGTACCTTATGAAGCCCTCCTGCTCGGGCATGGCCCCGTAGGTGGTGGACATCCCTGCCAGGACACAGGTGGAGCCGCGTCTCCTGGAGCACCGCACGCTCACAAAGTCCCGGGGCCCCACGATGTTCCCGGGGGTGGCAGCCGCTTTCTCGTGGGTGATCACCGTGTCCTTCCCAATCTTCTCCAGGATCTGCAGTTCAGAATTCAAACTTTCATTTACTGCAAGCACAGCTAAAAGCTGCCTTTGGTTACCAGGTGTTCAGATACAGGGTCTGACAAAGATTTGACAATGACAATAATTCCAAATACTTGCTCACCCCCAGGAGAGAACTGTTTTCAATTCCTGAGTGAAAAGCTATTCCCTTACTGCCTCTTTGATTCTTTGTGCCTATTTCTCCCCAGATCAGCCCCAACTTCCAGCAGAACTGGCAGCTCCTTGCAGGAAAATGCAAGGTGTCTCCTTGCCTTAATTTCCTGCAGAATTAATCACACAGAAGCTGCTCCAGACTGGCCTCAACACAGATACTGCAAAACCTCCTCTACATCTGCAGCAGCAAACGCACAGAACACAGGCTGGCAGTGACAGATCTGACACATTGTCCTACCTTGACTTCTTTGACGTTGGGGTTCCAGTCTCCCATCTGCTCCATGTTGTCCACCAGCTCTCCGTACACCGTGTCCAGGGGCTGGTCCACCACCACCTCCAGCCGGAACACCTTCCCCACGTCTGGCAGCACCTTGCTCAGCACTTTGTCCCCATTACCCTGCAGAGGGGAGGGCAGAGTTACCACCAGAGCTGCTCTCAGGGGAAGGGAGGGCTGCAAGGCAGCACCACAGGGCACAGCACCCACCGCCACCGTCTCTGTCTTCCAGTCGTTCTGGTCCTCCAGGATTCTGAGGGATTTCTGCAGAGCCTCCTCTCCTTGCTTGATGTAAGACATTTCCATCTCGCTGAAGGGTTTCTCCTCCAGCCTTGAGCCTGCAGACAGAGGCAGGGCTGAGCAAGAGCAGTGTAATGTGCCAGACGAGCTTTATCGACACCAAATACCCTTCTCTGTACCCAGGGGATGGGGATTACACCCAGTTCCCACTCTGCCTTTGGCTCAGCAGAAGCACAGCCCACCCTCAAGAAGGTTTTCCCTCAGCCTGTGAGGGTCTCCCCCCAGCAGGAAGGAACAGAGCCCTCAGGTGTGTCACTTACTGAGCAAGGAGCTTCTCCTGCGCACCTGGTGGATCCAGGTGCTGGGTCCTGGGCTGTGGCTGGCCAGCCTGCTCAGCTCCTGGCTGATGGCCACGGCAGCTTTTCTCCTCAGACCTGGGGAGAGAGCGTGTCACCCACCTGACCCTTACCATGAGTTTTTCCCCCATTTAAACACACAACATGGAAAGGTCCCTGCTTGTCACCATCTCAGTGTCCCTACAGGCACAGGGAGCAGCTGGTTGCCATCACACTGCCCTGGGGTAGGCTGTCCTAAGCAATCCTGAGCTTGGCTCCAGCTCCCTGCAGCAGCAAAAACACTGAGGAGCATCGTGCAGGTGCCCAGGAAAGAGCATGGAAATGGAGCACAGAGGTACAAAACCCTCACAGGCAGAGGGAGTGTGACCCAGAGCTGGTCACAGGGACATGAGCCAGCGCCTCAGTGACAGGGCTCAGGGTTTCAGGGACAGTAAACCACAGAACCCAACATGCTGCAGAGTGAGGAAAACACTGCCGAGGCCCAGCCACCACTCGGAGGAGTTTAGGAAGAAAGAGAGCCCTTTCTGGAGCCTGTGACTCAACAGGAGCTTCTCTAATAAACTTCTGTCAGAAACTCCCACTCTGCCTGTGACAGCGGGGAGAGAATCCCCAAGCCCCAAGCAGCCAGACAGGAGCTGCCTTGGCCTTGTCCTGTCCCAGAGAGCCAGGGACAGTCTAATCCTGCCATGGACAGCCGGACAGGGACTGCCTTGGCCTTACCGTGTCCCAGACAGCCGCACAGGAGCTGTCCTGGCCCTGTCCTGTCCCAGACAGCCGGACAGGAGCTGTCCCGGCCCTCAGCTGGACTCACCAGTCATGTTGCGCAGGTGGCGGTAGGAGATGGCGGCGCAGAGCTTGGACGTGGCTGGCAGCATCTCCTGAGGGGTCGGAGTGTCGGCTGGGCAGTGGAGGAGACTGTGGCAGTGGCTGGGCTGTGGCTGGGCAGTGCACTCAGTGGTGGCCGGGCAGTGGCTGTGGTAGTGGTAGTGGCGATGCCGGTGCCCTCAGATGTGTCCGCGCTGTCCCGGTTCCCCTCCGTCCGCGCCGATCGCTGCTCTGGCCCGGCCCCGCCGTGCACGGCCTTAAGTACGCGGTGCTGAAGGATTCTGCCCCGTCAGGCGGGAGATAAGAGCCGTCACTGCGGGCCCTCACGGCGGGCCGGGCCCCGCGGGCCAAGGCCGGCCCCGCTCCCCGCGCACAGCACACGGGGCCGGGAGCGTGAGGGCCCCGCGGGGCTGCCCCGGCCCCGGGGCTCGGCAGAGACCCCCTGAGCAGCCCCGGCCCCGGGGCTCGGCAGAGACCCCCTGAGCAGCTCCGGCCCCGGGGCTTGGCAGGCTGAGCCCCTCTTGAGCAGCTTCTGCCCTGCCCTGAGGCCGTCCCCCACACGGAGCTGCGGCCCGTGGCATGGAGCAGCATTCTGACTTCTGACAGGTAACAGATCAGCATAGTGCAATCATTAAGGATGGAAAAGGCCTCCAAGGTCATCGAGGCCAAGCTTTGATAGGTGATTGATAATAAGGGATAACGATTGTAGCCATTATATTTTCTGAAAAATCCTTTCCTTAGGATTTTTTCTCCTGAGAGGCCTCAGGAACAAAATGTAAACAATGGTTATCTGTTGCTGTGGAATGCAACAGGTGCATCTGGGATTGGTCTCATGTGCTTGTTTCTAATTAATGGCCAATCACAGTCTGGCTGTCTGGACTGTCTCGGTCAGTCACAAGCCTTTATTATCATTCTTTTTCTATTCTTAGCTAGCGTTCTGATGAAATCCTTTCTTCTATTATTTTCATATATCATAAAATAATAAATCAAGCCTTCTAAAACATGGAGTCAACATTCTCATCTCTTCCCTCATCCTAAGACCCCTGTGAACACCGCCACAAACGATGGACAACACAACATATTGTGGAATAACGAGCCAGGCTGAGCCTCTGTGCATAGGAACCCACAAAAGCTCAATATGAAATCCACTGAGCTGCTGAGCCTGGGGCTGAAGTGAGGAGCAGCCCCCCTACTCCCCAGGCCCTGTTATCTGCCCCAGCAATGGGACAGGGCAGAGCAGCGATAATGCTCAAGGCTGAAATGACATTTCTGGGATGAATTACGGCCTGGAGAGCAGCACTCGCAGGAACCTGTGAATTACAGCTGCTTCCTTTGACGTCAGCCCCTGCACCCTCTGCATGGAGCCTGACCTTGATCCCCCATTTCAACAGCTTGGCCCAGGGGGAGGTCACCCCCTCACTGCACCAGCAGCCCAGCCACGGGGAGCTCTTTGTCCCCCCTTTGCCTGTCCCCAGCTTTCCCCAGGTGATTTGAGTCCCATCTGCCTTCCAGAATGCTCCTGCTGCTCCCCAGGGCTGCCACTCTGCACTGTGTGCCAGGAAACACCTCAGGCTCAGGTCAGCAGCGTGGAGTTACGGGGAGGTGCTGCAGGGAGCAGGAGGAAGCCAGCAGCTGCACTATTCCTGTCCAAAACCTTTGCTGGGAGCTCCTCTTCTGCACTATTCCTGTCCAAAACCTTTGCTGGGAGCTCCTCTTTGCAGCCACACTCCCACAGGTGTGATTCCTGGGTCATGCCACAGCTCTCCCCACCTCTGGGCTTCACCCACCTGCTCCCACCTCCCTGCACAGGTGAGGAGAGAGGGTTTGGAAGCCCTGGGAGTGCCCAGCCCAGAGCTCTGGCCAAGCACACACTGACAGGTCTGGGTGTTGGGGACAACCGAGACAGCCCAATATCGTGCTGTGCCCCTGCCCTGGGAGTGAGAGCACACAGCCCTGGAGCTGTGAGTGATCCAGGGTTCTTATCCCAGATCCAGGGAACAATCCAGGGCTGTTTTCCCAGATCCAGGGTTCTTATCCCAGATCCAGGGAGCCCCTCTGAGTGATCCAGGACTTTTATCCCAGATCCAGGGAACAATCCAGGGCTGTTTTCCCAGATCCAGGGAGCCCTAAGCTGTGAGAAATCCAGGGCTGTCATCCCAGATCCAGGGAGCCCCTGGCTGGAGCAATCCAGGGCTGTTATCCCAGATCCAGGGAGCCCCTGGCTGGAGCAATCCAGGGCTGTTATCCCAGATCCAGGGAGCCCCTGGCTGGAGCAATCCAGGGCTGTTATCCCAGATCCAGGGAGCCCCTGCCTGTGAAAGATCAGGGTTCTTATCCCAGATCCAGGGAGCCCCTGGCTGGGAGCAATCCAGGGCTCTTATCCCAGATGGAGCCGCCGCTCCCAGCACAAGGCCTCGGCACAAGGACACGCAGTTGTTTGTGAGAAAAACAAAAACAAACCACGCAGAGCCGCCCCTCTGGCTCCAGGCTGGAGGGCAGGACCCCAGCTGTGCCCTCAGGAGGGGACACAGGCACGCTGTGCCACAGCACGGGAGGAAATGCTGCAGGTGAGCAGTCCCCAGAGCAGGACACAGACCCCAAAAAGGCAGCAAGAACCCTCAGGGGGATCTGGTTAACTGGGACAGCTCAGCCCCCACAGCCCCCTGAGGCACCCCCAGGCTCCTGCACAAAGTCACCACACACAGGGCTTGGAGTAAAAGGCTCACAAATGTACAAAATGTACCAAAACCAAAATGATGCCAACCAAAGGCAATGGAGCTTCACTAGGGCCTGAAGGCTCAGGCAACCCTGAGGCTGCCCTGAGCCCCTTACCAGGCCCAGCTGAGCCTCCTTCTAGAACATTCCCCTCTCCCAGCCCATTCCCAGGCTGTCAGGGTGACCCTGTCCTGCAGCAGCACAGCCAGGGGGTGTCCCTCCATCCCAAGGCTGCCCTGGTGCTATTTGGAGAGCACAGACAAACCACAGCCCCCCGTGCCACAGAGGTCACACCCAACGCCCTGATAAGATAATAACAGCGAGGATGTGTCCATGTCTTGACCCCCACCAGCTCCTTACACCCCCCAAAGCCCTGGGCTGCAGGGCTGGGACCCCAGCACCAGGACTGGGCATCCCTTGCCTCCCCCCCAGCCACCATGGGCATCTCTGCCCTGATCCCCCCTCACCCCAAAACACCCCCCAAACAAACAGCAGCAGCACAAACACTCCCAAAGAGCCATCCCTGCCTGCCAGAGACTTTCCAGCCATAGGCACCAGCTCCATAAATGCTTTTTATTCAATTTTGTTAGAACAAGAAATAGCATTTCCTTGTTTAAACCTTTGCTACCCCCAACACCCACTCAAGCCCAATGGGGCAGAAACGTTTTCCCCCAAAGGGAGTGAGTGAGAGTGAGCCAGCACTGGCCACAACAGCTGCCAGTGCTCAGCCCCAGCAAGCTGGGTTTGTCCTCTGTCCCTCCAGCGTGGACTCTTCATCCAAAGAACTCCCAGGGGAGCAGCCCCAGGTCTGTCCCTGCTGAGGTTTGCCCTTCCCTGCCCACAGCCAGGAGGCTCCTGGGGCCTGGCAGCTGCCCAGAGCCAGCCCCGAGGCCAAGGACTCTCCTCCCCATGGGAGGAAGGGCCAGGACACCTCAGGGCAAAGCTGACACAGCTGCAGCAGCTCCCCCAGCACAGAGCGAGGAGGGGCTGGAGCTCCAGGCTCTGCCCCAAGTGCAGCAGCTCTTTATCAGCAGGTAATTAGTGGGTTCAGCTGGTAATTAGCAGGTTCAGCTGCAGGGGAGGGGCACAGCCTGGCTGTGGGGTACAGGTGCTCTGTGTTGGGGCACAGGGTCCTGCTGCCCTCTGTGTTGGGGCACAGGGGTACCCAGGTTCTGCTCCCCTCCCAGAGCAGGATCTTGCCACAGGCTCCAGCGTTCTCTCAGAGTGAGCCCAGCCCGTGGCTGGAGCAGGGGTCTCATCTGTCCCTGCACAGCACACAGAGGGAACAAGAGCTGGCTGAGGGGTGCTCGTCCTGAGACAGGGGAACTGCCAGGGCCAGAACACGGAAAACCATCGACGTCAGGATCAAGGATTTATTTACATGTCAAGGAAACTCTTACACAGAGTTACGTGAGAAGGAAAAAGCAGACAAAGCCAAGGAGCAGTGATTTGCCTCCAAAACACAAATGCTTGCACTCCCAGTGCACTGGGCCCTTCTCATCTCCTTCTCCAGAAGGAGACTAAAGGCATGATTTGTGTACAGTTACCAGCACCACGGAAAAGACAATCTGAAAATGAAACCTGCCTTTCCAGGCAGCGTGTGCCTGCCCAGGGGGGTCCTGGAGCAGCCCTGGCTCCCTGCAGGAGAGGGGCAGCCCCTCAATACTCATCCAGTGTGTCAGCACGTGGCACTGAGAGGCCTCGCTCCTTCAGAGCCTGCACCTTCAGCTTCTCTGACTCCTGCTTGGCCTGCTGCTCCACCCGCTGCTCCTCCAGGATCTCCTCGATGGACACCTGCTGCAGAGGTGTGTCACTCTCCTTCTCCAGGTCCTGCAGGAGAAAGGAGCCTTCAGCACATACAATCACCTGTGCCCATGCAGTAAGTCCCAGCAAACAGTGGCGCTGACAGAGAGCAGAGGTGCTGGAAGTGCTCTGAGGGGTGGGGATGTGGGCAGGGATCCCCTGGGAAGGGGATCCCCTGAGCAAACAGTGCTCAGCTCCTCCTGAGCCCATCCCAGGCGGTGCCTGCTGGGGCAGAGCCATCAGGAAGGTACCAGGCAGCCAGCAGTGCCACCCTCCAGCAGTGCCACACCAGCTGGAGCTTCCCCACAGCTCCCTCTGCCTTGTTCCTCATCCTTGTGTCATCCCAGAGGGGATGAGGCAGCAGGAGGCAGCCCTGCCCTGCAGGCTGGCCTTTCTGTGATGGAGGCGGCTCCAATTCCAGCCCAACACGACAGCAACCACATTTCACAGCAGACAGACAGACAGACCAACCGACCACAACCCCCCCCAGCAGTGGGCTTGGAGCACTTACAATTTCCCCCAGCAGCACCACATTCTCGCCCCTCACCACGAAGATGCCCCGAGGGATGTCCCCATACTTCTTGCCCACGTGGATGCGCTCCACAGTCTGGTGCAACACCAAGTTTGCTGCAGCAACGAGACAGACACAAAACCAGCGACGTTCCACCGTGGACGGTGGCTGAGCAGCGTCCCCTGTCCCACCGGAGCAGCGCTGGCTGTCCCCTGGCACTCGGTGGCCGCCGGAGCCTGGGGCACTGAAGCCACCGAGACCCAGCGAGCTCCGAGCCCGGGCTGAGCCCACCCGAGACCCCCCAGCACAGAAAATGAGGGCGATGCTGGTGCTACAAGCTCTGGGCAAGGATGGAGTGCCTGCCTGGAGGATGAACATCGCCCGGCCCCGGGAGGAGGATGATGAACATCACCCCGGTCCGGGAGGAGGATGATGATGATGAACATCGCCCGGCGCTTCTGCCCAACAAGCAGAGCCACAGCGCTAGGATGTACCCGCGGCACGGGGAGCGCCCAGTGCGGGAGAAACCCCCGCGAAGAGCCCTGGTCCAGAGGTTCAACCTCCAGCACGACCACATTGGGAAAGCAGCACGGCTCCCTCCTCATCCTCCTCCTCATCCTCCGCGCCATCCACAGCGCTGCCCTGGCCCGGCCGTACCGAACTGGTCGATGCTGCGCAGGTACCCGATGAGCGTCCGGCCGTCCCGCAGCAGCACCAGGTGCTTCTCTGCGGGAAATGAGAGCGGAGTGTCGGGCACAGCCCCCGCGGCTCCGGGACCCGCCGGGTTTCACGGGGGGCGGCTCGCCACGGGAAAAGCGGAACCGCGGGGCAGGACCCGGGGGAGCGGGAGCCCACGGCGGGGCGGGCCCGGGACACTTACTGTCGATGTCCTGGATCAGGCTGGCCGTGCCGGGCATGTAGTTCATGGTGCCGCCCCGCCCGCAGCGGAAGCGCCGCCATGCGCCAGTGCCGCCGCCGCCCCGGAACCGCCCGCGCCGGGCGGGGCCCACCCGCCGCTGGCCTTTTAAGCCGCGCCAGCCGTGCGCGCGGGGCCGCCGCCGATTGGCCGGAGGGAGAGGGGAGCGGCCGCCGATTGGGCACGGGGCGCGTTGGGGGCGTGGCCTTGGCGGCGGCCATGGAGTCCCGCACGGCCGGGCCGGGCCCGCCCGCGGCGGCAGCGCAGGTAACGGGGGCAGGGCACGGCCCCCGGGACGGGAACGGCCCGCGGACAGACAGAGCCCCCGGGAGGGCACGGCCCCCGGGATCGGATAGGGCCCTCGGGACAGGCACAGGCCCCCGGGGAGGGTATGGCCCCCGGGACGAAAACGGCCCCTGGGATAGGACAGGGCCCCCGGGGCGGGAAACGGTCTCCGGGGTCGACAGGGCCCCCGAGAGACGGACAGAGCCCCCGGGACGGAAACGGCTCTGGATCGGCAGGGTGCCCAGGATCGGACAGGGCTCCCGGGACGGGCACGGTCCCCGGGACAGAAACGGCCCCCGGGGCGGGCGGGCAGCGCTCAGCCCGGCCGTGCCCCGGTAACGGGCGCGCAGGGCGGGCCCCGGGCGGGCCTGCCCGGAGCCTCCCACGCCCCGCCGGTTCTCGTGGCTCTGCTCGCGGAGCCCTCCGGGCGTGTAACGGGGCGGGGAGGGAGGGAGGCGCTGCGCGGGGGCGTTTCTGGGGCGCTGGGATGGTGCGGAGAACGCGGGGACCCCGGAGCGCTTTGCGGAGCGGGAGGGCCACGGTAACGGGGCCGGGCATTACCGGGCATGGTCCCGGGGCTGGGCATTACCGGGTCCGTTACCTGCGGGGTTGATGGCAGCTGGGTTCGGGCATTACCGTGCAAATCCCGTGTGATGAGAAGTGTTTGCTGTGCCGGAGCAGGCTCTGCTCTCCAGCCACACTTTGGTTTGCTTTGGTTTGGTTTGGTTTGGTTTGGTTTCTCCTCTGGGCTGTCAGGATGGTCCAGCCCTTCCATAAATCCCGGCACACAGGTTGTGCAGCCTCCTGTACAGCTGGGAAGCAGCTCAGGGCAGAAGAATGCTGCTTTGCCCGAAGGTACAGGGAAATCCTGTCCTTCAGCATCCCCTCTGCCATCAGGTGGAAACTCAAGTTCCCTACACATCAGTTATGGGATGGATCCAGGTAAATTCTCAGATGTGGCCTGGGTGTGCAGACAGAGACCTACATGAGCTGCAGCTCCAGGAGCTGAACACTGTCTGGCAGAGCTTGTCTGTTTGAGGATGAACTTTCCTGGAGAGTTTTCCATTCTCCCATCGGTGATGCAGAGCTGGCATTGAATCCTCCAGAAGCTGCTCACTGTGAGGGGCTGCACACCTCCCCCTGAGCCCAGCTTGCCTGAGCAAGACCTGGTACAGCCAGCTTAGACCAGGAAAGCCTAAAACTGAGACAAATCAGCTGCAGGGCAAAGGAACCCCCTGTAGAAGGGCTAGACTCATTCCTGGATCACCTGTGCTCCATCACCTTCCCTGTGCTCTTCCCTTGTCCCCAGGCAATGGATTCTCCCTATGCCAACGGAGCCTACAGCCCCCCCGTACCCACACTACGCCAGCCTGCCCCAGGCTCGGGGCTTCTACTGCTCGGGGCCCCCACGGAGCCCCTACCCCCCGGAGCCCACGGGCCTCTACCGGCCCCCGTCGCCCGCTCCCGCCTGGAGCTACGTCCCCCCGGAGTGTCCCCCCGAGGGCTCGGCCCTCCGCAGGCAGCAGGTGCCCGGCTACTCCCCACCACAGGTAAGGGGCAGAGCGTGTGGTTCCTGGCATGAGTGGTGGGGTTGTGCCAGGGGAAGCGGCTCTGGTGGGGCTGGGTGTGGCTCTGAGTGCCTGGTGCTGCCTGGTTTTACTCTTAGCAAAAGTGGTGGGCACCCTGTTCTCTGGAGACTCTGAGCTTTTGGGTCAGGAAAGTGGGAATTGGGTGGCCAACCTGAGCTGCTGCTGTTCCATCCAGCTCCCAGGGCTGGGTGAGGGTGCAGTGAACCCCCTGTAACGCCTGTCCCAGGGCTGTGTGAGGGTTCAGGGCTGTGTGAGGGTGCTGTGACCCCCCTGTAACACCTGTCCCAGGGCTGTGTGAGGATGCAGGGCTTTCAGTGACCCCTCTGTAAGGCCTGTCCCAGCTCCAGGGCTGTGTGACAGTACAGTGACCCCCTTGTAAGGTCTCTCCCAGGGCTGTGAGAGGGTGCAGGGGTGTGTGAGGGTACAGTGATGCCTCTCTAATGCCTGTCCCATGGCTGTGTGAGGGTCAGGGCTGGGAATGATCCCCCTCTAATGCCTGTCCCAGCTCCCAGGGCTGTGTGATGGTACAGTCAACCCCCTGTAACGCCTGTCCCAGGGCTGTGTGAGGATGCAGGGCTGTGTGAGGGTGCTGTGACCCCCCTGTAATGCCTGCCCTAGGGCTGTGTGAGGGTGCAGTGACCCCCCTGTAACGCCTGTCCCAGTGCTGTTTGAGGGTTCAGTGCCCCCCTGTAACTCCTGTTCCCGTCCCTGCAGACCCCAGGAATGCCGATGCCGCAGTATCAGTACGGAGACAGCAGCGCAGGGGTGACAGGGCAGGGCCCAGTGCCACAGCCCCGAGCCCTGGAGGACACCTGGAGCCCCCACTCTGGCTTTGGGGTGCAGCCTCGCTACGCCTGGCCCGCCTCGGGGCATGGCAGCCTCTACCTGTCGGATTCACAGCCAGCCTGGAGCGGCAGCGGGGCCCCTTCCCACCCTCCCTGCTGGGACTCACAGGGACAGGTGAGCTCCTGTTTGCACACAGAGCACTTAAACTCGTGGCTGGGATTCTTGTGAAGGATAAAATGTCCTGGGTGAGTCTTGAAATGGATCTGACAGGCTTCAAAGTGACTCCACTTTTTTGGTGCCTGGTAGCAGCCCTGATGTGATGGTGTTCACAGGGGTCTCAGGTTGAGGGAAGAGATGAGGATCTGACTCCATGTTTCAGAAGGCTTGATTTATTATTTTATGATATATATTGCATTCAAACTATACTAAAATAATAGAAGAAAGGATTTCATCAGAAGGCTAGCTAAGAATAGAATAAGAAAGAATGATAACAAAGGTTTGTGGCTTGGACTCTCTGTCCGAGCCAACTGACTGTGATTGGCCATTAATTAGAAACAACATGGGCTAATCAAAGCTCTACCTGTTGCATTCCACAGCAGCAGATAATCAATGTTCACATTTTGTTCCTGAGGCCTCTCAGCTTCTTAGGAGGAAAAATCCTAAAGAAAGGATTTTCCATAAAAGATGTCTGCGACACCCTGATGGGGGGCTCAGGGGTTCAGGTTCCTCCTCTACACAGGTGCCCCTTGCTGGGCTGTTGTGTTCTACCATGGGAGCCCAGCACAGTTCCCTGTCCCAAGCATCCCCAGCCCTGTTGGGTGCAGGATGAGAGCAGGAAGCTGCAGGTTAAAAGGAAATGCACTTAAAGATGTTTTCTCCCTCTGACTGCAGGACTCTGTGTACGACAGAGCTGAGCAAAGCCCCGGCCAGCACAGTTATTATTCTGATGGCAACCAGCGGCACTCAGGGCCTGTGAATGAGCACAGGGTGGGCAAGCCTGCCCCATCCCAGCCCAGGGTGCAGTACAGTGCCCAGCCCCAGCTCTACGACCTCACCTCAAGGAAACCCATGGGCAGGAGCCAGGAGCTGGGCTTCAAACCCGCTGAGCAGCCCACCACACATCCTGCAGCCCTGCAGCCAGAGATTCAGAGGATCCTCCACGTCATGGGGGAGGCTGAACAGCTGGAGGAAGAGGTGGATGAGTTTGTAGGGAAAAAGACAGATAAATCCTACAGGCTGCTGGAGGAGATGTTGACCAAGTTGCTGCTGGAGCTGGATTCCATTGAGACTGGGGGCCAGGACAGTGTCCGGCAGGCCAGGAAAGAGTCCGTCCACAGAATTCAGGCCATACTGGAAAAACTGGAAAGAAAGGGATTGTGAAAGCACGTGAGCCACAACACACAGCCTGTTGTTGAGGTTCCAAAGAGTTCTCTTAAATCTCAGCTCTTTCTGCTACGCACTATTGACAATGGAATAGCAATAAGCCCTGAGTTAACAAATCAAATCAAACCCACCAAAAAAGCCAGCCCAGAAGCCCAGCCCTGCAAACAACTCAGCAAAGGACAAATGGAGAGAGGTTTGAAGCAGCAAAAGTATTGAAAGAAGATGTTGAAGAGAAGTGGGCCAAGGATGGAGCCCTGTGGGGCTGTGCCCAGTCTCTGGGTGCCTCCTACAGCCACAGCCAGGCTTCAGACACTCCTCAGATGTGCTGCAATGTGCAGCCACAAACAAGACTCTGGGCTTGTCCTCACTGCCTGTAATTTCAGCTTCAGCTCCCTTGCCACGAGCCCCGTGTGTCCTCAGAGGGGTTGTTTGGGTTTAGTGCCCTCAAGGAGCAGCACTGAAGTGCTGGAGGGAGGGACTGTGCTGGCACGTGTCACATCATGCTGTTCCTGCTGTGTGGTGCAGAGCCAGTGTGGGGTGTCCCTGTGGGCATAGGAACAGACTGGAAATCCCCATTCTGCCACTGAAAGAAGTGCAAGTCAAGGCAAGAGCAGGGGCAGGATGCTTGGAAGTGATTTCCAGGTCATTTGGGTCAGAATCCTCTGTTTTATGTCCCTCTCCATCCCGTGAGTTCTGTGTCCCACTGTGCAGCACCATGGGGAGGGAGCAGCTCGGCCTGTTCCAGCCTCCTGGTTACCACCTGCACAGCAACTCACTGCTACGTGTGGCACCTAATAAACCCTGACAAGTTTTAAATGTTATTTTGTAATTGAGATGTCTCAAAGTCTCTTTTTCTTTAAACAGAAGAGGTGAGGAAGGTTTTGTAACTCAGACCGCAGCTCCAGCCCAGCTGTACCAATGAACAGAACATCTGAGAAGGCTCTTTTGGGGTGCCAGGGTGCCCCATTGCCTCCCAGGCAGTGCAGATGCTCCAGGAGCCTCCAGCCGTGGCTCTTGGGCCAGTCTGGAAGGGATTTGGGATGCCTGAGGCTGGGAGTGCCCTGGCCATGCCCTGTGAGGTCCTGGAGGCAGATCCCACATTCCCAGACAGGGCTGTGGCCATGGGATGACCTTTGGAGCTCATTGAGATGTGTCCATGACCACACGTGGTCAGTTTGCACAGCCAGCCACATCCAGGGTGAGCTGGGAGTGAGCTGCATGTCCTGGGACAGGGAGAGGCTCTGCTGCTGCTTCATTCCATGTCAGGCAGGGAGCAGCCAGGGTGAGCTGGGAGTGAGCTGGATGTCCTGGGACAGGGAGAGGCTCTGCTGCTGCTTCATTCTGTGTCAGGCAGGGAGCAGTTCTGAGCTGTTCTGTGCTTCCAGCCTGGCAGGTGCCTCCTGAGGGCTGCTGGCTGTGCTGGGAGATCAATAATTCACAATATCAGAGAGTGCTGCCCTGTCCCTGTGCTGGTGAAGTGAGTGCCACCCCTTTCCCCATCAGCTGAACCCGTCCAGGTAGGATATTCCTGAACAATAGTGCTTGTCCCTGCCTCCTTGGTGGAGGGTTATGTAAATCCCTGGAGAAAAGCCCACGAGAGAACATGAAGTGGGCTGAAATGGCAGGATATCATCACAGGGTGTGGGGATCCCACAGCTCCATGGGACACCGTGGCTCCTGGGACACTCCACATCCCTGGGTGGGTTTTGTGTGTTTCCCCCAAAGCTGAGCTGGGATCAGGGGTCAGGCACAAGTCCCACACCTCATCCTGTAATAACCCAGCCCTGCCTCTGCCTCCTCCATGCAGCACCAGAGCATGTATCACAGCTCCGGGTGACCGAGTGGGGATGGTGTGACACGGGCAGGAGCTGTGTCAGCACCACTGCTGCAGGCTCTGCAGGGCCTCCAGCTGCACAACTGGGGAGCTGAGCACTCCTGAGCCTCCTGTTTTCCTCACCAGTCCCTGCTGCGCGACTGGGAGAGCAGTTCCTGGCAACTGGTTCATCTTGCAGCATCCACTTGCAGCATCCACCCACATCACAACCCCCAAATTAGAAAGTCTGTCTCTGTTTATCGCTGGGCTCATCTCTACAGAAACCAAACTCTTACTCTGGGGTTGCCCGTTGCTTCTCCAGCAGTGCTGGAGTTTCTCAATCACCACGGAGGCTGAAGTGTCACAGAGGGACTGAAAAACAAACACGAAATCAGCACCGCGTGGTTTCTGCTGCAATCACCCCATGCTGGAGCGTTTGTTCGTGCTGCAGCTGGCACAGGGCTGGGTGTTCCCTGCACCCCGGTGCCCCTCATCCAGCTCGGGGCCACCATCACCCCCACCCGGGCAGGGAATGCGGGCAGGGGGCACAGGGAGGGAACAGGGACAGGGGACCAAGGGCAGGGAATAGGGACAGGGAGCAGGGGCAGGGGTCACAGGGAGGGACCAGGGACAGGGACCAAGGGCAGGGAACAGGGACAGGGAGCAGGGGCAGGGGTCACAGGGAGGGATCGGGGACAGGGACCAAGGGAAGGGAACACGGGCAGGGTTCACAGGGAGGGACCAGGGCAGGGAACAGGGACAGGGATCAAGGGAAGGGACCAAGGGAAGGGAACAGGGCAGGCGACATGGGCAGGGGCCACAGGGAGGGACCAGGGGCAGGGAACAGGGACAGGGATGACAGGCAAAGGTCGCGGGCAGGGATCGCGGGGCTGCGGGCGGGGATCAGGGCCAGGGGCGCCGGCAGCAGCTTCGGCGGGGACTGCGGGCAGGGACTGCGGGCAGAGATTGCGGGCAATCCCCGCTCCTCCCCGGTCCGTGACGGCGGGGGCGGGCCGCGGGCAGCACCGCCCCGGGCTGGGCGGTCACCGCGGCCGGAGCGGAGCCTGCGCTGCCGCCCGGGCCGGGCCGGGCCGCTGGGGCCGCAGCAGCCGCCGGGGCACCGGGGCCGCTCGGGGCCGCTCGGGCCGGGTTCCCGCGGAGCCCCCGGTGGTGGTGGCGGCGGCGGGAGCGAGCGGCGCTCCCGGCTCGGCCGCAGCAGCCCCATGGCGGCGCAGGAGCCGCCGCGGCCGCCCCTGGGCAGCGCCGAGCCCCCGGAGCCGGAGCCCGGCGGGCGCTACGAGGCCGTGGTGCCGCACTGGTTCTACTGCAAGGTCACGGACACGCGGGAGCGCTGGGTGCCGTTCAGCGCGCAGGACTCGGAGCGGCTGGAGGCGGCGTACGGCGCAGGTGAGGCGGCGGCGGCCGCGGCGGGCGGGGGTCCCGCGGTACCACCGGGCTCGGCTCCCACCGCCCTCCGGTTCGGCATCCCCGCTCGTGTAGCGCACTAAGGAGGATGGGCCTGCTGAGCTTGTGTGTGGAATTCTTCCCTGGACGCATCCGTGGCTTCCGCTGGGGTGCGATGCTAGATTTTCCCTCGGGGGATTTTAAATTCGGGCTTTTTTGGCCATGTGCCTGCTCCCAATAACCGAGCGGATGCATTAAATGGTCTGACCCCATTCAAGTGATACTGCTCTGAATTATATATAATCGTGCTGCAAAGCATCCTCTGGTGAGGCCGGGAGAACGCTGCCAGGATGGCAGGAATTCCTCTGGGATTTCCTCTGTGCCTGCTATGGGCAGCAAGGATTGGAGGCCAGCTCCAAGCCCTGTGCCGAGACCCTTGTGTGCCAAATGTCACCATCTGTGCCACCTGCTGCTGCCACGGGCAGAGCTCCGATTGCCCAAGGATTGGCTCCCGTCCTCCCTCGCCCAGGAAGTTTCGGATTAGAGGCTGTGCTGCTCATCCCTGGTGCTGCTGCCTGGCACAGGGTACACAGGCAGACCTAAAAAGCAGCGAAATCCACAGCTGGAGGTCTGTAGAGAGTTCTGTGTTTTGGAGAGGAGCGCCTTGGAGACAGGAGACCCTGGTGCACCCTCACTGTTACACAATGCCCTTCCCAGTTTCACTTTTACCCTCCAGGCCAGGCAGGGACAGGCCACGTAAGCGTGTGCCCGAGCTGGAGAGAAGGACGGTGTAGTGGAATGTTTTCATCTTACCTTCTGGTAAGATGGAAGTCGAGCATTGTCCTGGGTGTTGTTTGTTCTGTTGGTGCTAAAACCCTGCCTGCTCCCTGGGATTCCAGTGCTAATCCAGCCTCAGAAATGATGGGAATTTGCTCTGTTTGGTGTCCTGGGAGCAGAAAAACCCTCCTGGAGTGCTGCATCCCCTGGTGTCACCAGGGCATGCTCATATTTCCAACCAGGTGTATTTATAACCTCATTAAAAGAGGGGAGAAAACATCCTCTCCATAAAATCCCATCAGATTTCCCTCTGGGGAAAATCCAACTCAGGGCATCTCGCCCCGACAGCGAGTTTGGCTCCAGAGGTGGTGCTGGTGCCGTGGTGGCTCTGAGCTGCCCGAGGGGGTGAGCTTGCCATTGCTGGCCTGTGAGGGCTGACTGCAGGCCCTGTTCCGCAGGGAAGGAGCAGGCTGGCGTGGTGGTGCCCACCTCGGGGGGCAGGTACGACGTGCACCTGCGGGCGCGGCAGCGCGTGGCCGTGTACTGGGAGGAGGAGGCGGCCGAGGTGCGGCGCTGCACCTGGTTCTACAAGGGGGACAAGGACAACAAGTTCATTCCCTACTCTGAGGCCTTCAGTGAGGAGCTGGAGGTAAGCACACCCTTCCTCTGCTGGTTTCCGTGCCAGCTTCTCCTGGTCACACAGTGCCTCTGATGTCCCAAACCCCGTATGAGGCCGCTGGCAGGCCTGAGGACATGAACTCCAAAGAGGCTTTGGCAGGAATTCCTGCAGCTGATTGATGGAACTGTGAGCTCTGCTGTGGCCTCCCCTTCCCCTGCCCTTAGTGCATCCTTCCAGCACACCTGAAAGTGCCAGGCTTTCCTTTGGGATGGTGCAAATTCCAGCACACCTGAAAGTGCCAGGCTGTCCTTTGGGATGGTGCAAATTCCAGCACACCTGAAAGTGCCAGGCTCTCCTTTGGGATGGTGCAAATTCCAGCACACCTGAAAGTGCCAGGCTGTCCTTTGGCATGATGCAAATGCAGAGATACATAGGCAGATGTATAAAAATACTCATCTTTGTAATAATCTCCATTCTGACGTACCAAAGCCAGTTCTAAGGGGATGGGAAAGTTTGATGCTGCTGCTGTCAAAGCGAGGAGCTCTTAAACGTTCTCAGTAGATGATCCTGGGATGACCCTGCTGCTTCTCCAGCTGATTTCTCTGCTTCTTTTGCAGAGTATTGATAAGAGATTCTGAAAATTGGGTGGGGAGTGTCCCAAGAGGTTGAACACTGATGGGCACACTTCCAGCTGACTCACAGTGGGTGTTCCCTTCTGCAGGAAGCTTACATGATTGCCGTGACCCTGGGTGAGTGGAAGAAGAAGCTGGAGTCCCCCAACAGAGAAGTCATTATCCTGCACAACCCAAAGGTGAGCAGGGCCTGGTGAGGACACCCCCTTGGGTCTCTTGGTGCTGTTCCCTTCAAACAGCTTTGTCCCAAAGGCATTCCACTCACCTGTGCCACAGGAGAGGGCAGTGGCAGCTGAGCCTGCCAACAGCCTCACATTCCTTTCCAACACCTCTGTGGGCAAGGCACGCTCTGGTACCAGCCCGTGCCAGCCACAGCTGCTGTCGCTGTCCTGCTCTGGGTCACTGACAGGCTCTTCTTGTTCCCCAGCTGATGGTTCACTACCATCCCGTTGCCAGCTCTGATGATTGGGTCTCCACCCCCACGGAGCAGGGCCGGCCCCGCACTGTGAAGAGAGGAGTGGAGAACATTGCTGTGGAGATCCCCAATGGTGAGCCCCTGCTCCCCTGCACCATCCCAAACCCTGGGTGATGGTGTCCACAGGGGTCTGAGGATGAGGGAAGAGACAGGATCTGACTCTGTGTTTCAGAAGGCTTGATTTATTATTTTATCATATATATATTATATATTTTATTTATATTATTATATATTTATAAATATATACAAATTTATATTTCGATATAAATTTATAAATATATAAAATTTATATTTCTATATCAATTTATAGATATAAATAAATAATTATATATTAAATATAAATAAAATATAAATAAATATAATAAATATACCCTTCCAGGTTATAAGATAAATAAATAAATAAATAAACAAACAAATAAATAAATAAATAAAATATATAAATATAATACATATAATATGTAAATATATATATAATAAATATAATAAATAATTATAGATATAATTGATATATATTTATAGATAATAATTATTATATATCAATTTATATATATAAATTTATATTTCTATATAAATTTATAAATGTATAAAATTTATATTTCTATATGAATTTATATATATAAATTGATATATATTTATAGATAATAGTTATTATATATCAATTTATATATATAAATTTATATTTCTATATAAATCTATAAATATATAAATTTATATTTCTATATAAATTTATATATAATTTATATATATTTATAGATAATAGTTATTATATTTATATATAATAATTATTATATATAATAATTTATATATTATGTTTATATATGATATGTTAGGATATATATTATATTTAAACAATACTAAAAGAATAGAAGAAAGGATTTCATCTGAAGAAGAATATTCTAAAATATTCTTAGAATACTTTTCTATTCTAAGAATAGAGAAAGAAGGAATGAATAAAAAAGGTTTGTGTCTCAGACAGAAAGTCCATGCCAGCTGACTGTGATTGGCCCTTAATTAGAAATAACTCTATGAAACCAATCACAGATTCACCTGTTGCATTCACAACAGCAGATAATCAATGTTTACATTTTGTTCCTGAAGCCTCTCAGCTTCTCAGGAAGAAATAAAATCTTAAAGAAAAGATTTTTCATAAAAGATGTCTGTGACAACCCCGGGTGGTGTTTTCTGCCCTGCTCGCTCACAAAGGCTGGAGGAAGCTCCTGTGATCCTTTAAGTCAAGTGCACGTCAAAACATTTTGTGCCAAAAGGATCCAAATGGTTTCAGAAACCTCCTGAGCCCCTGCAGAGCTGCAGATCCAGGGGAGGCTGCAGAGACAGAGCTGCTGGGAGCTCTGCAGTTCCTGAAACGACCCCTGAGGTCTCGATTTGCACAGGAGGGGAGTTCCTTTCCCTGCTTGGGACACAGTGCTTTGTCACTTACCTTCGTGCTGGTGACTCTCTGGGGCACGTGCTGTCCCCAAGTGTCAGCTCTGTCCCCTCCTGGCTGCCCTCAGCACTTGTCCCCATGAGGACACCAGGCAGTTGCTCCATTTTCCGTGGGTGCCTGCCCTGAGGAAGGCATGTATGCAAACTGAAGTGTGTGGGAAGCAGGGAACAAGCCCTGACTCCACCTGGGCCATGCCTGGAGATGCAGCTGTGTGGGGCTCCTCAGAGTGGCCTGGGCATGGGGCAGCTGCACTGAGACCTCCTGGTCCTGCAGTTCAGCACTGAGACCTCCTGGTCCTGCAGTTCAGCACTGAGACCTCCTGATCTGCAGTTCAGCACTGAGACTCCTGATCTGCAGTTCAGCACTGAGACCTCCTGGTCCTGTAGTTCAGCACTGAGACCTCCTGGTCCTGCAATTCAGCACTGAGACCTCCTGGTCCTGTAATTCAGCACTGAGACCTCCTGGTCCTGCAGTTCAGCACTGAGACCTCCTGGTCCTGCAATTCAGCACTGAGACCTCCTGGTCCTGCAATTCAGCACTGAGACCTCCTGATCTGCAGTTCAGCACTGAGACCTCCTGGTCCTGCAATTCAGCGCTGAGACTCCTGATCTGCAGTTCCCTGTGCTGGGCAGGGCTGAAGGGCAGTGGGGACAAGCCACCACCCTGTCCCCTACTGTCCTGTTGGTTCAGACCCATCCCAGGGCAGCTGACCTGAGCAACCCCAGCAGCCCTGAGGTGTAAATGCAGGCACTAAGGAGGGTTTTCATGGGCCCAGGTGAGGGTGGGAGGCTCCAGCCCTGCACAGGGCTGTCTCCAGCAGTTCTGCTCAGCAGCCATGCCCTGAGCTGCCCTCCCCTCCTCAGGAGAGCCTCTGCAGATCGACCACCTGGTGTTCGTGGTGCACGGCATCGGCCCCGCCTGCGACATCCGATTCCGCAGCATCGTGCAGTGTGGTAGGGCTGAGATGGGAGGGAGCCTGGGGGGAACCTGGGAGGGAAACCTGGGGGAGGAATCTGTCAGGGAAACCTGGGATGGGAACCTGGAAGAGGAACCTGGTGGGAACCTGGTGGGAGAACCTGGGAGGGAAACCTGGAGGAGGAATCTGTCAGGAGAACCTGGGAGGGAAACCTGGGAGAGGATCATGGCAGGAGAACCTGGGAGGGAAACCTGGAAGGGGAACCTGGGAGAGGAACCTGGGGGGGAATCTGGTGGGAGAACCTGGGAGGGGAACCTGGGAGGGGATCGTGGCAGGAGAACCTGGGAGGGGAACCTGGAAATGGCAACTTGAGAGTGAGACCTGACAGGGGAACCTGGAGGGAAACCTGGGAGAAAACCTGGAGGGGGAACCTGTGGGGAGAACCTGGGGGGAACCTGAGGGGGAACCTGGGAGGAGAATCTGTCAGGGGAACCCCACCCTGGGGCTGCTATGCTGCCTCAAACCACCCTGACAGTGGCAGCCTGACTGTGGGCAGTGTGAGCAGAATGCTCCCTGACCACCAAATCTACCTTCTGAAAGGGTTTAGGCAGCTGCTGCTCCTCTGTTTGCTTCAGAACAGAAGCAAATTTATTGTTCATAAATTTCTATAAGTTTCTTATCCTTCCCCTGTGAGGGAGGTGCAGATGGGGCAGCAAAGTCCAGCAAGCACACGTGGCAGGACATGGAGCCTCCCCTGATCTGTAGTTAAAGATTCAGGGACTTAGGGGAGCAGCAGCAGATTAAAGACCCCGGTGGGATTTCCCCTTAATGATCTTTCATGGTATTAAGTGTGGCTGGTGCCACGGGCTGGCCCCGGAGCCTGGTGCATCTCCCTGAGAGCTCTTGTGTTTCACAGTGAATGATTTCAGGAACGTGTCCCTCAGCATGCTGCAGTCACACTTCAGGAAGGCCCAGGAGCAGCAGCAGGTTGGGAGGGTGGAGTTCCTGCCCGTGAACTGGCACAGCTCCCTGCACTCCACTGGGGTGGATGTGTAAGTGTCCAGCAGCCCCTGCCCCAGGGCTGGGGGGTGGCAGAAGGGGCACAGGCAGCCTCCTGCCCTGGAAAATCCTCTTCTTCCATTGGGAACATTGTGAGATTTTAGGGTAGGAGGGAGCAGGGCAGACAGGGACCCCCAGAGCCCTCCCCATTGCCATTCTGCAGCTCCCATCACATCCTGAGAACAGAGGCTTCTGCCTTCCCTGGCTGGTGTCAGGAGGGACAGGAGATATAATCAAATATGGCAATTTGTTCCTGAAGCCTCTCAGCATCTCAAGAAGAAATAAAATCTTAAAGAAAAGATTTTTCATAAAAGATGTCTGTGACAACCCCGGGTGGTGTTTTCCACCCTGCTCACTCACAAAGACTGGATGAAGCTCCTGTGATCCTTTAAGTCAAGTGCATGTCAAAAAAAAAAAACAGGACTGTCTGGTTCCCTGATGACTTTCTTTTGTTGCTTTATTTTTGGTTTTGTTCCCATTCATCATGCAAATAGTTTATTTGTGTTATTTCCTTGAAATAAGGATATTTTTCTTTTATTCATCTCCAGAGCTGTCACATACTAAATCAATATTGAGTATTAAGGTGTTAGATGAGAAAATTCTCTTGTAGGCTTCAGTATGAGATTTGTATAACCTACAGAATTCTTAATGTAGGTTACACAATTCTCTCAATTCTTGGAGATTGACTTCTGTTTTTAGCCATCCTATTTAATTTGACTACTTGCATAAAACAAAAATGAAACTTAGAATGATCTCAGATTGAATATTTGAACCTTGCCATTGCTGGAGCCTCTGAGAGCTGAGTACCCAGTTCTGCAGTGCCCAGCAAGGGCAGAAAGCAGGACAGGCTCTTTATTCTGGGACTGTAAGAGCACAGGCTGTGCTTTGCCTTCTGAGGGTCTGGATTACATCACTCCACGTTGAGAACCGTGTCAGTCCTCCTCAGAACTCACACTGTAGAAACAGGGTGGGTTCAGTGGCTCCCCATCTGCAGCCCCCCGTGTTCTCTCCCCGCAGTGACCTGGAGCGGATCACGCTGCCCAGCATCAACCGCCTGCGTCACTTCATCAACGACACCATCCTGGACGTGTTCTTCTACAACAGCTCCACCTATTGCCAGACCATCGTGGACACGGTGGCCTCGGAGATGAACCGCCTGCACCGGCTCTTCCTGCAGAGGAACCCGCACTTCAGGGGCGGGGTGTCCATCGCGGGCCACAGCCTGGGTGAGAGCCGTGCCAGGGGGCACGGGGGGCACAGCCACAGCTGCTCTGGGTTAGGAGGGACACCAGCCATGGAACCAGGGGCCTCCAAGCCCTGTCTCAGCTTCCAGAGGTGTGGCAGCCACAGATTCTCTGGGCAGCCTGTGCCGGTGCTTCACTGAGTAGTAATTTCTTCACTGAGTAATAATTTCCTCCTGATATTTAATCCAGCCTGTCCTCTGCCAGTGTAAGGCCATTGTCCCTTGTCCTGTCTCTATCTGCCTGTAAAAAAGCCCAGGGTGCAGCTCTTCCATCCCCAAAAAGAGGTGGCTCAGGCTCTTCCCCTCCAGGTGCTGATGCTCTGCCGCTGCCTGGGGTCACTCATTTTGTTAGGAGGACACCAGCCATGGGACCAGGTTGCTCCAAGCTCTGTCCCAGCTTCCATGGTTGTGGCAGCCACAGATTCTCTGTGCTTCACCACTGAGTAATAATTTCCTCCTGACATTTAATCCTCTGCCAGTTTAAAGCCATTGTCCCTTGTCCTGTCTCTGCCTGTAAAATAGCCCTGGGTGCAGCTGTTCCATCCCAAAAAGGGGCTGCTTGGGCAGCTTCTTTCCCAAAAGAGGATTTTCCCTCTTTCCCTCCTTCCATCCCAAAAAAAGAGGTGGCTCAGGCTCTTCCCCTGCAGGTGCTGATGCTCTGCCCATGCCTGGTTTCTAGGGTCACTCATTTTGTTTGATCTCCTGACGAACCAGAAGGCTGATCCTGAGGACAAGGAGCACTGTGTGCAGGTAGGGGAGGCCCCTGACCCCTCCCTCCTGCAGCTGCATGGGGATGGGACAGAGAGCAGCACAGGAGAAAAGTGGTGAGCAGAATGTGTGATCCCTTCTGGGTCTGTTCACAGGGGTCCAGGACAACCTCAAGCACGGGGGGTATTGAGGAAGTAAAAGAAATCCTGAAGAAGCTGGAGCTGTCTGAGTACTGTGATGTTTTTGAGAAGGAGAAAATGGACAGGCAAGCACTGGTGAGAAGCTCCTCTGTTTTGCTGGCTCTTGTGGCTCTTCTCTGCTTTTCTTCCCCATCATCCCAGCTGTGCACATCTGGTACTGAGTCACACATGAACCATTGTGACTGTGCTCACAGGGGTCTCAGGCTGAGGGAACGGATGAGAATCTGACTCCATGTTTCAGAAGGCTTGATTAATTATTTTATGATATATATTACATTAAAACTATACTAAAAGAATAGAAGGAAGGATTTAATCAGAAGGTTAGCTAAGAGTAGAATAGGAAAGAATAAATAACAAAGGATTGTGTCTCGGACAGAGAGTCCTAGCCAGCTGGGCTGTGATTGGCCATTAATTAGAAACAACCACATGACACCAATCACAGATGCACCTGTTGCATTCCACAGCAGCAGATAACCATTGTTTACATTTTGTTCCTGAGGCCTCTCAGCTTCTCAGGAGGAAAAATCCTAAGGAAAGGATTTTTCATAAAAGATGTCTGTGACAAACCATCTCTGAGGTTCACACAGTCCCATAGAACAGACACCTCACCATCCCTCTGCTCCTGGACTAACACCAGCCTTGCTTATTTTCCAGTTCTTGTGCACAGAGAACAACCTGAAAGAAATGGGAATTCCCTTAGGACCCAGGATGAAAATACTCCATTACATCAACTCTGAGACAGGGACGAAGGTTTGTTTTCCACATGGCTTGTGCTCGTGCCATCACACCCCATCCCACTGCATCCCTCTGACACCAGGACCCCTTTGTGCTGCTGCAGGGTCGGAGTTCAGCTGTTCCTGGGCACAGTGAAGGTGGAGCTGAGCCAGGGTCCCCATCCCAGCTTGGGGACAGCTCTGAGGATGGCAGGAGCTGCCAGTACCGGGACGTTGGCTTGGGACAGGTACAACTGAGCTCTGCACCCCAAAACCCTCGTGACACAGCACAGGGATTGTCTGATGAACAAATCTGGACCTCTCCCTGTCCCAGGTGTCTGCAAACTACCCCCAGCTGAACTACAAGCCCAGCATCTTCTTTGCCTTTGGCTCTCCCATCGGGATGTTCCTCACGGTGCGGGGAGTGAAGCGCATCGACCCCAACTACAGCCTGCCCACCTGCAAGGGCTTCTTCAACATCTTCCACCCCGTAGGTATAAGAGCCAGAGCTGTGTCCTGCGTGAGGCACACGTGGAGCACGAGCCCTGGCTGCTGTCACTGTCCCCCTCTCGTGTGCAGTTTGACCCGGTGGCGTATCGGATCGAGCCCATGATCGTCCCGGAGCTGGAGTTTGAGCCCATGCTGCTGCCCCACCACAAGGGCAGGAAGAGGATGCACCTGGGTATGGCACAGGCAGCCCCTGTCCCCCGACCTGGGGTGGCTGCTGCAGCCCCCAGCCCCACAGCCAGCCCCCTCCTGCCTTGCAGAGCTGAAGGAAGGGCTGACCCGCATGAGCGTGGACCTGAAGAACAACCTGCTGGGCTCCCTGAGGGTGGCCTGGCAGTCCTTCACCCGCTCCCCCGTGCTTGCCCTGGAGGCAGGGAGCTCTGAAGCTGATGCAGAGGCAGAGGCTGGCACTGAGAAGCAGCCAGGTCAGTGCTGGGGGCATGGGGGAGCCAGGGGGGCAGCCTGGGAGCTGCCCATGGAGCTGCATGCCTGGAGTGCTGTGACGGTGGTCACAGGGGTTTGTAGAGGATGGAAGAGACAGGATCTTGATTCCATGATCAGAAGGCTTGATTTATTATATTATGATATATATATAACATTATAACTATACTACATAGAGATAGAAAAGGAAAAGGAGCTTCTTCAGAAGCTAAGAATGCTAAGAATAGAGATAGAATAAGAATGAATAATAAGAAGAATAAGAATGATAAGAATGAATAACAAAGGTCTGTCTGTCGGCAGAGAGTGAGAGCAGCTCCACCATGAGTGGTCAGTAAATCCAAACATCTACAGGGGACAAATCATAGGTGGACCTGTTGCATTCCACAGCAGCAGATAATAATTGTTTACATTTGTTACTGAGCTTCTCAGCTCTAGCAGCAAAAATCCTACAGAAAGGATTTTTCACAAAGGATGTCTGCGACAGAGTGCCACAGCCACACTGGAGGCACCTGGATCTCCCTGAATGCTATGGCTTTCCCCTGTTAGCACCTGATGAAGGGGTTTCTGGGGGGGTCTCAGCACAGCACACCACGTTTTAAGCCCACCCCCCTCCTCTGGGTGTCCCTTGCACTTCAGCTGCCTGTCCCCTGTGTGAGCTGCAGAGGGGTAATAAGGGGAGGGCACGGCCCTGCCGTTGGATTGCCGTGGCTGCTGGTGCCCTGGGGCTGAGCCAGGCTGCTCCTCCTTCCTGCAGACACAAAGGCAGAGGAGCCCCCAGCAGTGGTGAAGGAGGAGACCCCTCCCATCAACGTGGGGAGGCTGAACGGGGGGAACCGCATCGACTACGTGCTGCAGGAGAAGCCAATCGAGAGCTTCAACGAGTACCTGTTTGCACTGCAGGGGCATCTCTGCTACTGGTAAGTGTCTGTGTAATGCTCAGGGCTTCAGATTTACCTGTGGTGAAGCAGAATGGCATCAGTTTGAGAGGCAGTGTAGTGAGAAAGGCCTCAGGTGGTCGAGGGAACAAGATCTGTTCCTGTCTGTGACACACAGAGGGAGGGCATGGGCAGAGGAAGGAGATTTGTGGTTCTGGTGCTGCCTGCATTGCAGAGCACTGCATCTGCCCCAGCTATCACAGAGTACAGGGGAGCATTCCCTTCTGATTGCCTTTCCTGCCCTGCAGGGAGTCAGAGGACACTGTTCTGCTGGTTCTGAAGGAGATCTACCAGACACAAGGCATCACACTGGACCAGCCTTTACCAGGGAGCCAGTGACCCACCTGTGCTGTTCTGGCTGTAAGTCACCTCTGCCTAAACCCCTTCTGGATTTCCCAGGACACCTCAGAGGAGATCTGGTTGGTTTAGGGGAGTAATATCCATTATCCAAGGCAGGGAACGTGTGTCAGCTTTCTTCCTTGGCCTGTCAGCACCTTTGGCTTCTTTCCTCTTCCCTGCACATGAGCATGATCAGACATGAGGAGAGGACCAGGGAGGGCCCGGGGGGCTGGATTCTGACTGCAGCTATTGCTGTGTTCTCCTTTTGCTTTCTCAGGTTCAATCCCACAGAGCACTCACCAGGAAAGTCCAGATCTCTTCTCTGCCTTCCTCTCTCCTCTGCTGCCGTGTCCTGCATGCTGCTTCCCAAGTACTTGCTGCTGCCTGGAGATAAGGATGGATTTTCCTCCATTTTTGGCTAGGGGTAGGGGGAAAAACTGTCGAGGAAAACCACTTCTGCTCAAACACACACACAGCCCACCTGTACAGTGACTCCCTGTGGCAACGTGTACTTTTAAGCCTGCACCCTGTGAGTCCCCACACCAGCAGATGAGCTGTCCGGGCTCAGAGCCCACACCTGGCTCTGTGAGGACACTCACAGCCTGGGACCTTGAGGAGAAAAAGCCTTAAACACAGCGTGGGAAGAGCTGCAGCAGCCTTGGAGCAAGGCAGATTGGTGACTGCTACCACAAACCCCCCAGCAGGGCCCAGGAGGCAAAGCCCAGGGCACAGAGGGCTGCTGACCACAGGGGCTGGGCAGCACCATCCCTGCACTGCTGCTGCATCTCTGGGCACCCCTGCTGCATCTCTGGGCACCCCTGCACTGCAGCCAGGCAGGGCTGCCCCTAAAGCACCCTGTGAGAGTGGCATGCTTGTGCTCCTCCCTGCTGTGGGGTGCTGCTGGGGCAGCTCAGCACCCAAACCCAGCCCATCCTGAACACCCAGGGCCCCCCAGTGCTGCTGGGACAGCTCAGCACCCCAACCCAGCCCACCCAGACCCTCCCCACAGCCCTGAGCCAGCCAGTGCCCTGCAGCCCCTGCTCTGAGGAAAGCTTTTCCAGCTGCAGCCAGCTGGCAGTGCCAGGCAGGGTGAGCCCTCTGAGCCCTGCAGGGACACAGAGCAGTGCTGCTGTCCCACGGGGCTGGCAGGTGAGCACAGACATCTGTGCCTGCCATGCTCACATCCTGGTTTAGCTTTAATGTACAAAATGCAGCCCAGCAAAGGTGGAGCCCAGGTCCAGCAGGGTCTGGCCACTGCAGGAATGGCAGCAGCTCTGCAGGCAGCTCAGTCTGCAGCTGCCTTGAAGCTCTTGTTGAGGTGGCAGGGCTGGAGAGCCTCTGTGACCCTTCCCTGGGGCTCCAGTGCTGTGTGAGCTGTTGCTGTGCAGCCTTTGGAGAGCCAAACCACTTTTCCCTCCTGCTGACTTTTGCCCTGCATGGGGTAAGGAGCCTTTTTTCCCCCCCACAGCCTGTTGGTTTGTTTTTCCTCCATTGTCTGTTATTTGCACTATTGGAAGGGTTTTGTTTGCAGCCTCCATCCCTCCTCCCCTCCCAAGGAACAGAAGCTGTTCTGTACCTGACTGCAGGAACAGCCAAGCTGCTTGGTCAGCACCTGACTGGCTGAAGTCTCATGGGAGTAGGAAAAGGGACAGTCTTAACATGGGACACTAATGATCAGCTTTTTAAGTTATGCACTTTGTTAAAAAAAAAAAGGAAGTTAAATACATTTTAAATGTTATTTAATGTCTTTTCCAGTAAAAGCCAAAATAAATAAGTAGATGACTGTGGTGTGTGCATGTCTGGGGGGAGAGGGAAGGGCTGGAAAAACTCAGATGTGCAGTTTTAGGAGAAAGTGAAGATATTTCTACTTTTTCTATTTCAGTAGAATTATTTCTGTGATTCCACTGAAGCTGCAGAGTTACAGAGGGTGCAAACTGCAGCTGATGGGGAGGTGTTTCAGTACTGACTCACCTGCCTTGCTGTGCTGCAGCCTCACCTGTGCTGTTTGCATGTGCACACACTTGAAACCTGTCTGGGAAGGGACCAGGGACAAACAGCTGCTCCCAGAGGAGCTTTGATCCCTGGATCTCAGCAGCACTCTGCCCTTCCCTGTCTGAGACAGACAGGGAAATGAGGGATGCTCCCAGACAACATTTCATTTTCTGCTGTCATCTCCTTGAAACTACTAAAGCTGCAAGGAAAGAGCTCCCATCAGAAACCCCTGCAGACACCAGAGGAAATGGTTTATAAAGCAACAACCCAAACCTTGAAATAAAAGTTTTAGTACCACGGGTCATTACAAAAATTAAACTCCTTTATTTGGGACATTAGAAAAGCTCAAAGTTGGCAGGTCCTGCCCTTCATTTCCCAGGAGAAGGGCTGGGATATCTCAGCTGGGCTGCAGGGAGGTGGCCAGTGGTGCTTCCTGGACTGGACACAAGAACTTCCACCAGACTGGGCACACTGGGCTGTGGCATTTTCCCAGTTTGTGTTCAGGACCCTCACACCCAACTGTCTTTGTGCAGGTTGGCACCCCCAGTGCCCCCCTCACTTCACAGTGGGCCTGAAGAGGGGGAGGCCTAGAAAACCCAACAAAATGAAGCAGCACAAGGGCCAGGGCAGGGAACTCACCAGCTCAGCAGGGAACACCTGCCCAGGGCTTCATCCTCACTTCTCCTGAGCAGCCTCCCCCAAGCCTCACCCTGCCCTGGCATCCAGGGAGAGGCAGGACAGAGCCTGGCACTAAATGTTCATGTGGAAGCTGGGAGCTGCAGGCTTCTCCTCGTGCACTGGCAGCGCTTTGGGCTTGGCCAGGGATGGTTTGTGGCACGTGCTGTCTGTCAGGGGAGGGTAGTACTGCCTGTAGCACAGGTATGCGAGCACCAAGCCCATTGCTGAGCCAGCCAACACATCTGTGGGTGAGACCAGAGCAAAGTTAACAGCCCTTCACCTTCCCAAGCCTTGTGAGCAACTCCTCACCCAAGCCTCATGATCAATTCCTCAGCAGCAGATTTCTGCTAGATCCATAACCTGACTTGGCTTGTATGGATTTAAAAATCATTTCCCTGCAGGTGGCAGCAAAATTGCCACTGGAGGAGTAAAAACAAAAACCAACCCAAGTTGCTGCTGGGGGGTCTGAACAGTCCTGTGGTGTGGACAGTTTTTTATTGAGACATAGTTGATGGGAAAAGAGACATGAGAAAATACATCTGAGAAAGCAACAGCTGCCTAATTCAAGGACATGGTTTCCTTGAGCAAGAAGCTGTTCAAGAAAATATGTGATAACAGGAGGTAAAAAAGAAGCCACAAACATCCTGAGAAAGGTGGGACTGACTTTTTATAGCTGACCAACAGTGAGCTCTAGTTTTGCAATATGTATGAGCCTTATTACTGTGATTATAAAAGTATTTCTGTTAATCAATAAATCTGAGACTTGTCAGTCATCATTGGATGAGCAATGTCTCCCACCTACCTCATCACTGTGGCACCAAAACCCCCCGTGCCTGCACCTGCTGAGCCCTGCCCAGGTGACCAAGAGATGCTCACCCACCTTCCCAGTGGTGTTTGTAGTCACAGGTGCGGGACACGGCGATGAGGGTGGCGAGGAAGAGGGGCAGGAGGAAGGCACAGAAGCGCAGGGCCCGGCCCCCCCGGCCTGGGACGAAGCTGTGCAGCTTCCCTGCCAGGTAGAAGGCAGAGAAGGCAAGACCAGCAAAGGCAACTGGAAGAGAACAGAACAATGTGGGTTCAGAATAGCTCCAGGCTTTGCTGCCACCCCTCTGCTGCTGCTGCAGTGGGAGGGCTGTGAGAGGTGTCTGTCTGTCCTGTGAGCCAAGGGAAAACCAGCTGGGAGTGTGCTGGGGAAGAGGAAACAGGAAAGCCTTATAAATATGATTGTCTGGCAAAAGATTTGAGAATGTAGAAACTATAAGTGAGATTGAAATGAAAGCAAGCTTTGAGATCCCTCAGTCACTGAACAACTGGAAAACAATGGTGTGGCTGGCTGAAGGTGATCCCCTTTGGATGGAACAACACCCTCTGCTTGCAGACAGCTCCAAGGGTCAGAGCAGACCCTACAGCTTGGCAGAACGGCCCAAAGAGGAGTTTGTAGGGTTTAAAATGTAACACAGGATGGTAATGTAATGATTCTTATAGGCTGTATGGAAATGCTGTAGGATTTGTATCTTGTACTAGATTGGTGAGTGAGAATCAGAATATTCAACACAGAAGAAGATTTATTGTATTGGAATGGGAACTTCACTCTCTTACCCTTTTACTCTCTCACCCTCTCATCCTCTCTCCCCCTCTCTTCTCTCAGTCCTGCTCTGAGCTGTGGCTGGCAGCTCCCAGCAGGGCCCTGCACCCAGGCCCTTTGCAATAAACCCCAAATTCCAGCCCTGGCTGCAGAGATCTCTCATCTCCATCCATCCCAACCATCCTACCCCCATTGCTCCTACAGGAGTGATGGATCCTGGAAGCTGCTCCCTGGCACACATCCCTCCTCCTGGGTTGCAGACAGCTTTGGACTGCATTTCTCACCCCACTGCTTTGCAGAGGGAAACCTGAATCCCTCTCAGAACTCAGCCAATGTGACCATGTTTGCAGGGGTCTTAGGATGAGGGAAGAGATGAGGATCTGACTCCATGTTTCAGAAGGCTGATTTATTATTTTATGATATATATTATATTAAAACTATACTAAAGAATAGAAGAAAGGATTTCATCAGAAGGTTAGCTAAGAATAGAAAAAGAATGATAACAAAGGCTTGTGACTGACTGAGACAGTCTGGACAGCTGGGCTGTGATTGGCCATTAATTAGAAACAACCACATGAGACCAATCCCAGATGCACCTGTTGCATCCCACAGCAGCAGATAACCATTGGTTACATTTTGTTCCTGAGGCCTCTCAGCTTTCTCAGGATAAAAAAATCCTAAGGGAATGATTTTTCAGAAAACATCACGGCTTCAAGCCAAAGCTGTGGGGTGCAGCAAAACAAAGCCAAGCTGCCCAGGGCTGTGGCAGGAAGGGGACACTGGGGTGGCACTCAAAGCCAAGCTGCCCAGGGCTGAGCAGGAAGGGGACGCTGGGGTGGCACTCACAGGACGCGTGTCCGCTGGGGAAGCTCTTCCTGCCCTCTCTCACCCTGCGGGCGTCCCCCGTGCACAGCAGCTCCGCGTTGGCGCGGCCGTCCGGGAAGCAGCGCTGGAAGAAGTCGGGCCGTGGCCTGGGACAGGGAAGTGCAGCTCAGGGCCCCCCTGTGTGGGCACTCACTGCACCTACAGGGCAGCAGGGAGGAGCCTGTGCCAACGCCATCCTCCCCAGGTCTGTGCCAATGCCATCCTGCCCAGCCTGTGCCAATGCCATCCTCCCCAGCCTGTGCCAACGCCATCCTGCCCAGCCTGTGCCAATGCCATCCTGCCCAGCCTGTGCCAACGCCATCCTCCCCAGCCTGCGCCAACGCCATCCTCCCCAGCCTGTGCCAATGCCATCCTCCCCAGCCTGTGCCAATGCCATCCTGCCCAGCCTGTGCCAATGCCATCCTGCCCAGCCTGTGCCAATGCCATCCTCCCCAGCCTGTGCCAATGCCATCCTCCCCAGCCTGTGCCAACGCCATCCTGCCCAGCCTGTGCCAATGCCATCCTGCCCAGCCTGTGCCAACGCCATCCTCCCCAGCCTGTGCCAACGCCATCCTGCCCAGCCTGTGCCAACGCCACCCTGCCCAGCCTGTGCCCAAGTGAGCCCATCTGAGTGATGGCCTGAGACAGCAGCTCCCCAGTGTTGGAGCAGGGTGAATTGCTGCTGGCATAGTTCAGGGTAAGGAAGCAAAAAGGACTTTTGTATTATATCCACAGATGTTTTATCTGTGGATATTATGCAAATAATATCCACGGTGAGATGTTCAGGTCCCAGCACCTACACACAGAGAAAGCACCCTGTAGCTTTCTCCCTAGAGGGGTCTGGGGGCTGTCCCTGGTCTCACAAAGGTCAGGGCTAATCAGGGAATAGGGAAGGAGTGGCTCAGGGACATAGGAACAGGGGAAGAAGACAATGGGGTCTAACAGCTTTTCAAGGGAAGCTTCTTGTGTCTCCCTAGACCAGGGAATGCCCCCCTCCCAGGGTCTCCACACAGTTTTTTCTATTTCTAAATTGTCTTTGCAGCTAGAAAAAAAACCACATTATTTCCAGGCTGAGTATGTCCAAGTTCAGCTCCTGGCCCTGATGTGGCAATCCCAGAATCCCAGAATGATGAGGCTGGAAGAGATCTCTGAGATCATCGAGTCCAATCTGTGCCCTGACACCTCACCCAGACCATAGCACCCAGTGCCATGTCCAGGCTTTTTATAAATTCATCCAGAGATGGTGTTTCCACCACCTCCCTGGGAAGAGCATTCCAGTACTTTATTATTCTTTTGGTGAAAAACTTTTTGCTAATATCCACCCTATCCCTTCCCTGAGGTAGCTTGAGACTGTGTCCTCTGGTTCTGTCAGAAACCTACCCCCACCTGCCTCCAACCTCCTTTCAGGAAGGTGTAGAGAGCTATAAGGGCACCTCTGAGCCTCCTCTTCTCCAGGCTAAACAGCCCCAGCTCCTTCCAGCATTCCCACAGCAGAGCTGCCTCCCCCACAGTGCTGGGCAGCAGCCAGTCCTCACCTCCCCACAACGAGCTTCAGGGCGTTTGTGAAAACCCCGTTCAGGGCAAGGGCAAGGCTGGCAGCTGAGAGAGAGCAGAAGGATCACATCAGCATCGTCCCCACCTGGGAGTGCAGCACGTTGAGGGCTCAAGCTGCCCTTCCCTGAACAAGGAGGAGCTCACCAAGGCAGGCTTCCCTCGTGTCCTCGTGGTCAGCGCCCATGCACAGCCTCGCCAGGAGGATGAGCAACAAGGGAGACAGAAATGCGATGAACTGCACGACACAAGGAGAATTTGAGGTGTCAGTGGAGCAGGTTTAAGTTCTCACCAGAACACAAGAGCACTTTCTCAAGACTCTGAGTGCATTCCCTTCTCCAAAGCCCAGCAGCATTCTGTCCTCAGCAATCAGAACACAACCCCCCTAGCTGGATTTGCAGCAGGACCTGATGAGCCCAGCACGTCCTTTGGTTCTCAGACAGCTCTTCTGGCAGAGTGCTGCTCTGGCTGCTTGCTGGGGGTGTCCCCAGGCACAGCACCTCAGCTCTGCCCTCCCTGCAAGCCCCAGCATTAGCGCTCAGTCAGCAGCACCCTCGCTCTGTCAGCAGAACCTGGGCAGCTGCTGATTCAGAGCAGGCAGTTATCACCATCCCCATCTCTGCCCCGGGGGACTGCACCCCGGGACATCCCCAGCACTGCCAGGCTCCCATGGAGTCTGTTCCCACCTCAGCTCTGGCACATGTCCTGCTTTACACTGCCTGTTCCAAATGCTATCCAGAGTTTTTGTCCTTATTGTTTAGTGGACACCTCTTGCAGGAAACCCCACCTGCATTTGCCAACTCGAGAGGCACAGCCCTTCACCTCACACCCGTGACAGATCAATCCCTCTGACACACTGCTCTCTCCTGGAACTCCAACACAGACTTAGTCAAACTCTTCTAAACAAGCCTAGAGCCGTTGGGAAAACATTTGACAATAAAATGATAATAAATCCCTGCTAAAAATAGCTGCTTGCAAGGGAAACATTCCCTGACGGCACAAGCTGTGCTATCTTCCACACACCTGCTAAGTGAGACGTGGAGTGGATTATGGACAACAGTGCAAAGTCCTAAACAGTTTATGAACTTCAAATCCTAACAGCAACGGATGGTAAAGCCTCAAAATATGACAAAAATCACTGTATGTTTGGCCTGGTTGGTACTAATCTCACAGAATGGGTAGAAAGGGACCACTGGGGACCATCAAGTCCAACCCCTCTGCTCAGGGTCCACATCACCCAGGGCTGTGTCCAGATGGATTAGGAGTATCTCCAGGTAAGGAGACTCCCACTGTCACTGCTCAGTCACCCACACAGCAAAGTTCTTCCTCCTGTTCAGCTGGAAATGTTCCAGCTTGAGCCTCTCGCCCCACTGAGCAGAGCCCGGCTCCATGCATCCTCCCAGCCCCTCCCCGCAGCTCTTTATCCACATGGATACGATATCCTGCACTTTCTGCAACGCGCACTAGGAGCTGCAGGTACCAGCTTTTAGCCAGCAGATAAAGCTTGTATTGCAGTACAAGCTTTTAGCCAGCAGCTTTGTTTTAAAAGGAGAGCTGGTAATTCGAGAATAAATCCAAGTAATCGCAGGAAACGCTGGCTCCAGGCTGCTCAGAGAAGCTGTGGATGCCCCATCCCCGGAACTGTTCACAGATTATGTAGGCTCGGTCTGCCGGGAGGGGGAGGGAGGGACAAAACGATCTTTTAAGCTCTTTTCCGACCCAAACCACGTTAAGAACCCACTCAACTTACAAACATGAAGACCGTGGGGACGTGATCCGCTTCAACGTAGGGATTCTTGTAGAGCCACATCTCCTCGGGCTGCACCACGCGCTGGAAGGGCGGCAGGAACTCCATGATCCTGCAACGAGACGAGCGAATGAGCGGCGGGGGCGGGCGGGGAAGGGCTGGGCAGGGCCGGGCGGGGGTCCCGCACCCACCCGAAGGTGGCGAGGAGCAGCACCCGCAGCGCGGCATCGACCGCCAGCTCCGATCTCCGCATGGCCACTGCCCGGCTCGGAGCGGAGAGCGGAGTCCCGTTATCCCTCCCCGCCCCGCCCCGCCCCGTAGACGGAACTGAGTCATCTCATCATTGGAACATTCAGAACGATTTATTGAAGTCAACCTCAAGCAAAAAAAAAAAAAAAAAAAAAAAAAAAAAAAAAAAAAAAAAAAAAAAATAATTTCAGATCAGTGGAATGTCATTAAAAATCTTTCCTCACGGAAAAGCAAAAGGGGGAAAAAAAAAGAAAACAAACAAATAAAAAAAAACAAACCAAAACCCACATCTGAATTCCAGAGTATTTGTAAAATAAAATTAAAAAAAAAAGGCAACATCTCAGTAAATAGAATGTACAAAAATTATATGTTCTACCATCACACACAGTCAGTAAGAAGCTAAAATATTACAGGCAAGTCTCGATACGCTCTACCTAGAGGACAGGAGCTATCTATGTACAGGGAACCAGCTTTACAGGCTTCACACTATGCAAGAGGACAGAGGCCAACACAAACCCCCCAAAATATTGGATATCTCAAAGTCTATGCGGCAACATCAAGTCATGATACAGTAATGCCCCGTGGAATCAGACACTCCTCGGTAGTGCCAGGGCTGCATCTGCGTCCAAAAACTCTTCCAAACCAACTCCGGTGAATATCGACGCTTTGCTATTAAAGACTCGAGTGATTTCCTTAAAATAACATTTCACAGAATCTACAAAGTTTGTTACAGATAAACAAAGTCTACAGAAAGAACGACTCTACAAAGGTCCATCTTACAGAGCACGTGGGGATGGAGACGGATCTGCGGGGATCTGCGTTGTGCAACATCACTGGCGTGGAGACAGACGGGTTGGGGTCCTCAGAGCACCCCAAATGCAACCCCCAACCCCTGGCTCAGATGGGACAGGATCACCCTGGGGGTTTGGTGGAAAAGTGACACCAAAATGAAAGACAGATCCACCTGGAATAGGGAGCGTAGGGGTTCGTCCAGTCTGGTTATGACCCAAAAGCGAGAGAGAACTGCAAGGTGGGAACCCCGTGTAGATGGCATCTCCAGAGGGACCCCAGGCAGCTGGCATCTCCAGAGGGACCCCAGGCAGCTGGCACCTCCAGATCCAGATCCAGATCCCCCTAGAGGGACCCCATGCAGCTGCCTGCCCCCAGAGCTGGTGGTGGCACAGCAACGGCACAGCTTCGGGGCACAAGGAGTGGTAAATGGCTTTGGCAAATTCATACATGTTTTCCCTTTTTTTATTCACATTAAGCACAGAAATCCCCTACACAAAGCACAGTTCCAGCTCCCTTCCTCCTGCTCTGGAGCAGCAGGACCCCTCCCAGGAGAACACAGACCTGAGCTGCTCACTGGGAAATACAGTATCACAGGAAACAACCTTTCTTTTCTTCCTGTTTTGCCTTTTTCTCTTCCTCCTTTTTTTTCCCTCAGAACAACACTGGGAATACATCCAACGTGTAGGAGTGTATCTTAAGTGCAAATGTTTTTGCTACACAAAGAGAAATGGTGGGGAAAGCTGATGGGAATGGGAAGCAAAGGGACAGCACTGCTCCAAGGTCGGCGTCTCCCACGCAACACCTGGTGAGCACAAACCTCCCAAACCCTCCCGTTTGCCATGGATCCACTGCACAGCAGGAGCAGGAAGGAACTTGGGGGGAAGTCAAGGACATTTTTCAATGCAGTATACAAAAAAAAAAAAATCATGTATAAATAAAAAAAGCTGTAAAAGGAACCGCAGAGCTTCAAGTACATTAAACCCTGAATTCAATGAGGCAGAGGTTTCCATGTTAAAGTGACTTCTCCGTACCAGCGTCATCCCCATCCCACCCTCCTCCCTCCCCTCCCACATAATTCTGTAAAGTTTCAATATATACAGATTTTAAGCTCATTGATAATTATGTCTAGTAATTGTGTCTTTCGCATTCTATCCTGAAATTAAGATAAAAGAAGGGGTTTTTTTTAAGAAGAAAGGCCAAAAATCCACATTCCAGCCCTATTACTCCATTTGAACTGATTCTCCAAGACCATGTGGTGACCAGAGAAGGTGATTTGCCCATGAAATTTCCTTCCTGAGCTGCAAACCTTCAAAAGCCTATGGACAGGACAAGTCTATACAATAATCTGACAGCTACAACAGCTAATGCTTGCACAATGTGTTCAGGAATGGTGGAAGCAGCCTCTGCACCACTGGAATCACAGAATCTTGGAATTCTTGCTTCTAGATCCATCTGGCCACAGGCTGCAGGATGTGCCCAGGTGCAGCTGCAGAGGAGAAGCTCCAATAAACCACAAACTCTGTTCCCTGGGCAGGGCAGCTCAGGCACTACCCAGGTGCCAGAGATGGAGGCAGGAGGTCACCAGAAGTGTGGGGCCACCCCAAAAATGTGACAAGAAAATAGGTGAAAAATGTGTGACTGTGTTCCCATGAAGGAAAAACAATGTGCTGGGACAGCACACTGCAATTCTCCACCAAAATTACCAGTTCTGTGGATTTCCCCTAGGTCTCAGCATGAAATGACCCAACTATCCAAGATTCCTTATTTTGGAGTCCACACAAATTAATTCAGCAGCTGCCTCTCACTCTGCTGAAGCCATTCCATCAGAAGAGCTGTGCAATCTCTTCCTTACAAAGGAGCTGCACTAAGCAACTACATTCTGGTTACTCAGCTTACAAAGATGTGGTTGAAATGCACATTTTAGCATCTGAGCCTGGCACTCAGAACAGTCACCAAGATCCTCTGAACTGGCCTGTTCTCATCTAACAGTGTTAAAGCTTTTTTGAAAGACTCACCTTCTCTTCAGTTCAGAGTTTTGTTCACAAACTAAACAACCTCTCCTGTTTTCCCTCCTGAGTCCAAGCCCAGCTGCTATGAATCACTTTTTGGTGAATAAAGAAGCATCTCTAAGAAGAGTGAACACAAAGTGAACCAAGACATGGAGTGGCACAGGAGGAGCAGCAGCCTCCACCACAGCATTTGAGAAGTTTAAAGCCTTCTGTGCCCTGGCACAGCACTGTGGCACTGCCAGGGTGGCCACTGCCAGTTTGTGCTCCTGTCCAATGCTCCCAAGGTGTCCTGGTGCTGCCACACCATGTCCTCTGCTCAGCAGGTCACCATGGACAGGGAATGAATGGAGCAGCACAGTACCAGCAACATATCTGATATATATATATATATATATATACACATATTTTTATACATATATATATATAAAATATATCAGCTGATAGCTGCAGTATCAGAATGCTCTGACTTCAGAGAAAATCACTGAACATCATCAAGTCTAATAAAGAATATAAAGTGAACACCTCAGGCCTTACAGACATGGTAGCAAGAGCTGTGTTTGGAATTTCTGAGAAGGTTAAACATCCTCAATAAGAGCATAAAAAGAGACATTTCCCACACAAAACGTTAAGAAAAATAAAATCCTTTTTGTACCTTATTTTTTTTTCTTTAAAAATACCAAAATCCAGCACTGCTTTCCTGCAGGGTTAGTGTTGGACCCTGGCTGGAGCATGGCCCACAGCAGGAAGTGCTTCAGGGATCCCAAAGCTGCTGCCCCAGGAGTGCCCCAGCAGCTGTGGGGTCTGGCACCCCAAGGGAGGTGTGGGCAGCTGCTCAGGGACTGTAGTGTATCCATCACTGATTGCACACACAAAAATCTCCCCCTGCACACCAGCTTGAGGATGAGAAGGACACCAGGCAGAGGCAAGACACGTTCTAAATTCCACACCGATTTTTTTCTTGATCTGAGAAGTCTCTGTGTTCCCACAGGTTTGTGTAAGCAGTTTTCCAGAGACAAGGTTCTTAATTCCAAGGCTCAGTTCAGCCAGATGCCAGCAACATTTGATTATTTTCAGTACCCACAAGCAGAGGCTGGCAGGGAGTAGCTGTTATCAGGACACAAGTCAGAAGTACTCACTGTGCCAGGGCAGGGGGGGATAGTGCTTGGTGAGATTGTGGGCTGGGGGGGAAAGAGTCACCAAAACTAGCTCCAGCCTGGGGACACCAGTGCCCTGTGGCTCCTTGCACAAAAAAATGGAGGAATATAGGTTATCTAAAAAAATTCTGGAGCAAGAGCCAACATAAGCCACCTTGAAAGCCTCACTGAAGGAGTCTGTCTCTGTGATTAACAGAGGAAATCCAAGACAGAACCATCTCCTGAGGCATCAGCTGGCTGCTGGGATATGGCCCCTTACCCAGACACAAAATACCCTGTTCACTGAGGAAGTGCTGAGATGTTCCTCAGCTCCATTAACAATGAAGATTAAAGTTAGAAGATCTCTCTCAACAAAAAAATATTAACACTCCATCGAAACCAACATGCACATGGGTCAGGTCCCTCATGTGCCCAAGTCTCCCTGAAGCCAAGGGGAGCCTGAGAAGGCAGCACTGAAGGATCCCTCAGTAACTGCCACCAAACCAGGTGAGGTGGTCACTGGCAGGACTGCCCTCAGCTCTGACTGAGGCTGGGAGCCTCTCCTGCCTGAGAGGGGTTTCCAAAATAGAGGTGGGCTACAGAAATGACCACTGTGCAATTAAACTCTGAATTTTTGCATGTCTGCAAACACTCAAGACAGCTCTGGAGCAAGGCACCACCATCTCTTCCTCACTGCCAGACCTTGTGTTACGAGCACTTCCCAGAAGTCACACGCCTGATTTCTCACAGGAAAAGCTTCACAATAATATTCAGAAGTAAACATGAGAGACAACCTACCTTCTCCAATGCCTTTAACAGAGGCATTTCAGAGTCACCTGGTCTGACACCCACACCTGTCTGTTTGGCATCTCAGTGTTACAGAGGGGACAGGCTTTGCTCTTTCCATAAACTAGACACAAAAGTTACGTTGGCTTCGCTGTTTTGTTTTTAAAGACATGATGACTGATCAAAGCCAGATCTTCAACACCCTTTCAAAATTAAATAAATAAATATGTGGCTATGCTTTGCTTTCTACACTCAAAGAACATTATTTTAAACAGAATATTCTTTTCACTGTCAAAATGTTTACGGTTTTCTTCAAAGGCCAAGACGCTCCTGGTTTCCAACAGTAAGAGCTGCTGTAGCACATTCAAGGGTAAAAGAAAGACCAAACAATAAAAACCAAACACCACTGCCTGGTCCTTCTCGCTCAGCTCAATGGTCCCATTCCAGCTCACACGTGATGGCTCTGAGGACAAAGCCGAGTGTGGCACTGCAAACTCTGAGTTCATCGCCTGCTGCCCCTCTTCTCCCCTCCCGTGTTTGTTCTTAACCAAATTCACTCCTTTGCCTCTTCCACAGAGTTCTGTGCTTCCAATTTGCACTTGATCTTGCTCCAGTACTCGGGTGCCACAGGAGATTTGGGGTCGTGTGCGGAGCAGCAGAGGCGGCCGTCCAGCGCCGACGGCACCAGGGCTCCCTTCTCGTGATCCTTGCAGAAGGAGTGGGGGCAAAACTCACAGAAGGACACGGCAGGATTGCTACAGATGTCACACTGATGCCATGGACATTCCCACTTTCCTGAGGAGGGGAGGAGAGAGAAAGGAACTGGAATTAGTGCACTTTGGAGACAGCGCTGGCCTTTAATCCTCACTCCGTGCTCAGATGAATGCAAACAAAGTTCAGAAAAGTCAGCCACTACTTCTGCTTCTTGTGTACAAGAATCTGACTGAACACAGTTCTGTTCTGCATTTTTTAGGCAAAAAGATGATGTTCATGTTTCAATCAAAATAAGAGGAAGTTTGATTGACTCAAGGAGAGGAACAAGAACAACATTCAAAAGTATGACAAAGCCTCTGCCCACCAGTTCCATTTAGGAACAGTCACCTGATGTACTGCTAAAAGTGAGTGGCATTGCAAAGGCAAATTTGATGCACTTAGTGCAAATGAATACTGCATTTAATGTAAGTGAACACTGTATTTTATGTACATGAAAGCTGCATTTCATTTCTAACACTGTCTTGTAGCAGGAAGGAGAAGTTGAGCAGGAGGAGCCACTGCTCTTACCAAAAGGTGGTTGAGTCAGGTTAAGGCATAGGAGGTGGTATGCTTTGGGACAGTCCTTCTTATCACACATGACCAGCTCTCCCCCATCTCCACACTGGAAACAGTTATCTTCATGCATCTGCTTCTGTTCTGTTTTTATTTTCCGTTTCTTCTGCTTTAGTTTTGCATTTTTCACCTTCTCTTCATTTGCCGTTGCAAATGCTGTCTGAGAAGGAGAAAATCACAACACAGAGTCACTTATAAACCCCCAGCATTCAAGTAAATTTTGGGTTATTATTTGCATGAATTCTTCTTAAATGAGATCCATTTAAAACACTTTTAAAGCTCTAAAAGCCAGAAGTGCTCATTCAGATATTTCTGAATTAACTTCCTGCCAGACACAACAGCATGGCAGGGCAGACTATAGAATCTTTGGAGACTTTTAAGGCTAGAAAGTATTAGGGTAAAGAGTGAAATAAATCCAAACCCTCTTTGCCCTAGAGAATCTCTGGGTTTGGGAGGAGAAGCTCCAGCTCCATCCATGTACCTTGGGCCGCACTCCCAGGAAGCCGCTGCAGTTTTCTGCTCCGCAGTGACACTCGGTCCTGCCATTGCCCAGGCAATCCAGGTTGTAATTGAATGTTAATTCCATTCCTGAAATGTAAAGAAAAACAATTCACCCACATGGACACTCTGTCCTGCCATTGCCCAGGCAATCCAGGTTGTAATTGAATGTTAATTCCGTTCCTGAAATTTAAAGAATAACAATTCACCCCCAGGGACAGTGAGGGAAGACAGGCCTGTGACAATGACATTTCATTAGCATTTGTTACCATGAGACCCCTGCTAAAAGTGAAACCTCAAGTATCATCTCCACTCCAATGAATGAGAAGTTCCTAAACACTTCACTGGTATTAATAACTTCAAAGAAAAAGATTCTAAGTGAGGAACTTGGCCACTGCAAGACAAAAGCAAACATGCCAAATAGAGCCATCCTTTTACCTGCAGGAATGTCACAAAGAGCAAACAGTCCAACTCGAATGTCACCATTCACTGTCCACTTCTGTGTTTCACAGTTTGGGTTACAACTATGGTTCATAAAACGAGAGTAGTTCCCCTTTGGGCCAGCATCTATTATTCGGTCCTTCAAGGAAAAAGACAAAGATGTGTTTAGTACTTACAAAGCAAAGAGGTTTCCTGCTGCTGAGTGATATTTGCTATCAAACAAGACACAATATTCACCTTGGTTACAGTCAGCATATAAAAATTGGTGACACTGTTCTCGTGAGCACGTTTGATCCGCAGCCGGCACTCCTCCTCGTCAATCAGCTCCCCAACATATTCATTCACAAATTCACCCTGCAACAAGAACAAAAGTAAGTAAGCTCTGCATCCTAACCACAATCATAAAGGGAAGCAGCAGAGAAAAAAGCATTTCCTATAAAAAATGCTCTGATCATCACAAAAAGTGTTACACTTAACTGGTCTGGTAGGCACAGTGTGAATACATACACCAGGTAATTGCTGCCCTAGAATTACACCCAGGCAGAATAAAAGGCAGCCCTGATCCTGCATTCAGTACACAAGACAGTTGTCAGGTCTATAAAACCCTTTCAACCTTTCCACTTTCTTTCAAAGAGGACAATGTGACAATATTCATGGACTCCTCAGGAAACAGGAACTGTTACAGTAAGCATTTTCACTACATACTTCACTTTTATTAGGACTTTAGCAGTCAACAGGCTCAGAACATTTGCAGTAGCACAGTTTTCATGAAACATACATTTTAAAAGCTCTGAATTTAATAAAACTAATGGCTAAATCCCATGTTTAAAAGCAGCCCTTCAGGCCTGCTTTTTCCAGAAAATATGACTGTGACAGTGCAGAGTGCAATGCTTTCACCCAGACCCACCCTGATGGTTGTCACAGCCCTGTTCTGTCTCACTGTACTGTCACTGTCATATTTTCTGGAAAAATCTCTTTGCCCAGGATTTTGCTCCTGGGAAGCTGAGAAGCTTCAGAGAAAAAGGAAAACAATAATATCTCATTTGCTTCTCCTGTGTTTTGCTGCCTTGGAATGAATTTGAACATTGTTTCATTGGTTTCATATGAATTGTTTTTGACTTATTGGCCAATTGGGGCCAAGCTGTGTCAGACTCTGGGGAGAGAGTCATGAGTTGCAATTATTATCTTTTAGCCTTCTGTCTGTATCCTTTCTGTATTCTTTAGTATAGTTTGATTTAATATTTTTTAATATAATACAGATCATAAAATAATAAATCAGCTTTCTAAAAACATGGTGTCAGATTCATCAATCCTCCCCTTGTCAGGGGTTGTTGTGATGTGAGGTCTCCAGGACGAGGTGAGAGATGAGACTTTGACTCCATGTTCTTAGAAGGCTGATTAATTATTTTATGATATTAAAAGAAATTATATACTAACACTATACTAAAGAAAAAGAAAGGATACATCAGAGGCTAGAAAAGAATGAATAATAAAAACCTGTGACAGACCAGAGTTCCAACACAGCTGGACTGGGATTGGTCATTAAATCAACACAATTCACATGGAACCAACCAAAGATGCAACTGTTGGTGAGCAACCTCTAGACCACATTCCAAAGCAATACATATTTTCTGAGACTTCTCAGCTTCTCAGGAGAAAAACTCTGGGCAAAGAAGATTTTTCAGAAAATACAACCCCGTACCTTTTTGATGCTCCTCTTGGTGCGGAGGCCCCAACCGCGGCGCTCGGTTTTGATGATCTCGGCGTCGGGGTAGAGCCTCTTGGTGAAGCACTGGTTCTGGCAGCGCTCCCCAGCTGGGCACACCTGAGGGTGGCACTCATACTGCAGCATCCTGTTGAGGCACTCTGACTCCAGCCCACAGGGGTTCTCATCTGATGGCTTGCAGTTACAGCGCGGGATCTCCGACAGGTCTGCAACCTGGATCTGCACCTTCCCGATCACCTTGTTGGACTGGGGAGCAAAGGGCACAACAAGGCATGAAGGCAATGCACTGGGGACACAGAGTCAACAACTGACAGCAAAAGGCAAAGAAAAATTACATTATTCTGTAAAAAATTATTTTATTCTGTGTTCCCAGTTGGCCACCCGGATCTGCTCCTTCCTGATCGCCTTGTTGGACTGGGGAGCAAAGGGCACAACAAAGCATGAAGGCAATGCACTGGGGACACAGAGTCAACAGCTGACACCAGAAGGCAAAGAAAAATTATATTATTCTGTAAAAAATTATTTTATTCTGTTAAAAATTATTTTATTCTGTGGTTCCAGTCGGCCACCCGGATCTGCTCCTTCCCGATCACCTTGCTGGACTGGGGAGCAAAGGGCAGAGCAAGGGATGAAGGCAATGCACTGGGAACACAGAGTCAACAACTGACATGAAAAGGCAAAGAAAAATTATTTTATTCTGTAAAAAATTATTTTGCTCTGTGTTTTATTCTGTGCTTCCAGTTGGCCAACTGGATCTGCACCTTCCCAATCATCGCGTTGGATTGGGGAGCAAAGGGCACAACAAGGGATGAAGGTAACACACTGGGAACACAGAGTCAACAACTGACATCAAAAGGCCAAGAAAAATTATTTTATTCTGTGTTTTATTCTGTAAAAAATTATTTTATTCTGTGTTTTATGGTACTGTAAAACACAACAAGAGATTAGTGAAAAGAACAGCAAAATTATTTACGTGAATTTCTTTAGGCTGAACACCTTGGTGTAGGTACATAACTTAGAATTACAGAACAGTGTGAGTTGGAAGGGACTTTAAAGAATATCCATCCCAACCCCTGCCATGGGCAGGGACACCTTCCACTAGACCAGGCTGCTCTGATCCCCACCCAACTCACCCTTGAACACTGCCAGGGAGTGAGCAGCCACACCTTCTCTAGACATCCTTACTCATGCACAGGGCAACTTACTCACACACAGAATAAAAATAAAATAGAAATAGGCCAACTCACTTTAATGTGTTTATAAGGTGGAGGCTTCCTTGAATTCCTTTCAATTTCCAATGCCTCTTTGCTTTCTCTTTGTGCTTTCAGTTCCTGGAAACGCTTTGCTGCTTCTTCAAGTGCTGTGCAAGGAATTCAGAATAGAAAGCAATGAGTGCCAGTTGTTGCTAATAAAATATATACATGTATCTATTTTTTTTTTAAGACTAGGAACAGAACTTTATTAACAAAAAGACAAGTTAAAATTAGTTATTGCAATTTATCATGAATTTATCAGCAGGTATCAACATACTGAACAATGATCCCATGCAGCAGAGCCCAAGATCCATCTCAACATTCCCCCGTTTGTGGAAGCACTGAACTGGCCCACAACAACACACAATGAGTAGGCACTTAAACACATTTTTATCTGCAGTCAAGGGATCAACACAATGCTTGGATTTCACGTGAACACAGAACACTAGTCACATAATATTCCCATGCAGGTTAAGTGGTGATGGAGACACAAACACGTGGAATTTTTGTCATAAACCACTATAAACTTTGTTTGATTTTACCTTTCTTGAAGGTCTTGTTAATACTAGTTTGCCCCTCAGCAAAGCTTTTATCTCCTTCAACATAAGGGAAAACTCTGCCCTGGTGTACCCAATAGTAGTCATGTGAACCAAAGAAAAATACTGGGAAGTCCCCGATATCATGTTTGAGGCCCTGTATGTTGAGAGGCACAGACCTGGGATTGCAGATCTCTGCTGGCCACCACCTGCAGAGTAGGACAGAAAAGAAGAATATAAGTTCCCTGAACCAGAGCTTCCCAGTTTTCCTAATGGGATTGAGAAATAAAAGCCAGTTTTTGTTTCTCAAGGAAATTAATTCCTCCCTCACGCAGCCAAGGCTCCCACTGGCAATGCCTGGGAGGCTCCATGCTAAACACAAGCAATGTTCTTACTCCAAATTTTGGGAAAGACTTCTGAGCATATCCATGGCCTGAGAGTGGGTTTCCAGGATCACCTGCAAACACCTGTATTGCTGCAGCTGACTACAGCAAACACCAGCAAGGACAGCTGGGCTCTGGCAGCCCTTGCTTTCCCACATCCTGACCACTCTGCAGAGCAAAGGTTGTGCAATCCAGAGTCCAGCACCTGGGAGAAGCAGGAGCATCACACTTCAAGGGTGACATCCATGTCTGACCCCAAACAGAGGAATTATTGTATTTCTACTCCTGTTCACGATGACTGAGCTGCTTTAAAACATCCAAATGAGTGCATTAAAACATCCAAAGCATTAAAACCTCCAAAAGTTGAACTTGCCTGTAATTCCCAAGCTTGACCCAAACGATCTGCTTGTACCGCAGCTTCTTGCCAGCTTTACAGTCATTGCAATTCCAGCATCCCTCAGGCATTTCTATGCTGAGACACTCGGGGTGGAAGGAAGCTGGGCACGACTCACAGCACAACAGTTTGCCACCTTGAAACAAAGAAGCCCTGCTTGGTTTGTAGAAGTCAGGATTGCTCCCCCCCGTGCACAGCAATTGACATTTATTTTAGATCATCCGCTCCAGATTTCCCAAAGAAAAACGGCAAAAGAAAGGGATCAAGTCAAGCTTAACAATGTTGGTTAAAAAGGACTGTGCAGGGTTTAATCTAAGCTAGAACTGCATCAAACAAAAAGCAGCTGAGGATTCAAACATGAGGTGAGCTGGCAGGAGGAGCACCATTGCCAAGAGAAGCACTGCAGCTGGGAACAGTGCTAGCAGCTTTTAGTGCTCTGGTGATGGCCAAAGCAACCACAAAACTCCACATTTTTCAAGAATCCTTTTCAATCAACATTGCTCTGACTGAATCCCCAGCAATCATCAGCGAGCACCAACCCCACAGCCTATAGGTTGATCAATACTTTTCTGCTGCAAGGACAGGAACAGGAGTTGTAATAAGTGTGTTTATTCCACAAAAAGTTTACCAGGATAAGCCCAGTACATAAAGCAGAATGAGACATACATGAGTTGTCCTCATCCCAAAAATTCCTGGTGCACAGAGGGAACCTCAGCACTGGGGCTCACAAGAATTTCTGGAGTTTACACTAATTTGGGCAAAAGTTATTTTGGTTGGCTCACATTTTGGACAATGTGTTACATGTGGAGAGCCACAGCACATCTCTAAGCCACCCTCAGCAAAGCAGCTCATGTAAGATGACATTACACATACTGTAATATTTTATACATGTAGCTATATAAAATATATATACATGCTCTTAAATGTATATATATTTAAAAATTAACAAGATTTTGTGTTCCATATGGAAAATCTGGGAGAGATTTGAGAGTATTCAAACCAATTTTCAATCACAGTATCAAAAGAAGTGTGAATAGTCACTTTCAAACCTTTATCAGAAAATCTTGTTCACCTATAGACTTCCCAAAATATCATTGCATTAATTGATCATTGCATGTTACAATAAGCATTCCTTAAACAATTCAGTTGCATAACCAACACTGTATTTCCTCTGCTAAAACCAGTAAAAATCCAGCCACACGGATCCTTCAGAGCTCCCAAACCCATAATGAAATTTTGGAAGTATTTTTTGCAAATGTAATTTCAGAGGAAATACAGACAAATCACTGAAACATTATCCAAGATGAGAAAATGCCAAGAGATGCAAAAATCAAACAAAATCAAACACAAAACTGTCAATGCTAAGCAAGAAAAAACCCAACATTGCTCTCGGGATGCATTAGGCAGATATGGCTCAAGCTAAGCACAGGGCTCAAAATAATTCTTGTTTTCAGGAATTACAGGACTACTGCAAGCCATTGATCTCACAACGCTGACAGCGACCTAACTTGGGCTGGGAAATGGGGCACCGGCTCTGAACGCTCCCGGGGAACCAAAGTTCTGTGGGGAATGAAATACCAGAGCTGAGCATTGCACACACACAGCAGGAACTGCTCCCAGGGGTGTGGGGAGGAACTGGCAGCAGGAACTGCCCTGCAGGGATCCAGAGAGCCTCAATCCCTTCAGCAGCAGGAACTGCCACCAGGGATGAGGAGAGCCTCAGTCCCTTCAGCAGCAGGAACTGCCCTGCAGGGATCCAGAGAGCCTCAGTTCCTTCAGCAGCAGGAACTGCCCTGCAGGGATGGGGAGAGCCTCAATCCCTTCAGCAGCAGGAACTGCCCTGCAGGGATGGGGAGAGCCTCAGTCCCTTCAGCAGCAGGAACTGCCACCAGGAATGGGGAGAGCCTCAGTCCCCTGGGTGGCAAGAACTGCCCTGCAAGGATAGGGAGAGCCTCAGTCCCTTCAGCAGCAGGAACTGCCCCCAGGGATGTGCAGAGCCTCAGTGCCTTCAGCAGCAGGAACTGCCACCAGGGATGGGGAGAGCCTCAGTCCCTTCAGCAGCAGGAACTGCCCTGCAGGGATGGGGAGAGCCTCAGTCCCTTCAGCAGCAGGAACTGCCCTGCAGGGATGGGGAGAGCCTCAGTCCCTTCAGCAGCAGGAACTGCCCTGCAGGGATGGGGAGAACCTCAGTCCCTTCAGCAGCAGGAACTGCCACCAGGAATGGGGAGAGCCTCAGTCCCTTCAGCAGCAGGAACTGCCCCCAGGGATGTGCAGAGCCTCACTGCCTTCAGCAGCAAGAACTGCCACCAGGAACGGGGAGAGCCTCAGTCCCCTGGGCAGCAGGAATTGCCCCTCCATCCCTCAGCAGCAGGAATTGCCCTGCAGGGATGGGGAGAGCTTCAATCCCTTCGGCAGCAGGAACTGCTCCCAGGAATGGGGAGAGCCTCAGTCCCCTGGGCAGCAGGAACTGCCCTGCAGGGATGAGGAGAACCTCAATCCCTTCAGCAGCAAGAACTGTCCTGCAGGGATCCAGAGGGCCCCAATCCCTTCAGCAGCAGGAACTGCCCTGCAGGGATGAGGAGAACCTCAATCCCTTCAGCAGCAAGAACTGTCCTGCAGGGATCCAGAGAGCCTCAATCCCTTCAGCAGCAAGAACTGCCCCCAGGAATGGGGAGAGCCTCAATCCCTTCAGCAGCAGGAACTGCCACCAGGGATGGGGAGAGCCTCAATCCCTTCAGCAGCAGGAACTGCCACCAGGGATGGGGTGAGCCTCAGTCCCCTTGGCAGCAGGAACTGCCCCTCACTCCCTTGGGACCAGGAACTGCCCCTCAGTCCCCTCGGCAGCAGGAACTGCCCCCAGGGATCTGGACAGCCTCAGTCCCCTGGGCAGCAGGAACTGCCCCTCCATCCCTCGGCACCAGGAACTGCCCCACAGGGATCCAGAGAGCCTCAGTCCCCTCGGCAGCAGGAACTGCCCCACAGGGATCCAGCCTGGGACAGCCTCAGTCCCCTCGGCAGCAGGAGGGGTCCCTGAGCTGCAGGGTCCCTGCAGGGTCCCAGCCTGGCTGTGGCAAGGACCCATCCCCAGGGGAGGGGACAGGATGGGGCACTCAGGCTCGGTGGAGGAGGTGGGACACCAGGCCCATGGGGCACACTCAGGTCAAACCTCCCTGCCCTCTTGCTCTGGCACCCTCCACAAGGACACAGCACCCACCCTTGTCCAGCCCCAAACGCCCTCTCTCCTCTCAGGACCTGCACAAGATCCAAAGCAGCACATCCTCCTCTGCTTCCAATCCCTTTAAGAAGTGTTTTACATCATCCAGGTAAATACTGAACTGCAACAACATGGACATCCATCTGCCTCCTCTTCACATTGCTGTGCAAACAGCTCTCTGAACCTGGAACAGCCCAGGCTAGGTAGAGAGTGACCAAATCTCTTCCAAGGAGAATTTAGTGACAGCAATTATTTTAAGCCCTTGTATACTTAAAAAAAAAATTAAAATTGCCAACAACATGAACACAGGCTCACAAAAACCATGAGTGAAGGTCACTGAAAGCAGTCAGTGTCAGGGGACAAGCAGACATTTCTCCGTTGATTTAGAGAGAAAAAATAGAAAAAAGCGAAAGTAAATTAAAGAGAAAGAAACTATTTTGGTTACCTTTCTCACATTTCTTTTTGGAAGCTGACGAAGGAGGAGGAATCATAGGTAATTTCATCAACTCAGCACGATTTGACTCATTCAGTAGGTAGTGGGACTTATAGGCATAGGAACTGAACAGGGGGTCTGAATGGTCCTGCACTACCAGCCCTATACGAAACAAACAGAAAGAGATGAGTTGCAATGAAACTACCCATGATTCCATGAAGGAAAAACCAAATACACCCAATGAACACCTCCAATGCGTTATGTGGGAATGAAAAAAAGGATAAAATGAAGAAAAAGGAAAGTCTGACAAAGTGTCTGTCTGCGCTAACAAAGAGGTTGTGCTGGAGACTCAAATTTAACTGGAAAATCTTGCAATGAAATAAGTTGCTTCTAAGTGGAATTTCAATTGGTTTTTTACCCTTCTAGACAAGCACAAGAAAAGCAATAAAGTTTGAATCCATGGGATCCCCTCTCCTTCTCATAGGGCAAAAGGAAGCTCCTCTGCAGACCTGGGGTGATGGTCACTGCAGCTGGGCCATGCTCTGAGCTGGGGCTACAGATGGAACAGAAGTTGGGAATGAGAACTCACTGTCCCACTCCCTACAAGCCTATCCCTGAGATCTTGCCTACAGAAGTGCTTTGCCCCTGTCATTGTGCTGGAAAGCAAGGAGGAGGTCAGTGTTCTGCAAGGCACCAAGGGGGAAGCACAGATGGAGGTTCTGCCCTAGGCTGTGGTGGTGAAGCTCCCCCACCCAGCCCTCCCAGGGCTGCTCCAGAACAGTCCAGCACTCAGTTCCCTACACAATTCCATCCCAGGCCTTTGCAATTCTCTGTCTGGCATCAAGAAGAGCTTTTCCTCTTTATCTGAAGAGCCAGGCAGCCCAGATGAGAGCCCAGAGCTGCAGAGAAAAGTGCTTGGTCAGTAACTCATGGCAAGAGCAGAGCAGCTGAGCCCCAAAGAAACAGGAAAGATGAGCAACAAGAGAGCCCCCAGTTCTTCCCCTGAGGGACACAGCTGAGGGTTGGACAGAAGCTCCTGGATGGTGCCCAAAGCACTGCTGTAAGAAGACTGGGGTCAGCCCACCTGGACATGCATCACTGGGAGGATTCCTGAAACAAGGGAACCTACACATGAACTGCACCATGCAATTATTGCAGGTTGCTGAATAAGAGATCTTTAAATATCTTGCATTTCAAGTACCTCACTGTAAGCAAGTTTGTCTATCTTATGGATTGTCTATCATCTACATTTCTCACTTCAGTAACTGCATCTAAACATGAAGTCTCTGCTTCTGACTGCAACTAACACTAATTAAATTCTCACAGAGATGTCCAAGGATTTCTGAAGCATTCAGTTCCCTATTTCTTTCTGAGCAGGCGGCTCAGTGCTCCTGCCCCAGGTACTGTCCTCAGCACTCTGGCTCCTGATCCCAGCCAGGCCTGGTGGACACAAGCCCCACAAGAATGTTCTAGAGGAACAAGTACAGAGCTGCTCTAAGACACAGAGGATTCAGGCAGTGGCAATGGTTTGGAACAGTTCAAGTTCTCCTAATTAAGATCTGGGGAATACACAGGACAGGGAATTCTATCTGCCAGGGCACAAGAGGTTATTTAGATTGCCAGGAGAAAATACAGACTTGTGCAGTTTCATCTCTGATGGAGCCACATTCAGGTAAAAAGAGAATTACAAAACAAATGTAAAGTGGAAGAAAAGAAAAAAGCATGAAAAATTCCTTCTGCATTTCTTGTCATTCTAAGATGTGTAATTATTCCTCAAGCCAAACTAAACTTCCACCTGAATGAACACAAATGAAAACAAGTAACTTCAGGATCCAGCTCACTTTCATTTCCCTGTTAGTGACTCTCAAAAGTGCTGCAGAGACCACATCCAATATAAACTGCTGGCATTCTGTAGAAAGTACACATTAATATGATTCCAACAGAATAATGGTACTTATGAATCTTGAGACCAAAGTAACTGCTGCACTGACATTTTTTAAAGCTGCTCCCTGGCAGAACCCTGGTGACTGAAGAACCATAAAAGTAACAAGTGGGAAAAAAGTTAAAAAGAAAAAAAAAAGAACTTTGACACATGGAAAAGCTCAGCATGAAACCTGCTTATACAGTACTGCTAAAGGTTTTCTTTCAAAGTTCTCAAATGTGAAGGCAGTTATAAATGGAGTTATTCTAGTTCATGAGTAAATCCCACCTTTTAGCCTTAAAACTTAGACAGTTGTAAGTTTGTAGCAGTGAAAGAATCTCCTTCTGCTTAATATAGTGATTAACAACACAGTATTCTCAGTATGAGAAGGTTGGAATGGAGGGATTGGGATCTGGGATCTGCTTTTCCCTACTGGCAGAACAAGTGGGCCTGAGTGCCTGGTGCTGCTTCTGGCTATCAAATGGACCAACACAGCGAGCTGAATCTTATGAGAACTGCTGACCAAAATAAAATTAAATTAAATTACATTAAAAATCCCAGGCAGCATTTCACCCCAGCAAGCCCTAAGGGAGCACTTCCTCACGAAACACTATTTTTATCACTAAACTACACAAATGACAACAGAACTATAAACAGGGAAAAAACCAAGTGTCTCACCTCTTGCACAAACGAAACAAAAGCCTACATTTACAGCTGATGAGGAGTGAGTCCTTTTGGAATGGTTACTACAGATGAGGATGTGGGATGACACAAACAAGCTTCCCGCAGCGATGCAGCCGTCTCCAGAGTGATAGGCCACGGGGCAGCGCAGACATCTCGCCATGCGACCTGCTCAGGAAACAGCACAGACACCCTGGGCTAGCACCACCAGGCTGGAAAATACCACTGGGGACTGTGGGAATCTACAGAATTAGAGGGTTTTGGGAAAGCTGCAAGATGCAGGCTTCAGAGATAGCAGAATTGTGAGTAGAGCTGAGCAGCTGCCATGAGGTAGGTCAGCAGAAAAAACAAGAAATTGGTCCCAACCAATGCTCAGGGCAGGACAGGACACAACTTCCCACAGGTAAAGGCAAGGCTGGGTCTATTCCAATGGTGTAAAAAAAAGGAATTAGCTACATCTGTTTTCTAAAGAAAGTTTCAAAATATTACCCCTTAACTTTCGCTTTAAAATTGTTAAGAAAAACTTCCATCATTCTAGAGGCTATTTGTTTGCTTTAAACATTTTAGTTCATTTCTAAAAGGATCTTCTTCCTTGAAAAACAACTGTTCACAAGGCCACTACAAATTGTCTTCAAAAATCAACATTCTTTGGCCTAGTACTGTGAACCCCTGGCTTCCATTAAACCTGTCCCTGCTCTTCTAAGCCTTCTGATGTTTACATTCTTGTAACAAACTTTCTTACATGCTTTTTAATTAATGATCATTCACCATCAGCTGTGACTGACTCTGAGGAGTCAGTCACCAGTTTTTCATTATCATTCTTGTTAAGCCTTCTGTCTGTATCCTGTCTTTCTTTAGTATAGTTTTAGTATAGTATTCTTCAATATCATATCACATCACATCAGCCTTCTGAGAATGTGGAGTCAGATTTTCATCTCTCACCTTGTCCTGGGGACCCTCACAAACACCACACAGGTGCAAGAGGTCCTTGATCCTGGTAAAACACCTCACGAAAGGGATTAGTTTCTTTGTTCTCCTCTTTTTCTAGTAAATTGCTTAGGTGGGATTTTTTGGCTCCTGTCCAATTAGTTATCCTGAAGTTTGAGGTGAAGTCCCCCAGGTCCTATGAGATGTCTTCACCTGACTGAGGAGAGAAACTTCTGGGCTCCTTTCCTTTTTAAGTGGACAAAGGATAGTTTTGTCACTCTGTCAACAGGGAGCACATTCCTATACGAGACTTTTTGGCTCCCACCCCGTTGGGTATCCTTAAATTTGAGGTGAAGTACCCCAGGTCCTATGAGATGTCTTTCCACCCAATTGAGGAAAGGGTTTATTTCCTTTTTAAGGGGACAAAGGATAGTTTTGTCCCTCTGTCAACAGGGAGCACATTCCTATACAGGACTTTTTGGCCTCTGTGCAATTAGCTATCCTTAAGTTTGAGGTGAAGTCCCCCAATTCCTATGAGATGTCTTTTCACCTAATTGAGGAGCAAAACTTCAGGGCTTCTTTCCTTTCTAAGGGGACAAAGGATAGTTTTGTCCCTCTGTCAACAAGAAGCACACTCCTATAGGGGACTTTCTGCCTCCTTTTCAGTTGGGCATCCTTAAGTTTGAGGTGAAGTCCCCCATGTCCTATGAGATATCTTTTCACCTAATCAAGAAGAGAAACTTCTGAGCTCTTTTTGCTTTTTAAGGGGACAAAAGATAGTTTTGTCACTCCTTCACAGGGACAAAGGATAGTTCTGTGTACAGGGGGCACATTCCTGTGGCTGGCCTCACCTTTGCTGGCTTTGTGCATGTCCTTGTCCATGGAGCAGGCGGTGCAGCAGTGCTGCGGGCAGCGGAAGCCGCGCGACTCGAACAGGGCCGTGGCAAACTTGCGCACGCAGGACTCGTGGTAGAACTTCCCACAGGTGCTGACAGAGCAGCGCTTCACGTCCTTGCCAGGCAGCTTGCAGGAAAAGCACGTGTGCTCTCCTTGGAAGAGAAGGAATAAGGAATGCCAGTTGTAAAAGCCAACTCTGATGTGGGAACCCAGGGTACCCAGGAAACCTGTCCCGCAGGGGAGCGCTGACTTTGACCCTCATTCATGGAGAAACTTTCCCAGACTTCAAGATAGACTGGAATCCACAAAAGTGTGAAATAGGTTATAGAGAGAAGTGTAGGTGGATCACTTCGGAGAAATTGAGGTTTTGGGATTTTTAGTGTGTTGTGGATGGAAGCAAAATGGAGGGCACAGGGTGTCATCCTGGGTTTCTTCTTCATGCTGCTTCTTCCTTCTTCTTCATGGGTTTGGGTGGCATTTTGTAATTGGGCAAAAAAGTCCACATTGGGATCAGTTATTGGGTTAAAAGGGGAAATAATTTAGGTGCCAGTTCTTAACTGGATAGTTTAGTCTTAAAAGACCTTGGAACAAGAGATTGTTGGCCATTTTGTGCCTTCTAATGAAAAGCTGCCAAACTCACAGTAGTGAGACTGTTTTACTGATGAGAAATAATAAACACTTGAGTCTGAACATGAACTACTGCCTCAAGTGCCTTCAATGCAGACCCAGAGAAACCCACAACTGAAAACCCCACACTCTGACATACAGATTTGTCCAAACAAATTCTGAAGCCAACAGACTGTGAGCACTACAGGATCCTTCCCATCCAACAGGCTGGGTGGTTACTGTGATCCGCTGGAGTAGCTGCTAACATAAAAATCTCTTATTCCAAGTAAAACCCTAAGCAGCTAATTTTTTTTTTTTCTTACAAGGTACTTGCTAAATGGAAAATGAGAATCTGGCCTCAGAGGTTAAAAAAGCAGCAGAATAACCCAAACTTGACTCAGAAACCCTTGGAAAGCACCACCTTGGTTTGCTCCTGAGTAAAGGGGGAAATCCCTCCCATTTTCCAGGTACAGGAACACTCACTCACCATTCTTACACTCGGTGCAGATGAACTTTTCCTCAGGCATGGCCTTCAGGCCGAGACACTCCAGGTGGAACATGCTGCAGCACTCGCCCTCGCAGGCCAGCAGCGACTCGCCAGAGCTCTCACAGATCTGCAACAGGCAGAGAGCTCAGCAGGGAACAGGGCACCCTGACATGCCAGGAGCTAGCAACAGAACTGCCTGGAATTGCTTCAGAATCAGGGTAAGGCAGGAGAACTGAACCTGGCAAGCCTCAGGGCGAGGACAATCCCAGCACCTTGCACTGGGGTAACAGTGCAAGCCAAGACAGAGGCAGGAGAGGCACCACAGCACCCACCTGCCCTCCTCCATGCCTCAGGGAACAAGCTGCTCTTGCTCTTCAGGTTCTTTACTACTGACCAGGGAACTGGACAGAACATTCCAGGATTTATTTTTTTTTAAATACTGAAAAATTCTCACTCTGTCCTATCCTGACCAACCATCTGGAATCTTCAAATGGAGCAGAAACTGGCATCTACTTTTAATATTGATGCTGGCAGGTATGGATTAGACACTACCTTCCAGCTGCTGAGCTTTCTGGCATGCAGGAGGGCTTAGGAATCACTTAATATGAATCATTTCCATAAAAACTCCTAAAAACCTGGATATTTTATCTGAGAGGTCAAATTAAGAGAACTAACCGAAACAGGGGATAAATATTTAGTATCCATCACTTCCCAATATCACCAGTTACCTGACAAACAGTGTCTTTTTTACTTGTTCCAGTTCCTCTCCTGGATAAGCTGGAGTCCACTGACTGCACATCTGAGGCATCAGCATCAGCAGTGGCTGAGGGGCTGTCTGAACGCTTCCCAAAACTGCCCTACAAAGAGGAAAAACCCACAGCTCTCAAACCAGACCATGCCAAACCACAACCACACCAGAAAAAATATTTCTGTCACTGTTGATCAAAAGAACATTTGGTAGGTCAAGAGACACAAAGGTGCTGGACTTCACTGGGATGACACAAAGTGCTGCCTTCTTGATATATTTCACCTGTACAAGCCAAACACCATAAAGAGCTCTCTTGGAGTTACATCAGATACAGCAGCATCTCCCAATTCCCCAAGAATTTCAAACATTCCACAGAGCAAACCATGATCTAAACAATGCTTTGCCAGACAAAGTAACAGGAAAATTTGTAAGTAAACATTGTATTTTTACAACAAACCAGTGGAGGGGATTATAACAGACTAGGTTTTGTGGTTTTAGATAATAAAAGACTCAAAATTTGTAGAAAATAGCGTTCACATATTTAGCAACAATCAACTGAAAAGCCTCTTGTACACTGACAGTTTGTTCAGGTTCCTGTGAGAACCAACACACCTTTACCTGCAAATCATTGAGTCCTCTGGAGTCAGAGTCAGACGTGTCCCTGTAGGCTGAGCTGGTCAGCTCCATGTCAGTGGAGGCACGACTTCTCTTCTTTAAGGGTTTGCAGGAGTCTGAAATCTCACTGGCACCTTAACACAACACGCTAAAATTAGTTCAATACATGGTCTCGACTTTTTGCTTCAACTTAGCAAAGGAAAGAAAACTGAGGGCTTGGATTCCATTATCTGTCTTAATTTTCAGTTTGCAATTTTGTTACTTGTTGAATTCTCCCTGAAAATTAACTGAAAACCAGCTTAGGCAGAGTTTTGACAAAGTTTTTAACATGGCGTCACAGTGGAGGAAGGCAATAAATTGTTTTTAAGGGAGGATAAAAATCCTTAGATTTCCTCTTCATCATCCATCTTTAACTTTGGCTAAGCAGAGATTATTAAGAATGTATGGAAGGACTTGGGGGCTTAGAGCATATGAACAAACACCATCCTAGCAATGGATGAGGAGCAGCAATTCATGAGGACCAGAACCCCAAACACAACCTGTCCCCAGGGAAGCTGAGCTCAGCCCTACAAACCACCAACATTGTGGCTCACATGGAGCAAAGCTGCTGCCAAGGGCCTCAGGCCACCAAGGTCAGTCGAGTTAATTTTCACCTGTCACTCACCTTTCTGCAACCCCGTCTTCACTGCTGCCAGTGGGACAGCTTCAACCTGTTTGAAAGGAAAATCCACAGTTAACACCAGAGGAAAGTTTCTCCCTAGAACCAAAAAGCAAACAGGTCATTTCAAGGGGTTAGAATTCAGGTGGGAGCTGCCATCCCCTCCTCAGCCCGAGTCTCCACGTCCTGCTGGATCCACTCCTGCCTAGGCTGGTGCCCACAGCCCTGGCAGCCAGGGGCCACTAGCCAGGGCCACCAGGCAGGTCCTTCCTCTCTGCCCTGGGGCAGCAAGGTGACAGGAGCGCTGTGTCCGTGTCCAGCAGGCAGGAGCACCCTCGGGCAGCCACCCCTGGTGCTGTGCAAAGCCCACAGCTGTGTGAGCACACTGTGTGCCCCTGGCAGGGCTGGCACTGGGCTAGTGAGGCACGGGGTGGGTCACTCGCTGCTCCCTGCAGCTCCTGCAGCCCTGGTCCCCGTCTAGAGCTCTGCACGGGCCCGGTGCCGTGGTGCAGGGCTCTACACAGCTGGAACTCCAGGGCACAGCCACTTCAGCAGACAAATGCACAAGTTTACAGTCTTGCAAAAGCACTTCCAGTCCTCGACCCTAGGGAGAAGTTTAGGAACTGTTCTGCCAACACACATGGAAGATGTGGGAATTTGGTGACTGGGTTATATTTACAGAAGAAAGCTGTTGCCTAAAATCCTGTTTTCAAGGTTAAGAATTACAAGTTATTGCTTTGCAATGTGGTTACATATGCATGGAGAAACACATTTAGTAAATATTTAAGGATTATTCTATAATTTTTTTAAAAAATATTTTATTTTGTTGTACAATAGGTAAAAACATACAGTAGAAGGATTTGTATAGGATACATTTTGTAATACAAATATAAAATCTAAACAATCACTTTTATTTCTCCACTAGTCACTGTAACAGTAGCATCAACATTTTGTTTTTCCCATTAATTGTACTCGTTCCAGTTATAATTTTATACCAAGTTGTTGCAGACTAACTGGGGAATCAAGAAAACTTGACTTTGGGTAACAAATATTGTTGCATAATTGTAAAAAGTTAGTGAGTTTTCTTTTTTAAAATTTAACTTAATACATTCAAGGTTTTGCGCATTACAGTGCCCCTGGGTTTCACTTTAGTCAGATACTTCTCCTGAGAAAAGCACTTTAATTAATGTCCACAGACTGACTCAGCCAGGTAAGAGAAGCACATGAAGCTACCTGGCATCCATGAAGTTCATCTTGTTGGTTCTTATACCTTTGTTAAATTAAAAAACCTTTACAAACATAATAAAACAACTCTTTTGAAAGGGGGAGGCTGCAACAGCTCGTGCCAAGAGGCTCCACAGTCCACATCAGGTGTCACACACCCAACACTGGAATTGCTTTAAAGTTTCACCAAGAAACTGCCTCGAGCTGGAGCACTCCTCTGCTGCACTGCAGTGCAGAAATGCTGCAGCATCAAAGGAAAAATAAGGAAAAAAAACCCCAAAAAAGCAACCGAGTTCACTTTCAGTCTCTGAAGTGAAGGAAGTGCAAAACAAAGCGCAAAGGGCAAAGAATAAATTAAAGAGATAAAAATATTTTTTTCCCCTTTCCCATATAAATCTTCATCCTGACTGTCTCTCTTTAAAAATTCTCATTGGGAAAAGCTAAACTATGAAACATTTATATAAAATTCTCAGCTTTCAGACAGAGGCCCTTGAAGCGGGAAAAATCAACCATGCAAGGAGAAGAACCAACAACTTTGACAAACTTGTTTAAAGTGTATGCAGGTTTTAGTATTTCTGTCCATCCACTGCACTCTCCTACTCGTTTCCACGCAGAAATTTTTTATCATTAAAATTTTCTTAAAGCAACAACATTTGTCTGTCTGACATCCAGATTAAAGGAATGCCCTGTACACGTTAGAAGTATTTCAGGAAAAAATGGTATATCCCAGAACTGTTTTGCTGATGTCTGCCAACATGAAAGTCTGACTATTCATCTTTAAGTGAAATCATTCTTGAAGTCCATTTTCAGAAGTGGTCAAATTAATCACTCTAACTTCATTTGAAAAACAAAGCCTCAACACAAACCAGCAGCTAAATCAAGAGCCAAAGGAAGGAACCTGGTGGCAATTCCATCCAAGAGAAATCACTGAAACAAACCCATTTTGCTCAGAACAGAAATCTCAAAGGAAACATGGCAGGTTCATTAGGAGTCATCCATCACTGCGTGCCCACTTCCAAAGCCTGACTGATACTGAGAAGATGCCAGTAGCAGAGTCACAGCAATGGCATTGACAGGGGGATTTCATGGAGGATAGTCCAAACCGAAACCCGATGGGGAAAAATGGAGAAAAATAAAAAGGCACCAATATAAGCCACAACATTTATGAATACAATATATTTTAACTCTCTACATGGAGGAAGCCAACCTGCTCCTTTTTGATCTTCTTCTTTGGCACAACTTCAGTGGATTTCTCAGACTCGGAGCGGGTTCGAATCGATCTTCTCTGTTGCTTCTTTTCTACAGAACCTGAAGAAGGAAAAAGGTTTCCATTATATGATTCCTTGTATTTCTGAGGTACAGCAAGATGTGCAACACCAAACCAAGAGGTAAAGGAACGAAACCAAGACTTTGTCCTCTTTTGAATGTTTTATTTTTAAATTCAGTTCCAAGCTATTGACCAGCTGGTGCTGTGGCTGCAGACGCACATTCTGATTCCAGAGATCAGCTTCAGAAAACAGACACAAGTAACAGACTGGAACAAAAAGCTGGAATTCAGATTAGGGCAAACAGATTTCCATAATCCATAACACACCTCTCTGGCATGGTCTTCACCTGGGTAATTCTGAACCCAACAGTCCATCTTTGGTGTTTTGGGAAGGTAGCCACAACCAACTCCTTGAACAAAAACAATCTAGAAATTTCAGATGCAAAGCACAGCTTCAGGATTTCCTCCAAAATGCCAGATCTGTGTCCCCTTCTGTGGGGTGATGGCCTCTGTCACATAACTACAGTCAGTCCCACCCTGGACCACCTGCAGCCACACCAGACATCAATGCTCACCTGAAAGTTTTGAGGTGAAGAAAAACTCAGCACAAACAGAGGCATCAACCATGATGTGTTACCATCATTAATGAATGTGAAAAACAAGTTCTTAAAAGCATTAGCATAGAAAACAAACTCAGATTAATGAAGGCTACTGTGACATTTCAACAGATGAAAAGGGAGTACTGAAGTTTTGGCACTGGCAAAATCAAAAGACCTTTCTGTGCTCCAGCATCTCCCAAACAGGCACATGGAGAACCATGGACAAGGCACTCTACACTGTGGGCAGCTGTTGGAACAAGCACAACAGCTGGAGCTGACAAAACTGGCACCTGAGCATTTACAATGAGCTGCTGGGAAGTATTTTGCTGGGTTTTCAGCCTGGGAGGTTTCACCTATACAAGACACAACTGGGAAATAGTTTGTTTTCTTCCAAGCAAAACTGCAAACTCTTGGGAGCTGACTGTGTCAGATGGATGCACTGTTAGGAGCTCTAAACCTGCCTGGTCTTGTCAGAAGATCAAGTATCTAGAGACACACATGGGCTAGAACCAGACTGAAAGACAGCCTTGCAAAAGAACTGCAGAGAAAAAAAAAATGAAAACTCCTCTTGATATATTGGATGAGTATTTTTCCCATGGCTGAAAGGCTTGGGAATGTCTCAGTAACTAAACTACACAGCTGGAAAAGTTATCATGTTACAATAATTGGATTCCTGAGGGGAAAAATTTGGTTTTTCTTAGAGGGAAAAAACTTTTACAGCATATTAATTAATGAATAATAGCAATTAGTTATTAATAATTTAGAAATTAATGGCTGAGGTCAACATCCATCATGTCTGTCCACGTGTAACTTCTGGTTAGGCCCCATCCCTTGAGGAACTTGCAGAGCAGCAGTGGGTCTCCACATCAGAGCTGGGGAATATCTTTTGTCACTTTGCTGTGTGACCAAAATCCCCTGAAGCAGCTTCAGGTAAATTTGAGCAGATGTGACCAAAAGTTACTTGAAGCTAGAATTGATTTTCTCCCTGAAGCCAAGGAGATAAGATCAAGCCCTGGATCAGAGAATTCCAGAATCAGAGTGTCTAATGTTGGCTGACAGCAACATTGACCACTGCAATGGGCATTTTCTCCTCTTCCTGCTCTCCAAGGATCCAGTCATCACCTTCACAATGCTCTCAATCCCATCTTCAGGTATATTTTCATCCAAAGTTTCAGGACAGATGTTGGAACCAGCCCTCCACCTTGCTGGAGATAAATCCCAGTTCAGTGTCTGCAGGCCAGAGGCACCAGGGAGTCTCAGGGCTGCTCTTGCAGTTTCACCAAAGGGAATTATCTTTCCAGCATTATTGAATTCTGTGTATCTAACTGCAGGTTAGCAATAAGGACTCCCAGAGTCAGTCTGGGAAATACTTTACCGTAAAGGGATTCTGAAGTTCCACTGACCTTACATTTGAAAAAAGGACTTGGCAGTTATGTTCCACAAGAGGGGACCAATAACTGGACTTTGGAAATGGCTTTGAGAGTGACTGGAGTGTGCACTGCAGGTAAGCTCAGGCACTTACAGGGTGTTAGCAGGTGGAGTGTTACGTATCCAAAAAGCCTAAGAAAATGAAAAAAGAGAGGCTCAGAATTCTCACCCCCTACATCTGAGGAGCCAGAGGGAAGCTGAAGCCTTTAGATCCCAGGTGAGAGAAGCAGAATGGAGATGGCCTCTCCTGCTGCAAGGCAATTCAAGGAGCCACAGCAACCACAGCTGGAAAGAACCACCTCTGTCAACAGCAGGGGAATCCCCCCTCACAGCAGGAAATCTGAGTGCTGCAGTCCCAAACACTCCATAAACCAGCAAATAACCCTGCCTAAAACCATCACACAGACACAACCTGAAATGTGTTTGCAGAGGATGCGGACCACTGAGATTTCTGACTCTGGTTCTCATCTATTTCATGTTTGGAAAGGGAGAAATAATCAAACTGATGGATAGTTAAAGCAGAAGTGACATCTGGCAACATTATGAGATTCAAACAGCTCATTCAAGGTATTCCCATTTCAGGCCCAAGTTCCATTATTTGCTTCAGTGGTTCTTCTCCCTCAGACCTGATAGTTCAAAACTCACTGCTTTATGATGTACCCTCTGTAGGTAGGCAAGCACCACCTCATTTGGATGGAGTTAGCTAAAGCAGTTTTTAAAAAAATCCCTGCTTTTTAACAGATCCTGCAAAAACTGAACAACAAAACCTAGGGAGTCTTCATCTTGAATCAGACATTTCCTGCTGAAACATGCCACTTCCTAACTCTTTTTGCTTTCATGACAGCTCTCATATTTTCCATGTGGGACCAAAAGCCATGGCAATACCCTGCTAACACACATCCACTGGGCTGCTTTCTAAACCAACTTTCCATTGCTCTGCACAGGACACCATCCCTTGAGTATGTTGCCTCAAGTTGTAAGCTGCAGACACAAAGTTCAGAGGCCAAACCACCAATCCCACCCCACAGCCAGGCTGTGTGTGTTGGTTCACCATGTGTGACATTAGCCACGCTCATAACAATTCCTGTGTGAACAGAAAGATGTTAATAATTCTTAAGTAATGAGAAAATGCTGGGTTTGATATTTGAATTCTCATGCTGCAGGCTCAGGTTCAGAGCAGGATTGCAGTTTCCCTACCTGCTGCCCCAGAAGTTGTCTCAGGAGAGGAAGCACTTTGCACCACTGCTTTCTCACTTCTCTGAGCTGATGAAGAATTCACTTTCTCTTGTCCTTTGACGCTTATTTCTGTTTTGTTACCAACTCCCTTGAAAAGAAAAAAGGAAAAGATTGTCTTCCCCTGTTACAAAGCTGTGCTGCTACCAGGTAACAGGCCTGTCCCTGAATCTCAGAACAGAAACAATCAATGCTCTCCAACCCAACACATAGACAGGATTAATCTACTATGGAGCTGCTTCCCTGCACAACTTTCCACCCCTCTCAATCTCCCCTCAAACACAAGGAAAAAATAATTCCAGTGACTTTTCTAAACATTACCTTCTCTATAGGGCTTAGGATGAAATAAACACTCTCCAGGTAGAGAGGCAGAAGAAGGAGGCAGAGAAATAGTCCTAAGCCTTTTCCTTACACTGACTGTGGGAAGCTGCTGTGCACCTGAAGGAAGCTCAGAGGCAGAACTCAATTTAAAAGTCTGTTGCACAAAATGTAGTTATTACTTTTTAGTACATTAGTAACAGTTTTGTCATCTGTTTCCCACAAAACCATTGATTTTTATCAAGAATTTTTGGACTATTTCAACTACGAAGCGGAATATATTTTATATATATTAAATATATTAATATATTAATTATATATTTATATAATAATATATTAATGATATTAATATAATTATGATAATATATAAATATCTAATATATTTCATGTGTTATAAACAAAAATACACCCATCTGGAAAACAGCAAAACAGTTACTGCCAGAGCTGCACTGAACATGGGGTTCAATGCCCTGAAAGATTCTACTGTCACATCTGTCTGTTAATCTCTCAATGAAAGGAACATGAGTGGTAAAAGCTTGGTGGACACAGCTCAAGCTCCCCAGTAATGCAGACTCAGGATAACTCAGGAGCAAAAGAGGGGGGGTCACTGCACCAAGCACGTACCTTGGTAGAATAAACAAATTGATCGATGAGCTTTCCATCCCCAGCAGCATTCTGAAGAGCAAAAACCTGTTCAATTTTAACAACCGGAGACATGTTACACTTTTGCAGATCCAGGTTGTGCATGGTGATCGAAGCTGGCAGGGATTTCCTAGCTGCAGCTGTTTTCCAGGCGATTTTCACAGGTGGAGCCTCCTCCTCCTCGGGGCTGGAGTGCCTGCGCTGGCCCTGCCGGCGCTCGCCGTGGCAGGGTGAGGAGCCTGGGGCTGCTGTGCTGCCGTGCTCCGGCTGCGAGCTCGGCGCCGCCTTCGGCCGCCGGTTCTTCTTGGCCTCTGCTTTGGAAGCAGCAGTCTTTTTGGCTTTGGCCAAAGCTTCCTCTGGCTCTTGGTCTACGTAAATGAAGGTGTACTGTTCTATCCTCTCCTCCCGGGTCATTTTCAGCGCTTTCTCGGCGTGGGCAATGCCAATGTCCCACTGCGCTCGCTCCCTCTGCGGCCGCGGCTTGCGAATCTTAAGGGACAAGACAAGCAGTGGTTACGCTGAAGAGTTTGCCACTACAGCATTTAAACACAACCCTGAGGGTCTCTGCATCTCTCAGGCAGCAGTCTGCTCTCCATTTACAGGGTATTTTTGACACTGAATGTATGTTGTCCATATTCTCTTCATAGAGAAAAGCAAGGCACAACTTTTCCCAAAATATTTCTGAGATTCACATTCCCTGAACCTCAGAGAAAGAGAAAGCACAATTCTTATCACTTACTGTGCCTGTGTTGTGCTAATATAGAGACTGTTTATCCAAAGTGAAGATGTTTTATTTCCTTGGCCTATTAGGGCTGAGAGAGTGTGTGTGTCTGGACTGTCTGCTGACAGTCATGAAGCAATCAAGAGAGGAGTGCAGTTCTGTGCAAAGTAAGTGCTTGGCAGATTCAGTTTAGATGAAATGCAGATAGTATAGTATAATAAAGTAATTAATTAACCTTCTAATAAGTTAGACTCAGATACATCATTCTCTCCCCATTGTCAGAGCCATCCTTTACTTCAATAAATGCAGACACAGAATTCCCTGCTGGTGAGATGCAGCCAGTCCTTCTCAGGGCAAAACCCTGAAGAGTTCCAGACCTGCCCCGGAGCATCTCCCTTACAGAGATGATCCCCCCAGTGCCCTCTGTACCTTCTGTTTCTCAGAGTGGTTGCTGGCTTGCTTGGTTGCCTCAGCCAGTAACTGCTCGTACTGTTTGTGCCCTTGGTACTCCCGGACGCGCTTCTCGTGCACCCAGGCCCGCTCTGGCTGGTTGCTGAAGAACTGAACGTGGTATTCCCGGGCACCTGAAAGGGCAAACACCACTCAGCAGTTGTACCAACACTGCTCTGTTCAGCTCACACCTTCCTCCTCCTTCCTGCAAGTGGAGGTACCTGGTCCAAGCGGCCCAGATCCAGAACAGTCTGGGATGGATGCTTGTTATCATGGTATTTTCTAAAAAATCCCTTTGCTAAGGATTTTCTCCTGAGAAGCCTCAGAAAAGAAATGTAAACAATAATTATCTAATTGCTTGGAGTGCAGTTTGGAGGTTTCTCACCAACAGGTGTATCTTTGGTTCAATGTGAATTGTTTTAATTTAATAATCAATCACAGCCAGATGTGTTGGACTCTCTGAATCTGTCACAAGTTTTTATTATCATTCTTGTTCTAGCCTTCTGATGTCTCCTTTTTCTTTAGTATAGTATAGTGTATCATTTTCTTTTAATATAATAGGATATAATATCATAATTTAATAAATCAGCCTTCTGAGAACCTGGAGTCAAATCTCGTCCTGGGGACCCTCACAACACAACAAGAGATGCTCAGGACACCCTGCCCACACTGAACTCTCCCACTGACTTGAGAAAAGCAGAAACACCTGTGCACCAGCCCGTTCCCACAGTGCCACCTGCAGAGGTCACACACCAGGTGCCAGTTCTGTCCTGTTCAGCCCACACACAGCAGAACTCACCCCACAAAGGCAGTTTAGAATGAGGATATTTTTAATAACAGAACAGCTACAGACACCTGACACTCTGACAAAGAGCTTCCTCCCTCACCTCTTGTATTAATTTTGGTATGCACGTCAAGCTGTGGATCACAGGACACCATGCAAGGCCACCATGGGTACGTCCCCACCTTGGACCAAACCAGATCCCCAACCTGGAACTTGACGTCGTGGGTGACCTGTGCTGGAAGAGATGGCACGAGCTGCTGGACCTGCAAAGGAAACACCAGATTAAAGCCACAGGAGAGGATTTAGAGCACTTGGAGATGCACACACCATCCACAGGGATTTGGTGTTGTTGTTCTCTCAGATATCCCTGAGGTTTGATAATCCAAGATGAGAAAAACATTTCTTAGAAACGTGAAAGGAAGGAGCTGCACACAGCTGGGATTTACGTAACAACATTGCTGACAAACAGAGACACAAAAGAGCAACTGCCACCCCCCAAAAAAGGATTCTGCATCCTAGGTTGATTAGAAATACTGCTTTTAGGAATAAAAAAAAATAATAAAATAGGAATAAAATATTTAGGAATAAAGCAATAAATCCAGTAAAGTAAGAGATGAGTTGATGCAGTAATGAGAGTAGTAAGAGTTTAAAAGAAATGACAACTGATTTAGCAAATAAACTAAAGAATCAATGGAAGAAACAGTCCAAAACTAGTGACATTCTCTGAATTCCCAAAGTGTTAATTGGTGCAAGTACTAACCGGGGCTTCCTCCAGCACTGTGTCTTCTCTTGGTCTCTCAGAGAGTGTGCTAAGCCTCTCATTTGGTCTCTAAGAAATGGGTAACAATGAAGAGAAAAAAGGAAAACAAGACTTACTGTAAAGGGACAGTAAAACAACAGAAGATAATAGTGAAACCAGGCAGAAAAAAATAATTCACAGAGAGAAAGGCAACCATGAATCCAGAAAATGTGAATATGACTATTCCTTGTACCCAATTAACATGGTAACATCACAATAAAGAAATACCTGGTTTCCCCTACACTATTTACATTACTATCACACCTAAATATAACTATGCTCTCCTGTAACAGATGACAGAAGAACATGCATTCAGAAACAGCAAATCCAAGTAACTTTCCACCTAAAATAACAAACAATTTCCAAAAACCCCATGTGAGGATATCCACAGCGATGTGGTGAGTCTCACTGTGCACCAGTTATTTCCAAGAACTGCAGGACATAAATTATGCTAAATATACAACATGATCATTGTAAAATCCATGTTATATTGCATAGAGTTGACAAATATATTTGGAGGATCAAAAATCCACGACATAGAGCAGAATCAGCCCTGACCAGAAGCTGAGACTGATGTGGGGTGGGTGTGAGGGGACAGGGGCTGAGGTTCAGGAGACAAATGCCACACACTTGCTTTTCCTGCAGCACAGAAGTCCAAGGACTCAAAGAGCAGCAGAAGGAGTAGTCAGACACAAGCAGTGAGGAACTAATAATGCTGAGGACCCTGTTATTGCCAGGCCACTCCAAGCACAGACCCACATCAGTCCCTGCTGTGTGCTCCAGAGAATCAGGGACAAAAGGAAAGGCACAGAGCAGCTCAGGACAGGGGGGCACAGCCCATGTCTCATCTGGAGCTGTCTGCACACAACTCCCATTTAAGACTAATCACATTGCTATTTGCTGGGCAGAAATTCTTCCTCCCTGCACAGCAGGAAGCACAGCACTGACTCCTGCCCTTCTTTAGCTGCAGGGAATTACTGAAACCTCCCCTCTGCCAGGAGAGTCGAGCTGGGCTCACAGGCTGCAAAATTCCAGCTCCTCACACAACACAACTACTGAGCAGAGAGGCTGATCCTCAAAACAAGGATTCAGAGCTTGATGTTCACCAGTGTTTTCACAAAATTTCCATTTTAAATCAGCCTCTCCACTTTGGGCATCCCCTCAGAGTCAGTGGATTTCCTCTGAAATTACAGCATCAGAATAAGGAACAACTGGTGACCATCTGACTTGCCACAGCCTCGTTGAGTGCAAAACAGTAAAAGCAACCACAGCTGTACCAAAAGTTGTTTGTTCTTATGAAGACGATCCCGAGTCACAAATCTCACACCTTTAACACTGAAGATGACAAAGTGTACATGAAGATGAAATCATGCAGTGGAAAGCAAAATGATGGGACAATGGACCTGAGACTGCCCTGGCAAACTCACACTGAGAACCACCAGCAGAAAATCCTGCTCCTGTCAGAGCAGGCCATTCTGAAACAGGGCTGGGTTACACGAAACTTTTATTGCAACACAACCTTCAGAAAGGGAAATGAAAGCAACAAGGAAGACAATAGCAAGACCAAGATTTCTGGTGAACTCTGGATGACACACATGACTAGGAGCTTGGAATTCAAGATGCAAGGTTTTAGTTGAGTCTGTGAGAGACAGAAGATTCCATTCTCATGGCAAGCAGGTAACAGAGCCAGAGGGACAGGCACAGCTGAAGCTCCAGGAGTAGAACAGAAGTCACTGGTAAGAGGGGAAACAAACTGACAGCCTGATGTGGGGGTGATGGAGTCTGGCCAGAAAGCAGGAACAGTGCAAGAGATGCTGCTCAGGGAGTGCCAGCAGGACACAGCAGCTCCTACAGCCTCACAGGGGCCCCAGCACCTCCCAGCAGCACAGAACCCACCCTACCAGATCACAGCTGGTGCCTGCAAGGACAGGATCTTCTCCCTGAAGAGAACAGCAAGCACCAAGGGCTTCCACAGGCCTGACAACAAACTCAGCTACATTCTGTAACAGCCCAGCCTGTGCTGGGCAATTTCTGTCCCTGCCAGAAATGGCAACTTCCCCATTCCTGGCATTTACCAGCCTCTCTGCCACCCATTCCCTCAAACTGGGAGAGGCAGAAACCAGCACCACAGAGGTGGCAGGAACAAGCATGAGAAAAGGAAACAGAAGTATTGGAGTGGCTTATGAAACTGAAAGAAAAAGAATGAGAGGGCACCAAGGTAATCTGGGTCTTTGCTTCCCAGAATCTCAGTGAACACCACATGATGTACATCCTCTGGATATGGACAATATGGTACATGATTAATTAATGTTTCTCTGCTGAATACCCCAAGGAACCTCACTTTCCACTCAACAATCTAGCACTCTTTTGAGAGGCAATTTTAGGAATGTGTGAGCTTTCATCCAGAAGTTCCATCTTCAACACCGGCCAGAGTGTAGCAAACTCTAAACATGTTATAACACTAAATAATATTTAAAAACGATTTTCTAAGATATGTTTTTCACATGAACCTTTAAACCAACATTGTGTTACCTACAGACACAGCTCCTGGCAACCTCATCCTGAGGCTCTGCCGAGTAACTAAAGCCTGGTGACTCAGCGTGCACACAGCCAGAACAAGGACAAACCTTGCTGGACACGCTCTCCATCAACAATACCAGGTGTACACATGGCTGAATTACCATTCCACTTACATTTTGCTCCTCTGGTTCTAATTTTGGAATTTTGTGTGACTTGCGCTCTTCCGACCGGGAAGAGTCATGCTTGCTACTTTTTTTCCTTTTCTCTTTCCTCCCTTCATGTTTTGCCTTAGCGTACTCCCTCGCTTGAACTTCATTCAACAGGTCCCCACACAGGGAGGACTCAAACAATTCCCTGCCGTTCTGGATAGTTTTGGTTATTTTCAGTTTGATCTCTGGTGAGCCAGTCTTCTTTGGAATCCCCACTTGTGGAGGCGGCGGTGGTGGTGGAGGCGGCTGGGGAGGAGGGGAAGGTTTCTCCAGCACTTCGTGCTGCCTGGCATTGGAGTTCTCCAGCTGGTAATACTCCGTGGGGCTGAAGTTCCTGCCTGTCCCAAAGCCATTGGCAGATCCATTGGGATACTGAGGGTAGCCCTGGTACTTGCCCTGGGGTTCGTACATGCTGATGGCAGGGGGGTAGCCGTTGGTGAGGGTGGGCAGCTCCTCGGAGGGCGTGGGGTACTGGAAGCCTTGCTGCAGCGCGGCCTCGTACGGCGTCCGGCCCCCATCCTCGGCAATGTCACTGCTGCCATCAAAGGCCTCCTCTTGGCGGATGTTGGCCGAGTCAATGAGTTGAGGTGGTTGCTGAATTGTGTTTCCCATGATCCCTTGCATGAAAGAGAAAGAGAAATCCATTGTTCTGCTCCAGCATCCTTAGCTTTCCCTTTTTCTCATAGGGCCTAGAGGTAGGGGAAGGGAAATAAGAAGTCAGTGTAAATTAAAAAGCAGTAATTAAACAAATTAAACAGTTGAGGAAAAAAGGGATCTCAAGAACAATTTCCCCCTCTCTATTCAGCAGATTTAGAGATTTAGAGAGGACTGGCATTACTGAACCTTTACTGGCATGTCTTTCATGTGGCAAATTTCTTCTTTTCCAAGACATTTCAAAAAATATCAGAAGCACCTACGAGCGCTTAAGAACTATAAGCCAAAGTATTGCAAAGTCAGAGTAACAGTGCCAAACTCCCCAGCCTTCCTAGTCATGCCCTAGGAAGGGTTATTCCAGCCTGAAGCAGCTGGACAGCATTTCACCCTGCAGCAGATAAGAGATACCAAACTGTCCTGACACAGTCACTGTAAACTGCACAAGGCAGGAACACCACAGAAAGACAAACAGAGAAACCTCTTCTCCTCTTCCCTCCCCACCTCCTTGTCAAAATTCAAGACAGCAGCCTTTGGGCAAGCCATAGGATGCTCTGACCAGCAGCACAATGAAAACAAGTGGGTTATTCCACCTTGGCCACTGGGAAACCAGTGCCCTGCAGCAGCCTCAGATGGAGCTTCCCATCCTCCTCCCTCCCCAGAAAAGCAGGGTACAGATTGCACTGGCTCCCAGCAACTGTGTGAGGAGGGTTATTCTCCTGCCCCTCACACTTTATTTTAATATTAATCACTGCATGGTTCAGAGCCTCAGCACCAACAGACCCCCAAACCCAGAGGTTACTCACTGAGTGAGATTCCACACCTTCAACCTTCCAGTGCATAATAAACCCCCCAGCCAGGCTCAATCAGACTTCCAAAACTCAACTGCAGGCTCAGAGAAGGCTTTGGCATTGATGTAAGCAGCTCAATGTTCAACAAGAAGCAACACAAAGTGCCTGACCTGACCTGCAGGTAAGAAACACCAGTTTGCTTCCCACAAGGTTAGTGCAGCCCTTCCAAAGCAAACACAGCCCCATGGTGTTTGTTCTGCCTGTGTGGGCACACAGGACGGTTACTGTGCCCTTTTGGTCTGGGTTAGAAATGACATTAATGCATCCCACAGACACTTCTAAAGAAAACCTCCACTAAACCCTGCCCACATGCAATCCTCATCCTCCCAGAGCCGTGCATCTCAATACCTTAGAGCTTTCCTAACACTGAGAACTTCCCTCCTCTAAGACTACAAAAAGTAACTGAAGTTCCAACAGGAATAAAAACTCTTAACAGATTTCTGCTGCATGTTTTGGGGTGATGCTTTTCAATGATCTTCACACTTTGATTAAATTGATGTTCGTCCTCATCTTCTCTGTCTTGTGAGACTGACTTGGGCACGTTTGTCACTGTAATTAAGCAATTCAGGGCAATAACAGCACAAGGCTCTGCAGCAGAATTTTCTCATTGCAGGAACTTTTAAACCTCAGGGCCATGAAACCATCCCTTCCTCCACAGCTCTGCACATCAGCCAGCAAACCAACACAGGGGCAGCAGATCTGAGGAGCAGCGCTGGGATTGCACAGCAAGGTCAAAAACCCCAACCCACCCCTGTTCTGGGAAGAGGAAGTGGGACTGTTTGTACAATTTTACCACTGAATTGTTACTTTCCATCTGCCAAACCGAAGAGCAAACAGTAGATTCTCACACTAGGCTGGGTTTTATTTTTCACTAAAACCAGGTTCAATCTTCTGAATACTTATAAAAAACTCTTAGGAAGCTGTGGCAGCACTGAAGGAACATCCACAGCTGGGAGGGCACAGTCCCAGCTGCCAATGCAGCTCCCACAGGCTCTGCAGAGGTGGCTGCCCTTGTGCTTTGTTTTGCTCCATGACAGAAATGTGGATTAATGAACTCCAAAGCACTGCATTTAGGAGCCACCAGTTAAAGAACAGAGTTATTTGTTGTTTTCACTTGTTCTGGAGCTCACATGAGTCACTCAGCCTGTGCTGCACAGCTGGGATCAAACCCCATCCCAAACTGGAGCTCTGAGCAGGCTGAGAACCAGGGTCAGGGCTCCACAAAGTGCCCCAGCAGCTCCAAAGCACCGAGGCTGTTCTCTGCCCCTCACTGCCATCACTGTTAACACACCCAGATTTTCCCACTCTCCTTGCCCAAAATTCTGCCCCACATGCTGCCCAGTGAAGCAGCACTTGGGCAGGATTACAGAGAGAGAGAGGACAGGCCCCAGAGTGACCCACAAAACCAGGACACAACGAGGAACCCTGAGCACACAGGAATCTCAACAGCCAAACCCAAGCAAGGAATACTCTGTGTCTGTTCCTCCTAAGCACTGATGTGAAGAACACCCCACTGTCACCACAGAGAGCTGTCCCTGCCACACAGCAACACCACCCAGACCACAGAGAAACAGGATTTCCAGCTGATCTGGCAGAAAAGTATTCCAGAATAAATTCTTCTCACTACGGCAGTGATTACTCTATGAACCCACCGTGTCAGCCTCCTGTGAACTGCACAGTTTGGCTTCCAAACGTGACCCATAACAGATCCTGCACTGATACAACACTGGAGAGGGACAGATAAAGAAACAGTTTCATCACTTCAAGGTTTATAGGAAATGGACACTTCACAGCTGAGGCAAACAACTTGAAATCAACAATGAAACAATTTGAAATTGACACTTTCAAAGGTGCAACTGTATTTCTAATGAGAGAAAGTTTATTCTTTGAAGGTGAGAGTCCCCCATTCTGCTCAAGTCCTTTCCCAGGGCTGACAGGGACACAGGGCCATTTACAAACACTGAGACTTGACACACCTTCAGTAAATATTTTCCTGTCATGCATGGGAGAGTCACAATTCAAAGGAACAGAGGAAAAGGTAAATGGTAAAATATAAGCAGCACAGGATAAGGCAGGTCAGGCTAGTAGAACTCTTCCTTAAGTGAACACTCTTAGTTTCAGTTCCCATCCTCAGCACAACTCAAACAAACCAGTTCCACTCCAAGAGTGAGTGCTCAGAGAGGGGAGGATTTTGCAGAGATTATGGATCCTCCAAGTTCACCTTTTTCACCAACAATTCCACTTATCTAAAACCAGTTTTAATATGAGTACTTTTCAACTTTGCTTTCAGAAAACAAGACTTGAAGTCCTCAAACATTGCTTCCATGCTGTATTGGACTAAATAACAACTGACCTCAAATTATCAAACAACTCCAGCTTTTCTTATTCCAAATCAGGTCTGGTTGACATTGGTTGTGGCCACAGCAGGGAGAAACACAACAGCTACTGATGAATCCAGCACACACACATTTGAAACAGAGATTTCACCAAACCTTTTCTGTTGACAATGCCCATCCAGGGCTAGTGCAGGCAGAGGTAAGGTGTGTTTTTTGGATGGAAGGTGTGTGCTGTGAGGCAGGAGCTGGAAGCACTGCTGTGAGTCAGACGCGTGTGCTCAGAATGGTGTCACTGCCTCGTCACCCTGAGCTGGGCTTTCTATCACCAGCCCCAAAAGCAGAAGTTCCAGGAAATCTTAATGTCCAAATACCACCCAGTTCCTGTCCACAGAGACCTAAAGCAGAGAGATGCAAACCTCTGCTCACATCCTACCGACCCCTCCTTACCCCACAGATGTTTACTGCCATTTCCTGTGCTCTTTCACCCCAAAGTATCTGAGCTGCACTGCTGCTGCTCTGCTCAGGCACCCAACCAACTGCTCACTGCTGCAGGTGTCTGACAGACAGACAGACAGAGCTGCCTGGCTGGACAGGCCGGGTGTCTGAAGTGATGCAATCACTCCTGACCTCTCAAAGCCCTAAGCCTGCAGTTCACACACACCTCACTCTCACACCTCTCTGCAGTTCACACCCTGCACCTCACTCCTCCCCTGAGCTGAGCACATCCACTGCTCCTGGTCACATTAACCACGACCCAGAGGGACACCTCTGTCACCTGGAACATCATCCTGGTGGGCCAGAACTGTATGAACTGCAGAGAGAAATAAAACAATTGTTCCTACTAATCCCTGCATTCAGTCTGTGCAATCTGCTTTGTCCCATCCTTCTCTGCACGTCCTTAACAAATCTCCCAGACAAAGCTCTGTTTGCACACGTTAAGACAACGCCAAATTTTCACCTGCACCTGAGTCTTTAACAGGAAACCCACAGCCTGTGGACTTTTTCCTGACTCCAGCTGGAATGAGCTGTTCCTCCTGGCAGACACCAGTGGTGAATCAGAGGCCTCTTGACAAACTTTAAAGCATGAGGTGAGGCTGCTTCCCTGTGCACCTTTGTAAAGGTGTTTTGTGTTTGGTTTCTGAGTGCCAGAAAAAACAGTCACGTCTGTAACTGGGCTAGATAAGGGCATTTGGAAGAAGTTTCCCACGGTGCTATGGAAAGAAACAACTTGGGCAGCAGAGAAAAGGGGTTTGTGTGAAAAAGGAGCTCAGAGACTCGTTTGTTTAGAGAGCCATGGGATTCAAATGGAAAACATGGAGCAAAAACTCTGGATCTTGAGGAAAACTCATGGGCTAATACTGCTATGAAGCCACAAGTCAGGAACCACAGCCAGGGCAAGAACCACAACGTGTCTCACACAAACCCCCTCAAACTCAGGCAAAGTCGTGAAACAGGAAAATGCAAAATATGTTTGTATTAAAGCAAAATATACAGTGTTTGACCACCATCCTTCACTCTTACCCTGCACCTTCATAAAGCATATGCTCAGGCTTTGGAGCAAAATCCTACAAGCAGTTCATAAAAATAGTAATTAAAAAATATATATATAACTACCAAAGTATTCACTGTGCATCCCTGCAAAACGTCACTGAAAGCCTTAAAGAGCCATCAAAACATGCTACAGTTTTCCCATCAACTATAACAACTGGCGATTTCATACTATCCTTCGGGCTAGTATAGATCTGTAGAACTGTATCATCATTAAGACTTTTAACAACAAATTGCACTGAAACAACCGAGAGCACCGCCAGCGAAACGAAAGCAGAGCGAGACCACAACAAAGTGCAGCACAACGCAACAGCACCGCAGAAAAACAACAGCAGAGCAACAACAAACCCTTCGCTGATGCGCAGCTCTTCCCGCGCGCAATAAAACCCCGTTCCTCGAGCTGCGGAGGCCGCGGCACGGTGACACCGACGGCTCCGGTGGGCAAACCCCGCAGTAAGACGGGGCTCGGCCCCGGTGAGAGCGGCGGGGCCGGAGCGGGGAGCGCGGAGCCAGCCGGGGGTCCCGCAGAGCCGGGGCCTGTCCCGACCGGGCTCTGCCCTGGCCGGGCTCTGCCCGGGGCCCGGCCCCGCCGCCCCGGTGCCGCCGCAGCTCCCGCAGCAACATGGCGGCCGCGGCCCCTCCGCCCCGGGGCCGCCGCGGCCCCGCGCTCACCTTCAGTCAGTTCCATTCTCACGGCCCCGCCGCGTCCACCCGGCCCCGCGCAGACAAAGGCGGCGGCGGGGGCGGCGCGGGGCCTCCGCCTCCTCCTCCTCCCGCAGCACCAGCAAGGCCGCGACGGAGCCCCGGCCTCGATTTCCGCGCCCCCGCCGCTGGCGCCGGCTCCGCCCCGGGGAGGCCGCCCGCCCCCAGCGCCCGCCGCGGCCGAGGGAGGCGCTGGCGGGGCCCGGCGGGTCCGGCGGGTCGGCGGCCGAGGGAGGCGCTGGCGGCGGCGGCGGCGCTGGAGCGGCTGTGCCGGTGCGGCCCCGCCGAGCGCCTCCGCCCCCGCCCGCCCCCCGCCGCCGCCGCACTGCGCAGCCGCGCGCGCACGCGCCGCCCTCGCCCATTGGCCGCCGGGGCGGTGTCCGCCGCGAGGCATCACGGGAGGTGTAGTTCGGCCCGGTGTGGCGGCGGCGTGACCCCTGAGGGGAACCGGGGACAAGGGGGGACTGGGTGGGATTTGTGTTCATTTCTAGGCTCCTCGGACAAGAGGGATGAGGTGTTGGGCTGGGAAGAGCTGTAAGAAAGGAAATTTAAAATGTGATTCTGCTCCTCACTTTAGGGACCTTCCTAAAGGCCCGTGCACAGCACAGGAATATCCACAGATGAGTCTCCTCAGGAACAAGAGAGAACGCTCATCTGTGTCCCTCATTTGCTAACGAAAAGCTGTTTTATACATAATCTAAATGTGTTTAAAGCCCAGTTTAAAGCTCGTTGAACACTTTAAACTGGGAGCTCTGGCAGCAGACTCGGGAGCTCTGTACCCTTTTTCACCCATCTACCCCATTTTATTTTCTACTTTTTAAACACTGTTCAATGTTTGCTCATCCATTAACCAAAGGGTTCTGGACCCTTTTTTCACTGGGGCAATGAAATGGTTTTTTCCCCTCTAGTCTCTGAAAACCAGGTAGGATTTAATGGAATCCCAGAATGGCTCTGGTTGGATGGGTCCTTCAAAATTCCAAGGGATCAAGTCACCTGTCACCCGCTGGGGACGTAGCATCGTTTTTATTTTAATATTTTGTTATAACCTAAAACTATATTTAACACAGTACTTAAGAGAGCTAATAGAGCATAACTTTCTAACACAACATATATAATATTCATTTTAATTATTCATATAATATTCAATTTAATTGTGAAAAGCCAATCATAAAATAGGCATTTTCCACATCCTGGATGGGCTTTAAGGCCCCGGTGCGGCTCTGCCTGAGGCCTCAAGGCCCCGCGGGCCGCTCCGGAGCGCCTCCCTACGCGCGTGACGTCACGAGCAACCCCCCGTCTCGCCATGGCGTCACGCTACCGCCACGTGACGTCACAGCCCGCGCGCCGCCGCCATTCTCGCGCGCCCAATCACCGGCGTTTCCCGAAGGCTCCTCGGGTTAGGCCCCGCCCTACTGCGCTCCCATTGGACGGACCTCCGGCTGGAATGCGATTCTGACGTGTGATTGGCCGGCGTCGAGCAGGGCGTGGCCCGGCGCGATGGCGTCACGGCTCATTCACCACAGAGCTGCGACGGGCCAGCGCTGCGCACGCGCGGGGCACGACGGGACGGGTGGGAGGGGCGGTGAGCAGAACCGGAACCGGAAACAGAACCGGGACCGGGACACCGGGACGGGGTTCAGCGTTGCCGGGACTAGCACGAGCAGCGGGACCGGAGAGGGGCAGCGCGGCAACCCCCGGTCCTGCCCCGACGCGCCCTGCAGCGCTCGGGGATGGGGCCGGCCGGGCTCCGGCGGCCCCCGGCTCCCGCCGGAGCTGCCGCCGCCCTCCGCCGCTACCGGGGCTGAGGGCCCGCCGCGCCCGGCCCAGCCATGGCTGCGTGCGGCTGTAACGCGCTCCTGGCCGCCGCCAGGGCCAGGTGAGCCCGCGCGGGGTCGGATGAGCCTGGGGGGATTCGGAGCTTTTATCCATTACCCGTTAAAGCGGCTCCGGGAGACGCGGCGGGGCTCCCCCTCTCAGGGAGGGGCACAGCAGGCTTGTCGGTACTGCAGCCGGTGCTGGGGTAGCGGGCTGTCAGCACAAAAGCGATTTCACGGGGCTGGTTTGGGTGTGATGCCTCGATGTCGGGATCTTTAGCTGCTCAGAGTGACCCCGAGAAAAGTTCCAAAGTCTCTTTTCCCAGCCCAGCGCTTGAAGAAGGAGTCAGAGCTCTTCATTTCTCGGTCTCAAGGTTGTTTATTGCATCTTATCTATAAAAAGCTTTCTCCTGCCCTGCCGAGGTCCGTCCAGCAGGACATTTCCAGGCACTCTGCCTGCCCCTGGGGCGGTGTTATGTCTTTATACTAAAAACGACGTGTACAATGTGTACAATTACTTCCGAATACCTATCATCTATGTTAGACACTGAGCTTCTACTCTAAACTAATCTGTGCCACCATCACAGCAGAAGATGGAGGCCAAGACGAAGGAGAAAGGCTGCACACACCCAGTTCCCTCCATCTTGCCCCCCTGAACAACCCCAAAATCTACTTTTCCACCCCGTGATAACTTCACTATTATTCTACTTAATTTGTCATGGCTTGCTGATCTTCATCTAAGGTTGATAACTTCCTCCACTTGGTCATAATCAAACCCACACAGGCATTCTGGGCTCTGTGCCAGGGTCTCTGAGCCCCCTGGCAGGGGTCCTGACACTTTAGCACTGGGTTCTGCTGCCCTGCTCTTACCCAAACACCTCTCCAGTTTCAGGGGCTCCCGTCTCCTGGCTCACTGCAGCCCTCTGTGCTCCCCAGCCGCTGCTCTTGTCCAGCTGGTGGATCCCCAGCTCACCTGGAGCTGTAGGGACTCCAAAAACCAGCCCTGGGCACGCCGAGCCTGCCTGCCTCGCTCACCTGCCCACACCCTGCACACCTCCAGCAGCTCCCAGCAGCAGCTGCCAGGGGAGCCCCATGGAAAACCCAGGAACCAGGGAGCTAAAGCTGCTAAAAACCTGGCCAAGCAGGTGGTGGCTCCTGCAGGAAAGAAATCCTTGAGACAGAGAGTCGTGGATGAGCTGAAGCATTACTACAATGGGTTCCACCTGCTCTGGATTGACACCAAGGTGGCTGCCAGGATGGTGTGGAGGCTGCTGCACGGGCAGGTGCTCACCAGGAGGGAGAGGAGAAGGGTGAGTGCCACAATGTTAGTGTTCAAGAACACATAATTACAGAATAATTATATGCAGGAGCTTTTATTTGGGTCAGGGGTACAGAGCCAAATCTGACTCCAACATGGTTTTGAGCTGAACATGTTTTATATTCTATTATATAACTTACATATTAGTTATTAAACTTACATTGTTCTTTTGTATACATTGATTTCATCCAAATATGATTTCTGGATTTCTCATGATCTCCTCAAACCCCTAACGTAGCTTCTCACGATTCTTTAAACAATTATTATATCTAATCACATCTAACAATTATATCATTTATCATATACTGACTACAGAGGTGCAGTTTTACACAATCTAGCAAGGCCTAATATAATAAAATAATATTATATATATAACTATATACTATATATATAACTATATACTATATATATTATAGCATATTTTATACATAGTGTTATATATTATATGTAATATTCTATAACTAAACTATAACTATAAAAAATATATGTATTAAAAAAAAAATAGAGTAGAATAGAATACAAGGCCTAACTTTCCCAGGGCCTACTAAGACTAACTTTCTTTTTAGCTCCCCACATTTTCTGTGATTTTAAAATCTTTTTACTATCAACAACTCCTGGATAAAGTGATGCAGTAAGAGTCTTAACCCCTTATTTGGGGACACTTTGGTAATCCCTGCTGTGCTTTTCTCCCTACAGCTGCTGAGAACTTGTGCAGATCTCTTCAGGCTGGTTCCCTTCCTGGTGTTTGTCATTGTCCCCTTCATGGAGTTTCTGCTGCCTGTGTTCCTGAAGCTCTTCCCTGACATGCTGCCCTCGACGTTTGAGACGGAGTCAAAAAAGGTTTGTGGAGTGTCCCCAGCTCCTCAGAACATCTGTGCAGCTGTGCAGGGCTGCTGTTCCCTGCCTGTGCTGCCAGGATCAGCCTCACCCCGTGCCTGAGACATTCCCAGCTCATTCCTGGGCTGAGTGGTGTCACTGTCATATTTTCTGAAAAATCCTCTTTGCTCGGGATTTTCTCCTGGGAAGCTGAGAAGCCTCAGCTTCTCCTGTGTTTGCTGCTCTAGAATGTGGTCTGGAGATTGTTTATCCAACATGTGAATTGTTTTAACTTAATGACCAATCACAGCCAGGCTCTGAGGAGTTACAAGTTTTTATTATTCATTCTTGTTAAGCCTTCTGTCTGTATCCTTTCTCTTTCTTTCGTGTAGTTTTAGTATAGCATACATAACATAACATAATTACAGTAAAATATAATTACAATATAACATAAATGCAATACAACATAAATGTAATACAAATATAAGTGATAGAAATAATATAATATCAACATAATATAAGTAATATAATATAATAATAAATCAGCCTTCTAAGAACATAGAGTCAAATTCTCATCTCTCACCTCATCCTGAGGACCCCCACAAATTCAGCAGGGTGGGACAGTTGGAAGGCTCTGCTGCAGACAGGGATCAGAAAAAATGTGCACAGCAATTCCATTTTCTGATTTATAATTTGTATTTTCCAAATAAAGGAGGAGAAGCTGAAGAAGAAGTTGAATGCAAGGCTGGAGTTAGCCAAGTTCCTGCGGGAGACCATTGCAGAGATGGCCAAAAGGAACAAGGCAGACACAGGAAAAGGGAAACAATTCTTTTACCTGCACGAGGTAGGATGGCAGCCATGGCACAGACACACCTTTAGAGCCTCTGCCTGGGGCAGAGAGCTGAGGGTTTGTACCAGGATTGTGGGGACAGAGCAGCTGTCAGGGGCAGTTCCCTGGGTGCCACCCTGCCCACCCTGCAGTCAGAGCCCTGCTCACAGGAATTCCCAGACTGGCAGGGCACACATTTCACCCCCTGGAAATTCCAGTGGCCACTCAATAACAGTTTCACTGTGACTTTTAACTGTATCTCCAGCAAGGACAGGAATTCCCCAGTGAGGAAGGGGAAGGAAGTTCCCAGCTGGGGATCCCACTGTATCCTGCTGTCTCCAGAAGGGACAGGAATACTCCTGTGAGGAGGGGAAGGTGGGGAGGTTCCCAGCTGGGAATACCACTCAGGGCTTTGTGCCTTCCTTCAGCTCTGTCCCAGCCCTGCTCACAGGAATTCCCAGCCTGGCTGGGCACACCTTTCACCCCCTGGAACTTCCAGAGGCTGCTCAATAACAGTTTGACTGTGACTTTTAACTGTATCTTCAGCAGGGACAGGAATTCCCCAGTGAGGACGGGGAGGGTGGGGAGGTTCCCAGCTGGGGATCCCACTCAGGGCTGTTTGTACCTTGTGTCCCAGCAGCAGAGCCCTGCTCACAGGAATTCCCAGCCTGGCAGGGCACACCTTTCACACCCTGGAACTTCCAGTGGCTGTTCAATAAGAGTTTCACTGTGACTTTTAACTGTATCTCCAGCAGGGACAGGAATTCCCCTATGAGAAGGGGAAGGAAGTTCCCAGCTGGGGATGCCACTCAGGGCTTTGTGCCTTCCCTCAGCTCTGTCCCATCAGTCAAGCTCTGCTCACAGGAATTCCCAGCCTGGCTGGGCACACCTTTCACCCTCTGGAACTTTCAATGGCTGCTCAATAACAGTTTCACTGTGACTTTTAACTGTGAGGAAGGGGAAGGTGGGGAGGTTCCAGCTGGGGATCCCGCTCAGCTCAGGGCTGTTTGTGCCTCCCCTCAGGTCCGTCCCAGTGGCCAGCAGCCCAGCACACAGGAGATTGTGCGTTTCTCCAAGCTCTTTGAGGACGAGCTGACCCTGGAGCACCTGGAGAGGCCCCAGCTGGTGGCCCTGTGCAAGCTGCTGGAGCTGCAGCACCTGGGCACCAACAACCTACTGCGCTTCCAGCTGCTGATGCGGCTGCGCAGCATCAAGGCCGACGACGAGGTGGGTCTGCAGCAGCACCCAGGAGCTGCCCACACCCCCTCAGAACAGGGGAGATTGGTGTTGGTGAGAGTCAGATCCTCCCCAGGACACATCCCAGAAGAAAACAGAATGAGAGTTCACCTCCCTGCAGCCTTGCAGTCTTTGGGGAGGTGTAATGGAGGTGGCATTGTGGATATTGCCACTAGAATATTTCCTTTTGGTCATGCTAACTTATAAAAAGGGGTGCTTTTTGATGTGCAATGGGGTTATTTGGAAAATGGAACCAGACTCACACGTGCAGAGGTAGTGGCCATAAATTGCAGCAAGGGAAATTTCAGCTTGATAAGAAAAAAAAAATTAATTCAGTGATGGGTAAACAGTGGAACAGGTTGTGAAATCCCCATCCCTAAAGGGGTTCAGAGCACAAATACTGAACAATTTTGAGCTGGAGATTGGACTGGGGACCTCCAGAAGTCCCTTCAGGTGCAGCAGGGTCTTGGCTTGCCCTGTGCCTGGATGGGAATGTTGCTGTTGATTGCAGATGATTGCCAAGGAAGGGGTCAGTGGCCTGAGCGTGGCGGAGCTGCAGAGCGCCTGCAGGGCCAGAGGGATGCGGTCTGTGGGGCTCTCTGAGGAGCAGCTGAAGGAGCAGCTGGGGCAGGTGAGTGTGCCCTGGCCTGGGCTGGTGTAAGGTTCATCAGAGGACAGGTTCCAGGCAGTGCTCAGCTGCAGCAGGAACAGCTTCCTGAGAATTCATGCATGAATTTCAAGTTGGATCCTGACCCACAGAGCTGAGCTCTAAGGCATGAAGGGTCCAGATCATGTCCTAGACTGAAGAGAAAACCACCTTGCTCCTATCTGGCCCTGGTTCTGTTTGAAGTGAGGGGTATTCCTAACTCTTCAGACCCATTTTTTCTCAATATTGTAACTTAAAACTGTATTATCCTCACCCACAGAGCTGAGCTCTAAGGCATGAAGGGTCCAGATTATGTCCTAGACTAAAGAGAAAACCAAATAGAACCAGGGCCAGATAGGAGCAGGGTGAAGTGGGGGGTATTCCTAACTCTTCAGATCCATTTCTTCTCATTATGGTAATTTAAAACTGTATTATCCTCACCCACAGAGCTGAGCTCTAAGGCATGAAGGGTCCAGATTATGTCTTAGACCAAAGAGAACACTTTGCTCCTATCTGGCCCTGGTTCTATTTGGTTAAGTGGGTGTTCCTAACTCTTCAGACCCATTTTTTCTCATTATGCTAACTTAAAACTGTATTATCCAAACTCAAGATTGCTTTAAGAACAGAGTGTTGTATTAACTACTCAGATAGAGCCAATATGAAGCAATTTTTCCTTCTGTTTTTTTCCAACAGTGGCTGGATCTGCATTTAAAGGAGAACATTCCTTCTTCCCTCCTCCTGCTTTCCCGTGCCTTGTACTTAATAGATGTAAAGCCACAATCTGTTCCCATTCCACAGAGCAAGGCAAGTGGTTTGAATAAAGCTCTTAGGTTAATAGCTCAACCATTATGCATTATAAAAATGAAGGACTTTGATAAAATCTTGTTTTCTGAGCTTACTACTAAACTGAAGTTGTGATTCTGTGTTCTTCAGCAGACAGCTGAAGCTGCTGGAGTGATGGCATCTGTGCTTGAAGGTCAGGAGACCCTCCTGGATCCTGCCCCTGTTGTACAGGGAAGAAAGGTTAGAAACAGCAGTCTGCAAGCAGGAAAACTTGTGCTGAAATGGTTGGGAATTGGGTGTGACCTAACCTTTCCAAAGCTGTACAAACCCAGTGTTTGACAGCACAGAGCATGAGCAGTGTGTGTTCTTGCACTGTGTGGGTGTTTTTCCCCTCCAAGAGCCTCTCAGTTGCATGTTCTGGTTTGAGAGGCAAGGGAAGGGAGCAGGGATGTGCTGTGGCACAGCTGGTGCTGTGCCTGGGAGCAGCTGGTTATTGAGTACCATGGTGCTGGCTCCCAGCCAGGGAGGACTCAACCTCAACCTGAATTGCTTCAGGCCTCAGCCCAGGTACATTCAGCTCAAAGGAGCCAGTTAAAGAGGACTTGTTTTGAGCCCTCTTAGTGAATTTGGGTTCAGTTGTCCAGGACAAAATGAGCCAAAATATGTAGAGTAAGAAAGCCAGAGCATATGGTTCTCAGCATCCCACTGCAGTGAATTCCTTAGATTAGTCCCAGCTGATAAAAGCAGCAGCAGGAATCAAAGAATATTGTATCAACTGCCAGAAATATTTCCACATAGTTAAATTGTGCTGGGGAAACAATGGAAATGCCAGCACAGCTTTCACAGAGTTAGCAGGGAACAGCCTTGTCAGAAGGGAGAAGGGCCTGGGAGGTTTTGGGCCTTGTTGAGAGGGGTCTGTGACTTACAGCTGCTTTTTCCTTAAAGACTGAAGAATTTGTGTCCCAGCCAACAGAGAAATTGCCATTCTCTGAAGCATCAGTGAAGCCTCCCCCACGAGAGGTGAGCTTGTCAGAGTTCTTACACTTCCCAAAAGAGATTGTTCTTCACACAGCTTGCAGCCAAACCAGGGAAGTTTGGAGTGCAGGGTGCTGTGAGTGCTGCTGAGGTCAGGGAGCAGCTGGAGAAACTGGATGAGAACTGCACTGGGTGCTGTTCTATACTAAGAGACCACAAATGGCAGAGAGCAGTCAAACTGGAGGGAATTACTGGTATATCCTTGTAGTCTTCCTTAATAATCTGCCTTGGGCCACTGGGACAGACCAGCCTTCCCTTGGGGTCAGCAGGGTAAGAGCCACTTGGAAGCTGTAAAAATATTTCTGCAGTGATTGTCTTTGTTTTGTCCATTTTCTTTCTGTGAATATTTGATTTCAGTTTAGGTGCTTATTGTGCACATCTGGGATGCTGCTGAAGGCAGGTTTGGGAGCCCAGACAGACTCCTGTCTCCTTTAACCTGAAGAACTTTGCTCCCTATCAACTATTCCTCTCCAGAGCAGCTTCCCATGCTAAATGGGAAAACACCTTCAGAAAAGATTCTGAATTTCAAGAAACATTTATACTGCCTAAAATCTGCATTTTTCTTTTGCCCCTAGACCAAAATGGGAGCATCCCAGAGCAGCAAGGCTGGTGCCAATGGAGCCTAACCTGGAGGCAGCACTAGGAGGAAGCAGCTTCCATCTCCCCACCTGCAAAGGGAGCAGGGATTTCCCAGGAGGCTGCTCTACACAAGGAGGCAGTGTAGCCCTCAGGGGCCTCTCTCTCTGTCCCAAGCTTGTTAGCAACTAGGCCACTCTGTCTGGATGGCCCCAGACGTCTCTTTTGTGCTGGATCCTTGCCCTGCTACTTCTAACTTATGGTGTAAATATGTTAATAATGGTGCTGCTGTCTGTGCTGTTCCTGAGCAGGTGTTTGTGCTTAGCAAAGGCAGCTTTTCATGTTGGAATGGGCTGTGCACAGAACAAGCTGGGCTGGGCTCCAGCAAAGCCTGTTCTGCAGTGTGAAATCCTCTGCAGGAACATCCCCACACAGCCAGGGCCAGCAGCTTGTCCTGAGGGTCACAGCTCAGGCTCTTGGTCCTGATTTGGGTGTTTTAGCCACTGACCAGCCCACAAGAACCCACGTGGCCACAGTTGAACTGAGGAGGGTGGCCACAGGGAGGGAGGGAGCAGCACTTGGTGAAAGGGCTGATCAGAAGGGCTTCAGGCCTTGCTGGACAGGAACAGCCTCCACCTGTGAGTGTGGGAGCTGTGCAGGTGCCACACACTGTGACAGAATCAGATTTGCACTTTGAGGATCCCTCTGGGTCACGAGAGGGAGCAGCCTGGACCTGCACTCCTCTCCCAAGGGTGGAGCTTTGGTTAATCCTCACCAGGCTCACAATATGCACCAAGTGCTCTCCACACTTGCAGAGTGACTCCTCACATGCTCAGTTTTTGCCAGACTCTCAGAGGATTCTGAAAAGCTGTTTTTAGCATTTGTTAAATTTTTTACTCTGTCCTATGTAAATACTGAGAAATTACTCACATTATGGATTTTAAATATGTATATTTATACTTACTGTAAAATTAGATTTGGTGCTAAGTAGGAATGAAATGTCTCTTCCAGAGGTCAGCCAGCCTTTAGAACACCCCGACTGAGAGCCAGTTCTCCAAGCTCAGGTAGGAGCAGCACTTTAAACCCAAGGCCTCGGGCTCCTGCAGCAACACAGAGCCAGCTGTCAGGTGTCCTGTGTCCTTAGCTCTGTATCTGAGCCTCTCCTTGTTCACCCAACCTGTCCACAGTGCTGGATCTGTGTCTAATAAATGGAGCAAATGTTGTTTCAATAAAATAACACCTTGATGTGGAGTTGTGGCCATGTTCACTGGGGTCTGAGGATGAGGGAAGAGATGAGGAGCTGACTCCATGTTTCAGAAGGCTTGATTTATTATTTTATTATATATATTATATTAAAACTATACTAAAATAATAGAAGAAAGGATGTCATCAGAAGCCTAGCTAAGAATAGAAAAAGAATGAATTATAGCAAAGGCTTGTGTCTTGGACAGAGAGTCCAAGCCAGCTGACTGTGATTGGCCATTAATTAGAAACAACCACATGAGACCAATCCCAGATGCACCTGTTGCATCCCACAGCAGCAGATAACCATTGGCTACATTTTATTCCTGAGGCCTCTCAGCTTCTCAAGAGGAAAAATCCTAAGGAAAGGATTTTCCCTAAAAGATGTCTGCGACATGGAGTCAGTGCTGCCTCTTAGCGCCACAATGAGGGAAGGCATCTCCTCCCGCCTGCTGTTCCAGCCCGGGACTGCTCCCCTCCCAAACCCTCCTGGGTTTCTCTGGCAGCCTTTGGAAGGCCGGGGAGGTTTGGGGTGAAATGATCAGGTAATGGCTCCTTCATTTGCCAGCCGGCCTGGAGAGCTCCTGCCCCATCCGAGCACGGGGCTGTGCCGGCGCCGAGGGCTCTGCCCCTGCTCCGGGAGGCGGAGGGAGAGGAGGAGGCTGGGCGGGATGAAGGCAGAGCCAGCCAGCGCCGGCCTGCCGAGGCAGCAGCGCATTCCTCGGCTGAGAGGTTTCACAGATGGAGAGAGCAGAGGGGCTGGCAGGGAGCCTTGGCATCACCTGGGCACTGCCCTGCCGTGGGTGAGCTCTGAGTGGGCTCTGGTGCCTCCCACGTCCCCATCCTCCAGCCGGGCACCACCACGTCACACTGGTGTGTGTGTGAGAGCTCATGTGTCCATTTACCTCCTGTGTTTTCAATTTAGAAAGATCTGGAAGCTGGGACTCGCTCTTCCTTGGATGTCCTGCAGTGACCACCAGCCCCGTGTTCAGCCTGAAGCGAGCACAGGCTGTGCCAGCCTCCCTCCTCCCAGAAGAGCCGGCCCTGGGTCAAGCAGAGGCAAGACAGACCCTTTCCACTCTTCTGAACAAACCCATTTTCAGATCAAAAAGCCAGCCAGCTTTTTTTCTCAGCCTCACAGGTCGCTGCTGCCTTGGGGAGGCTCTTGGGGATGTGCCCACTCTCACCTCTGCCTGGCATTCAGGGACCCCGGGCACCTTCCCAGGACCCAGAGCCCTGCAGAGGGGAGAGGCAGCAATTCTGCTGCATGACCTTCTGAGCAAGGGGAGGAAACGACCCCCGTGGAGCCCCATAAATCACGGGATTGTGTTCTGCAACGCCGGGCAAACGAAACGCTGCAGAGATCCAAGGCCGTGTGTGCTTTGGCGTGGGGAGAGCTTTTCCAGCCGCGCCGGTGCCAAACACCTTCCAGTCTCCCCTCAGCCTGGAGAAGCAGCTCCTCGGCTGTTTATCCTTCCCCCGGGCATCCTCACTCTCTTTCTGCTCCAGCCCCCAGCCGGGTGTTGTGGTACCCGTGTCCGTCCCAGCGCTGTTTTACGGAGATAAACAAAACTCCCCAACTTTAGTGAAAGTTGTAAAGCCGGTGTGTTTATTACAGCGCTGGACTCATGTGGGAATCGTTCCCCTAAAATGACATGTGTACTTCTGGGAAATCCAGAGCCCCTTTTCTCTCCCTCTCAAATATATATGCATGCAATTTCACAATAGGTTCATACATATTCATCCCACTGATTTCCTGTGACACTTGCCACTAATTGTGACCACGTTCACAGGGGTCTTAGGATGAGGGAAGAGAGGAGGATCTGACTCCATGTTCCAGAAGGCTTGATTTATTATTTTATGATCTATATTATATGAAAACTATACTAAATGAATAGAAGAAAGGATTTCATCAGAAGGCTGGCTAAGAATAGAAAAATAATTAAATGATAAAAAAGGCTTGTGTCTTGGACAGAGTCCAAGCCAGCTGGCTGTGATTGGACATTAATTAGCAACAAGCACATGAGACCAATCCCAGATGCACCTGTTGCATTCCACAGCAGCAGATAACCATTGTTTACATTTTGTTCCTGAGGCCTCTCAGCTTCCCAGGAGGAAAAATCCTAAGGAAAGGATTTTTCATAAAAGATGTCTGTGACAACTAATTCTTCAGAAAGAACTCCTGGGCCAGGTTGTCCTGCTCTGTCTGCACCCCCTTTCCCCCCTTATTTCTTGTCCTTCAGCCCTTCGAGAGAACAGGCAGTCAGACTGAACAGCAAGCTACAGACTTAACTCAAAAATGTACATTCCACCTAAATCAAAATGGATTTCTACCCTGGAAAATTTCCACTCAGCCCCAGCCCCTTGCCCTGGAGCCGGGGATTTCTGCTGGATTTCTGCTGGATGCTGCTCCTGTGGCAGCGCCAGCCCCGGGCCTTGCGTCAGCCTCTTCCCCTGAAAGCTGCTGGGAAAAGATGCCCCGGTCAGCACTTTTGGAGGAGATTAGTATTCAGAGGGAAAAGCGGTGATTTAGTGCGGCCCAAGCACAACAAAGGCTGGGATTTACAGCTCCCGGATCCCAGCAGCACATTCCTGCAGCCCTTCTGCCTCTGCTGTAAACGTGTAACAAAGGAGATGGAGCCTGAAGTGCACTGGGGCAAGGGCTCCGTTGTCAAATCTTGCTTGGAGCAGGATGGGGTGTGGGTGGCAATGTCCCCAAGGTGTCCCAAGGAATGGTCCCATCCTGCTTCTTCTCGTGATGCCCAGGACAGGGGGTTTGGGGGAGCTGTGTGCCGCAGCTGCACACATCTGGCTCTGCTCGGCTCTGGGGGGCTGCAGCTGCACCCTGGGGTCCTGCTGACCCCACAGCTGGGTGGGACACGGGGGATGGAGGGTGGCTGAGGGGGCTGGGGGATCACTGCCCACACACCCTGAGCCCTGCTGGGAGCTGCACCAAGGTGGGATGGCTGCCCCGAGGTGCAATGGCACAGGAGGATCCTGCACGGCTGGCAGGGGGACAAAGCCCAGCTGAGCGCTGGCAGAGCAGCCACGGCCTGGGCTGGGGCCAGGAGATTGTCCCGGGCCCTGCACAGCCCGAGGGCTTTAAAAGGAGAGAACGAGGAAGGCGAGGAGCGGAGAAGACAAAGGATGCAGTGAGAGCCAAGCACTCAGCAGCCACTCGTGCCCAGCACACCCCACCCGCCCAGGGGCTCCTGAGGGCAGCACCCTCAGCTCCTCCATGGCCCTGGAGCCATTTCCCAAGGGATCCTGCCCCATCTCCCTCCTCAGCAGAGACCTGGGTGCTGGGCAGAGCTGGAGGGGCTGCAGGGGCCCAGCTGGGCAGGGGGGATGCTCTGGTCCTGCAGCTCCTTCCCAGTCCTGTGGGGTGCTGAGGTCACTTTTGGGGTATCCTCATCTCCCAGATTGCCCACATGGAGAGGATGGCTTAGCAGGAAGAGCAGAGAGGAGCTGAATCTTCCTCCAGCATTCAGGCAGCCCTGTGCCATCAGCCTCTGTGGTGTCTGCTGGGCAGGACCCTGGGCACCTTCCATGCTGTGCACCCATGGCATGCAGTGGGCACCCAGCTGCATGTGCCCCTTCCCCAGAAGCTGGTGGGTGATTTTTTCTGGGTGCCAGCCAGGGCAGCACCCCGGGGACCCTCCATGCTGTGTCCCCATGGCCTTCCGGGGGCACCCAGCTGCATGTGCCCCTTCCCCAGAAGCTGGTGGATGATTTTTTCTGGGTGCCAGCCAGGGCAGCACCCCAGGGACCCTCCATGCTGTGTCCCCATGTCCCCACGGAGTGCAGGGGGCACCACAGGGACCCTCCATGCTGTGTCCCCATGGTGTGCAGGGGACACCCAGCTGCATCTGCCCCTTCCCCAATCTGCCAGGGAGCACCAGGTGGGTGGTTTTCTGCTGGGGACCAGCCAGGGCAGCACCATGGGGACCCTCCATGCTGTGTCCCCACGTCCCTACAGAGTGCAGGGGGCACCCAGTTGCATGTGCCCCTTCCCCAGCCCTCCAGGTGGGTGGTTTCTGTTGGGCACCAGCCAGGGCAGCACCCCAGGGACCCTCCATGCTGTGTCCCCATGGAATTCAGGGGGCACCCAGCTGCATGTGCCCCTTCCCCAGCAGCTGGTGGGTGATTTCTCCTGGGCATCAGCCAGGGCAGCACCCCAGGGACTCTCCATGCTGTATCCCCATGTCCCCATGGAGTGCAGTGGGCACCCCAGGGACCCTCCATGCTGTGTCCCCATGGAATTCAGGGGGCACCCAGCTGCATGTGCCCCTTCCCAACCTGCTAGGGAGCACCAGGTGGGTGGTTTTCTGCTGGGCACCAGCCAGGGCAGCACCCCAGGCACTCTCCATGCTGTGTCCCCATGGAATTCAGGGGGCACCCAGCTGCATGTGCCCCTTCCCCAGCAGCTGGTGGGTGATTTTTTGCTGGGTGCCAGCCAGGGCAGCACCCCGGGGACCCTCCATGCTGTGTCCCCATGTCCTCACAGAGTGCAGGGGGCACCCCAGGGACCCTCCATGCTGTGTCCCCATGGTGTGCAGTGGGCACCCAGCTGCATGTGCCCCTTCCCCAGCCCTGCAGGCAGCACCAGCAGCTCTGCTGCAGCTGCTCTGCTTATTATCATATTTAATTGCCCTCCTGGTAACCCCAGGAAATGAGCAGGAGCCGGTGAGAGTCGCAGTTTGGGATGATGTAAACACCAACTCCAGCTCTCCCTGCGCCAGGAGAGCTGTGATTTATGTGATTTATGTGATTTATGTGATGATTTATGGAGCCCCCCAGCCCTGCCCCCAGCCTGGGCTGCCACTTTAATCCAGGCCTGCAAATTCAACATAAATCACTTGATTAAAAGCTCTACTTAATTTAAAGGGGGTGGGGGGTGGGCAGAGTGCAGCTGATCGATTTAATTTACACCGGGAAACAGCAACAAGCAGACGCCTTTAAAAAGGCCGGGGAGGCCCCGGTGATGCTGCAGCTGCCTCAGTTTAACCATTTAAATGCTCTCACCCTCCCTCCATGCATGGACAGCCACCTCCCACACCCTATCCAGGCCCCATGCAGGGTGCAGGAAGATTTTTATGGGAAGAATTCCCCCAAAAGCAGCTGGAGCATCATGATTTTGGAACATCATCTTCCCAAAGTGAAGCCTGGATGAGCTGGAGCACCCAGAGAGCTCCCTCCCCATGCCCCCCCTCCAAAGGGAGATGTAAGGGTGGTTAAAGTCTTTTAATAATTACAAGAATTCCAGGATTTCATTACAGAAAGAGAGTTTACAACAAATAATATTTCTCCGTACAAAGGCAAAATAAACTTTTCAAGTAACAGCGGCCTGGCACCGGCGGCAGGGAGGGATGGGGAGGGAGGATTTCGGGGAGTGCCCTGTCTGTCTGTCTGTCCGTCCGTCCGTGGGACTGCAGGGGGAGCACAGAGCTGGGGTGAGGATGTGAGGATGCTCCCAGGTAAGGCACTGGCAGGGGATACCCGGGCACGGTGGGGTTGGCACCGAGCTGGGCACTGCCTGGAGCTCCCCCCAGGGCAGGGAATGGGGGGCAAGGATGGCAGCCCCCTCCCTCCCTCCCCGGGGCCAGGGCAAGGCCAGGCACGTAATGACAACGGATTCCCAAAAGGCATCATCGACACGTTATTATTAATTATTATTATTATTATTGTTTAATACAACCCCATATAAAACTGAAGCAGCAGCAGCAAATTCTTATCGAGGGACCTAAACTGAAATAGGTTTAGAACATAATTTAAAAAAATAAAACCAGCAAAAATAGCAAAATATATGACTTTTTTTTTTTTTTTTATATATATAGCAACTGATATCTACCAGCCACTAGTACCTTCCTACCAAACTGGTATATCTCTGGTAACAACCCTTTTTAAAAAGACATGTAAATATATATTCATATTTATACATATTTTTTCGTTATGTACACGGGACTCTGGGTTTAGCACAGGTGGGTTCGGGCACCTCTGAGCAGTGCAGGGCTCCTGCCCTGGGTGTGCCAGGCCTGGCTCAGCAAAACCCACCAGGTGCTGCTCCTGTGGCCTGGGGGCATCCTGGGCAGGGAGGGACCCACAGCACGAGGGCCCTGGCATGCTGAGGGTCCTGGCACACCAGGGAGGCTCCTGGCACACCAGGCAGGGTCACAGAACACCAGTGGGGCTCCTGGCACATTAGTGATGGTCCTGGCACACCAGTGATGGTTACAGAACACCAATGAGGCTCCTGGCACACCAGTGATGGTTACAGAACACCAATGAGGCTCCTGGCACACCAGGCAGGGTTACAGAACACCAGTGAGAGTCCTGGCACACCAGTGATGGTTACAGAACACCAGTGAGGCTCCTGGCACATTAGTGATGGTCCTGGCACACCAGTGATGGTTACGGAACACCAGTGGGCCTCCTGGCACACCAATGAAGCTCCTGACACACCAGGGAGGGTCCTGGCACATTGGTGAGGCTCCTGGCACACCAGTCAGGCTCCTGGCACACCAGTGAAGCTCCTGGCACACCAGTGGGCCTCTTGGCACATTGGTGAGGCTCCTGGCACATTGGTGAGGTTCTTGGCACACCAGTCAGGCTCCTGGCACACCAGTGAAGCTCCTGGCACGCCAAGGCTCCCCCCCTGTGCAGCTGCAGGAGTCTGGTGCTGCTCCCAGCTCACCAGGCTCTCCTGGTGGCACACCAGCCTGGCTCCCTGTGCCCGAGCAGGCTGTGCCATCCCAGGACGCCTGGCTGGGCTCTTTGGCCACGCATTGCCCACGGGAGAGGATTTCAGCTCAGCCAGGTGGGAACTCTCCAGCACAGAACTGACGGAAAAGAGGTTTAAAAACAAAATGAGGAAAGGCCACGGAAACCCTGGAGCCTTTGGGCTGTGCAGAGCTGGCAGGAGGAGCTGGCAGGAGGAGCTGGGTGGTTTTGGTTATGTGAGATGCTACAGATGTCTCTGAACCCTTTCTGCACCAGCTGAGCACAACCAGGCAGCGTCCACGGTGGCAGTGCCACCCTCAGTGTCGCTTCAGTCCACCATTGCTGTGCTGAGGGGGCAGCTTGGGCAGGCAGGGCTCGTCGGGCAGCGGGTCGTGGGAGAACACCGAGTCCTCTCCCGAGGAGCAGGTGGAGCTGCGCGTGTCCGGGAAACCCGGCGAGTACTGGTCCAGAGGCATGGACAGGTCCAGGTACTCCTGCAGGGACAAACCCCGGGCACAGGCTCAGGAGGGGACAGGGCAGAGCTTCACCCAGGTGAGACCAGTGCCACCTCCCCTACTGACCCTGGGCAGTCCCAGGGAGAGCCCCTCACCCAGGTGCCATCTCTCCTACTGACCCTGAGAAGCCATGGATGGGTCCAGGCACTTCTGGAGGGACAAACCCCAGGGACAGGCTCAGGAGGGGACAGAGCAGAGCCTCCCCCAGGTGCCACCTCTCCTGCTGACCCTGATCCAGAGGCATGGACAGGTCCAGGGAAAAACCCCAGTGACAGGCTCAGGAAGGGATAGAGCAGCACCCAGGTGCCACCAGTGCCACCTCTCCTACTGACCCCAGGGGAGTACTGGTCCAGAGGCATGGACAGGTCCAGGTACTCCTGGCAGGGACAAATCCCAGCAACAGGCTCAGGAGGGGACAGGGCAGAGCCTCACCCAGGTGAGACCAGTGCCACCTCCCCTACTGACCCTGATCCAGAGACATGGACAGGTCCAGGTACTGCTGGCAGGGACAAACCCCAGGGACAGGCTCAGGAGGGGACAGGGCAGAGCCTCACCCAGGTGCCACCAGTGCCACCTCTCCTACTGACCCCAGGGGAGTACTGATGCAGAGGCATGGACAGGTCCAGGTACTCCTGGCAGTGACAGGCTCAGGAGGGGACAGGGCAGTCCCCAGGGAGAGCCCCCCACCCAGGTGCCAGCTCTCCTACCTGGTTGGAGGTCATGGCCACGATCCTGTCCAGGTCTTCCACCAGCTGCTTGAAGGTGGGTCTCTGGGAAGGGACGGCGTGCCAGCAATCCCTCATCATCATGTACCTGTGAGGGCAGGGTAGGAAGGGGCTCAGCCTGGGGACCCCCACCCACGGGAGCAGAGAAGCACCAGGAATGTGTGCCCAGTGTCCCTGTGCCATGGCCAGGGAAGATGCTATCCAAGGGTGATCCCCCATGTGTGCAAGGAAGGGAAACCCTCCTGGCCTGCCCTATTGACCAAGGGAGGAGGATGGACACAGTCTGGGCTGGTTTCTATGCTGGGATTCCCTCCTGCCCAGGGAGATGCTCATTATTGCAAATCTGGCTGATGGTTTTGCAGGGCTGGGACTGTAACTCCCAACATCTGCCTGCCACCCTCCACGCCCCAGCCCACGTTCTGCACTCAGAGACTTCACACCCCTCTTCCCCACGCCACTCACAGCTCGTTGGTGCAGTTGCTGGGCTTGTCCATCCTGTGACCTTCCTTCAGCAGCTTGAAGAGCTCCTCAACGGGCACACCGGGGTAGGGTGACCCACCCAGTGTGAAAATCTCCCACAGCAGCACCCCGAAGGACCACCTGGGAACACAGGGCAGATGCTGGGGCTCCAGGGTGCTGACACCCTGCTGGACCCCAGTTAGAGGCTGGTTTGCTGGGAGGAACAACCATCCACAGCTTCGATTCCCTCTGCAGGATAAATGAGTCCCAGCGCCAAACAAGATTTGGATTCAAAACGTTTGGTTGGCTGGCACCAATTGTAATTTCATTAAATTTCACCAATTGTAATTTCATTAAATCAAGGCAAATCCCATCCATGCATGTCCCCAGCAGGCCCTACTCACACATCACTCTGGTGGGTGTAGATTCTGTCAAAGAGAGCCTCGGGGGCCATCCACTTCACTGGCAGGCGACCCTGGAGCACAAAACCCACCATGGCTGTGAGGGAAGCTGAGCCCTGCACGCCTGGGGCATTCCCAGCCCAGCAGGACCCCTGGCACAGCACTCACATTTGTGGTCTTCTTGTAGTAATCGATGTGGTGGATGTCACGGGCCAGCCCGAAGTCAGCGATCTTCATCACGTTGTCCTCTGTCACCAGCACGTTCCTGGCTGCCAGGTCCCTGTGGATGCACTGAGCAAGCACAGGGAGCTCAGAATTGGAGGGTTCCCCATGATGGGATGTGTCACAGGCATATTTTATGAAAAATCCTTTATTATTAGGATTTTTTGAAATCCTTTCATTAGGATTTGACCAAGCACAGGGTTCTCAGCACCAGAGGGTTCCTCATGATGGGACGTGTCACAGATACATTTTATGAAAAATCCTTTATCATTAGGATTTTTTCTCCTGACAAGCTGAGAAGCCTCAGAAACAAAATGTAAACAATAACTGTCTGCTGCTGTGGAATGCAACAGGTGCATCTGGGATTGGTCTCATGTGGTTGTTTTTAATTAATGGCCAATCACAGTCAGCTGTCTCGGACTGTCTGGTCAGTCACAAGATTTTATTATCATTCCATTCCATTCCATTCCATTCCATTCCATTCCATTCCATTCCATTCCATTCCATTCCTTGCTAACCTTCTGATGAAATCCTTTCTCTAGTCTAGTAGTATAGTTTTAATATATTATATTATAATAATTATATTTTATACTATATTATAGTAATTATATAGTACTAAAAGACTATATATTATATTTTAATACATCTTATATTATTTTATTATATATATATATATAATTAAATGTTCTTTTTATATATATATATATATCATAAAATAATGAATCAGCCTTCTGAAATATGGAGTCAACATTCTCATCTCTCCCCTCATCCTGGCACCCCTGCAAGGAATGGGCAAGGAGGGAAGGGCGCGTGCCCCAGGCCCAGCTGCTGGGCTCCCCATCCCACCACACCCTCCTGGGAGCTCCTCACCTTCTTGGAGGCCAGGTACTCCATGCCCCGTGCCACCTGGTAGGCACAGGAGACCAGGTCCTTGAAGGAGAGCTGCTCCTCGGGCACGCGGGCGGGGTTGTAGCAGTACTCCATGCCCGGGGGCCGCCGTGCCTGCAGGTACTCCCGCAGGTTGCCCTTGCTGGCATATTCCACAATCACATACAGGGGACCTGAGGGGATGGCAGGATGAGAACGTGGAGCACGGTGCCAGGAGAGCCCCTCCAGCAGAGGGGTGGCACAGGGGACACCTCCTCCCCACCCATGCAGCCTCACCGTCCTGTGTGCAGGCTCCCAGCAGGTTGATGATGTTCTTGTGCTTGCCAATCATCTTCATCATCTCCATCTCAGAGATGAGGTCGGACAAGTCCTTCTCTGTGGCGTCGGCTGGAGTGGAGGAGGCAGCACTTAGGGGGTGCCAGGCTGGGCTGCACACTGCACACCCCAGCCAGGGCTGTGGCATCATGCCGGTGTAATTTTAATATATCATTTTCTTTTAATATAATATATATATCATAAAATAATAAATCAGCCCTCTGAAACATGGAGTCAAGATTCTCATCTCTTCCCTTGTCCTGGGACCCCTGTGAACACCACCACAGGGAGGGAAGGGTGCGTGCCCCAGGCCCCATCCCACCAAACCCCTCTTCCCCACCCCAGCACTGCACTCACAGCTCGTTGGTGAGGTGTGAGTTTTGTGAGTAATTGCATCTTATAAATCCTGACAGTTATCTCTAGCTAGTATTGTATTAAGGGCTACAGCATCACTGACAGTTTGGCTTTGCAGGTAAGATATAAACCTGAAAACTCATCTCTCTTGCTTGCTGAAGATCTCACAGCATTGTTTTGCAAGAATAATTTGTTATCATCAGTTTCTTGTATAAACTGCAGTGTAGCCATGATATTTTCTGAAAAATCCTTTATCATTAGGATTTTTTCTCCTGAGAAGCTGAGAGGCCTCAGGAACAAAATGTAAACAACAATAATTATCTGCTGCTGTGGAATGCAACAGGTGGATCTGTGATTGGCCTCATGTGGCTAATTGGCCTCATGTTTCTAATTAATGGCCAATCACAGTCACCTGGCTCAGACTCTGTCCGAGACACAAGCTTTTGTTATCATTGTTTCCTTTCTATTCTTAGTCAGCCTTCTGATGAAATCCTTTCTTCTATTCTTTTAGTATAGTTTTAATAAAATATATATCATAAAATAATAAATCAGCCTTCTGAAACATGGAGTCAGATCCTCGTCTCTTCCCTCATTCTAAGCCCCCTGCGAACACCACCACACTGCAGTTAGTTAATTATAGTTAATTACATCCTGTCCTTTAAAATTCCTTCTGTAATATCACTTTGCCAAGACATTTTTGCTGCCACTTACACTTGAGCATCTTCACCGCCACCTTGGTCACACGGTTGGGCTTGTCCTTGTCCAGGCCGATGGCCTCTGCCAGCACCACCTGCCCGAAGCAGCCTTCTCCCAGAGGCTTGCCCAGGATCAGCCTGCAGGGAGAAGACCCCAATTGTTGGGGAAGATGAAACAGGAAAGCCTTATAAATATGACTGTCTGGCAAAAGATTTGGAGAATATGGAAACTATAAATGAGATTGAAATGAAAGCAAGCTTTGAGATCCCTCAGTTACTGAACAACTGGAAACAATGGTGTGGCTGGCTGAAGGTGATCCCCTTTGGATGGAACAACACCCTCTGCTTGCAGACAGCTGCAAGGGTCAGAGCAGACCCTACAGCTTGGCAGAAGGGCCCAAAGAGGAGTTTGTAGGGTTTAAAATGTAACACAGGATGGTAATGTAATGATTCTTATAGCTGTATGGAAATGCTGTAGGATTTGTGTGTTGTACTAGATTGGTTAGTGAGAATGAGAACACAGAAGAAGATTTATTGTATTGGAACGGGAACTTCACTCTTATCCTTTTTACTCCTTTTACTCTCTAACCCTTTTACTCTCTCACTCTCTCATCCTCTCTCTTCTCTCGGGCCTTCTCTGAGCTGTGGCTGGCAGCTCCCAGCAGGCCCCTGGTTAGCCAGCAAGACTGGCTCAACAATTCTTTTTTTCTACACCAAAACTTGCTTCCATCTCTATTCCTTCATCAGACTCAACATTTAAAAATCTTTCTGCTAAGCCACACATATCTGTGAGACTTTCTTGTCAAACTTTCATCCTTCCCAACCCTCCTGGGTGCTGGGCTCACCTGTCCCTGGGCAGCTCCCAGCGTGGATCCTCGGGCAGCTCGTACTCAGAGACCCCTGCCAGCATGGGGGTACCACTGGAGGAGAGGCGGGAGGGCCTCACCAGCATCACACCCGAGTTCATGGAGGAGCTGGAGTCGGCTGACACCTGCAGGGGGGATGTGGGTTACCTTCATGCAGTGCCCAGCCCGCGGCTGGCTGCCCCCGGGGTGGGGGGAATGGTGATGGGAGCATTGGCACCCTATAGGAGGGTGCTCCCTGTCGATGGAGTGACAAAACTATCCTTTGTTCTGTTAAAGGAGTGACAAAAATATCCTCTGTCCCCTTAAAGGAATGACAAAACTATCCTCTGTCCCCTTAAAGCAGTGACAAAACTATCCTCTGTCCCCTTAAAGGAGTGACAAAACTGTCCCTTGTCCCCTTAAAGGAATGACAAAACTATCCTCTGTACCCTTGAAGGAGTGACAAAACTGTCCCTTGTCCCCTTAAAGGAATGACAAAACTATCCTCTGTACCCTTGAAGGAGTGACAAAACTACCCCCTCAAAAAGGAAAGAAACCCAGAATTTTCTCTCCTGGATTAGGTGAAAAAGCCACCTCATAGGACCTGGGGGACTTCACCTCAAACTTAAGGATCCTACACTTAGGGATAGCTAATTGCACAGAAGCTGAAAAGTCTTGTATAGGAATGTGCTCCCTGTTGATGGAGTGACAAAACTCTCCTTTGTCCCCTCAAAAAGGAAAGAAGCCCAGAAGTTTCTCTCCTCAATTGGGTAAAAAGACACCTCATAGGCTTAGGGGACTTCACCTCAAACTTAAGGACAGCCAATTGGACAGGAGCCAAAAAGTTCTGCCTGGGCAATTCATTAGAAAAAGAAGTGAACAAAGAAACGAATTGCTTTTGTGAAGTGCTTTACCTCCTACACCTGGCTCGATTTATATCTATTTGTTATTTTGCCTTTTATTGAACCTTTTTGTTTCCAACACTGCAACCGAAGCCATCCTGCTGATTTTGATGCCTCCAAGGGTAGCTGAGCTATCTTGGGTGAGTTATAGACCTCTGAAATCTTGTTAGACCTGGCTGGAGGAGGCTCCTGGAACAGCACCTGCCCTGCCTGCAGCCCCCTGCCCACCCTGCCCGTGTGCCCAGCAGTGCTGCTCTCCTCTGTGGAACTTTTAATTACTCTCCATCATGCTGCAGCCCAAAAATGCACAGCCTGGGTGCTCTCCCATCTCCTCAGTGTGTCCCACACTCTGCTCAAACCTTAAACTGCTGTAAATCCTCCTGGCTCTCCTCATGAGCCCCATCAGGAGGGGATGAGGGGGAGCTGTGCTGGCTGTGCTGCCATCAGAGGCACAGCCAGGTGGGCACAGGCTGGAGAGGGTGGCACATGCAGCAGGGTGAGATGGTCCCAGATCTTCCCATCCCTCCTCCCCCGGGTCCCCTGGGCTCCAGGACAGGCAGTAGGTGCAAACAAACCCCCTCTCTACTTTCTGTTACCTGTCTGCGCAGGGGGATGCTCTTGGCCAGCTTGTGCACAGCCAGCTGGCTGTTGAAATCTGTCTTCTTGGTGGTGCTCTTCAGCTTGTAGATGATGATGGTCACCACCATGCAGGAGATGAGGAAGGCTCCGATGCAGTAGATGATGATCTCCAGGTAGAAGGGAGACGTCATCATGGCTGGGGTGTCTTCAATAGCTGGGTCAGCGTGAACAGGGGGTTTGTTAGCACCCACCAGGCCCCAGGGAGTGGCACTGGGGAGCCCCTGGCTTGTCCCCAAGCTCAGTGGGGACATTGGTGCAGCAGGGACTGGGGGCTGCCCCCAACCCTTTATGGGAAGGTGTGCAAGCAGCCCCCAGCTCATCATCCCCATGGCCAAGCATTGCTTTTGCCACCTCTGCAGGGTGGACAGGAATGAAGTGGGGGACAGGGCCTGGGTCACCCCACAGGGATGTGGTACTATAGGCACCTCTGGGGACAGGTCTTTGTCCTAGCTGCTGTGCTCTGCCCACATTTGGGAGCTGCATGGAGTGGCACTGGGGAGCCCCTGGCTTGTCCCCAAGCTCAGTGGGGACATTGGTGCAGCAGGGACTGGGGGCTGCCCCTAAACCTTTATGGGAAGGTGTGCAAGCAGCCCCCAGCTCATCAGCCCCATGGCCAAGCATTGCCTTTGCCACCTCTGCAGGGTGGACAGGAATGAAGTGGGGGACAGGGCCTGGGTCACCCCACAGGGATGTGGCACCACAGGCACCTTTGGGGACAGGTCTCTGTCCCAGCTGCCGTGCTCTGCCCACATTTGGGAGCTGCAGGGAGTGGCACTGGGGAGCCCCTGGCTCGTCCCCAAGCTCAGTGGGGACATTGGTGCAGCAGGGACTGGGGGCTGCCCCCAACCACTGCAGGTATGTGTGCAAGCAGCCCCCAGCTCATCATCCCCATGGCCAAGCATTGCCTTTGCCACCTCTGCAGGCAGCCCAGGGTGCTCAAATGGGACAGGAATGAAGTGGGGGACAGGGCCTGGGTCACCCCACAGGGATGTGGCACTATAGCCACCTTTGGGGACAGGCTGTTTAAACTAAAAACTTTACAACTCTGTGAAAGTTGTAAAGTTGGTATGTTTATTACAGTGCTGGACGCATGTGGAGACTATTCTCTTTAAAAGACACGTGTACTTTTGGGAATTTCGGGGCTTTTTAAAAATTTTTCTTTTAAATATGTATGCATACATTTTTACAATAGGTTTATATATATTCATTTTTACGAATTTGGCGTGACATTTGCTGTTAGTTCTTCTTTATTAGAAAGAATTTTTAGGTCACGTTGACTTGCTTTCATAGCAGTCTTTCTGTCTTTTTTTTATCACTCTTTGTCTCTTTTTAATTCCTGTTTTTCACTGAAGTAGTTTTTTTTGAGCTTAGGTTTTTGTTGTCAGGCTAAATAGTTATGTTTTCTAACTACAGATTTAACTTCAAAATGTACATTTCACTTAAATTAAAATGGATTTCTATTTTGGAAAATTTTTATTTTTATTTATTTAATTTAATTAATTTATTTATTTAGAAAATAAGTATTTTTTTTTAATTTAATGCAATGCAGCCAGGGGCACTCCAGTGGCAATGACCTGCTGTGGGGAGCCTGGGCTGCTGGGAGAAGGGACCCACAGACCCTGCCTTGGTGGCTGAGGGGGTGTTGGAGCCCTGAACAGCTCAGAGCCCATTGCCCTGTGCCTGGTCCGTGGTGAATCTGGCAGGATGGAGCTGCCAGTCCACCCTGTGCACCCCCAGAGAGCAGAACCTCAGAGAGAGGTGTAAGAGGGAGCTGAAGATTCCTGCCCCACCTCTGGGCACACCCGGCTGACAAAGCAGTGGCTGATAACTGGGAAAGTTTTGGCTGGGAAGCAAGGAGCACACAGCACCCCAAAAGCTTTCCCACAGCTGTTATCAGGCTTTGCTCCCTCATTGATACCACGAGCAGCATCAATGGGGACGGGGCAGCCATCCCCACAGGGCAGGCACACACAGTCCCGGACAGTCCCACACCACAGGGCAAGGCCAGGCCCTGGCAGGGAAGGGCAGCACTGCCAGCACCCCTAAAACCCCCCTGCACCCCCTGAATGGCAGCACTGGCCTGGCCTGGGGGTGTGAGACCGTCCTGCTCCAGTGCAGCCAGCCCTGCTTAAGTACCCCAGGTATGCATTGCCTGGGCCAGGGAGAGAGCAGGGACAGACCCCAGCTGGGGTGAAGGGGGGCACAGAGCCAGGGGACACTGGGGACACTGGGGACACTGCTCCAGCTGCAGGGCAGCCCACACTAACCCAGGGATGGGGCTGGGATGTGCTCTCTCCCGGACCACAATGCATACATTGGAAAGGAGGGAGGAAAGGAAGAGGAGTATATACCTTCGAGAACTGTCAACCATGCAGAGTGATGGGAGATCCCAATAGAATTACCCGCCAAACATGTATACTCCCCAGCATCCTCAAATGAGACATTCCTTAAGTGAAGCACTTCCATTTCTTTGTCTGTCGTGTTAACGCCAGCCGTCTGGAAGGGAAAAAATGGAAGCAAAAAAAAACGGAGAAGCAAACGACATGAGATCTTCTGGGAGGAGGCCAGAGAGGAGGGAGAGCCCAGTCTCATTTGCCAGACCCCCGGGGAGCAGACAGAGACCACTGCAGAGATGAGAGACCCTCGGGATGACCACTCATCCCTGCCGACCTAGGGAGACGCTGTTAAATAAAACCCTCCACCAGATGAGGTGTCCTGCCCATCCGAGCATGCTGGTGATGGGCTGCATGGAGAAATCACCCAGGCAGGGCTGGCTGGACACGGGTGGGAGCACAGACACAGGACACAGACAAGAGGATGGTGGCACAGACAGGGGATGCAGCACTGTGCCAGTCTGGGGTGCCCGGACTGGCCTGATGGCAGCACCCTCATGTAGCTGTTGTATTAAGGGCTGCTGCATCACTGAGAGTTTGGCTTTGCAGGTAAGATATAAACCTGAAAACTCATCTTTCTTGCTTGCTAAAGATCTCACAGCATTGTTTTGCAAGAATAATTCGTTACCGTCAGTTTCTTGTATAAACTGCAGTGTAGCCATGATATTTTCTGAAAAATCCTTTCCTTAGGATTTTTTTCTCCTGAGAAGCTGAGAGGCTTCAGGAACAAAATGTAACCAATGGTTATCTGCTGCTGTGGAATGCAACAGGTGCACCTGGGATTGGGCTCATGAGGTTGTTTCTAATTAATGGCCAATCACAGTCCAGCTGGCTCAGACTCTCTGTCTGAGACAGAAGCTTTTGTTAGCATTCTTTCCTATTCTATTCTTAGTTAGCCTTCTGATGAAATCCTTTCTTCTATTCTTTTAGTATAGTTTTAATGTAATATATATCATAAAATAATAAATCAGCCTTCTGAAACATGGAGTCAGATCCTCCTCTCTTCCCTCATCCTGGGACCCCTGCAAATGCTGTCACACCCTCTGTTATCATTCTTTTTCATTAACCCTTTGTTATTATTCTTTTTCTGCTCTTAGAAAAGAATAGCTAGCCTTTGCTATCATTCTTTTTCTATTCTTAGCTAGCCTTCTGATCCTAAGACCCCTGAGAACACCAGCACACCCTCAGAGAGCCAGGTGTGTACATGATGGGGAGGGCAGCACACAGGATGGACAGCAGGACACTGGGACACACACACAGAGCACAGCCAGCCCCGCCGGGTATTTTTCCATGGTTGTTGCACCAGAAACAGCAGAAACAGGAGAGCCCAGAGTTTTGTCTTCCACCGCCAGGCATTCCTCGTGTTACCTGTGGCCAGGGGCCTGGTGACTGTAAGCCACGCAGACTGGTTGGCCTCTCCAATATAATTGGAAACCTTACAAACATACTCCCCGCTCTCGGCCTCTGTCACATTGTACAGGGTCAGCACCTCCGCATCTGAGCTATTAATCCCCGAGTGCTGGAACAGACCAACAACACGCAGTCACACGGCTGTGCCCAGCAACCCCAGCACCCTCAGGGCTGGCACAGGCTCTGCCAGCCCCCACAGGGGTGGGGGGCACGGGGATGCACACAGAGGGGCACAGGAGGGAGGAGCAGGCAGGGATGGGGGTGTAACGCTGCTCCCCCCGGTCAGGAGCGCAGCTGGCATGGCTGCATGGAATCACTGAATGCCTTGGAAGGGATCCTTAAAGGCCACTCAGTCTGACCTCCTGGCACAGCTGGACCGGCGGCCAGCGTGCCCACTGAGTGGCACTGCTGGGGTGCAGAGGGAGCTGCTGTCCCTGGGACCATGCAGGGCTCAGCTCCCAGCTCCAGAGCTGTGCTTGCTGCTGGGACACCCACCCAGCCCTGTGCTGAGTGCCCTTAGGGCTCCAAAGGCATCCCCAGCCCTGTGCTGTGTGTCCTTAAGGCTCTAAAGGCAGTGGGATAACACACCCAGCCCTGTGCTGAGTGCCCTTAGAGCTCCAAAGGCACTGGGATAACACACCCAGCCCTGTGCTGTGTGTCCTTATGGCTCTAAAGGCATCCCCAGCCCTGTGCTGTGTGTCCTTAGGGGTCCCAGCCCTGTGCTGAGTGCCCTTAGGGCTCTAAAGGCACTGGGATAACACACCCAGCCCTGTGCTGAGTGCCCTTAGAGCTCCAAAGGCACCAGGACAGCCCTCCCAGCCCTGTGCTGTGTGCCCTTATGGCTCCAAAGGCATTGGGATAACACACCCAGCCCTGTGCTGTGTGTCCTTAGGGGTCCCAGCTCTGTGCTGAGCGCTCTTAGGGCTCCAAAGCACAGCAGAGCCAGCGCACAGCTGGCACACACAGCTGGCACACACAGCTGGCACACACAGCCCTCCCTGCTGCTGATGGCTCTGAGCTCCAGCTGCCCCCAGGCTGGTCCCCAGCCCCAGGTGAGTCTCTGAGGCTGCTCCAGCCCCAGCCCTGGGCGCTGGCTGGGTGCCCCCAGTGTGGCTTTACCTTCAGGATCTGCACGTAGGGCAGGTTGTCGGGGCCGATCTTGCTGCCGTTCACCTCAATGTGCTTCAGCCACTGGATGTGGGGCTGGGGGTCGCTGTACACCTTGCACACAAACTCCACATTGCTGCCCAGGGCCACTGTCTTGTTGGCAGGCAGCCCTGCCTGCAGGATGGGCCGGTGTGGGGAGCGCTCTGCGGGACCAGACATATTTTATTTTATGAAAAATCACAGATATATTTTATTTTATTTTCTGAAAAATCCATTTTCTAGGATCTTTTTCTCCTGAGAAGCTGAGAGGCCTCAGGAACAAAATGTAAACAACAATAATTATCTGCTGCTGTGGGATGCAACAGGTGTATCTGGGATTGGTCTCATGTGGTTGTTTTTAATTAATGGCCAATCACAGCCCAGCTGGCTTGGATTCTCTGAGAGTCCCAATATATTATTATCATTCCATTTCATTCCTTGCTATCCTTCTGATGAAATCCATTCTTCTATTCTTTTAGTAGAGTTTTAATATATAATTTTCATATAATATAATATAATATAATATAATATAATATAATATAATATAATATAATATAATATAATATAATATAATATAATATAATATAATATAATGTTATATTATAATATAATATAATAATACAATATAATGTAATGTTATAATATAATAAATATAATATAATATAATATAATATAATATAATATAATATAATATAATATAATATAATATAATATAATATAATATAATATAATATAATATAATATAATATATCAGCCTTCTGAAACACGGAGCCAAGATTCTCATCTCTCCCATCATCCTGGGACCCCTGTGAGCACCACCACAATGGGGCACCTTACAACAGGGTCTGGGGTGCCTGCTGCCCTTCCTGGGGGCACCCTGCAGCCCCCCATGCCCAGCAGCCCTGGCTGAGGTGGGCACCAATGCCCCCAACACAGCATTAGTGTCCCCTCACCCAGGAGCCTGCCTGAAGTGAGGTGACAGCATCCAGGATGGGGGACAGGTGAAACCCCTGTGAGACAGGGACCTCAGCACCTCTTGGGCAGGGTGAGAGCTCAAACAAACCTATGGAGGGTCCTGGCTGCTCACAAAGGGGCTGCCACCGTGGTGAGTCAGCATTAACAAACCCCTTTGTTCACCTCGCTGACTGTTCCCTTCAGTTTGCTCAGTGTAATCAAATTAAATCACATTTTTAATGGTTCATTTACTGGCATTTAGAGCAGCTCCACATGTGGAACTGCTCAGACCAGCCTTCCCAGCTGGGAATTATGGCTAATAAGGCGATTAGAAAAACTTTCTGTCCGGTCTATGAAATTATTTTCAGCACAATTAAAAACCTCCAGAACAGGGTGGGGTGAACTCTCACTCCCCAGCCTGGGGCAGGAGGCCATGGGGACGGTGGGGTAGCCCATTCCTTGTGAGCAGCACCCACCCAGCCCTACAGGGAGGTGTTTGGGAGGGCTGAGGGTGTGGGGTGAGCCCCCAGCCCCTGCACTCACCCACAACATCCAGCTGATAGGTGTGGTTGATGCTGCCATACTTGTTCTCCACGATGCAGGTGTAGTTGCCCTTATCAGATGGCACCACCGAGTCCATGATGATGCTCCAGGTTGCCTGGCGGACCTGGGGGGCACAGAGCCAGTTACCTGCAGCCTGCAGAACCCCAGACCCTGCTGGTGTTCAACCCCTGGCACGGGCAGGACATCAATCTCCCTTTGAGGGCACCTTGTCCTTCCCTACAGAGGGGCTGTAATTGCTCCCAGCTGTCCCAGGAGGGACAGGAGGCACAGAGCCACACAGAGCCAGCTGTGCTGAGCAGATGTTGTCCATGGGCTGGTGGGGACACCCTCCCTGGTGGCCCCTGTGTGTGCAGGGAACAGAGCAGCTTTGTTCCTCCTGCAGGAGCTGCTTCCCTGGCTGGTCCTGGGGGTCAGACCCTGCTGGTCCCCATGGCCAGTGGGGTCTGAGGTGGGCAGTGGGCAGCTGCAGCCTGGTGTGCTGCACCCAGGGCACTCTGTGGGTGCTGCTGACCCAGTGATCTCCTTTGGGAGAGCCTCAGTGCCTCTGCTGGGCACTGCCAGGTCTGTCTGGCCGCAGGGCTCTCTAAATTCCAGCCCTGCCAGTGCCAGCTCCAGCTGTGGCTCCTCAAGGCAAACCCTCCTTGAGCCCAGCTGGAAACTGGGTTATTTCCACTGTGCTGCATTTCCAGAGTGCTGCAATTCCCCAGTGCTGCATTTCCACAGTGCTGCACTGCCCATGTCCCTCTGGCCACAGGGCTCTCCAAATTCCAGCCCTGTCCCTGCCAGCTCCAGCTGTGGCTCCTCATGGCAAACCCTCCTTGAGCCCAGCTGGAAACTGGTTTATTATAATACAATATTTCAGCCCTGCTGGCACTGTGCTGTCACCAGCCATGTCCTGGCTGAGCCTGTGTCCCTCCAGGACACCCTGCCCAGAGCTGGCAGCTGTGACGTGGCTGCATTCCTGCTGCTGCCCCAGTCTCCTGGCAGGAGCCCTGGCATGCAGGGCATGTCTGGAGCCACTTGTGACACGTGGCACGTGGCCCAAGGGTGATGGTGGCCCCTGGCTGGGCTGGTTCAGGGCTCCCAGCCCCTGAGCCCCAGGCAGCCCTGTGCCCAAAAGCAGAGAGATGGCAAAAGGGGACAGTGCTTTTAATTCATGGCCAATCACAGTCCAGCTGTCTTGGACTCTCTGGTCAGTCACAAGGTTTTACTGGGGAAAAGGAGCTCAGGGATGCTGGTCTGGAGCTGAGAGAAGGGGAAAGCCAAGCTGCCATCCCAGCCAGGTGCCATCCTCAGCCTGGCTCTGCTGTGGGCGCTGGGGCAGCAGCACTGAGCTCCTCCAAAGATGGCCTGGAGCACCCCCACTGTCACAGACATCTTTTATGGAAAATCCTTCCCTTAGGAGTTTCCCTCCTGAGAAGCTGAGAGGCCTCAGGAACAAAATGTAACCAATGGTTATCTGCTGCTGTGGAATGCAACAGGTACATCTGGGATTGGGCTCATGTGGTTGTTTCTAATTAATGGCCAATCACAGATGTGACGATGCCATCACACATGATGGCTGGCACAAACATCACCCAGGAGCCCCCAGCCCTGCAGCTCCCACTGTCCCCAGGACACCCAGCCCAGCAGCTCCCACTGTTCCACTCTCCCCAGGAGCCCCCAGCCCTGCAGTGCCTGGATCTAGGGGCTGTTCCCCTGTCCCCAGGAGCCCCCAGCCCTGCAGTTCCCACTGTCCCCCCTGTCTCCAGCCCTGCAGTTCCCCCTGTCCCCAGGAGCCCCAGCCCTGCAGTTCCCCCTGTCCCCAGGAGCCCCAGCCCTGCAGTTCCCCCTGTCCCCAGGAGCCCCAGCCCTGCAGTTCCCCCTGCCCCAGGAGCCCCCAGCCCTGCAGTTTCCCCTCTCCCCAGGAGCCCCAGCCCTGCAGTTCCCACTGTTCCCCCTTTCCCAGCTGTCCCTTGGTGCCTCTCCCCTGTCCCCAGGAGCCCCCAGCCTGCAGTTCCCCTGTCCCCAGGAGCCCCAGCCCTGCAGTTCCCCCTGTCCCCAGGAGCCCCAGCCCTGCAGTTCCCCCTGTCCCCTCTGCTCCAGGAGCCCCCATCCCTGCAGTTCCCCCTGTCCCCCCTGTCCCCAGCCCTGCAGTCCCCCCTGTCCCCAGCCATACCTTGTACCCCCGATGCGATGGTCAGGTTTGAACTCTTTGCCGTTCTTCAGCCAGCGCAGGGTGGGGTTGGGGGTCCCGCTGGAGGGACATTTGAATTTCACTGTTTTGGCAGCGGGGACAGCGTGGAGCTTCTTCTCCATCTTCTCAGGATAGGTCCAGTAGGGAGCAATGGCCTCTGGGGAGCAGAGGGAGGGCTCAGCACGGCCAAACCCAGCAGCCTCCTGCTCCTGAGACAGCCAAGGATGCCCAGAGCAGCAATCAGGAGAGATGCCAGCAGGCAATGCCAGCTAAAGCAGGGAGGGCAGCTCTGGGGCATCACCCAGACACACAGCAGCCCTTTCCCTGTGGGTGGATGCTCAGCTAAAGCAGGGAGGGGAATTCAATATTTTGCATATTTTTTAAATAGACAGGCTAATTTTTTTTAATTGATATCTTAATAGGTCTTATGATATCAGAATTATTTCTTTGCAGGTTTTTATGTGGAAAAAAAATTTAGCTTTTCAGACTAATAATGCATGTTTTTGTCTAAGCAATGAAGTTTTGATTATTTCTTGTTTTGGAGCTCTGGGGCACCACCCTCAGACACAGGAGTCCTTTCCCTATGGGGTAGATGCTCAGCTAAAGCAGGGAGGGGAATTCAATATGTAGCATATTTTTTAAATAGACAGGCTAAATTTTAAAAATCGGTATCTTAATAGGTCTTACAATATCAGAATTATTTCTTTTTTTGCAGGTTTTTATGTGGAAAAATATCTCAGCTTTTCAGACTAATAAAGACATGTTTTTGTCCAAGCAATGAAATTTTGATTACTTCGTGTTTTGGAGCTCTGGGGCATCACCAGAGACACAGCAGCCCTTTTCCTGTGGGGTGGATGCTCAGCTGCACCAGCAGTGACCCCAATCCAGCCCTGCTGTCCCCACCATGCCCTCGACACTGCCAGGTGCCCTGGCTGCTTTCCCCACCCCTGGGTGATGCCCATTTGAGCCCAGCCTCCCCCTGCCTGCCCACAGGGCAAACCCAGCTCGCACGTACGGTTGGGTTTGGTGTTGTCAGCCTCCTTCTCCTCCGACGAGGAATCATCTTCATCATCATCATCCTCTGCAGAGGGGAGAGCGTCTGCAAGAGAGGCAAGGGCCCTGCTGAGTGCCTGGGTGTGAGGGGAGCTTTGTGGCTGGCAGAGCACAAAGGATGGGTGGGTGGGTGGTGAGGGCTGTGCCCGCTGGTGCTGGTGCCCAACAGGGGCACAGGGATCCACAGAAATCCCACAGAAATCCCTCACAAATCCCACAGAAGCCCCAGCACAGCCAGTGCCTGCAGCCATCCTGAAGAGGTTTCCTGTCAGAGGTGACTTCAGAGCTCCTCACCCCACGTCTGGTGCCACCAATACCCCTGGGGTGGCAGCCAAGACCTGTGAGCACAGACACGTCCCCACCTCGAGCATTCCTCCCTCTCCAGCCTCACACTCCATCAACAGCACTGCAGAGTATGGCTCATACCCAGCCCGTGCCCCTTCTGGGGCAGCCCTGCAGCCCCCAACCCTTCAGATAAATCTGAGATAATTTCTGGCTGCTCCTCCCTGCCCTGCAGTAGCTCTGGGGTGACTCTGCAGCCCCCAACCCTTCAGATAAAGCTGAGATGATTTCTGGCTGCTCCTCCCAGCACTGGCTCTGCAGCCTCCTGCCCCTTCAGATAAACCTGAGATGATTTCTGGCTGCAGTGGCCAGGAAGCCACAGCACCACACTGGAAACTCTCCTGGGCACCTGCAAGGTGCAGGTTGGACCTGAAATCACTGTGTGTGACCAGCGTGTGTGCAGGGACCTGCAGGGGTGTGCAGGGGCCTGCAGGGGTGTGCAGAAATGTGCAGAGGTGTGAAGAAATGTGCAGGGACCTGCAGGGGTGTGCAGGGATGTGTAGAAGTGTGCAGAAATGTGCAGGGGTATGCAGAACTGTGCAGAGGTGTGCAGAGGAGTGCAGGGACCTGCAGAAGAGTGCAGGGACCTGCAGGGATGTACAGAACTGTGCAGAAGTGTGCAGAGGTGTGCAGGGACCTGCAGGGATGTGCAGAAATGTGCAGGGGTGTGCAGAGATGTGCAGAGGCTGCCTCCTCCTCGCTTCACAGCCCGGCCCCGTGGCTGCCCTGTCCCTGCTACGAACCTGAGACGTTGACGGAGAAGAAGGTGGTGTCGCTCCCCGAGGGGCTGTTGGTCATGCAGGCATAGAGCCCTGAGTCCTCGGGCACCACGTCCCTGACCTCTACCTCGTCCCCAGTGATGCGTGTGCGGTTGTTCTCGGCCAGCTGGACGCCGTCCCTCACCCAGTTGATGCTCTGCACGTCGTCCCGCAGCCGGCAGCGCAGCTGGAGCAGCTCACCGGGGTGGGCCGAGTACGACTCCACTTCCATTTTTGCTTTGGGCACAGCTGGAGGGGTTAGGGGAGAGAAGGAGAGAAAAAAAAAAGGAGAAAAGGGATAGAGACCGAAGGAAAACCATGCTGCTGCTGCTGCTGCTGCGGCCTGGTTAATGAGGCAACATGCACTGCTGGGATGCTCCCACTGCTGGGATGCAGATATTCCTGAGATATTCCCATTGCTGGGATGTTCCCACTGCTGGGATGCAGATATTCCTGAGATATTCCCACTGCTGGATATTCCCACTGCTAGGATGCAGATATTCCTGAGATATTCCCACTGCTGGGACATTCCCACTGCTGGGACATTCCCATTGCAGGGACATTCCCACTGCTGGGACATTCTCATTGCTTGGACATTCTCACTGCTGGGATGTTCCCACTGCTGGGATGCTCCCACTGCTGGGATATTCCCACTGCTGGGATATTCCCACTGCTGGGATGCAGATATTCCTGAGATATTCCCATTGCTGGGATGCTCCCACTGCAGGGACATTCCCATTGCAGGGACATTCCCACTGCAGGGACATTCTCACTGCTGGGACATTCCCACTGCTGGGATGCTCCAACAGGTGGGATGCAGATATTCCTGAGATATTCCCATTGCTGGGAAATTTCCATTGCAGGGACATTCTCATTGCAGGGACATTCCCATTGCAGGGACATTCCCACTGCTGGGACATTCCCACTGCAGGGACATTCCCACTGCAGGGACATTCCCTCTGGGGCACTGGGGCCCCCAGCACTCAGGGGATGGAGCCCATGGCAGCAGCAGAGCAGAGCAGAGACTCAGAGCTCCCCAAGCAGCACCAAGTGCTCCCCTCTGCAGCAGCACCCAGCTCCAAAGCCCTCACCCTCCTCAGCCCTTATGGAGCCTGACAGGGCAGGGGATCCCCAACAGGGGACAAACAGGCAGCAGTGACACCTCAGTGCTGCTGCCTGGCAGGATCCAGCCTTGCCCAAAGCACCCCAGATCCCTGCATGGCTCTGCCACCCCCTGGCAGGGCTCTCACCATCCCCACCACCACAAGCAGGCAGCCAGCAAAGCAGGCCAGGGTCCCCCTGGCACCAGGAGCCCCAGCCTGGTTAGAGCAGGGCACTGCAGGGGTGAAAGGGCAGCAGAGCACAGGGAGGGAGGGGGACAGGGCAGCCCAGGCAGCTCTGGCCACACAGGTGTTCCCATCCACAGCATCCAGGAGGGTGGCTCAGCTCCCCGAGGTGAGCAGCACAAAGGTTCTTTCTCTCCATCCTGCTGTGACACGATCTCATCTCTCCCAGCCCTGGAGTGTGCAGGGCTCTGTCCTCAAGTCCTGTCCTCCATGGTGGGTGGTGCATGAGCAGCTCTCCTGTGCATGAGCAGCTCTCCTGGCCCCAGCCTTGGGGAAGATGCTGGCTTTCAAATCACCTCTTCAAATTCCACACCCCATGGAAGGGTCCAGGCTGATCCAGCTCTGCAGAGGCTCCCTGAGATGATGATGAGGGTGGATGCAGTGTGATCATCATCCTAGACAGAGCTCTACAGGCACAGCTCCAGAGCCCAACTCTTCAGGTATCCCTTGACCTCCGCCTCCTCCTCCTCAATAATGTGTGTCTGGTTGTTCTTGGATGCCATGGGATGCTGTGGGAGCTGCAGATGCTCCTCTCAGGGGCTGGAAAATCCCAATACAGGCAGCAGAACCAGCCAGGAGATGTTCAAATTCCACACCCCATGGAATGGTCCAGGCTGATCCAGCTCTGCAGAGGCTCCCTGTGATGATGTGGGTGGATTCAGTGTGATCATCATCCTAGACTGAGCTCTACAGGCACAGCTCCATCATCCTAGACTGAGCTCTACAGGTTGCTGGGCACAGCTCCAGAGCCCAACTTTTCAGGCATCCTTTCACCTCTGCCTCCTCCTCCTCAATAATGTGTGTCTGGTAGTTCTTGGATGCCATGGGATGCTGTGGGAGCTGCAGATGCTCCTCTCAGGGGCTGGAAAATCCCAATGCAGGCAGCAGAACCAGCCAGGAGATGTTCAAATTCCACACCCCATGGAATGGTCCAGGCTGATCCAGCTCTGCAGAGGCTCCCTGAGATGATGATGAGGGTGGATTCAGTGTGATCATCATCCTAGACTGAGCTCTACAGGTTGCTGGGCACAGCTCCAGAGCCCAACTTTTCAGGCATTCCTTCACCTCTGCCTCCTCCTCCACAATAATGTGTGTCTGGTTGTTCTTGGATGCCATGGGATGCTGTGGGAGCTGCAGATGCTCCTCTCAAGGGCTGGAAAATCCCAAAACAGGCAGCAGAACCTGCCAGGAGATGCTCAAATTCCACACCCCATGGAATGGTCCAGGCTGATCCAGCTCTGCAGAGGCCCCCTGTGATGATGTGGGTGGATTCAGTGTGATCATCATCCTAGACTGAGCTCTACAGGTTGCTGGGCACAGCTCCAGAGCCCAACTTTTCAGGCACTCCTTCACCTCTGCCTCCTTCTCCTCAATAATTTGTGTCTTGGCCAGCTGGATGCCATGGGATGCTGTGGGAGCTGCAGATGCTCCTCTCAGGGGCTGGAAAATCCCAATGCAGGCAGCAGAGCCAGCCAGGAGATGTTCAAGCTTCACCCAGGATTTCTGAGTGCCCAGTGATCCAGACAAGAACAACCTCTGCTCCCTGCTCTGCCCATGTGCCCTGAGCAGCACAGGGCAGCTCACCCTGGGCCAGAGCAGCTCACCCTGGGCCAGAGCTGTAGAGTGGCACAGGGCTCGCTCCTCCCTGCTCCTCCCTGCTCCCAACAGCCACTCTGTGCAGCCAAAAATGAAACCTTGGCTCTCCAGAGCTCTGCTTCACCGCGCCGTGACCTGCACTTCACTTTCTGGCCACTTCTCTTTGCCTTGGACTGATGAGAAACTTCATGGGAAAAACATTCATGAGCGGCTCCAGAGCTTCTCCTCTTCCTTTTGCTCAGCACTTGAAGGAAAACAGTGGGATGGGGGAGATTCCCTTTGCTCAGTTGCTGTAATACCAATCCAGGGCTCCAGCTCATCCGTGAGAGGTTACAAAACATTTTCATGTGGAAGGAGAGGAGCAATGGGAGCCCCTTTGGTGCTGGGGAAGGGTCTTGCTTTGCAATCCTGTTGTCTCCCACAGGACAGGCACTTCTCACAGCTCATTTGTGTTTCAAGTGATCCATCACAGGCATCTCCAAAGGCTCCCAGAGCAGCAGTGCCATCCCATCCTGTCCCCCTGAACCCTGGGGCTGGGTAACTCCACATCCTCCTGCCCATCCTGACTCCCTCCTCACACAGGGCAAGGCCAGGGGGCAACAAACAGCCATGAACACCCCAAACCAGCCTGAGCCCGGTGCTGCAGCCACATCTGCTCTCATCTGCCCCTTCCCAGGCATCAGCAGCTTCCCTGTGGGGCAGAACAGCCCTGCTGTGGTCGCTCCTCCCAGCCCTGAGCTCCACCAGCACCCCATAGCTGCACCTGTGCAATGTGAAGAGGTGTCCTGGGCATGGAAAAGGCCTTTGGAGGAGGGGAGATGTTGCAGTGTGTTTTTATAATTTGTAATAGTTTTGGTTTTGTATCCCTGTATTTTTCCCAAATGGTTTACCCCAGATTTACTCCCTTCCTTTACCTGTGTAATCCCCCTCCTTTGCTGAGATCACCCCCAAATCCCCACCAAGTTTCGGGACACCCCAGCCTAATGCCAGGGCCTGAGGAAGCAGCATTGCAGGTTCAGGAGGGTCCCTTCCCAATGGCCACAGGTCCCTGGGCGTGCTGTGTGAGTGCCACTGCTCTTCCAGAACCTTCTCACCCCTCCCAAAGCTTCCAGACCCCTCCAGCCCCACTGGTTTGGATCAGCAGCATGGCTGGGGCACGGAGGTGGGAGGTGATGGATGGAGAGAGGAGAGGAGGGCACGGTGGGGTGTGCCCTTGGTCACCCATGGCACAGGAGGGGACACAGAGGGCACGGTGGGGTGTGCCCTTGGTCACACATGGCATGAGAGGGAGGCAGAGAGCACACAGCAGGGACAGGAACATGGGACAGGTCAAGGACAGGGACATGGGGCAGCTCTGGGACACAAGCAGGGACACGGGACAGGTACAGGGACATGAAGCAGGGACAGGGGGCAGGGACATGGGGCAGGGGGCAGGGACACAGGGCAGCTCTGGGACATGGGGCAGGGACAAGGACACAGGGCAAGGACACGGGGCAGGGACAGGGACATGGGGCAGCTCTGGGACATGGGGCAAGGACACGGGGCAGGGACATGGAGCAGGGACAGGGACATGGGGCAGGTACAGGGACATGAAGGAGGGACAGGGGACAGGGACATGGGACATGGGGCAGGGACACGGGGCAGGGACATGGGGTAGAGACAAGGGTCAGGGACAGGGACACAGGGCAGGGACATGGGTCAGGGACATGGGGAAGCAACAGGGACATGGGACAAGGACAGGGACACAGGGCAGCCCTGCAGACAGGAGCTGCTCGCGCTCACTGTGCCCCCCTCTCTCCGTGCTGCCCCCCAGGCCGGGCACACAGCACGGGGAGCCCGGGGTGCACCCTGCAAGCTCAGACAGCCCCAGGCTGCGCTGGCTGGTGACGGTGGCAATAAAGGGGCCAACAAAGCGGCGCGGGGACAATGCGGGCGGGGGGCGCGGAGCCGCAGGCGCCGGTTGCCCTGGAGACCCCAGCGGGGCTTTCCGAAGGTATTTCCTGAAGAAAAAGCACACACATGCCCGGCAGCCCCACTAATCCCAACAGGAAGCGCTCACCGGGACCTGGGGATTGGCTTCTTTTTGATTTAAACAGCTCCTCACGCTGCCGGGTCCCCCCAGCCCGGGGCACGGCCCGAGGTGCAGCATCCCCAGCCCTGCCTTGTCACTGACATCTTTTATGGAAAATCCTGTCCTTAGGGTTTTTCCTCCTGAGAAGCTGAGAGGCCTCAGGAACAAAATGTAACCAATGGTTATCTGCTGCTGTGGAATGCAACAGGTGCATCTGGGAGTGGTCTCATGTGGTTGTTTCTAATTAATGGCCAATCACAGTCAGCTGGCTCGGACAGAGAGTCCGAGACATGAGCTTTTGTTATCATTCTTTTCTATTCTATTCTTAGCTAGCCTTCTGATGAAATCCTTTCTTCTATTATTTTAGTATAGTTTTAATATAATATATATAATAAAATAATAAATCAGCCTTCTAAAATATGGAGTCAGATCCTCGTCTCTTCCCTCCTCCTCAGACCCCTGTGAGCACGGTCACACTGTGCATCCCCGGACCCAGGGCAAGGCTGCAGCAGGGAGATGCCACCAGATGAGCAGCACGAGGCACACGTGGCTCTCAGGGCAGCCCTAGCCCCTCCTGTCTGAGCCAGCCCGGGGGCTGCTCCACGCCCTCCGCAGGGAGAGGGGATTTATGTCCTGCTCCAGGCCCTGCCTGCACCGCAAATGAAGCAGCACTTAATTAACAGGCGCCTTGGGAGTTTGCAAAGCTGTCAGGATAAACCCACCCCTTTCCCCCCTTTCCCTGCCCTGGCGGCTGCAGCTTGGGGCACAAACACCTCTCCATCATCACCCCTGGCCATGGCACACTTGGGGGGGCACAAGAGAACCTCCCAACCCGCACTTTTGGGCTGGCTTTGCCCGGTCCTGGCTTGCTGTTGGAACTGAGTGCCCATTCCTGTGCCCACCTTCCTCCTGCACAGCCCCAGGCTGCTGCACACAGGGGCTCCACACTCGGGGACCCTCCTGCTCCCCACAGCCCAGGCTCTGGCTCTTTCCCAAAGACTCTCATTTCTTTTTTTTGCTCCTCAATTAAGGGCTGGAGTGACAGCATCCGAGTGGAAAGGCGGGAGGAGGGAACAATGCAGGCTGGGAGGGGATGCGGGGTGATGCCCTGCAGGGCACTGCCCTGGCAGCGGGGTCTGGGGGTGCTGCTGGGCCCCCCGAGCTCCGGGAACAGCCCTGGGCTGCTGCCATCAACAGCAGAGGAGCAGGAGGCTGCAGGCTTGGCAGGGAATGCCCGGGCTGCTCGTGGGGCTCCAGCAAGGAGTCGGCTGCCCCAAAGGGGATCCCTGGGCTCCGGGTGGGAGACACCTGGAGCTGCAAGAACAACGAGGGGCTGGGCAGCAGGGAAATGGGGAGGGGGACAGAGAGAGGGTCAGCAGTGCCCTGGGGAGCAGAGGGGACAACCCAAAGACCCCCATGGGCTACCTGGGCTGAGCCTGACCTGACTGTTGGATTCTACAGGGTGCAGAGCAAGACCCCCTGGAGGAGCTGGGGACAACAAAGCCCCGGGAGCCAGGGCCCCTGCTGGCCCTGCAGATGGCCAGGGGGGGTTAAGCCTGTGGCCAGCTGGGCAGCCCTGGAAAATGGGAAATGGGGCAGCCCTCAGCCCCTTCCCCACGCAGAGGGGGCTGCAGCCCAATCCCCTGTGCTTTGCAGTGCAAACACACCCCTCTAGGGAGGATTTGCTGCACTGGGGTGGCTTGGGGTGTCCCAAACCCGGCTGCCCAAGGCAGGACCCCCCTGCCCCAGGACACGAATCCCCAGGACAATCTGCTGCACCCCCTGTGAGGAGATGCCTGAGCAGCAGCTGGGACAATGGCAGACAAGGAGAGAGGGGGGAAAAAAACCTTGGCAATTTTCTGCAGGTTTCTATTTAACCTGGAGACAAAGAGCGGCTTTGTGCGAGGGAGGGACAGAGGCTGCGCATGGAAATTTCTTGGCTTTTCCCCTGAACCGGGGTTTTTTCACCACCTCCAAATTTAGGTAACTATAAAAACGCAGTAAATGCCTGTTAATGTTTTATTTGCTCCAGACTTTTTGGTGCTGGGAGCTCCCAAAGTCCCTCCCAGAGCACCGGGAAGGGGGTGGGCAGAGCTGAGCCCCCCTCCACGTGAGGCCAGGCCGCGGGCCGGCCGCGGGGGATTACTCCTCCCTGAGAAGGGAGCTTAGCTGCCTCAGAACCAGGAGTAAACTGAAACCCCATAAACATGCAGAACAAAGTCCTGGAAAGCTGCTGCCTCCAGCACCGAGCAGGGCGATGGGGGATGCTCCTGAGCGCCACGGGGAAGGACAGACACCTTGTCCCCCAGGATCCGCACCCCTGGGGACCCCAAAACCCCTGAGGTGGGGTCAGAGCCTGCCCCTGAGAGATGCTGGTGGCTCAGGCCTGGCTGCAGGTCCTGGCCCAGTGCTGGCTCTTCCCATCCCACACGTCCTGCTGGGAACATTTTGTTCCCACCAGCCGGCTCCCGAGCCAAGGGACGGATCCTGCCCCAGCCGGGCTCCTGCTGTGGCACTAATTGGGCCGCCCTGGTGAGAACCGTGTCGGAAAATGTTTCCAGAGGTTATTGTTAGCCCTGGCATGAGGCTGGCGAGGAACCAGCTCCCTCCTCTCCAACCTCTCCTCCTCCTCCACTGCCACTGCCTGATGCGGCTCCCAAACCCTCCAGGGCTCCTCATGCACCCCAAAATTCACCTGTGCTCCATCAGCCTGAACACCCCAACACTTTTCTCAGCGCCACAGCCGGCATTGGGGCTGCAGGTGGTGCTCTCCTGGCAGCACAGAGCCCATCCTTACCCCAAACACTGCCAGGAAACCTCTTCCAGGAAGAGCAATCTCCCGAGAAAAACATGTTTACCACAGTCAACCGCATTGTTTACAGATGCGGGGAGCAGGCACGCCAGTGGAAAAATCTCAGCAATGGTCCCTGGCACTGAAGCTCTGCCCGGGCTCCTCTCGGGAGCTGCAGCTCCCCAGGGACCATGCCTGGCTCTGGGGTGTCACCTCGCAGGGTGGCACCAGGGTACCTGCTGCTCCAGGCAGAGCTGCCAACCCTGGTATCACCCAGACATCTCCCAGGGGGCTGGTGCAGCTGCAAAGGGGTCCCTTGTGGGCTGCCAGCTCCCACCCCGAGCCCTGAGGGGACCCTGGGGCACCTCACAGCGCCGTGCCCATGCTGGCCACACCGGCAATCTGCCTCTCAGGGTTCTGCTGGGGGGAAGGGGGAAGGGGGAGCGAGTCTTAAAAAGCAGAGCAGTGCCCACAGACCAGACATTCTTGGGTAATTAGAACCAAAAGGAGCGAGTCTCAGTCCCGCTGCCGGCTCTGGTTATTCTCTGCCTCGCCGAGGGCTGAGGCTCCGAGGCGCCGGAGCGGGGCTCTCTGCCAGGGCTGCCTCTGCCCAGGGCCAGGAGACCCCTCTGGCCTATCCCTGAGCCTTGGGGTGCCCCACACCCTGCTGGAGCAGAGATTTGGGCTGCACAAATCAGCCAGCCCCGGTTTTGAGCCCCCACTTTGGGTATTTCCAGCTGGGAGCAACACCAGAGGGTTTCTGCAGGGCGCATTCACCCCTAGCACTGCCAGCTGGCAAAAGCTGAACCCAAGGTTCTGCCCAGGGCCAGGCGACCCATTTGGCTCATCCCTGAGCCTTGGGGTGCCCCACACTCTGCTGGAGCAGAGATTTGGGCTGCACAAATCAGCCAGTCCCAGCTCTGAGCCCCCACCTTGGGCATTTCCAGCTGGGAGCAATCCCAGAGCATCCCAAGGGTTTCTGTGGGGTGCATTCATCCCAATCACTGCCAGCTGGCAAAAGCTGAACCCAAGGTTCTGCCCAGGGCCAGGCGACCCCCTTGGCCCATCCCTGAGCCTTGGGGTGCCCCCACACTGCAGAGCTGAGCCAGGCTGAGGCAAGGAGCTGCCCTGGCCACTGCCACCAGCTCTGCTCCTGGGGGACAGTGGCAATAACAAGGGAGGGGATGTCCTGGTCACAGACTGCACTTCCCTCTCCAAAACCCAAATCTCACAAATGCAGAGATTTGGGCTGCACAAATCACATGAGCCAGCCCCAGCTCAGAGTCCCCACCTTGAGCATTTCCAGCTGGGAGCAACACCAGAGCATCATGAGGGTTTCTGTGGGGTGCATTCATCCCTAGCACAGCCAGCTGGCAAAAGCTGAACCAGTACCTCACACCCAAACCTTCCTCCCAACTAGTGAGCCCAGGGTCACCCCAGTGGGGCCAACAAGGTGGGAGCAGCCTCACACACATCGCAGGTTACAGATCATCACAGGGGTGACAGTGCCATCACATGGAGTGACCTCAGTAAGGGACACAGCCCCCAAGGCTCTGTGCCCTCCTCCAAACCAACAGGTCAGGGTTTGCCACAATTTTCTCCAGGCTTAAAATGTCCCCAGGCACTGCTGTGCCCACACAAACCACTCTGGGGACAACACATGCCATGTCCCCAAAGCCACCAGCTCCCAGGCAGCTGGGTGACACCAAAAGTGGCATTGGGGATGTGCCGGTGGCCACACAGCTGAACACACACCAGCTGCAGAGAAGAGCAGCTTGTGTGACCCACGAGGAACACAAAGGAGGGAGGGGGGCACCAGGCCGTGCTCTTACCTTGCTCGGGCAGGGTGGGGGCCGGCCGGGCAGCGGAGAGCGCGGCTGCGACCAGCACAGCCCAAAGGATGAGGCACCGCCAGGTCCACATCCCACTGCTGCAGCTACTGCTCGGCGACTGGGCTCCGCAACTGCCCCTCCATGGGGGCCCTGCGTGGGAGCAGGGGGGTCTCCGCAGGGCTGGCAGCCCCTACGAGCTGTGAAGGAGGAAAGCAGAGTCAGGCAGGGCCAGCTCCCCCACATCCCAACACCCAGCGCTTGTGATGTTCTTCCCGCATCCAGCGCAGGCAGCAGGATGTCTCTGGTTCAAGGGACATCCTGGATCAAGGGATGTCCCCAGACTGCAGTGGCAGGTCCCCACAGACCCCTCAGCAGCCTGTCCTGACCTGGCACTGACTGGCAGGGTTATGTTTCCCTGTGTAAAAGCGCTGATGTGTCAAGAGTGAAACCGCTGGCAAAGCAGAACCGAGCGCAGCAAGATTTCCCAGAATGGTGAGAGAAACATTAACGACACTTGAAGAAAGGGAGATTCCTGCTCTCCTCTTCCTGCACTTTGTCAGGTGTTGCTGAACCATGGCTTCACTGAGGGAAATCCCTTACCCAGAGCAAAATCTCATGTTGTTTGTGCCACCCCTAGCAGAGCAGCTCTCACTGCAAAACTCCAGCCCCTGCCGTTCCCTATAGGATCCATAGGGCACACACCAGCCACCCCCTTGGAGAGGCCTTCCTGGAGCCAGAGGGTCAGCCAGCTGCAGCCCATCTCTTTCCACCAACAGCTGTTTTTGAAGTGGCTGTAGTGGGGAGAAATCCCCCGGCATCCAGGGCCAACTCTGCAACTCGCTCTCGTCCCTGCCAGCTCTCACGCTCAGGTCCCCATCCCTTTCCAGGGTCCAGCTCCATGCAGGGCAGCTCCAGAGCAGGGTTCTGGCACAGCTGGGAGGCTCGGGGTGCTGTGGGGGCGTGCCCTCCATGGCCCTCATTCCTCCTTCCCTCTGACCATCCCTCCTTCTCTCCATGCCAGCAGCATGGAGCTCTTCCAAGACACGTTCCAGGGGGATGCTGGAACCCAAACCCAGCCGCCCCCGGCCAACTGCTCCGAGCCTGGCGGATGGGAACGAGCCCCTGCGCTCCACCCCCGCGCCACATCTGCACCTCGGCAGCAGCCTGGGATGAGGTCCCGAGCCTGGCCATGGCTGATGGTCCCGCCGGGCTCTGCGAGGAGATCCTGCCCAGCCATTGCACAACCCGCGCAGCCCCGGCCAGGGCGCCGCTGCCAGCGGTGGCTTTCTGTCTCTCTGGGACAATTACAAGGAGAGGACAGGATACTATGCCACAAACCCTTCCCCATGGCACCTCCCGGGGTACAGCTGTGCCTCCAGGCCCCTCAGCCCCTGCCAAGCATCCCAAGCTCACCCAGCTGCTCTCCCCGCGTGCTGTGCCGTCCCCGACCTGCCGCGGGAACAGGCGTCAGGCTGAAGTACACACTGTTAAAAACAGTGAGTAATAATCACAGTGAGTAATAAACTGCTACTCATCCTCCCCACGCACTCGGTCCACGGAGCTCTGGCCTCTCCTGCTCCACTGTGAGACCCTGCACTCCCTGTGCCTGGCTTTTCCTCAAGGATGGGCTGAGCAGCCACGATCACCAAAGATCCTCCAAAAAGCCTCTGCACCCAAAGGAAACCCAGCTGGGGTATAGTTGTGGGGGCTCCAGCTGCCTCCTTCCTGCCCAACAGCTCTGGCTGGCACAGGAGTATTTGGGACCCAAACTATTGACAGAAGGAGTCGGGCAGGGAACAGGGCACCCAGCAAACACCGGTGTTATCTCCAACACCAGCGCTCCCAGGCACTGGGTAATGCTTGGAAATAGTTATTGACTGTTCAGGATTTATCAGGGTTTGGAAAGGGGAGGTGGAATTCTTTGAGGGAGGAGGTGGGGGGAAAGAAGCCTTTGGTATTTCTGGAAATTATTTTCTGTCTCTCGGTGGCTTTGTTTATGGGCAGCACATGCTCCCCGGAACATGCCCTAATGCGGAGCGTCTGCGTGGGCCTCCCGAGCCGGCCCCGCGCCGAGGGGAGGGATGGAGGGATGGAGGAGAGCCCAGTGCCTCCAGTTCCTGAAAAATGAGTCAGTGCTGGCTCGCGCACAGCAGAGCCCTTCTCCAGATACACCTCGGAGCGGGCGCCTTCCAGCTGATTCAGGGGCTTGACAGCGGGATATTTCCATGGCGTAGGGATGGCTCGGCAGCACAGAGCTGTCCCGTGGCTCAGAGGGTCACTGGCTGGGAGGGAGGAAGGGAGGAACAGAGGGAAGGGTGCCAGGACCCAGCAAGAGCACACAGAGATGCTCGGCTTCCCAGGGCAGTGAGGGAGGGCGCAGCAGCCGTGGCTTTGCTGGAGGGCAGCAGGACTGGCACACACCCTGCCTGCTCCTTCCGGACAGGTTCAGCAGCACCCGAGGGAATCTCGGTGCTCAGAAATGCTGGAGAGGCAGCACAGACCTTTTCCTCCTTCCCAAGGGAAAAGGGGCAACTGGGGAACCCCAAGGCACCTGCCCTTCATGACTCCTTGGTGTCCACACAGGAAGGAGGCAAGGAAGTAGGGAAGAGAACTCCTACCTGTGCAAACACCAGCATGGCTCTTTTCCGTGTTTATCCAGCTTTTATATAAATCCCAACAGGAAACCATTTGCTCTGGAGGATGGCAGCTCGGGCAGGGTGGGTCTCTGGCTCCTGCTGGGTGCTGGGCACCATCCCCACTCCCCGTGGCCCCAGCACACTGCAATTTACTGCTCCGGGGTGGATTCAAACAACTAAAAACAGAAGCAGCTCGAGAGGAGCCAGGGCTAAGTGCCCCTCGGAGACCTGCCTCCAAAACTGCAATTACAACCAGCCATTACACCCACGGAGCTATTTCAGAGTGGTGATGGACAGCCCTGTGCCCATCCGTGCACCCTCCAGGGGCACACACTCCCTGTGTTCCAGGAAAGATGCTCTCACACTGCCTTTGCACTCCACTGTGTCCATGAGGAGTCTTGTGCAACCTGTCCCCCCCTGTCCTCAGGGACCCCGAGGGCTGCACTTTCACTCCTCGCATCTCCCACAGCCCTGAGTCACAGGGCTGAGCTGTCCCAGGGACGTGGCACAGACAGGATTTCCCCACTTGCACAGCAGATGCACGCCGTGGTTCTGAGCTGAGTGGGGAAGCCCCTTCCTGTCCTGTCCATCTCTGGAATGCAGCTGAGGTGCCAAACACAGGAGCTGGTGCTGGAGCAGGTTGAACAGCCAGGGTTGTAGCCCTGCAATGCTGTGACATGTTCAGGGGAGCCCTGATCTGATCCCTGGGTGCTGGGTGTGATGGACTGGCTGCTGCCATGGGCTCGCTGGGGCTGGGGGCTCTGCTTCCTTTCCTCTGCCTCCCTGCTGGGGCAGAGATGGCCTGAGGCATTCACCACGAATGCCTTGGCACCAGTGGGTAACACAGCAGGCAGGAAAAGAACAGGGACAGGCCAAATCCAACAGGGAGAAGAGTCTGAGCTCAGCTCCTGGGTCTGCACAGCATCAGAAGCCCAAGGTGGCAGATTGTGCCCAAGCAGGCACAGTCCCTGTCCCTCAGGAGGGGAGGTGGTGACTGCCAGCAGACCACCCTGCCTGGCACAGATGCTCCTCAGCTCCAAAGCACATGAAAAGAGGCTCCTTTCCCTCTGAGGCACAACAAAAGCAGCCCTCCAGCTGCCCTTGGGGAAGAAGGACACGCCAAAGGCACAATCTGAGGGTGGCAGGAGCGAAGCCTTGCCCTTGCCCAGTGCTCCGTGCCCCCAACCTGTGGCTCAGGTCAAGAACCAAGTATTTGCTGAAATAAAAAGCAAACACAACTGCACATGGAACTGTAGGGAAAACCTGTAATGCTTAAAGCAGACACACGCTTGGAAAAATAAATATCCAACTGTGCAGCATAAAGAGCACGTTAACCCTTCCCAGCTGGCCGCCAGGACTTAAGGGCTACCAGGGGCACCTCCAGCACCGAGCTGGGGGCTGGAATCCAGTGGTGGGAGAGCCTGGGACATGGGGCAGGAAGGACAGGGAAAGGCCCAGCCTCACCCACAGATCTCCACAAAACCATCGCAGTTCTAGAAGCATCCTCACACTCAGGGATCCATCCCCACCCGAAGAGTTGATTTTCAGATCTACAGAACAACCACTGGTACCCAAAAATTTGTACTGGGATGGTCGCCCTGGCTGCTTTGGGAGGAGAATGGTCAAGGACAGGGACACTGGGACACGATCACAGCCTGCCATCCCAGGCAGGGACAAAACCCCATTACCCAGCCTGGGAGGAGCTGGATGGGTTTTTCACTACATTGCACTCCGCCAAGGAAAGCCATCAGGAGGGAAAGGACACACATTTGCCATCACACCCAGAAGCAGAAGGTCCCCAAAGGGGCAGAAGGTTGGATTTTCAGGATGGGATGAGCATCTGCGAGTGGCCCCTTCCAGCAGCCAGGACTTGGGAGGGCTCCACCTGGGGCTGGAGACAAAAGGGCTCCTGGCTCAGGTTATGTTTGTAGGTGGGTAAATAAAGAGGGAGCTCCAGCTCACCTCTAGCAGTGGTGAGGCCAGGGAAGGCACCTCGTGTGTGGAACAGCCCAGACGAGGCTCCCGCCGGCCGCCTTCACTCGTGCCTGCACCCTGCCGGGGCAGGGGCGATTTATTTTAATCCTCTCGGAGCAACACAAGGAAAAGGCAGCAGTGCATGCCAGCCAGCACAGGGATTAAGGGAGGAAGTGCTCCTGAGTGGGGAAGATGGCTGCTAGCCAGAGCAGGGGGCTGCAGGGCCCACGCTCCTGCGGCGTCCCCGGGCAGCGCGGGGGGGCTCTCCCTGTGCTGGCATCCCGCATCCATCGCTGGCACCCGGAGAGCCCCGAACCACCGCCTCCACCTGCCCTCCGCCCGCCAGCTGGGCTCACTGAACCCAGTTTAAACATTGCCGGGCAGGCACAGCCCGGCCCGCCGTGATCCGGGACACGGGGCAGCAACTCGGCAATCCCGGCACGGAGAGAACGGCGAGGCAGCCCGGCATCACCTGAACGCGGGCACGCTCTGCTCCGTCCGCACACGAGGCCGTGTCTGCCGGCCCCAGAACCCACAAAAACCACAATCAGAACCCCTCTGCAGCCGATCCCCCGCGGGTGCCGAGGGCCACCGCAGGTGTCGCCTCCCCGCACTCCCGTGGGCGGACGAAGCGGATCCCCGGAGCCCGGCACAGCGCGGGGATGCGGCGGCTCGGGAGCTCCACCGGCGTGGACACACAAAGGGAAGCACCAGCCCTGGGACGGCGTTATTCCAGCGCCTCCATTCCCGCTGCCCGCCCCGGGATCCCAAAACTGAAACACAACCAAATCCAGCTCCTTCTCCTTTTTTTTTTTTTTTTTTTTTTTTTTTTTTTTTTTTCCTGGAAGCCGCAAGGCTCCCGCTCAGGTACTTTTCGGGAATAAGGGGCCAGGCAGCGGCTCGGAAAACGCCCCCCGATTCCCGCCTGGCTGTCCCGCGCCCGGGAGGGGTTTCGGGGTCGGGACGGCGGGGGCGGTTCCAGTCTCGGTTCCGCCGATGGACGGGGTCGGACCCGCCGCCTTCCCAAACCGCTGCCCGCCCGGGAACGGCCCGGGGGCCCCCGAACCCCGCAAACCCCCCGGTCCCTCAAGGCGGAGCCCCCCCCGCTCCGGTACCGCCGTCGAGCCGCCCCGCCGGGGCAACGAGGCGCACCTGGGGGGGTTCAGTGCCGTCCCCCGAGCCCCCGGGGCACAAAGCGACGCCCCGCGGTGCCGGTGTCGCCCCCCCCGCGCCGAGCGGCGGCCGTTACTCACCGGAGCCCCGCGGGCGGCGGCGGCGGCGCGGTGCCGCCGCTCCCGGGAACAATGGAGGGGAGGGAGCCCCGGCCGGGGCGAGAGGCGCAGCCCCGCCGCCGCCGCGCTCACAGCGGCCGCCCCATGGCAGCCCCGGTCCGGCCGGGCCGGCGGAGGCGGCGGGAGGCGCTCCCGGAGCCGCTGCCGGACGCGCTCCCGAAGGCGCGGCCGCCCCGACGCCGCCGCTGCCGCTGCCCGCCCGCCGCGTCCCGCCGAGCGCCCGCCGCCGCCGAACTAAGGCGCTCCCGCACCGCCCCGCCGACGGCCGCGACTCCTCCTCCGCCTTCCTCCTCCTCCTCAGCGGCCTGATGGGGCTTGTAGTCACAGCCGGAGCGCCCCCCCGCCTGCAGACCCCGCTGCCATTCCAGACGTGCCCCGGGGATTTGCGGGCGGTGGTTGCTCCGAACGCAGCGCAGGATGCTGGCCGTGATGCTCCCCTCTCCTCTGCACCTTTGCCCCGTGGTTCTCTCTGGCCCCAGAAACGCCTCAGGCCCCGTGGGTGCAGTTTGGGGCGGGGGCCTGCCTGCACCCCCGTTATCCTGTGCAATACCCGCTCTGGAGGCAGCAGGGTGGGCTGAGCTCTGGGCAGCCTGGAGCCCCCCCCATGCCAACCCCTCTGCAGAGCAAGGCCCAGAGTGGATGTTTAAAAGGTCCCAAATCAGCCCCAAGTCCTCCCAGGAGCCACCACAGCGCTTTTACACAGGGAAACATAACCCTGCCAGTCAGTGCCAGCTCGTGCCAGCCTGCTGAGGGATCTGTGGAGACCTGGTGCTGCAGTCTCTGCCCTTCCCAGCTGTTTTCACTGAGCTTTGGAGCAGGAATGTGGCAGCTCTAACACAGAGCTCCCCAAAACTCTCAGCATGCACTTTTGGCTTGGTCCCAGCTGGGGCCAGTCCCCGAGCCAAAAGGCAGAGTGGGATATTGTCACACCAGCGAGCCCAGCCTGACTTCTGCACTCCTCAGCATGGAAGGCCAGCTCACAGAGCCCCAGTTTGGGCACCCAGATGGGCTCCCCTAAAGCTGGACTGGCTCAGGGTGATGCAGAGCATTTAGATGAGCTCCCCCAAAGCTGAGGGTGGCTCAGGGTGACATGGCTGGTACAGGGCACTCAGATGAGCTCCCCCAAAGCTCAACTGGTTCAGGGTGACACAGGAGGTGCAGGGCACTCAGATGAGCTCCCCCAAAGCTGGACTGGCCCAGGGAGGTGCAGGGCACCCAGATGAGCTCCCCCAAAGCTGAGGGTGGCTCAGAGTGACACAGATGGTGCAGGGCACTCAGAGGAGCTCCCCCAAAGCTGGACTGGTTCAGGGTGATGCAGGGCACCCAGATGAGCTCCCCCAAAGCTGGACTGGCTCAGGGTGGCACAGATGGTGCAGGGCACTCAGCTTTCATGCAGGAAGCACTGTGGGAGCAGCCATGAGTCCAAGTCAGGGCATCCTGGGATGAAGACATCTCCAGTCAGCAGGGAAAGACCTGCCGAGGCAATGTGGAAGTGATTAAGTTATAAGAGGGAAGAGGACAGGCTGAATTAGCCCTGTCAGTCACTGGTGGTAGATTTGAACCAAATGCTGGGCATCCATCCCCAGGAGCAGCCTCCTCCTGCTTCAGGCACCCGTTCAGCTCCCCACGCCAAGACCTGTGGAACATTTCCCTTTCAGATTTGACAGATTTGTGGGCAGGGAGAAGGGGGGAAGGTAACACACCTGCTGGGATGTTCTCTCAGCAAGCTGGAGATGGGAAGTGTTTCAATGAGCCCAGCCCTACATGTGCACAACTCATCCAAGGTGCATTCAGGGTGCAGTCACCCATCCCCAGCCCTGCCTTCCTCACTGCCCAAGAGCCAGGAGCTGTGGGCTGAAGGTTCCAAGGCTGCTGAGGGACCCACAGCTGCTGGACTTTGCTATCCATGACTCCCACTGGGCTTCTGTCCCAGCCTTTTCTGTGCTGGCTCCAAACCAGACCTTACAGGTCTCATGATGGACAGGCTCTGTGGCTGCTGGTCATTTGGCACAGTTTTCTGCATGATTTCATCAACAGGGCACAAGTTCTTGGGCCTTTCTCATTAAAGGTGCTTGGAAATGGCAGAAAATGGGAAAACCACCCCCTGCTCCCAGGAGGCTCCAGGATCTGGCTGCATCCTTGGCCTCAGCATCATGTTGGGGCTCAGTGGCCATGAGCTGTCACCATCTGGTGGCATAGGTTGTGCACAAGCAAGTCCTTCAGGATGGACAGGGACCCTGCAGGGTGTCACATACAGCCACTGCAGGGTGTCACACACAGCCCCTGTAGGGTGTCACACACAGCCCCTGCAGGATGTCCCAGCTGTGTCCCTCAGGATGTCACATACAGCCCCTGCAGGGTGTCACACACACGTGTGCACACATGTACCCCCTCCTGCACACTCAGTGCTGTCAGCCTGCCCGCCTCCACTTGCCAGCCCAAGGCCACGGGGTGGCCTTCATCCTCCTCCTCCTCCTCCTCATCTGCTGCCTCCACATGCTGGCTCCCAGCTGCGGCATTGGAAGCTGCAGAATCCAGCGCAGGCAAAGCTGAGCCCTGCCCAAACCCAGCACGGGCAAAGCCAAGCCCTGCCCAAACCCAGCACGGGCAAAGCTGAGCCCTCCCTAAACCCAGCACGGGCAAAGCCGAGCCTTCCCCAAACCCAGCACGGGCAAAGCTGAGCCCACCCCAAATCCAGCACGGGCAAAGCTGAGCCCTCCCTAAACCCAGCACGGGCAAAGCCGAGCCTTCCCCAAACCCAGCACGGGCAAAGCTGAGCCCACCCCAAATCCAGCACGGGCAAAGCCAAGCCCTCCCCAAATCCACCACGGGCAAAGCTGAGCCCTTCCCAAACCCACCACGGGTAAAGCTGAGGCCACCCCAAATCCAGCACGGGCAAAACTGAGCCCTCTCCACGGGCAAAGCCGAGCCCTCCCCAAATCCATCACGGGCAAAGCTGAATCCTCCCCAAACCCAGCACGGGCAAAGCTGAGCTCTCCCCAAATCCAGCACGGGCAAAACTGAGCTCTCCCCAAACCCACCCCTGGCAAAGCCGAGCCCTTCCCGTCCCACCGGGCTGGCTCCCCCTCGTCCCCAGAGGTTGCAGTGGGAACCGGACTGTGAAGAGGGGGCACCGAAAGGGCTGAGCCGGCAGAGGAGAGGCCCCGCACAATAGAGAGGCTCCCCCCTGACCTTGCCTTCCCCGTGAAAGATCTGCAGCTCTCTCCTCCTCCCCACTACAAAGGGGCTCCTTTCAGCCCCTAATTCTGCATTTAGAAAACAAAAGCAGATGCATCTAGTTTAGGTTTGGAGAGGGGAGGGGTGGGGGGAGGCAAGAGCAAATGCTGAAGAACAAAGAGCTTTCCCTGACAGATCTGACTGACAAAGACTTTGTCAGCTCCATCTCTCCCTGAAAAGGCTGGAGCCCATCAGGGTGCGGGGCTCCTGGCAGGCAGCTGGCGGCTCCTAGCCCGGCCAGCAGAGCAGAGCAGAGCAGAGCAGAGCAGAGCAGAGCAGAGCAGAGCAGAGCTCACACACACGTGTGGGACGTGCCCCAGCCCCGTGGGGCAGAGCTGAGTGTACACATATGTGCACTCATGCTCACAGGGACCCAGCCTGGTGCTGGGGATGGGGCTGTGTGTCCCCAGATGGGCACCAGCACCAAGGGCAGGCTGTGCCCATGTCACCCTCTGTCCTAATCCCCAGGTGTGGGGACCCAGGACACCCCTCTGGCTGTCCAGACCCTGCCAGGGGGCTCAGAGACCCTGGCACAGAGCCCAAAATGCTCCTGTGTGGTTTGGATTATGACCCGTGGAACAAACTACCAACCTTAGATGAAGATCTGCAAGCCATGACAAATTAAATAGAATGACAGTGAATTTATCATAAGGTGAAAGTAGATTTTGGGGTTTTTAGAATGGGGGTTCAGGAGGCAAGATGGAGGGAACTGGGTGTGTCCAGCCTTTCTCCTTCTTCTTCTTGGCCTCCATCTTCTGCTGTGATGGTGGCACTTTTGGATTGGTTTAGAGTAGAAGCTCACTGTCTAATATAGGTGATAGGTGTTGGGAAGTAATTGTAAATATTGTACACTTAGTTTTTAGTATAAAATGATAGCACCACCCCAGGGGCAGGCAGGGTGCCTCTGTCTGACCTGCTGGATGGACCTCGGCTGGACAGGAAAAAGATTTTTACAGATAAGACACAGTAAACAACCTTGAGACCGAGAACTGAAGAGCTCTGACTCCTTCTTCAAGTGCCGGGCTGGGAAAAGAGACTTTGGAACTTTTCTCAGGGTCACTGTGAGCAGCAGAGATCCCGACACCCAGGATGTCTTCTCCCACTGTCCCCTCACAGCCAGGCTGCAGGCTTTGCTCTGCACCCTCCAGGTGTGCTGGCTGGCCTTGGCAAAGCACTTCCCATCCTCTGGAGCGTCTGAGTCACAGAGAGCAGCCTGGCACCCTGCCCAAGGCTGGCAGCTCAGCTCTGGCATGCAGGGATGGGGTTTGCTGATGCCACCTCTAGGAGAACTCGAGCCCTTCTCTCTGTCCAGCCCAGACTTTGGTCCCAAACTGCCTTTTTCTTTTTCTCTTCTTGGTCTTATCTCAACACCATAACCTCCCCTACCCGCCCCTACTTGGCTGCTCCTCTGGGAAACACATGATTTTAGGAGCCCCAAACTGCCCAAACATCATCTTCTTCATGAGGAGAGGACCTGGCAGTGCATCTCCTGTACTGAGGAGAGCTTGACTTCTGCCCCCTCATTGATTTGCAGAGGGAAATTAATGATGTTTGTTTGACACTGCCCCGGTGGCACTGAGGCTGAGCTGCTGTGTGAATGTCACTCTGTTCCAGCCCAGCTTGCTCGAGGGCCTGGGATGTTTAATAAGCTGTCCCAGGGGACCTCCAGCTCTTCCCATCCCTGGTGCTGGGGATGGGGCAGTGTGCTCAATGCATGCTGAGGTTTCTCAGCTCCATGGGAATGCCCACACAGCCAGGCAGGCTCAGAGGGCTGGGGATGGAGAAAGGACAGGCTCAGAGGGCTGGGGATGGACACAGGACAGGCTCAGAGGGCTGGGGATGGACACAGGACAGGCTCAGAGGGCTGGGGATGGACACAGGACAGGCTCAGAGGGCTGGGGATGGACACAGGACAGGCTCTGGGGCTGGGGATGGAGAAAGGACAGGCTCAGAGGGCTGGGGATGGACACAGGACAGGCTCTGGGGCTGGGGATGGACAAAGGACAGGCTCAGAGGGCTGGGGATGGACACAGGACAGGCTCAGAGGGCTGGGGATGGACACAGGACAGGCTCAGAGGGCTGGGGATGGACACAGGACAGGCTCAGAGGACTGGGGATGGAGAAAGGACAGGCTCAGAGGGCTGGGGATGGAGAAAGGACAGGCTCAGAGGGCTGGGGATGGAGAAAGGACAGGCTCAGAGGGCTGGGGATGGAGAAAGGACAGGCTCAGAGGGCTGGGGATGGACAAAGGACAGGCTCTGGGGCTGGGGATGGACACAGGACAGGCTCTGGGGCTGGGGATGGACACAGGACAGGCTCTGGGGCTGCTCAGCTGCCCTGGTGACACCAGCACACCCAGGGCAGGGCCAGGACACTGCCCATCCTGTCCCCTCAGCTCTCCACCCTGAAAAATCCTCCTGCTATCTTTGGATTGGCCCCAAAAGATCTCCAGGGGCAGATAAAGGTGCTGAAGTCCATCAGAGCAGCAACAGCCACCTCCTCAGGCTGTTATCTCATCTTCACAGGGGGAGGACGCTCCAGATAAGAAATGTCAGTAATTTACAGCCTTTATAGTGATGCAGGCACAAGACAAATCTCTTGGGGGTTCTCCTCAGATGAGAGAACTTTATCTCACCCCTCCAGCAGTACCCACAGCACCCACACACTGCCCCTCTCCCTGCTGGGAACTGGGGATGTGGGGACTGGTGGCATCCCTGGATTGTGCAGAACAGCCTGGGCTGCTGCAGAGATCTGTATGGACATGGGATTCCCCTCTGCCGTTCCTGTGTGAGAATGGAGCTGGCAGCTCCTTCTCTCAAGGCCAGATGCATTTCACCTTCTTGTCACTGCAAAGATTCTTCAGCTGGGTAATCTGCTAATGGCATTTTCTGCACGCTGTCATTTGGAAGCCCAACAGCAACTCCTTCCAGAGGGAGAAGGGCTGTCATTATGTGTCATTACCCAAGGGCCACGATTCCTCCCCCACTAACTGGAGATGGGTTTTTTTTCCTTTCAAGCACTACTTGGATGTTTACAGGGAAAAAAGCCACAGCTGGTGACAAAAACAGCCAGGATGAGGACTTTTCCCTGCATGAGTATGAAGTGGAAGCAATGCAAAACAAACTCGAGCAGGTTTAGCACCTGGAAGGAAGGACCCAAGCAGCTGGGTCTGATGGGTGAGGGATCCAGGGGATCCCATGCCCAGAGCTGCACTGGTTGGCATAAAGATGGGAAGCAGAGAGGCCAGAGCAGGATAGAGGGGTGCTTGTGGTGTAACTGTGCTGCCTCCCCATCTTCCTCTCCCTCATCCAGAGGCAGAATCCCTTGGATATGGAAGCAAGTGGCCAGTTTACCCTGAGCTCCCAGCACTAACTGGAGCTGGTTTGTTTCTTCTTTCAAGCACTACTTGGATGTTTACAGGGAAAAAAGCCACAGCTGGCGACAAAAACAGCCAGGATGAGGACTTTTCCCTGCATGAGTATGAAGTGGAAGCAATGCAAAACAAACTCGAGCAGGTTTAGCACCTGGAAGGAAGGACCCAAGCAGCTGGGTCTGATGGATGAGAGATCCAGGGGATCCCATGCCTAGAGCTGCAATGGTTGGCATAAAGATGGGAAGGAGAGAGGCCAGAGCAGGATAAAGGGGTGGTTGTGGTGTAACTGTGCTGCCTCCCCATCTTCCTCTCCCTCATCCAGAGGCAGAATCCCCTGGATTTGGAAGCAAGTGGCCAGTTTACCCTGAGCTCCCAGCACTAACTGGAGCTGGTTTGTTTTTTTCTTTCAAGCACTACTTGGATGTTTGCAGGGAAAAAAAGCCACAGCTGGCGACAAAACAGCCAGGATGAGGACTTTTCCCTGCATGAGTGTGAAGTGAGAGCAATGCAAAACAAACTCGAGCAGGTTTAGCATCCCCAAGCAGCTGAGTCCCTGTGCCCTGCCCGGGCTGTGATGGGTGAGGGATCCAGGGGATCCCATGCCTAGACCTGCACTGGTTGGCATAAAAACGGGAAGGAGAGAGGCCAGAGCAGGATAAAGGGGTGGTTGTGGTGTAACTGTGCTGCCTCCCCATCTTCCTCTCCCTCACCCAGAGGCAGAATCCCCTGGATTTGGAAGCGAGTGGCCAATTTCCCCTGGGCTCCCAGCACAGTCCCAGTCCCCTTTAACTCCAGGAGTTTTCTCCCAGTTTCTCAGGCTGTTTCCTGTCTAGACAGCCCTGGAGAAGCCACTGTATTTATAGAGCAGGGCAGAGAGCTGTGCCCGCTGGCCCTGCCAAACCCACACGAGGCCGATGCTGCCGGATGGAGATGCCTCCCACACGCTGGAAACAGGAGGAGGAGGAAGGCAGAGGAAACCACAGGCAGACCCTAAACTCTCTCACCCCTCCAGATTGTGAATGGCTCCTCTCAGTGCCCAGGGCTGCTGGGATCCTCTTGCCCTTCCCCTTGCTCTCTAGCAGAGGTGCCAGGAAAGGAAGGACTGCAGGGCACCTCCAGGTGAAGGTGACTCAGTCCCCAGCTCTCCCCAGGGTCCTGTCCTGCCCAGCAGCTCTGGAGCAGGTGACTGGTGTATTTATAGAGCAAGAGCTGCACAAGTACATGAAAGCTTTTAAAATTTGACTCATTGATTAATTCATTTGGGCTTAATTTGCCGGGGAGGAGCATCCTCTGGTACTTCCACCTGCCAACGTTTGACTTAATTCACCCTTGTCTTGGCTGCTGAGCTGGGGAGGCATTAAACCTGTTTTAGCTGATGCTGGAGGACACAGAGCACAGCCTGGCTCAGAGCATGGCCCTGGCAGAAGTTCCTGGCTCACAGGGAGCTCTTGCAGGGGCTTTGGTGCCCAAAGGGTGGGTGGGAGCCCCCCTTCCTGCTTTGAGTGCTGCAGGACTCAGAGATGTGCAAAGCCCCTTCAGCATTCCCAGCCCTTCCCACTCTCTGCACTGCAGCCATGGGGGCTCTGAGAGCAGCAGAAGCCAAGCTGGGTTTCCAGGAAGCTTCCCCGTGATGGATTTATAGACACAGTGCCCTTTTTACAGGAGTTCATGCTGGAAACAAGCTGCAGATGCTCTCCTTGGGGTCTCCAGCGAGCAGCCCAGGTTTGCTGCTGCAGCCTCACTCTGTGCTTGGGCAGGGGCTCTGTGGCTGTGCCCACCCCTCCAGGGCTGCAGATCCTGGGGACAGTGCCAGGGAGCTGAGCCCAGCTGGTGGCACTGCCTGTGGCAGCCCCAGTGTCTGTCACCCATGTCCCCATGGGGCCAAGCCCCATGCCCAGCCATGGACAGAGGTTTTCCCTGTCTCAAACTGCTCCTGAGAGATGCCAAGGTGCAGGGAGAGTTTCTAGGAAGCTTCCCCGTGATGGATTTATAGACACAGTGCCCTTTTTACAGGAGTTCATGCTGGAAACAAGCTGCAGATGCTCTCCTTGGGGTGTCCAGCAAGCAGCCCAGGTTTGCTGCTGCAGCCTCACTCTGTGCTTGGGCAGGGGCTCAGTGTCCCCATGGAGCCATGCCCAGCCAGGGACAGAGGTTTTCCCTGTCTCAAGCTGCTCCTGAGAGATGCCAAGGTGCAGGGAGAGTGTGCTGGGCAGCCTCAGGGCTGGATTTGGCATGGGACTGGGCAGAGTGGGGTTAGCAGTGGCATTTGATGATCCCAAGGGTGTTTTCCAACCTAAATGATTCCCTGATTCTGTGAATTCCCCAGGGAGCTCGGTGCTGGCTAAGCTCGTGTAGCTGAGGGTGAGGCAGGTGATGCTCCAGCCTCTCAGAATGCAAAGTGCCTTCCTTGTCACACAGGGGGTGACCCTGGCTCGGTACCAAAGCTGAATTCATGCTGAAAAATCATGCAAATCAAAGGAGAATTCATGCTAAATAATTATGCAAATCAAAGGCGAATTCATATTGAATAATCATGCAAATCAAAGGCAAATTCATGCTGAATTCTTTCATGCAAATCAAAGGCAAATTCATGCTCAATTCTTTCACTGCCCCAAGTGATGGGGCAGTGTCACACACATCTTTTATGGAAAATCCTGTTCTTAGGATTTTTCCTCCTGAGAAGCTGAGAGGCCTCAGGAACAAAATGTAACCAATGGTTATCTGCAGCTGTGGAATGCAACAGGTGCATCTGGGATTGGTCTCATGTGGTTGTTTCTAATTAATGGCCGATCACAGTCAGCTGGCTTGGACAGGGAATTGAGACACAAGCTTTTGTTATCATTCTTTTCTATTCTATTCTTAGCCAGCCTTCTGAGATTAAATCCTTTCTTCTATTCTTTTAGGGTAGTTTTAGTGTAATGTATATGATAAAATAATAAATCAGCCTTCTGAAACATGGAGTCAGATCCTCATCTCTTCCCTCATCCAAGACCCCTGTGAACACCACCACAGGGCAGGGCTTGCAGAGTCTCCTGTTTGCCCTGCCAGAGCTCATCCAGCAGGTTTTGAGGCTGGATAAAACAGGGGAAATTTCGAGTTTGGGGTCAGGAGCATCCTGCCTGCCCTGCCTGTGTGTGGAGCTGTCAGTGCACTGGGCAAACTAAAGGGATTAGCTCAAGATTGGAGCCGGTGTGAAAAGTGACTCCGGTTCTGAATGGATAAAGCTGCTTTTCTCTCCTCTGCTCCAGCACCACAGAAGCACATCCAAGGTTTTAATCCCTTCCGCCTGATCCTGCTCGTTAGACATAATGTAATTAACAGGCTGCAAAGCTGTTTGTGCTCCAGGGTCACACAGGAGAACAACGGGGGGAGAACAACAGGGCACCAACTGCCGCCGGGCAGGGCGGGGGGCAGCGCAGGAATTCGGGGGGCTCACCCACATTGGGGGCTCCATTTGGGGGGCACACAGCCCAGGGGACACCTGGCATGAGGGGAGGGACCCTGGTGCTGGCAGATGGGGGATGGAGACACCTGCAAGCTTCGAGGTGTTGTCCCCATCCTGCTGCTGCCTCTCTTGGCACATGGGCCACCAAACCCTCCTGGGCTGGGCTGGGCTGGTCCTTTTGGGTTTTTGTGGTTGAAATGACTTTTGAGGTGTTAGAAAGTATTTTTTTCCCAGCCTCATGACTGAAGAAGTTGAGATTTGTCAGTTCTGCTTTTCAAGGTTGTTTATTTTCTCTTCTCTATTCCATTCTTTCTCTGACCTGCTGAGATCTGTCCAGCAGGTCGGGTTGTGGCACAGTCCCTGTCCTTGGGGTGGTTTTAACTTTTTATACTAAAAACTACCTGTGCTTTATCTACAATAATTTTCCAATACCCATCACCTATGTCAGACAGTCTGTCTCTACTCTAAACCAATCCAAAAGTGCCACCATCACAGCAGAAGATGGAGGACAAGAAGGAGAAGAAGGACAGGACACGCCCAGATTCCTCCATCTTGCCATCCTGAAATTTCCAATTTCCATCTTTCCATCTTTCCATCTTGAATTTTCCAATACCTCTCACCTATGTTAGACAGTCTGTCTCTACCCTAAACCAATCCAGAAGTGTCACCATCACAGCAGAAGATGGAGGAAAAGAAGTAGAAGAAGAAGAAGAAGGAGAAGGAGGAGAGGACACACCCAAATTCCTCCATCTTTCCTCTTGAACCCCCATTCCAAAACCTCAAAATTCTACTTTTTCACCCTGTGACAAATTCACTATCATTCTACTCAAACTCTTGTGGCTTGTAAATCTTCACACAAAGTTGGTAATTTTTTTTATGGACTAAAATCACAGGCACAGGTGTTTTGGACTCTGTACCAAGGTCTCTGAGCTCTTTGCTGGGATCTTGAATCACTCAGGGTATCCAGAGGAATGTTTTGAGTCTCTCAGGGTCCCATCTCCAGGACCCCCTTTGGGAGGATGCAGTGACTTCTCTCCCCAACAAAACAAAAGGGAAAGGTTGGGATGGGGCAGGGAGCCCCTGGGCTGCCCCATCACCCCGGCCCCTCCCCACCTGTCACACTCTGGCTCCGTGGCCCTGCTGGAATAAAAGGCCCCATTTATTTGAGCTGTGCTAAATCAGCCAGCACAGCCTCAGTGGCCTGGCTGAAGACACCCCTGGCTGTCCTCGGGAATGTCCCGGGGTGCCAGCTCCAAAGGCAGCTGTGGTGGGCCTTAGATCTTTATGGCCAGTAAAGGGCTCCGTGGCTAATTTATGCCCCTCCTATAATTTACAGCCTCTTTACAGCTGCTGTAAAGTGAACCTATAAATCACGGGCAACATCACAGCGCAGGGACAAAGCCCCAGCATCGTCACCTGCCAGATGGCTGAGCTGGGAAGGGTGGAGCCCACGGCAGGTACATCCCCATGCAGGCGGGCACTGGGAGCACTGGGGGCACTGGGAGCACTGGGAACACTGGGAACACTGGGAGCACTGAGGGCACTGGGAACACTGGGGGCATTGGGAGCACTGGGGGCACTGGGAGCACTGGGAGCATTGGGAGCACTGGGAGCACTGGGAGCACTGGGAGCATTGGGAGCACTGGGGGCACTGGGAGCACTGGGAGCACTGGGAGCACTGGGGGCACTGGGAGCACTGGGAGCATTGGGAGCACTGGGAGCACTGGGAGCACTGGGAGCACTTGGATGGGCACTGGGAACACTGGGAACACTGGGAGCACTGGGGGCACTGGGAGCACTGGGGGCACTGGGGACACTGGGGGCACTGGGAACACTGGGAGCACTGGGAACACTGGGAACACTGGGAGCACTGGGAACACTGGGAGCACTGGGGGCACTGGGAGCACTGGGAGCACTGGGAGCACTGGGAGAACTGGGAGCACTGGGGGCACTGAGAGCATTGGGAGCATTGGGAGCACTGAGGGCACTGGGAGCACTGGGGGCACTGGGAGCATTGGGAGCATTGGGAGCACAAGGGGCACTGGGAACACGGGGAGCACTGGGGGCACTGGGAGCACTGGGGGCGCTGGAAGCACTGGGAACACTGGGAGCATTGGGAGCACTGGGCAGGGCTCCTCTGCCACCCCCAGCCCCCTTGGCACCCCGGCTGTGCCACTCCCTGCCCTCAATTCTCGGCTGCCTGGCACAGGGGGTCCCCACCGCTGTCCCCACCAGCTGGGGACCACATTTCCCTTCACAGAGACGAGCAAGGCACAGTTCTTCCCAATAATATTTCTGGGGTTCACATTCTCTGAACCTCAGAGAAAGGAAACACAATTCTTATCTCATTTGCTGTGCCTGTGTTGTGCCAAAATAAAATGCAATATGGAGATGATTGTTTGCCCACAGGGATGGTGTTTTTGTTCCTTGGCCTGTGTGTAGCCCCACATTTCTCTTCTCAGAGAAAAGCAAGGCACGATTCTTCCCAAGAATATTCTTATCTCATTTGCTGTGCCTGTGTTTGTGCCCAAGTACAATGCAATATGGAGATTATTCACCCAGAGTGATGGTGTTGTGTTTCCTTGGCCTATCAGGGCCAAGCGTGTGTGTGTGTGTGTGTTGAGACTGTCAGGGGACAGTCATGAGACTCTGTGCAGTTGTGTGCAGGATGGAGTGCTTGGCAGGATTCAGTTTTAGATGTATAGAATAATATAGTATGATAAATACTAAAGTAATAATAAATTATTTATATATATATAATAATTCTATATATAATTTTATATTATAATATGTTTATCTTATAAATATATAATTTATATATTATATAAATATATATAATTAATAATATATAAATTATAGATATTTAGTATTAGAATATATTTCTATAATAATTTATTAATAATAAATTATTAACTAAAAATATAATAAATAATAAAGTAATTAATTAGCCTTCTGATAAGATGGAGTCCTCCTCATCATTCCTCCTTTGTCGAGAGCAAAAATATCCATTATACAGTGGCCTTGCCCAGTGGTGCTGGCAGAGGCTGCTGCTCTCAGGGAGGGCTGGCTCTGTCCCTTTTGTCCCTTGTGGGAGGAAGAGCAAAGCCCGGGGCTGTGGGCAGGAGGTGGTTTGTGTTTGTGCTCGGGCAGGAGGTGGTTTGTGCTGGGACTGGAGATGGTTTGTGTTTGTGCTGGGACTGGAGATGGTTTGTGTTTGTGCTGGGGCTGGAGATGGTTTGTGTTTGTGTTTGTGTTTGTGCTCAGGATGGAGCTGAGCCCCTGGGCTCACTCTGCCTCTGCCTCTGCCTCTGCTGGGGCTCCTCTTGTGCAAATCCCTGGGCAGTGAGGATGGAGGGGGCTGTCCGAGCCTGTCTTTGTGCCCAGGTGTGAGAGCAGAGCCTCTGTGGCACCCCTGGCATCCAGCATCTGCCCTGGCATCCAGCACTGAACACTGAGCTCAGTGCTGTGGGTGCTGCTGGGCTCCCCCAGGGGATCCCATAGGATGCACAGGGCCAGGGGGCACCCACAGCCCCACAGAGCCAGGCTTGGCCCCTCCAGCCCATGCAGGGGTTGTTTGAACTCCTCCCAACCCATCCAGGCTGCAGGGTGATGGGTCCATGGCCCTGGCATGCAGCCAGCAGCCTGGGGCCGTGTCCTCAGCTTGCACCTGTGTCCCATTCCTAAAAACCAGGCTTGGCTCTGGTCCTCCTGCTTGCCCAGGCTTTAAATAGTGACCTGCTCACTGTGTTTCTGTGTATATATATATATATATCTATATTTATGTGCACCAATTACAAACTGTAGCAGTGTGCAGGAAATCACAGTGGGTGTTTTAGGTGACAAATGCTCTAGAGGTACAGTGGCCCAAGGTTTGCAGCTGGTGTGATAACTTGGCTGCTGCCTGGTGGTGCTGGACCCCAGTTTGGAGAGAGATGCATCAGTTACAACTAAATTACAATTAACGCAGTGTGCAGGAAAACACAGTGAGTGTTTTAGATGACAAACACCCTAGAGGGACAATGGCCCAAAGTTTGGATCTGGTGTGACAACCTGGAGGCACCTGGCTGCTGCCTGGTGCTGCTGGACCCCAGTTTGGAGAGAGATGCATCAATTACAAACTAAAGCAGTGTGCAGGAGATCACAGTGGGTGTTTTAGGTGACAAACGTTCAATGACCCAAAGTTTACATCTGGTGGGACAACCTGGAGGCACCTGGCTGATACCCAGTGCTGCTGGACCCCAGTTTGGATACTGATGCATCATTACAAACTAAAGCAGTGTGCAGGAGATCACAGTGGGTGTTTTAGGTGACAAATGCTCCAGAGGGACAATGGTCCAAAGTTTACATCTGGTGGGACAACCTGGAGGCACCTGGCTGATACTTGGTGTTGCTGGACCCCATTTTTGGATACAGATGCATCATTACAAACTGAAGCAGTGTGCAGGAGATCACAGTGGGTGTTTTAGCTGACAAACGTTCTAGAGGGACAATAGCTCAAAGTTTATATCTGGTGGGACAACTTGGCTGCTACCTGGTAGTGCTGGACCCCAGTTTGGATAGAGATGAATCAATTACAAACTAAACAGAGTGCAGGAAAACACATTGGGTGTTTTAGGTAACAAACATTCAATGGCCCAAAGTTTACATCTGGTGGCACAACCTGGCTGCTGCCTGGTGGTGCTGAACCCCAGTTTGGATAGAGATGCACAGGATGGGGGTTCCTGCCAGGCCTGAGAAGGGCAGGGACCTGCAGTGTTGGTGGCTGGGGGACATTGGGAGTGCTCAGCACAGGGCTGGGCAGGTGGAATGCAGCCAGAGGCGCTCTGCTGTGCATGGAGCAGCCCAGGCTCTGCAGGGATGCCCTGCCTGGCTGCTGGCAGCCCTGTGCTGACTCCAGCGGGGCTCTGGCAGCTGTGCCAAACCCAGGGGCAGCGGGAAGAGGTTTGGCTTTTGGTTGCCAGACCACAAAAATATCAGTTGGGCAGGAGGGGAGTGCCCAGGGCCACGTCCGGAGCTCTGCAGCCGCTGTGGGCTGTGGTTGCATCCGGAGGGGAGGGACAGAGCAGGGAGGGCAGGGCTGGTGTGACCCTGCTCACAGGGGTCTCTGTGCTGGAGGAAGAGATGAGGATTTGACTCCATGTTTCAGAAGGCTTGGTTTGTTATTTTATGATATATATTACATTAAAACTATACTAAAAGAAGAGAAGAAAACGTTTCATCTCAGAAGGCTGGCTGAGAATAGAAAGGAATGAATGATAACAAAGGTTTGTGTCTCAGACAGAGACCCCGAGCCAGCTGACTGTGATTGGCCATTAATTAGAAACAACCACATAAGCCAATCCCAGATGCACCTGTTGCATTCCACAGCAGCAGATAACCATTGGTTACATTTTGTTCCTGAGGCCTCTCAGCTTCTCAGGAGGAAAAATCCTAAGGAAAGAATTTTTCATGAAAAGATGTCTGTGACAGGCTGGGATGGGGCTGCTGCACTGAGGATGCTGGGAGGCACCTGGGGCTGGGCCATGGAGCACATTTCTGAAATGTTTTAGGTTATTCTGGTTAAAAAACAACAAACCAGAAAGTGAAATTTTATCTGTTGAGAGAGAATGAGAAGTTTCAGTAAAAAATCTGCAGATGTTCTGTGCGGGTTTGTTTTGACCCAAAGGCCAGATGGGTGTGGGAACACCCTGGTGCCTTCCCACTGCTGCTGTGCCTCATCCTGCTGGGATGGGAGCCCTCCTCTCCCATTCCCACCCAGGGCAGCAGCTCCTGGCCTCCTCCAGCAGGTTGGGTTTTTCTAATTTGGTTCTTTGCTTTTTCCTTTGTTAGCACAAAGACTGCAGCAGTGCCAAGCTATCCCTGCAGATGCTGCAGCTGCCTGGGCACCTGGGCAGCTGCCACTTGGCTCCAGGCTCTGGCAGCTCCAGGGGAGGGGAGCAGCCAAACCCCATCCTGGCACAGCTGCCCAGGCAGTGGTGCTGGGGCAGGGACTGCTTGTGCTGCTGTCTCATGGGGCTGTGAGGCTTTGAGGTGCCCCAGCCCTGCCCATGGCACACAGTGCTGCCTCTGATGGGTCCTGGCATGGCCTGACCCACTGTGAGGAGCTGAGGGCTTGGGATAAAACCCAGTTTGGCCACTGTCAGAACTCAGCACATCCCTCTGGGTGTCCAGAGTTGCTGAGGACCCCGTCAGGTTCCACGGACACAATGGAACCCTCCAGGTGTTCCTTGAACACAATGGGACCCTCCAGGGGTTCTATGGGACCCTCCAGGGGTTCCGTAGGCAGGATGGGACTTTCCAGGTGTTCCATGGGCAGGATGGGATGCTCCAGGGGTTCCATGGACACAATGGGACCCTCCAGGGGTTCCATGGACACGATGGGACCCTCCAGGGGCTCCATGGGCAGGATGGGACCCTCCAGGGGTTTCATGGGACCCTCCAGGTGTTCCATGGGCAGGATGGGATGCTCCAGGGGTTCCATGGACACGATGGGACCCTCCAGGGTCTCCATGGGCAGGATGAGACCCTCCAGGGGTTTCTTGGGACCCTCCAGATGTTCCATGGGATGGGACCCTCCAGGGGCTCCATGGACACAATGGGACCCTCCGGGTGTTCCATGGACAGGATGGGACCCTCCAGGGGTTCCATGGGACCCTCCAGAGGTTCCATGGACACTATGGGACCCTCCAGGGGCTCTATGGACACCATGGGACCCTCCAGAGTCTCCATGGACACAATGGGACCCTCCAGGTGTTCCATGGACACAGTGGGACCCTCCAGGGGCTCCATGGACACAATGGGACCCTCCAAAGGCTCCCTGGGCAGGATGGGCCCCCCTGCCTTGGTTTGCCCCAGCAGGAGGAAGCGTGCCCAGGGCGTTCCTGCAGGGCTGTGCTTCCAGAGCAAAGCTCCTAATTAGAAGGAGCGCTGTAACCCTGCACTGTAATTTAAGCTGAACTCAAGAGACTCAGTGTCTAATTTGTGGCTGGGAACAGATTGAACCTGCAGGATGGGCAGCAGGAACCTGCAGGTGGGTGTGGTGTCCCTTGGCTGGGCACTGGGGGCACAGCCCTGGAGTGCAGCCCCTACTCAGGGCTCCCCCAAACACTGAGCAGGGCTGTGGGCAAGGCTGGCTCAGCCTCCCCTGGGCTTTTCCAGGGTTTGGGGGGTGTCTGGGGGAAGCCCTGCTGCTCTCCTTCCTCCTACCCTGGCCTGAAACAGGAAAAGGAAAGAGGGATGTAAAGGGAAAATGATGTCACAAAAATTGGAGGAGTGTGGTTGTGTTTGCAGGGATCCAAAGATGAGGATCTGACTCCATGTTTCAGACAGAAGGCTTGATTTATTATTGCATTATATATATATATATAATATATATTATGTAATATTACATATTACACAATATACTATATACTATATACTATATAATATATAATATATAATATATAATATATGATATATGATATATAATGTTATAATATTATAGATAAAATATTATATATCATAATAAATAAATATATATACTATATTATATATATTATATTAAAACTATACTAAAAGAAAAGAAAAAAAGATTTCATCAGAAAGCTAGTTAAGAATAAAAAAAGAATGATATAAAAAGCTTGTGACTGAGACAGTCTGGACAGCTGACTGTGATTGGCCATTAATTAGCAACAACCACATGAGACCAATCACAGCTGCACCTGTTGCATTCCACAGCAGCAGATAATAATTTTTTACATTTTGTTTCTAAGGCCTTGCAGCTTCTCTAGAGAAAAAAATCTTAAAGAAAAAAATTTTCAGAAAATATCATAGCTACACAGGAGGGACAGAGGGAAAATCAACAGGCGTGTTACTGGCAGCAAAGCCACCCAAAGTTTTCCAGGCAGCTCTTGCCAGCCCTGCTTGCTGCAGAGTGGGGATCTCACTGCAGCCCTGCTCTCCTGAGGCTGCTCATGAATTCCCACCACGGGGCTGCTCCCAGCACTGCCTCTGCTTGGCCTTTTCTGATGAATTATTGAGCAGCGAGGCTGTGACACCCCGGTGCCTGCCAGCCCGGAGCTGATGAGCTGCCACGTCCTGATCCCTGCACCAGCAGGTCGTGGGTTCCAGCAGCAGAATTTGTTTTCCCTTCTCTTCTTTGCCTCACCAGCAGACAGCTGAAAACACCCCTTTCCCTGGAGCACGACCCACACTTCTGGAAGCTTGTCCATCTCCCAGGTGAAGCTCTGTTTATAAATCTGCTCAGAGCATGGCAGAGCATGCAGATCCATCCCAGGAAAGGGCTGCAGAATTTGTTTTTCTATCTTTGCTTTCCCTCACCAGCAGACAGCTGAAAACACCCCTTTCCCTGGAGCACGACCCACACTTCTGGAAGCTTCTCCATCTCCCAGGTGAAGCTCTGTTTATAAACCTGCTCAGAGCATGGTAGAGCATGCAGATCCATCCCAGGAAAGGGATGGCATGAACAAGCATGGTCCCTGTGAAAAACGCCAATCACTCGTTTGTAAAATTTTAAAAGTTTAATAATAATAAAATGGTTATAAAAATAGTCATACAGTTAGAGGAATAATAATTTGGACAATTTGAATTAGGACAATATGAAACAATAAATACAAAGAGTTACAGATGTCTGGGTACCTCTTTCTGGGCAGCACGAGCCCGAAAAAGGACCCACGTTAACAGAGGATTAACCCTTAAAAACAACAGCCTGTTGCATATTCATACACCTCATCCATGATGCATAAATTCCATTCAAACACAGGATTCTGTCTGGTCATCGTCAACTTCTTCCTTCTAATCCTAACAGCGCTTTCGAGGTGGGAAGAAGTTCATTTCTTCTGATAATGGAGCAATAAATTCTTTTTCTCTGAAAGATTCAGGTGTCCTGTGGCTGCTATCTCAATCCAAGTCCTTTCTTTAAAAAAAGTATCCTACACAGCATCGTTTCTATTTTAACAATTTTAATAACCTAAAACTACATTTAACACACTACTTAAGAGAGTGAATACAGCATCACTTTCTAACACAACACATATAATATCCATTTGAATATTTGCGAGAAGCCAATCATAAAATACACGCATTTTTCACAGTCCCTGTTGTGGGGCTGCCTGCCCTGCTCCCTCCAGGAGAGCTCCCATGGCCTGGGGGAAGGCAGGGGGTCCCAGGGAGGACGGGAGGTCTCCAGCCAGGCTCGCTAGACTGCTCCTAATGGGATCATCTCTGCCGAATGCACAGGGCGCTCCGAGCCAGGCATCATCCCGCGCTTACCAGCTCATTAAATAGGAAAAGGGAAATTAGGAGCGAGGAGTTTGTGGGGAGGAAGGAGCCCGGGGAGGGAGGGATGCTGTGCTCCGTCTGCAGCCCCAGCAGTAACACAAACCTGGGCTGCTTTCCCTGCTGTAAGTGAAACCCATGCATTATTTACAGGACATGAGTAAAGCATCCAGGGAAGCACTCCAGAGCAGCTCTCTCCTTAAATACAGGAAATGCTTTGAAAACACTCTGTGGGCTCACAGATTTGAGGACCAGAAACACCACGAGCCTGGCTGATGGGTCTCCTGTAGCCCTCTACAGCACCCAGAGATGGAGTTACTGCTTCCTCCTCCCTCATCATCCTCTATCAAATTTGCATGGCACCCATGACAAAGGGAGAGAATGATGTATCTGACTCTATTTTATCAGAAGGTTAATTACTTTATTATATTATATTACATATTATATTGTATTACATATTACATTATATTACATATTAATTCTATTCTTTCTATTCTATTCTATTCTATTCTATTCTATTCTATTCTATTCTATTCTATTCTATTCTATTCTATTCCATTCCATTCCATTCCATTCCATTCCATTATATCTAAACTGAATCTGATAAGCACTCAACTGCACCCAATTGCACAACATCTTGTGACTGTTGGCTGATAGTTTTGACCCACACACACACTTGGCCCTGACAGGCCAAGGAAATAAAACACCATCACTTTGGGTAAACAATTTTTCATATTGCATTTTACTTTTGTACAAACACAGGTACAGCAAATGAGACAAGAATTGTGTTTTTCCTTTCTCTGAGGTTCAGAGAAACCCAGAAATATTCTTGGGAAGAATTGTGCCTTGCTTTTTTCTGTGAAATGTGGTGCCAATCCTCTCTCTGTCCCCAGGCAACCCCCGAGTGCTCCTGCCTGTGCCATCTATTTTGTGGTGTGATTGAAGAGCTCTCCAGTGCCCGGCATTTGCTGCCCACGGAGGCACTTACTCACTGCAATCAGGGAGGCACTTCAGCTCCTTTTGATTAGCTGAGCAGAGCAGGGCTGAGCCCGTGCTCATCAGGCTGCAGGCAGCGCCCCGTGGAGATGCAGAACCCCGTGGAGATCCTTCCAATACTCCTGGAAATGCTCCTCAGCACCCCAGTGTTAAAAATAAGTTAGAAAGTGTTGTTAAATAGTTGATAAATCGTTAAGCATGTGCTGTTAGTTTGGTTGTTATTTGGTAAAAGGGGTTAAAAGGGTATTTGTAAGAAATCCAGTACTCAAGGTACCATAACACACCTCAGGAAATGCACCACGAGCCAGCCTGGACAGAGCTGCAATGGCCAATTAAGGCCTAAAACCTTCATGCAGATGAAGGATCCAAACAGAAACCAATCCAAAGGGACCAAAAACAGGATAAAAAGGGGCTCCTGACCCACTGAGTTGTGCTGCTCCATCTGGGACATCAGGGCCATCACTGCAGCATCCTCCACAGGAACGCTCCTGCTCGGCCAGGGCCCCCTTGCTTTAGGCCTTTCTTTTTTTTATAATAAATGCTGAAAATCACCCTTGCTTTAGGTCTTTCTTTTTTTATAATAAATGCTGAAAATCACCCTTGCTTGAGACCTTTCTTCTTCTTATAATAAATGCTGAAATCACTTTAGTACCAGGAGCCTGATCTCGTTTTTATTACCAGGGACATGCCCTGGTTCAGTGATGCTGCTCCCACTCCCACTGCCCAGACAGGGGATGCTGGAGAGGCCCTTGTCTGTGCTGCAGCTCCCTGGAACAGGCAGGGAGGGATTTTTCAGCTCCCTGGCTTGGCTGGATGCAGCTCTGAGACCCCTCAGCCCCAGGACACTGCAGAGCAGCCAGACTTGCTTCTACCTGCTGGGCAGAGAACAGGCTCAAGGGTGCAATTACAGCACAGATATTGCACCTTGGAGTTGCCATGGGGCTGAAAATAGCCCTGACTTCCAAAACGTGGGTGCTCAGAGAACCCCTGCCCCAGAAGGTGCCTCCCCAGCAATCTGCTCCAGCAGACTTTGCGAGGGCACTGTAGGGCAGCCAGCAGCCAGAGATTTCTCTCAACCAAAAAGCACTAAAAAGCAGGAAGGGTTTAAACCCTCCCCTCGGAACAAGCACAGCCCTCCGGGTGCCGCCGAGGCATGTTCCCTATAAATCAGGGTGATTAGTGGGGTTTTAAAGGCGGGGAGCATCGATCCCGGCGGGAGCACTCAGCCTGCACTCCAGGCAGCCCGGCAGCCTAATGGACACGGATGTATTTGCAGGAACATCCGATGAGATTGTTGCTGTGGGGTTTTTGCTCTTCCACGATTGTGAAATCAATTCCCCCGACCTGATGTCCTCATCTCAGGCTCCTGCACTGCCGGGTCTGGGCACACAGGGCTCTGTCCCAGCAGTGCTGTGGAAGATGATAGGGATATGATACAGAAATGGCTGCTTCACACCAAGAAATGGAAACTTTTAATGAATTTTCTCCTGCTGTTCTGCCCATGTGATTTCCCCCATTCCCACTGGAAATATCAGTGGGCTTGTTGTGGGGGGATGGACCTTCTTCCATCCTCAGCACCATCCTGGGAACCACGAGGGGTTCTGGCCCAACAGTGCTGTGGAAGATGATGGGAATGACACAGAAATGGCTGCTTCATACCAAGAAATTGAAACTTTTATAAACCTCCTCCTGCCCTTTCTGCCCATGGATGAGTCTTTCCCCCATTCCCACTGGAAACATTGTGGGGGGATGGACCCTACTCCGTCCTCAGCACCATCCTGGGAACCACAAGGGGCTCTGTCCCAGCAGTGCTCTGGAAGATGATGGGAATGACACAGAAATGGCTGCTTTACACCAAAAAATGGAAACTTTTATAAACCTTCTCCTGCCCCTTCTGTCCATGTGAATAGAGACTTTCCCCCATTCCCACTGGAAACATTGTGGGGGGATGGACCCTCCTCCTTTCTCAGCACCATCTTGGGAACCACGAGTGAACCCTGCCAAAGCTGGGATTGATGCTGGGATCCTTTGGTGAGCACAGAGCACATGATCTCCTTTCCTGAGGCCTAATTAGGGTCTGGAATCAAAAATATATTTCTTCTCACTCCATGGAGCTGCAAGGAGTCAGAAAAGGAGCACCTGGATAAGGAATGGCCACATCCCTAAGCTGTGGTGGCAGAGCCTTGGTCCTGGAGATTTTAAAAAAGGTTTTCATCCCAAAATGTGTGTTCAGGCATCTAAATAAAATGGAGGATTCCCAACAGGGTCCGGGCTGCTGCTGTTTGGAGTTGGAAGGGAACAGGGAAATTCTCTGGAGCTGTGGATGGGAACGGCTGTGTGCTCATGGTGAGCTGGAAACCTGAGCCCACCCGAGCAGGAATTTGCTGGCAATGGCATAAAACAAAGGCTCTGTCCTGGGAAGTCAAAATACCGGCAGAATTATGGAGATGCAAACTTCAGCTTGCCTTCAGGAGAGACACTCCGCAGCGGTTTATGCAAAGGATATGCAAATGAGGCTGATAAATATGCAGTAGCATGAAAAGGCGACAAAAGGTGGCTGAGTGACTCCAGCACATGACCCGGGGGGGCTGTCCTGAGGCACCATGACCTGTCAGGACCCAGGACATCCCTCTGTCTGTCCTGAGCAGCCCAGACCCTGCCAGGGGGCTCAGAGACCCTGGCACAGAGCCCAAAATGCCCCTGTGGGTTTGATTATGAACCCGTGGAACAAACTACCAACCTTAGATGAAGATCTGCAAGCCATGACAAATTAAGTAGAATGATAGTGAATTTATCACAAGGTGGAAAAGTAGATTTTGAGGGTTTTAGAATGGAAATTTGGAGGGGCAAAATGGGGAGATCTGGGTGTGTCCAGCCTTTCTCCTTCTTCTTCTTGCCCTCCATCTTCTGCTGTGATGGTGGCACTTTTGGATTGGTTTAGAGTAGAAGCTCACTGTCTAACATGGGTGATGGGTATTGGGAAGTAATTGTAAATATTGTAATATTGTAAATATTGTACGTAGTTTTAGTGTTAAAAGATAGCATTGCCCGGAGGCAGGCAGAGTGCCTCTGACTGACTCAGCAAAACAAAAGAAAGATTTTTATAGATAAGACACAATAAACAACCTTGAGACCGGGAAATGAAGAGCCCTGACTCTTTCTTCAAGCGCCAGGCTGGGAAAAGCGACTTAGGAACTTTTCTCGAAGTCACTCTGACCAGCTCAAGATCCTGACACTGCTCTGGAGGAGGCGAGAGCCCCCTCAGGGCTGGCTGGAGCTCGGGGGCTCCTTCCCTGCCCCAACTCCTCGGGTTTGCTGCAGGTGAATCTCCCTGCCCGAGCTCCTCCCGCACAGCAGAGCGCTGAGAAACGCAGCGGGGGCGGAGGGAAAAATCCCAAACAACAAGTGGATGCTGCCAGAGATGCAGCAGGCGGCTCGGAGCAGAAATGGCCAAGTGCTGCCACCAGCCAGGGGCTTGTTGGTCGCACAGATCCGCGGGGAGCAGCGCTGGAGCCGTCAGGAGAAACGCTGTGTGCCAGCTGAGCCCAGCGCTGCCTCCTCTGTGCTCTCCAGTAAATCTGTTAAAATAACTGGAATAAATCAATAACGGCATGCTTGGCCTCCCCCTCCTGCCAAGGAGAGACTTGGACGGGATGTGGGGAGGAAGGGCTGAGGAGGGGAAGGGATTTGGGGAGGAAGGACTGAGGGGACGGAATTTGGGGAAGGATTTTGGGGAAGGGTTTTGGGGAGGAAGGGCTGAGGGGACGGAATTTGGGGAAGGATTTTGGGGAAGGGATTTGGGGAGAAAGGACTTTGGGGAAGGATTTTGGGGAAGAGTTTTGGGGAGGAAGGGCTGAGGGGAAGAAGGGGTCTGGGGAAGGGCTCTATGGAGGAAGGGATTTGGAGAACGGATTTGGGGAAGGGCTGAGGGGAGGAAGGGCTGAGGAGGGGAAGGGATTTGGGGAGGAAGGACTTTGGGGAAGGGCTGAGGAGAGGAAGAGTTTTGGGGAGGAAGGGCTGAGGGGAAGGGATTTGGGGAGAAAGGACTTTGGGGAAGGATTTTGGGGAAGAGTTTTGGGAGGAAGGGCTGAGGGGAAGAAGGGGTCTGGGGAAGGGCTCTATGGAGGAAGGGATTTGGAGAATGGATTTGGGGAAGGGCTGAGGGGAGGAAGGGCTGTGGGGGAGGATTTTGGGGAGGAAGGGCTGAGGGGAGGAAGGATTTTAGGGAAGGGCTGTGGAGAAGAAGGGCTCTGGGGAAGGGCTTTGAGGAAGGGCTTGGGGAAGGGCTGAGGAGGGGAGGAAGGGTTTTGGGGAAGGGATTTGGGGAAGGGATGTGGGGAGGAAGAGCTCTGAGGAAGGGTTTTGGGGAGGAAGAGTTATGGGGAAGGGATTTGGGGTGGAAGGGCTTTGGGGAAGGGCTGAGGAGAGGAAGAGTTTTGGGGAGGAAGGTCTGTGGGGAAGGGATTTGGGGAGAAAGGACTTTGGGGAAGGATTTTGGGGAAGAGTTTTGGGGAGGAAGGGCTGAGGGGAAGAAGGGGTCTGGGGAAGGGCTCTATGGAGGAAGGGATTTGGGAGAACGGATTTGGGGAAGGGCTGAGGGGAGGAAGGGCTGTGGGGAAGGATTTTGGGGAGGAAGGGCTGAGGGGAGGAAGAGTTTTAGGGAGGAAGGTCTGTGGGGAAGGGATTTGGGGAGGAAGGACTTTGGGGAAGGATTTTGGGGAAGGGTTTTGGGGAGGAAGGGCTGAGGGGAGGAAGGGATTTGGGAAACGGATTTGGGGAAGGGCTGAGGAGAGGAAGAGTTTTGGGGAAGAAGGTCTGTGGGGAAGGGATTTGGGGAGGAAGGGCTGTGGGGAAATGATGTGGGGAAGGGCTGTGGAGAAGAAGAATTTTGGGGAAGGGCTTTGGGAAAGGACTGAGGAGAGGAAGGGCTTTGAGGAAGGGCTCTGGGGAAGGGGTGTGGGGAAGGGATTTGGGGAAGGGATTTGGTGAAGAAGGGCTTTGGGGAAGGGCTCTGTGAAGGGCTGAGGGGCAGGGGCAGCTCCTAGCAGGGCACTGCAGCGCTGCCCCTGCCCCTGGCAGCCCCCATCACCCGCAGGGTTCCCTCCCAGCCCTGCCTGCCCTCCTGCTCTCACCCAAACTAGCAAGGCGCTTTTGTTCCATTGCCCGGCCTCGTTTCACCGGCTTTGTTTCCCTTGCGAAGGCAGAGTTGGTGATTTCTGCTGAATTCAGCTGCCGGCTAGCAGCGTGTGTGTTTGCATAAGTTCTCACTGCAGCTTCACACCCGGAGGGCTCGGGAAGGCTTCGGCTCAAAGCAGCCCCTGTTCCTGCCGATGCCAGAGAAAACACGGCTCCCTCCTCGGAGAGGGATGGCGTTAGCAGGTTTTGCTGCTCATGAATCAGAATTTCCCCAGAAATCACACATCTGGCGTGTGGCCTCTATTCCCAGGGGTCAGCAGAGGGGTGGGGAGGTCAAAACCCCCCTAAATGCAGTGGGTGTTGGTGCAGGGGTGGCCCCATCCCAACACGGGGCTCTTTGGTGATGCCCGGGCTTCCCAGCCACCCTGTGGATGATGAGGACAAGGATTTGCTCATGGTTTGGGGGATAAAGCTCCAGCAGCAGCTTGAATCCTGCTCGTAGGACCCCCAGGTTTTCTCCTTGCAGGACCCCAGGTTTTCTCCTCGCCCTCCTCTCTCTCAGACATTTGTTTAAAAGCCGTAACCCAGGAGCAGCCCCCAGGCTTTCTGATGATGCCCTGGCTTCCCAGCCACCCTGTGGATGATGAGGACAAGGATTTGCTCATGGTTCGGGGCATGATGCTTCAGCAGCAGCCTGAATCCTGCTCGCAGGACCCCCAGATTTTCTCCTCGCAGGACCCCAGGTTTTCTCCTGGCAGGACCCCAGGTTTTCTCCTGGCCCTCCTCTTTCTCAGACATTTGTTTAAAAGCCGTGACCCAGGAGCAGCCCCCAGGCTCTCTGGTGATGCCCTGGCTCCCAGTCACTCTGTGGATGATGAGGACAAGGATTTTCTCATGGTTCGGGGGATAAAGCTTCAGCAGCAGCCTGAATCCTGCTCGCAGGACCCCCAGATTTTTTCCTCGCAGGACCCCAGGTTTTCTCCTGGCAGGACCCCAGGTTTTCTCCTCGCAGGACCCCAGATTTTCTCCTCACAGGACCTCAGGTTTTCTCCTCACAGGACCCCAGGTTTTCTCCTCGCAGGACCCCAGATTTTCTCCTCGCCCTCCTCTCTCTCAGACATTTATTTAAAACCCCTTGGCCCGGGAGCAGCCCTCAGGCAGCTCCTCTCCCTCCCGCACCCGGTGTCATTTTCCCCGCGACGCTTCTTCCCCCGTAATTCACGGCTGCATCCCGGGTTTTGACACTCCGATCACTCCAGATAGGAATTCGCCAGCATTATGATGCAGATGAGCTTATGAAAGCCTCGGAGTGCTTCTTGTCTGCGCGGCGAGGGGGGTTAAAACAAAGCGGTGTTTATTCCTCGGCTGTGGGAGGAATGCCAAGTGGCATCGCTGGGCTCAGCATCGTCTGCCCAGGAGCAGAGACGGGGCTGCCGCCACCCCCAGACTGCTGCAGGGGGAAACTGCTTTTTTCTTGCTCTTTTGCCTTGGAAAATGGCATTTCAGCCCTCGGAGTTGGGTTATTCTGGCGGGAGTTCGAGGCGATGGGGAGGGGTTGAGTTCCAGCGCAGCCCCTGCAGGCAGGGAGAGGGGGGCAGGATGAGTTTGGTGTGGAAGGGGCTGGGGGACAACGTTGTGGATGGAGGTGAACATTTCTGCTTCCTCCTCACCGCTGTGCAGCCCCACATTGCTCCTCACAGAGAAAAGCAAGGCACAGTTCTTCCCAAGAATATTGCTGGGATTCACGTTCTCTGAACCTCAGAGAAAGGAAACACAATTCTTGTCATTTGCTGTGCCTGTGTTTGTGCCAAAGTAGAATGCAAAATGGAGATTGTTTACTCACAGTGATGTTTTCCTTGGCCTATCAGGGCCAGGGGTGTGTGTGTGTGTGTTGGGACTGTCGGGACAGTCACGAGATCCTGTGCAGTGTGGGCACTCCATTCAGGAAAGATGGAAGAAGTGAAAGATGTGTTAAATGGCAATAACCCCTCGCTGAAGTATTTCTCCACATCAAGCACTGTTGTGTTGTGATTTCAGGGTTTACCTCAGAACCTCGGCTCCCTGCCCTGATCATTCCCTCCCAGGTGTGTCAGTCCCCTCTCCTTTCCCCTCCCAGCACTGTCTGTCAATCCTGGCATTCCAGAATTGGCAGATCCAAAGGATGCCCTCTACCCCTGGGGGCATTGGGCCATCCAGGTGTCCTTTGTCCCTTTGTCCCTCCCCTCCTGTCCCTGCTTGGTGGCTCCTGCCCCTTCCCTGCCCCTCTGCCCGGGGTTCAAAGGAGCAGCAGCCACGGGCTCAGGGAGTTCTGGTGGAGCTGCTGCTGCATTCAGAGGCCTGAGGGCCAGAATAAAGCTCTGGATCCAAAGCCTCCATCAGAACCGACTCCTTTCCTTCACCATGGCCTCAAAGCTTCTCCACAGAGGGAAACCTGAGGAGCAGCCCCTGTTCTGGGGGGAAGCTCCATCCCAGCACCACCAGAGCTCCTGCAGGCCTGGCCTTGTCCCCACGTGCCAACTGCAGCACCCAGGCAGCCCAAAGTGTCTGTGGGGTGAAACACCACACACCCAGGCAGCCCAAAGTGTCTGTGGGGTCAAACACCACACACCCAGCCAGCCCAAAGTGTCTGTGGGGTCAAACACCACACACCCAGCCAGCCCAAAGTGTCCCTGGGGTCAAACACCACACACCCAGCCAGCCCAAAGTGTCTGTGGGGTGAAACACCACACACCCAGCCAGCCCAAAGTGTGTGTGGGGTCAAACACCACAGTTGCCACTGTTTGGTTCAGCACCAAGGGCCAGACAAGCTCAGGCACGTCCTGTCTGGCTGTATTGGTGATATCCCAATAAAGCACCAATAAATGATGGTGGTTTTGCCCAGCCTTGATTGTTTCACATCTCCTTGCAGCCTCCATTAGGAATAATCCATGCTCTCTGCTCTTGCTCCCCTGCCCATTTATTACCTGTGGGGTTGATGTTCTACACAAACACCTTATAATGAAATTACAAGCAGAAGAAAATCACATTTCAATAGAAATCCTATTGGGTAACATGCCCTGCCAATGTTGCATTACAGGGCAGATTTAGGGGGTGGTGGTGGACTCTTTTATCATGTTGGGTTGGAAAAACCAGCTGTGGTTGAGGGGACCTGCATTTCCTGGAGTCCACAGCGATGTGCTCAGAGCAGTAATGGAAGATACTCCAGCTTTTGGGAGCTTTTGGGAGCTTTTTTTCCATGTCCTGACCATCCCACCAGGATGATGCCACAGTGCCTCTGCCAGGCTGCTCCTGGGCTGGTGAAATTCCACTTTCGAGGGTTTTTGCTCTGTGCAGACTCCAGACCATTTTCATGGAAAGTTTTTGCTGTGACGCCACGTTCTCCTAGAGCCAACCTGGATCCATTTTCCAATTTTCCATCAAAAAATTGGGATGTTTTTCAAGTAGAACAAGGCCCACTTCCAAGGAATATGGGCTAGGCTTTGGCCTGCTTTCCAAGAAAAAGGGGATTTTTCCTTTAAAAACATGCCAAAAAATTGTTTTCTCAGGGCTTTTTCTTCTCCCTAAAAACTGCAGTTTCATTGAAATTGAAGGAAGAAGGGAACAAAACTCCTCATCCAGGGCTCTTTGAAAGAGGAGCTGCAGTGTGGGGGTTCAGCCTCCCACAGCCACAGCCACCCTTGCTGCTCTGGCTGCCCCAATCTGATCCCAGGGCTCTATCCCTGTGTGCCCCAGTCAATATAAGAAGAAAGATGTTTCTTCACTTGGTTTGGTTTTTCTGAGAAGCCAGAAGGAGCTGGAGCAGCTCCCTTGGGGCCTGGAACTCCCCTGTGATGCAGAAGAAAGGGATTGAGGCCATAGCCCCAAGCCTTCTGAAACATGGAGTCAGATTCTCATCTCTTCCCTCATTCTAAGCCCCCTGCAAACACCACCACACTGCAGTTAGTTAATTATAGTTAATTACATTCTGTCCCCCTAAATTCCTTCTGTAGTATCATTTTGCTCAGACATTTTTGCTGCCACTTACACTTGAGCATCTTCACCGTTACCTTGGGCTTGTCCTTGTCCAGGCCGATGGCCTCTGCCAGCACCACCTGCCCAAAGCAGCCTTCTCCCAGAGGCTTGCCCAGGATCAGCCTGCAGGGAGAAGACCCCGATTGTTGGGGAAGATGGAACAGGAAAGCCTTATAAATATGATTGTCTGGCAAAAGATTTGGAGAATATAGAAACTATAAGTGAGATGGAAATGAAAGCAAGCTTTGAGATCCCTCAGTCACTGAACAACTGGAAAACAATGGTGTGGCTGGCTGAAGGTGATCCCCTTTGGATGGAACAACACCCTCTGCTTGCAGACAGCTCCAAGGGTCAGAGCAGACCCTACAGCTTGGCAGGAGGGGCCCAAAGAGGAGTTTGTAGGGTTTAAAATGTAACACAGGATGACAATGTAATGATTCTTATAGGCTGCATGTAAACGCTGTAGGATTTGTAACGTGTATGAGATTGGTTAGTGAGAATGAGAATATTCAACACAGAAGAAGATTTATGGTATTGGAATGGGAACTTTGCCCTGGTACCCCTTTTACTCTCTTATGCTTTTACTCTCTCACCCTCTCATCCTCTCTCCCCCTCTCTTCTCTCAGTCCTGCTCTGAGCTGTGCCTGGCAGCTCCCAGCAGGGCCCTGCACCCAGGCCCTTTGCAATAAACCCCAAATTCCAGCCCTGGCTGCAGAGATCTCTGCTCTCCATCCATCCCCACCATCCTACCCCTGACTCTCCTACATGCTGCCCCTTCATGGGGGACGTGGGGATGCAGAAGCCAACGTGACAGAACTGCAGCTCCCCTGGCAGGGCAGCCCTGTCCCTTTGCTGCCTGTGTGTGGCCTTTACAGCCCGTGACCAATGGCCCCGCTCAGCCCGGGCCGGCCCCGGCAGCCGCGGGCTTTCATCCCAGGCAGGAATGCCAATTAAACTTTGACTTTCTCGGTGTCGCTTACCCGAGAGCTCAACTCTAACCCTTTGCCTTTCATATCGAAAATCGAGCCGTGGCACGCCTGTTAACATCTGCACAGATGTTTGGGGAGGCAGAGGAGGGATATCCAGCCCTGCAGGGACCTTGCTGGTGCCACTCCTGTCCTCGCAGCCCCGGTGATGTTTGCAGTGCCTGGCTGAGCTCTGAGATGCAGGTGGGAGCTGCAGCAGCTGGCACTGGGTGTCACACGCCCTCCCATCAGCTCTGGGTTGAGCTGCTCAGCCTAGCACTTGCATTTTCTTCATGTGACCTTGCTGCAGGGGTGGGAGAGTGTCAGTGATGGAGACTGACTCAGTGATGAGAATCCCATTTTATTGTGGGATATTTTCAGTGATCAGAATCCCATTTTATTGTGGGATATTTTCAGTGATCAGAATCCCATTTTATTGTGGGATATTTTCGGTGATCAGAATCCCATTTTATTGTGGGATATTTTCAGTGATCAGAATCCCATTTTACTGTGGGATATTTTCAGTGATCAGAATCCCATTTTACTGTGGGATATTTTCAGTGATCAGAATCCCATTTTATAGTGGGATATTTTCAGTGATCAGAATCCCATTTTATTGTGGGATATTTTCGGTGATCAGAATCCCATTTTACTGTGGGATATTTTCAGTGATCAGAATCCCATTTTGTTGTAGGATATTTTCGGTGATCAGAATCCCATTTTATTGTGGGATATTTTCAGTGATCAGAATCCCATTTTGTTGTAGGATATTTTCGGTGATCAGAATCCCATTTTATTGTGGGATATTTTCAGTGATCAGAATCCCATTTTATTGTGGGATATTTTCAGTGATCAGAATCCCATTTTATTGTGGGATGTTTTCAGTGATCAGAATCCCATTTTATTGTGGGATATTTTTGGTGATCAGAATCCCATTTTATTGTGGGATATTTTCAGTGATCAGAATCCCATTTTATTGTGGGATATTTTCAGTGATCAGAATCCCATTTTATTGTGGGATGCTGTTGGAACCCAGGACATTCCTCTGGCTGCCCTGGAGGGATCAAGCCCCTGCCCAGGGGGCTCAGAGATGGCACAGAGCCTAAAACCCCCCGTGCCTTTGATTTAGCCCTTGGAAAAAACAATTACCAACTTTTATATGAAGAATTACAAGTCAAAAGAGTTTAAGAAGAATAACAGTCACAGAGTCAAAAACATATTTTTGGGGGTTTTTAGAATAGAGGCTGGAAGTTCCAAGATGGAGGAATTTGGGCATGTCCTATCCTTCTTCTTTATTCTTCCTAGCCTCCATCTTCTAAGTTGGCATATTTAAATTAGTTTAAAGTAGAAGCTCACTGTCTAACATAAGTTATAAGTATTGAAAAATTATTGTAAATAATGTACACGTAGTTTTTAATATAAAAAGATAACACCGCCCCAGGAGTGGCCAAAGTGCCTCTGTCTGACCTGCTGAGCAGAACTCAGCAGGCCAGAGAAAGAATTTTATAGATAAAAAGCAATAAACAACCTTTGAGAATGAGAACTGAAGAGTTCTGACTCCTTCTTCAACCACTGAGCTGAGAAAAGAGACTTTAACACATCTCAGAGTCACTCTGAGCAGCAGAGATTCTGAGAGGATACAAACACATATCCTATTTCAGGGAGGCTAGTAATGTGTACTACAATGATTAGATTAAAATCACACACACAAACTTCTGCATTTAACAACATCTCTTGCTTGCAGTGTTTAATGGGATTTTCTTTTTTCTGGTAAACCCGTTTGATTGAACCTTCTTGCAATCCAGCTCTGATTTTCAAAGCTCCGTTTGCTTTTGCCAAGGCATCCTGTTATCAAATCTCTGATGTTAACCAGGTCTAAAGTCCATCATCTGCCTTGTGTCCCCCAACATTCCAAGAGGAGAGGAGCCCCTCCAGGGGCAGTGCAGCTCTGCTGAGCGAGGTGATGATTATCAGAGTGCACTGCTGTGTTTCCATAGGGGAGCAGGAATTTCCAGGGATGTGGAGTTCTGGCTTGGCTGAAGGATGCCAGGCAAAAGAAAGGCTGCCATGGGGACTCCCGTGGAATTCCTGCATCCTCTCAGCTCTCATCTCTGGAATCCTAGCAGAGCAGATGTCGTGTGCATCACCACAGGCAGAAACTCCCAGGCTGGATTTGCAGCCTCAGCTCAATGAACCACCTGAGCCCCATTCTCTCTCACTTTAATTAACCATCTGCCTGAGTCTGCAGGGAGGACAGGCTGGCTGCTGTGCCCGGCTGCAGCACAGCCCTGCCAGTCCTGATGCCCAGGTGAGGGCAGGGCCCTGCTGCTCCCCACCCTGGGCAGCAAAGGGGCAGGGTGCCAAGGGGACCCTGCTGCCCCTGTCCTGGCCCAGCCCCACACCTGCTGCCTGTGCAGCTTTCCACAGCAAACAATGATTTCAGGGGAAAAGCAAGGAGGAGCAGATGTGAGAGGAAGGCACTGGTGGCCATGGCTTGCCTAGATCACCCACATGTGTGTCCCTGACTGCAGTTTCCCTCTCAGAAGGGAGGGAATGAAAGAGCAGCAAGAGCTGCCCAGCCTGGGGGGCTGCAGAGCCCAGCCACAGCCTCACCTGCTGCCCTGCCAAAGAGTCCTTGGCATGCCAGTGGCAATTATTTCAGCTGTAAAATCTAAATTCAGTTCCTTTATTGGCCTGGCCTGTAACTGGATCCAGCATGCAAACAGTACAGAGCCTGTTTCCACAGACTTTCAGCCTTTCCAAGCTCCCCTTGCTCCTCTGGGAGTCCCTTGGGCTCCAGGAAGCCTCCCCTGGGTGCTGGGGCAGCTCTGGGTGGTGCCTCCCAGCCCATCCAAGCTCTTTGCCTGCAGAGGGTGAGGGATGCCTCGGCCTTTGAGCAGAAAAGGGAGGAGGCAGGAGCAGAGGTGCCCTGAGTAATCCCCCTCCTCCCCAGCAGCTGCCAGCAGGGGTTTCCAGCTCCTCTCAAGGTTTTATTAGTGCCTGCTACAGACCCAGCCCTCCTGCCTCTGCCCAATTGGCAGGTTGCTCATAAAGCAGAATGATTTTGGAATAACTAATGCTGAAACTATTCCATACCATAAAGGAACAAGGGCTCCTGCCCTGCCAGAAATGCCCTGCAGTGATGGTGCTCCTGAACCCTGGTGAGCTACAGAAAACACAGGGCACTTAATTAAACAGAAAGGCACAGGGGAAACCAGCGTGGGGCAGGGTTTGCTGGGGTGCCAGGGTGAAGGATGGGCCCATGGAGATGCCTGGCCAGAGCAGGGAGATCACAGAATCCTGAAATGGTTTGGGATGGACCTTAAAGCCCATCCAGTACCCCTCATTCCCACCATGGGCAGGGACACCTCCCACTGCCCCAGGTCTTCCAAGCTCTGTCCAAACCAGAGTGGTTCAGGGTTTGCTGGGGTGCTGGGGTGTTAACAAACATGTTCTGGGCTCATGGAGATGCCTGGCCACAGCATTCTGAAATGGTTTGGGATGGACCTTAAAGCCCATCCATGTCCCCACACCTCTCACCATCCCAGGTTTTCCAAGCCCTGTCCAACCTGGCCTTGAACACTTGGGGCAAGTGTTGAACAGATGGGGCAGCCAGAGCTTCTCAGGACATCTGTGCTACTGAAATGAGCTCTAAGATCTCCCTGAAACCTTCTTTTCTCCAGGCTGAAAACCCCAAAATAGAGAGCCAGGTCCCTTGGGAGTGCGGCACGGAGCTGGGGTGCTCAGCACGGGTCCCAGCCCTGTCCCTCTGCCCGGTGACACGCTGGTGGCGGGTGTCACCCTTCCTGGGAGTGGCTGAGGACCCGGCAGGAGCCAGCCCGGGGCAGGATGCCGCTCCTGCGCTCATCTGCCGGGCTGCGGGCAGGCGGGAGGCGGCTGCAGGGCCGCGGGATCGGCTTCTGCCTCTCTGCGGTGCCGTATCTCCTTGAAGCGTGACAGCCGCGATTGCTTCCAGATGTTCTCCCCCTCGCCTCCAGCCGGCCGGGGGGGATGTGGTGAGCTCGGCGATGGAAACCAAAACTCGCAGCAGATGTTGCCGTGGCAGCCCCGGCGAGGAGCGCATCTGGCACCGCCGCTCCTCCCCGCGGGATCCTCCCTCCGCAGGTACCCGGTGCGCTTGGGATGTGCCCCGTGGCTGGAAGGAAATGATGAATCGGACTCCGTGTTCTTAGAAGGCTGATACTGTGTTATATTAAGGTATAAGATATAGATATTAAAGAATATTGTATTAAAGAATTATGAATTTTTAATATAATATATTATATTAATATAATATAACATAATATAATATAATATAATATAATATAATATAATATAATATAATATAATATAATATAATATAATATAATATAATATAATATAATATAATGTATATTATATTAAAGAATACTGAAGTACTGTATACTATACTGAAGTATAGTATACTGAAAATACAGGAAAATCCAGAAAATACTATACTGAAAATACAGAAGGGATACAGACAGAAGGTTAGAAAGATGCTAATGAAGGCTGATACTATGTTATATTAAGATATAAGGTAAGATACTATATTATATTAAGATATTAGCTATATATAAGATACTATATTATATTAGAGAATGCTATACTACAGCATTTTTTAGTAAAGTATACTATACTGAAAATACAGAAAGGATACAGACAGAAGGCTAAAAGATAATAATGAAGGCTGATACTGTGTTATATTAAGGTACTATATATATATATATATATATATATATATATATATATAAGATACTATGTTATATTAAAGAATGCTATACTGTAGCATTCTTTAGTAAAGTATACTATACTAAAGTATATTACACTAGACTAAAGAATATGGAAATTTTACTTACAGAAGGCTAAAAAGATACTAATGAAAACTTGTGACTCTTCCCAGAGTCCTGACACAGCTTGGCCCCCGATTGGCCAATAAATAAAAAATATTCACATGAAATTTAATGAAGCAATCACCAGTTGGTAAGCAATGTCCAAACACATTCCAAAGCAGCAAAACACAGGAGAAGCAAATAAGATCATATTGTTTTCATTTTTCTCTGTGGCCTCTCAGCTTCCCTGGAGAAGAATCCTAGGCAAAGAGGATTTTTCTAGAAAATATGATGGTGACAGGTACCAGTGGGAGCCAGGCTGAGGGGTGGCCAGGAAGGTTTTGGGAGGCTGTGCAGCCCCTCCTTAGTGCCACTGGGACCTTGAGCTGTGCTGTGGGGGCAGGGCACAGCTGGTGCTGTAGGAAGAACCCAGCCGCACTGCCACCCCAGGGATGTGGGGAAGGACTGGTGATGGCACTGGTGATGTCAGGATGGACAGGGATTGGTGACATCACAGAATAAATCAGATGGAGGAGGGAGCTCTGCCTGCAGAGGCTCCTGGCAGGCAGCAGAGGTTAGGGAAGAGCAGAGGGGAGCATGAGGACACGCTCAGCTCTCGCCCAAGGGAGGATTTTTGGAGGTGGGAGATGCCAGGACCTCGGGTCTCAGCTCTGCAGTGGCACCACGCTGCCCAGCTGGGCTTTCCCTTCTCCTGATGAGCTGCAGGAACATCCAGCAGCAATCCTGGCGGCCTCCCCTGCAGCCTGCACAGCCCATCCCATCCAGCCAGTGCTGGGATGCCTTGGAACTCTGCTTTTACCTTGGATCTCGCTTCCCCCCTCACACCCAGCACTCATAACAGCTATCCTCATGTTCCCCCTCCACAGAGGACTCGAGAGAAGCAATTAATCTCAGTAACAGGCTTTGAAGAGCAGAAGTGCTGCCTAAGCACTGTGCTGTCTCCTTTTGATGGGGTTAGCTGTGCTGGAATATGAGCGAAGACATTTGGAGTAAATTAATAAAGCGTTTAATGACATCCAAAAGTTAGGGGGATGGAGCATTTGAAAGGGGTTTATGGCTTTATGGGCAATGGAGAGCAATGCAGAGGGCGTGTTTTCTACATCAGCTCTGTTCTTTGGGCTGCCTGAACACGAGAAAACCTTTCTTTGTGTTTTTTACCAGGGTGCATCTGTCACCCCAGCCAGGCCACACTCCCACACCCCAGTGCCAGCTGCTCCCCTGGCAGTGCTGCTGGTCCAGGACATGGATGTGTGGTCATGTTTTGGCACTCCAGAATGGGAGGGTTTGTGTGAATGCTCTGCTGGCACTGCTGATCCTCACTCTGCTGATGCCAGGGCTGCAGTGGGAAGGTCAGGGTGCTGCAGAACAGTTATTTAAATAATTCAGTTATTTGAATCTCACTTTCCCTACAGGTGAGGACATGGATGTGTGGTCACGTTTGGTGCTCCAGAACAGGAGGATTTGTGTGAATGCTCTGCTGGCACTGCTGATCCTCACTCACTGATGCCAGCTTTACCAGAAGCATGGTGGGAAGGTCAGGGCACTGCAGAACAGTTATTTAAATAATTCAGTTATTTGAATCTCACTTTCCCTACAGGTGAGGACATGGATGTGTGGTCACGTTTGGTGCTCCAGAACAGGAGGATTTGTGTGAATGCTCTGCTGGCACTGCTGATCCTCATTTTGCTGATGCCAGCTTTACCAGATCCATGGTGGGAAGGTCAGGGCACTGCAGGACAGTTATTTAAATAATTCAGTTATTTAAATCTCACTTTCCCTACAGATGAGGACATGGATGTGTGGGTCAGGGTGTTGCAGGACAGTTATTTAAATAATTCAGTTATTTAAATCTCACTTTCCCTGCAGGTGAGGACATGAATGTGTGGTCACATTCTGGCTCTCCATAACAGGAGGATTTGTGTGAATGCTCTGCTGGCACTGCTGAGCCTCACTCTGCTGATGCCAGGGCTGCAGTGGGAAGGTCAGGGCACTGCAGGACAGTTATTTAAATAATTCAGTTATTATTTATTATTTTACTATTGCTTTCATTTTTCTCTGAGGCTTCTCAACTTCCCAGGAGAAGAATTCTGGGCAAAGAGATTTTTCCAGAAAATATGATGGTGACAGGTACCAGTTCCCCTACAGGTGATGATGAAGCATCATTAAAATGCAGCAGGTGCCATGGGCTGCTCTGAGCTCTCCCTGCTCCAAGAGCACTGCAGAGATAATGTGTTTTCCTGGTGTATTTATGAGAGTGGAGATATGAGCACTTGGCCAAGCTCCCGGAGCGAGCGGCTGATGCCGCACACACCCCCCTAGATGGTGTTTTTCATGTTGTTTTTTATATTTTTAGCCTGATTAATACCCTTGTGGTGGCTGGAGCACGGAGACTGCTTTATGTTTTGCCAGCAGGTTCTGAAGCCAGCGTGATTTACGCAGCAGCTGGTGGAGGGGGAGACACTGATGCAGCAAAGTGCTCCTCACCCACTTCCTCAGCACCTTCCTGATGGGCTGGCCCTGCCAGGGCATCTCCTGGGGTGTGACACTTTCCCTGCACCAAATTTCATGGCACTGCCTTTCCAAAAAAATGCCTTTTGCTGATAACCCCCGAGGGTCCCAAAGCAGGGTCTAGGGTTGCATAGGGAGATGGTTTTTCCCTGCAGATCTGCTTGGGAAAGCAAAGGAGGGAGCAGCCAGGGTGCTCTCCCTCTGCTCAGCTCTGCAGGAGCACCTGGGAGAGTCTCATACCCAGCCTAGGGTGGGGAGAAAAGCCCCCAGGACACCCCCTGGCTCTGGGGCTCCTCCAGATGTTAATCTGACATTAATGAGCTGTTAATTAGCAATCAGGTCCCTCCAGGCTATAAAAGCTCTTTGTGGCTGTAGCAGCCCAGCCCAAGGTTCTGAGGGCTGGGCATTTGGGCATTTATTTCCACAGGCAGAGCCCTGCACGGTGCCCAGAGCCCTGTGAGCTGCTGGCACCACCCTCTGCAGAGGGATACAGGTGAGGATGAGGCACCTCCAGGGACAGATGCACCTTGCAGGTGTCAGATAAACCATGGTGGTGCAGCAAAAACGTGTTAGATCCTTAAAGCCAGGCTGGAACACGTAAAAGGGACATGTAGAACTGTATGAACATACAGGTATGTGCTTGCACAAGGGTACAGCCATCTCTCAGGGATTCCTGGCCTTGTTTTCCCTGTCTTTGCTTGGGCTGGGTGGCTGTTCCATGTTTCTGCTGCCCTGCTTTTGGCAGCACATCCTCCCCACCTCCCAGCCTGGCCCTGGTTCTTGTGCTGCCCTGAGAGGCTTCCTTGGGCTCTGGGACCCTGCACTGTCACTGTGGTGCCTCTTCCTGGCCTGATGGGTTTTGCTGGCTTAATCCAAAGGGAGATCTGGGATGGGAAACGTGCAGGGCTAGGGCAGACTCCAGTGGAAGATTCTCTCAGGCTTCAGCACGTGTAGGGCAGTGGTTGGAGAACAGGGACAGAGCAGGGCAGCCAGAACACACCCTCCTGCCCTTTCCATGGGGCTGGAACTGCCCTACAGATCTGCAGCTATTCCTTAATTCCACGCTGTAACTACGCAATCAAACTCTCCAGCGCAATAATTCCGAACCCCTTCTTGATTCCTGCATTAAATAAAGTACATTTACAGAGTATATGAATTCCAGATTCAGCCCAGGACTCCAGGGATGCATATTCCTCTCCTGGAACTTGTATATCCGGCCTGAGGATGAAAACCCCCCGAAGCCCTGAGCATAACAAGCATTTCTTGTATTTCTGCTGTCTCCGTCACATCGGGCATGTAGCGAACGCTGGGGCTGATAAACAGCATCTGGTTGGAGTCAGGTAAGGACCTCTCTAGGGATTTGCTTCGTGGTCAGCTGCCAACCTTTCTCTCCCTCCTTAATGTGCTTTTGCAGATGGATGAGAAGCCCAGCCAGTCAGGGCTGTGGTTTCAGATAACGCTGGGGAAGGGGAGGGGGGACAAGGTCGGGCTCAGGCTCGGTTCTGTCCTGCTGCCAGGGCTCTTGCTTAACCATGGAGCCCCCTCCCCTCATCACAGGGGGCTAAAAGGGACCTCCAGGGGATGAGCTGAGCATCAAAAGACCCTGGAATTCATTTCCCCTTGTGCAGCTCAAGGTGCCAGGTGCCTCTCTGTGCTTGCCTTGCTGCTGCTTTCAAGGAAGAGAGAGTGATGGCCCACTTGGTTTTTGTTGGAAACCTGCAAGTCCTGCAGGCACCTCCTGGGATGCTTCGGAGCCGCTGCCAGGTTCTGGAGAAATGTCTGAATCCGTGTTTCTTACACAACATTTTTATTTTTTTTTCTTCCTGCAGGAGGCGGAGGAAATTCTTGTACAAAAATGGAAACGCGCCCCTTCTGCCAAGCCATTAATTCTGCTTCCTATGGAAACCGAGGGGTCCCTGCCTTTGTGCTGGGATCCTGCACTCAACTTCCAAGTTTATTTTCATGCCCAGATTTGGCAAAGCACTGAGGGCTGAGGGTGGTGCTGTGTGTGAGCTGAGGGCTCTCCCTGAGACACCTACCAGCACCCCCAGGCACGTGCTCCAGCCAACACCCCCACACTGCGCTTGTTCCTTACTATGAGACTTTCTTTTCTTGTCCTTGCCAAGTTATCCTCTGCTTTAATTAATTTTGCACAGCGAGCCTGGGAGCTGCTGGTGGTTTTGAGCCTCTGGAATAGTCAGGGAAGCAATTTAATCAGCAGGAGCGAGCCAAAGTTGCTTAAGCGATTTGTAATAAGTTCCAGGCTCTTCCACACCAAAGGGGTTTCAGCTGAGGACAGAAACTTCCTGAGCCTGTTCTGCAGGATGGGCTCTTCATCTGCATCTGACTGACACTTGTGTGGGGATGTGGAGCAGCCCTGAATGAGAATTCATGGAATCACAGGCTGTTTGGGGCTGGAAATGACCTTTAAAGTTCATTTAGTCCAATCCCCTGCCATGGGCAGGGACATCTTCAGCTGCAGCAGGGTGCTCAGAGCCCTGCACACGTACAAAAGGCCACAGCACTGTCAAAAAGCTATGAGTGGAATTTCACCTCCAACCACAAGTATAAAATATTGGTGAGCCTTAGTCTGAATTTTAACCAAGGCAGTGGTGGTTCTGTTTTCTCAGAAAACATAAAACCCAAGAAATTCCCCAGTGACTAAGCAGGCACTGGAAGTTGGTTGCTATTAAAATAAAGCTGTGGCTAACATTTCCTCAGCTTTGAACAGATCAAATATACAAGAGGAGAGTGAAAAAAAAGACAGCTAGTGAGGAATGAACACAAAAGGCTGTGCCTTTAATTAATGAAAACTGCTGTTTTCATCACCATTTCCAAGGAAACTCACTGCTGATACTGAAACTAGGTTTAATATTGTGACTTGTAGAAGAAGATGGTGGATTTTAAGGTGTCTGAATTCTTATCATCCCCTTGGACAGGATAAGAGGAAGAAAGGGGTCAGCAGGTGTTGCTGTGGGTTTTTCTGCTTGGTAAAAACATCTTCTTGTTTGAGGTGGGTTTATCCTTTGCTCTAAGCCATAAAAACCCTTCTAACTAACACACCCTTTGCTTCTTTAGTTACCCAGTGAGACTGGCTCAGCAATTCTTTTCTTCTCTATCAAAACTTGCTTCCATCTCTATTCCTTCATCAGGCTCTACATTTAAAAATCTTTCTGCTAAGCCACACATATCTGTGAGACTATTTTGTCAAATTTTCATCCTTCCCAACAAGCTGGCATGAGGAGGATCCCAAGTTCTGGTTCTGCACTCAGGGATGCCCTGACCCACACCTGGTCCTGGTGTTCCCTGCCCACCCACAGCCACGTTCCCACTTTGCAGGGGAGGCTGGAAAGGAGTGTAAACTAAACCCACCAAAAAATCAACCTAATTACCAGGGAATAAAGATCCCATTATTCTCTCTGCGCCCTGAAGCAAGAAAAAGAAATTTCCCCTCATTTCCTTCCTAAATTCAAATGAGGGTTTATGGGGAAGGTGTGCCTGGCACGGGAGCAAGAGCAACAGGAGCTGGTGGTGCAGGGTCCCAGTGGGGTCTCAGTGGCCAGGGACACAGGGCCTGGCTCCAGGCTCCTCAGGAGGAGGAAGGTGCTGCCAGGACAAAGCTCCTTTGGCTCTGGGCTGATCCTCTCCCCAAGGATCTCGTTGTGCTGGCACCTGTCTGATGATGTGCATCAGGTTTGCACCCACCTGGAGCCTGGGCAGGAGAAGGTCCCACTCCAGTTCTCAAAATGCAGCTGTGTTCAGTGGGAATGGGTCTGTCCCCACCAGCTCCAGAGCTCCCTGGAACCCGACTTTGTGGTGATGCTGGGAACTGAGTGCTGGTTTTTCCATGGAAGTGGAAGCTCCCAGTCTAAACCAGTCCAGCCTGCACCCATTGGTCACCAAACCCTGGAACAGGCACACACCCAGAGCTCCTTTGGCTCTGGGCTGATCCTCTCCCCAAGGATCTCATTGTGCTGGCACCTGCCTGATGATGTGCATCAGGTTTGCATCCACCTGGAGCCTGGGCAGGAGAAAAACCCACTCCAGTTCTCAAAAATGCAGCTTTGTTCAGTGGGAATGGGTCTGTTCCCACCAGCTCCAGAGCTCCCTGGAACCCGACTCTGTGCTGATACTGGGAACTGAGTGCTGGTTTTTCCATGGAAGTGGAAGCTCCCAGTCTAAACCAGCCCAGCCTGCACCCATTGATCACCAAACCCTGGAACAGGCACACACCCAGAGCTCCTTTGGCTCTGGGCTGATCCTCTCCCCAAGGATCTCGTTGTGCTGGCACCTGTCTGATGATGTGCATCAGGTTTGCACCCACCTGGAGCCTGGGCAGGAGAAGGTCCCACTCCAGTTCTCAAAATGCAGCTTTGTTCAGTGGGAATGGGTCTGTCCCCACCAGCTCCAGAGCTCCCTGGGACCCGACTTTGTGGTGATGCTGGGAACTGAGTGCTGGTTTTTCCATGGAAGTGGAAGCTCCCAGTCTAAACCAGTCCAGCCTGCACCCATTGATCACCAAACCCTGGAACAGGCACACACCTGGGCTGACAATAACCATCAACGGAGCAAAACTGCTGCTTTTGGGAGGAAAACAGCTGAAAACGCATTTTTCTGGCAGCTTGACAGTTGTGTCTTAAACAAGACATTTTAAACTTACGCTGCGAGCCAAAAAAAAGTTGTAATTTGAATATACAGCATGGCACATTCCTCCAAAATTGATCATAAAGTTCTGCTAAAACACAGGCACGGCCTGAGTAAAATAAATATTTTTGCTTCCAGAGAAGTGAAAGGTCTGGCCAGCGACTCCATTTATAATATTTTTAGCAGGTGATTCATCGAAGAGGGAAAAAAATACCCAGGGCAGCTGAATTCAGCAATGGCTCTTTGTCTCAGCAGGGCCAATGAGTCCAGGCTCATTGGTAAATGCTGTGCTGAAGCTCCTGGGCTGGGGGCTCTTTCCTGGGGTCTCTGAGCCCCCCAGGACCTGCTCCCTTCAGGATCTGTGGCTGCAGCTGCTCCAGGTGCTGCTTTGGGGATGGGGCTGTGCCTCAGTCCTGCTGAGCTCCCCAGTCCTGCAGCCCTGGGTCATTTCTCCTTCCAGAGCAGGAATGGGATGGGCAAGGACAGAGGGCCCTTTGAGGTTTTGTTTGCCCAGGGCAGCTTCAAGAGCTGTGGGTTTGGATGGGGTTTCTGGACTGAGCTCCACTTGCTGCATTGCTGAGGTCTGAGGATGGAAAACAAACCCTTTGGCCTTTCCTATCTCCTGCTCCTACAGTGGATCCTTTTCTTTTCCTCCCCACAGGTACTGGCTCTTCCCAGGCACAGGAAATGGAGGAAAGTACAAGCAAAAAGGAATTTCTCCACGTCCCCAAGGCTGTGTTCTTCATTTTAGACACACAGAAGTCAGCCCATGAAGACCTGCACAGCCCCAGGACTGGTCACTGTTGTCACTATAGGACATGAAATAACACAATGAGCACACGCTGCTCTTTCAAGGTAAAAAGAGAATTTTTTAATTTCTCACTCCAACATTTATAGATTTCCAAAAGTGACAGTGGGTTGGAGGGTGACAGTGCCACCTCTCCAATGACACTGGACAGACCAACAGTCCATCGAATTTCTCTTCCCCCATAAAAGAATGCAAAGCAATGAGTTATTTAGAGAAAGCATATGACAAAATTCGTTACAAGAATGTGAACATCAGAAGGCTTAGAAAATCTTAAAAACTCAGGGCAACATGGGTGTCACTATAGGACATGAAATAAAACAACCTGGACACTGGAACTCCAAGGTAAAAAGAAGGGAAGTTAATTTCCTGACTCCAACATTTATAGATTTCCAAAAGCGACAGTGGTTTGGAGGGTGACAGTGCCACCTCTCCAATGACACTGGATAAACCAACAGCCCATCAAATTCCTCCTCCTCCGTAAAAGAATGCAAAACAATGAGTTATTTACAGAAAGTGTGTGAGAAAGTTCATTACAAGAATGTAAATGTCAGAAGGCTTGGAAAATCTTAAAAAATGAGAATGACACAATGTGGCTCTGAAGCCCAGGAGTGAGGTGCAGGTCCTGTGACCCTGGCCAGGGATGCCAAGAGTCACCCAGAGCCCTCCCTGCTCTCTGGGCTGGTGCAGCAGAGCTGTGGCCCCACAGGGCATTTCTGGAGCTGGAGGGCACCGAGTGCTGCCCAGTGCCTCTGGAGCCCTCCAGTGCTTGTGGCCAAATAAAAAGAGTGATGTTCAGAAGAGCTGCTGGCCACGCACGAGACACCTGCTCCCAGCTATAAAAATGGATTAGCTGCGTTGCAGCTGGAGCCCATCCAGGCAGCAGCGCCTTCCCCAGCATCCCATTTGGCACGCAGAGCCCACCGCCTGAAAGAGCAGGAAAGAGCAGCGAGGGGACGAGCTGCAGAGTTAAAAGGAGGCTCTGCAGGCTGTGATCCTCTCCTGGTGCACAGTCAGAGAGCCGGGAGCAGCCCCAGCGCTGTCACCGAGGCTGGGTCGTGCCTCTGCAGCCCCTTGCTGAGCCTTCCCATTGTTCTTTGTGCTGGAGCCTGGTCCCAGCGTGCTCCCAGCTGGCCAGGATGCAAACCCAGAGCAGCAGATACTAACTCATTGTATTCCCAGTGTTGGAAGGACTCCATGGTCCAACACAAATGGAGTGCTGAGATATTTAACTGGAGGAAACCCTCCTTGTTCACAGAGCATCCCAGGCACGCAGCGTCGGAGGTGCTGCCTCAGCCCTGCCCTGGGAACCTGCAGCCAAGCCCAGGGAATTCCACAGGGACATCTGCAGGAGCTGCTGCTGCTGGCATGGCCCTGCTGTCCCCCAGAGCCCGCTGGGGTGAGGAGGGTCCTGCTGGCTGAGTGCCAGAGCAGCAGCTGGGCACAGCCTTGGTGGCAGCGCTCCACTCTCCCATGGCAGGGATAGTGAGCAGAGTTGTTGGGGTTCAGGAACACAAAATCATGAGAATTATTATATGTAGGTGCTTTTATTGAGGAGCTCTGGGTGTCAGGGGTGCAAACCCAAATCTGACCCTGATATGGGTTCGGGATGAGCGTGTTTTTATATTCTATTGTTATATAACTTTCATGTTAATTATTAAACTTATATTGTTCTATTGTATACATAGATTTCAGCCAAGCATGGGTTCCCCCTCAAACTTCTAACATAGCTTCTCATGATTCTTCCTATGACTATACAATAATTATATTTAATTACTAAACAATCATCACATCTATCAATTATATCATTTATCATACTGCTTATGCAGGTGCAGTTTCACACGATCTGGCAAAACACAAAGCCTAACATTTTCAGAGTCTATCTTTAACATTTTTCCAGGGCCTCACTATCAGAGTGAGCAGCCCCTTCTCCTCAGCAGCACTCAGGAACACCCCAAGACAATGGCTGCATGCATTTCCTTCATTCACCTGGAAAATCTTATTCCCCTGCTAGACATCTGCCACAATGCAGCCCTGCCTGGAGTGTCAGCCTCACGTGGAGTTTTATGATGCTCTGAATATCAATTATTTCAGGTCTTCCTGCAGCAATCTCTGCCCCAAAGGATGCAATAAGGGAACTGGAGCTAAGCTGAGACCACATCTGGGTGATTGCTCTAAATCTGTTTTTATCATCAGCTTTTTTTGGTCAGGGTGCCACTTGGTCCCCACTGCTCTGGCTGGGACTGACACACTCTGCAATCCCTTTGCCCATCCTGCCTGGGACCAGCTCCTGGAAAACAACTGGCAAGGTCAGGGCTGCAGCCAGCAGCTCAGGTTTCTGACTGGTTTTCAGTTTCTGGGGAAGCTCCCAGAGCTGCAGCACAGCCCTGCCACACGCCTCACCAAAGGTGGGATGTTGGGATGTGCACGGTTTGGAGCAACCTGCTGACCAGCTGGGGAAGGCACGAGGATGAGGGAGGAGGAGAGGATGGAGAGCTGCAGGAAGGCAGATTTGGGAGCCCAGGAGGGATTCCTGCAGCTCTCTGGGCAGCCTGGGCTCCTCTACCAGCCTCACCTGGAGCCAAACACCAGAGCAGCACCCCGGGAAGGGCAGGAGAACAAAGGAGGGGGTGGGAAATGATCGTGGCCCAAGGCTGAGCTCGCTGACTGAGCTGTGGGCAGGGTGATGCAACCAGGGTCAATTAAGCTGCTGCCACACAGCCTCACAGGGCACATTAAGTGCCAATTTTCTGCACTGCTGAAGAGGTAAAGAATGAAAATGAGAGCCAACAGGAAGTTCCAGCTGGAGAGAGAGAAAGAGCCACTTGGGAGATGGGAGCTGAAGCTAGAATGGGGCCAGCAGTGAGACGAGCAGGCAAGTGCCACTGCAGCAGCTGGGAATGATCTCCTGCCCCAAACCCTGGGCAGAACACGGGCTCTGGGGTGAACCCAAGGCAGAACACGGGCTCTGGGGTGAAGCCTGGGCAGAACACAGGCTCTGGGGTGAACCCAAGGCAGAACACGGGCTCTGGGGTGAAGCCTGGGCAGAACACGGGCTCTGGGGTGAACCCAAGGCAGAACACGGGCTTTGGGGTGAACCCAAGGCAGAACACGGGCTCTGGGGTGAACCCAAGGCAGAACACGGGCTCTGGGGTGAAGCCTGGGCAGAACACGGGCTCTGGGGTGAACCCTGGGCAGAACACGGGCTCTGGGATGAACCCAAGGCAGAACACGGGCTCTGGGGTGTTGGCATGGTTGTTCATGGGGCTGGCAGCACGCAGAGCCAAGCCTGTGGCTGCTGGGACAGCTGGGACACAGCAGCCACCCCAGCAAGGAGGCATCAGAGAGAGGAAAAGAGAGAAAGATGGATGGGAAGGGTGAGCAGATGGAGCAACCCGGCAAGGCAGAAGTAAAGGGGGTTCCAGGACTGCTACTCCCCACCCTGTTTGTGCCTGGAGGTGCAGCAGGATCCTTTCCACTCACTGCCCTGCTTTTTGAGGGATTCATTGCTTTTTGAGGGATTCATTGCTTTTTGAGGGATTCATTGCTTTTTGTGGGATTCATTGCTTTTGGAGGGATTCTTTCTGGATGCAGCATCCCAGTCTGGATACAGGCAGGTCCTGGCAGCTCTGTCCAACAGATGCAGATGTGTGTGTGTCTCCCAGCCTGGCCCAGCCGGGCAGGACAGCGTTTCCAAATGCAGCCCTCAGAAAGGGCTGGAGGAAATTCCTTTGAATTTAGGAGCTGGAGTGAAGAGAGTTCATTCCCCTGCAGGGATGCCGTGGGTCCTGCGGGTTCGGGGAGGGAATTTCGGGCACAGGGCACTGCGGGAGCAGACGGCACGATTGGTTTGCGAGGGGAAGTTTTCCATCTGAGCGGAGTTTTCTCTTCTCTTTGCGAAGCAGCACCGCTGCTGACGCCTCCCGAGGATGAAATGGCTGCGCGGAGCCCGTGGCTCATTCCCGCTCCTTGCGCTCCCTCTGCAGGAGCGGCCGGCGGTCGGGAGGGGCCGGGGGTCGCTGCCAGCTCCCACCAGGCTGGCACGAACCCTGCCAGGGTGTGACCGGTGTTCACAGGGGTCTTATGTTGAGGGAAGAGACGAGGGTCTGACTCCATGTTTCAGAAGGCTGATTTATTATTTTATGAAATATATTACATTAAAACTATACTAAAAGAATAGAAGAAAAGGTTTCATCTCAGAAGGCTGGCTAAGAATAGAACAGAAAGGAATGAATAACAAAGGCAGCTCTCCCAGGCTCTCGGTTCGAGCCAGCCGGACTGTGATTGCTCATTAATTAGAAAAAACCACTCCCTGCTCAGAACAGCTCCCCATCGCCTCTCCCTGCTCAGAACATCTCCCCATCACCTCTCCCAACTCAGAACATCTCCCCATCACCTCTCCCAGCTTAGAATATCTCTCCATCACCTCTCCCTGCCCAGAACAGTTCCCCATCACCTCTCCCAGCTCAGAACAGCTCCCCATCGCCTCTCCCAGCTCAGAACATCTCCCCATCGCCTCTCCCAGCTCAGAGCAGTTCCTCATCGCCTCTTCCAGCTCAGAACATCTCCCCATCACCTCTCCCTGCCGCCCCAGCTCCCGCTCCCTCTGTAAGCGCAGAGGTTCCCACCCCGTCAGGGGCTCGGCTGCCAAATTCCAGCCTGGAGCGCATTTTTACGGCATGACACCAGTGGGGCCCCGGCAGGAACCGGCATGAGAGCTCCGGGCGTTCTCCCGGTACCGGGACAGCGGCTCCCGGTGCGCGCCTCCCCCAGCGCCGTGCGCGCCCCCGCTTCCCTCGCTCTGCCCAAATATTCCAAAACATCCTCCTTCCTCCCCCTCCGGCTACAGGGAGCAGAGACACCCTCGGCCCGGCCCTCCCCACCCCGTCCATCCCCTTCCTTCCTCCCCGCTCCTTCCCAGGCAGCTGCCCCGGGAGCGGCCGTGCGAGGAGCCCCGGACAGGTGGCAGAGAGTGCCAGAGCTTGGGACAAGTCCGCAGCTGCCAAGGTAGGGCGAGAAGGGAGCTGAGGGCTGGGAGGCTCACCCAGAGGCTGGAGGGAGGAGGAGAGCAGGGGCAGAAGTGCAGAGCTGTCCCCTGCCATGGCAGAGCCTGGAGGACACTTTGGGACACGGAGCTCCTGCGGTTCTGCCCTGCAGGGAGATGATGCCGCGGAGCTTTCCCGGGGCCATGTGGCCATCCCGGGCTCTCCTCCAGAGCCTCCAGAGCTGGCCGGGGTGTGATCTGCCGCCAGACCGTGTTGAGGCTCTGTTTGGGTTGCTAAGGAGGCGCTGCCGGAGCCAGACGGGATGGGATGGGATGCGATGGGATGGGATGGTGTGTGCCATGTGTGCGGTGTGTGCCATGTGTGCCATGCGTGCCATGTGTGCCATGTGTGCGATGTGTGCGATGTGTGCCATGCGTGCCATGTGTGCGGTGTGTGCCATGTGTGCTGGCACTCTCTGCTCACACTGCCCACCCTCGGCACCCTCGGGAACGGGAGGTGCCACCACGGGAGAGCTCCGGGCCAGCCAGGGGGACAGGGAGATGCAATCAGGTCCTCCAAGGGCAAAACAGAACCTGTGATCTCCCAAGGACCAAACTGGTTTGATGTGGTGGTGTTCAGAGAGGTCCCAGGACGGGGGAAGAGATGAGAATCTTGACTCTGTGTGTCAGAAGGCTGATTGATTATTTTATGATATATATATTATATTATTTTATTGTATATATATTGTATTAAAAGTAAATTATATATTAAAACTATGCTAAATAGAAGAATAGAGAAAGGATTTCATCAGAAGCTTAGCAAGGAAAGGAAAGAATGGAATCATAATAAAATCTTGTGACTGACCAGACAGTCCAGACAGCCGGACTGTGATTGGCCATTAATTAGAAACAACCACATAATTGATTGGTCAATCAAAGATGCCCCTGTTGCATTCCACAGCAGCAGATAACCATTGGTTACATTTAGTTTCTGAGGTCTCTCAGCTTCTCAGGAGAAAAATCTTGGCAAAGGGATTTTTCAGAGAATATCATGATGACAGGAGAGAGGGGGAGAGGGCTCAGGAACAGCTCTCCCACCCACAGGTGCTGTGCTGCTGCTCTGCTCAGGTGCCCAGGTATGTCCAGGTACCCCCAGGTACACTCAGAGCCGGGTGCTGCCAGCTCTGGGCAGGTTTGGAGCTGGTGGCACTCACATGGGAAGCTCCAAGGTGGCATTTAAACACCATCCATGTGACAGACCAGTCCCAGACCCTGCAAACCTCTGCAAACCTCTGCCCCGGGCAGCAGAAGGGCTTGGCTGCCTCTTTCCCAGGCCCATGGAAATTTCCATGGAATTAGCACGAGGATAATTATTACCAGCTGCCCCTGGCCAGCTCCAGCGCTCCTGGGGGTGCTGCAGGAGCCCCACCTGAGCTGAGTTCTGCTGCCAAAGAGTGGGACCCCACATCTGGGGCACATCTGGCTGCTCTGTGTGTGACTGGCACCCAGCCCTGGCGGCACCAGCAGTGCCAGCTCTGGGCAGGGCGCCGTGGCTGTTTGAGGTGCCAGGTGGGCAGCAAAGCCTCTCCTGCAGCTCTGCTCACCCCAGGTGGAGCTGGGGGCTGCTTCTGGCACTCCTGAGGGTCTGAGCAGCCCCTGGCACTGCCCTGGGGCTCACAGGTGGTGCCACTGATCCTTCCTGCTGTGCTGAGGGGCTGGGAAAAGCTTCATCAGGGTTATTCCTGCTGGTTTGTCAGGTTGAGGGAACTCGGGGGAGCGTGGGGAACAACATCACCATGTGCTCTCAGGGGTTTTGGATTTGGAAACTGGTTTTCTCTGCTGGTGTGCTGCATAAATGTCACTTAATTTCGGTGCCTGATTTCCCTCCAGGGTCTGCCAGCAGTTTCCCAGCAATCCCAATTTGTTTATTCCTCTCAGGGTGGGACCCAGCCAAGGAGGGTGGGGAAAAATGGCCCAGCCTGGAGCCACAGTGTCACATGTCCCCGCTGCCTGTCCCCGGCTTGTTTGGCCTCCGCGAGCATTTTTTAATGCTGGTTTTTAATGTGTGTGTGTGTGCTGGAGCCTTGGCTCCTGCTCAGACTCACCGCTCCGGTTTAGATCGCTGCACTTTTACAGGAAATGCTGAATTCCTGCCACTGAGGGGAGCGGTCCCCAGCTCGGCAAAGCCTCCTGGAAGCATTTTCTCATTGCTGGGATTCATTTCTGGACGCAGCATCCCAGCCTGGAGCGCAGGCAGGTCCTGGCAGCTCTGTCCAGCAGACGCAGGTGTGTGTGTGTGTGTGTGTGTGTCCCAGCCGGGCAGGGCAGGGCAGCGTTTCCAAATGCAGCGCTCAGAAAGGGCTGGAGGAAATTCCTTTGCAACCAAAGGCACAGGAATGGAAGGGCCAAACCCTGGGAATTCTGCCCGGGCCATAACCCAGTCCCACATGAGGATGCTGTGCAGGGACTGCACATCCACTCCCAGATGTCAGGAACAGCTGCTCACTTCGAAAATTTAAAGAGGTTTTGTTCTTTAGGGAAGAAACTTCAGAAATTTGCATTTTCCTATGCCCTTTCTACCACGGCAGAGGTTTCTTAAGTAAAAAGGTTAAAATTCAACACATAATTCTACAAGCTAAAATTTAAATGCTTAATTCACATTGCTAACTCGAGTGAACGCCAAAAATCTCCATTTCAGTGGCACCAGTGGTGCAGGTGCCTGTGACAGTGTTCACAGGGGTTTTGGATGAGGGAAGAGATGGAGATCTGAGTCCATGTTTCAGAAGGCTTGATTTATTATTTTATTATATATATTACATTAAAACTATACTAAAAGAAGAGAAGAAAAGGTTTCATCTCAGAAGATGATAGAGTAAGAGATAAGAATAGAATAGGAAAGAATGATAACAAAGGTTTGTGGCTCAGACAGAGACTCTGAGTCAGCTGAGCTGTGATTGGCCATTAATTACAAACATCCAAGATGGGCTAATCAAAGATTTACCTGTTGCATCCCACAGCAGCAGATAACCATTGTTGCACATTTTGTTCCTGAAGCCTCTCAGCTTCTCAGGAGGGAAAAACCCTAAGGAAAGGATTTTCCATAGAAGATGTCCGTGACAGGTGCCACCAATGGCACAGGGAGGTGCCACCAATGGCACAGGGGGGTGCCAGCAGTGCCCAGGTCTCTCGGTGGGGTTCAGGCTGTTCCTGCAGCCCTGGCAGGGATTTTCTGCCCTCCTGCAGCAGGCAGGGCCCCACGCCAGGTGCCACATGGCTGTCACCTGACTCAGCCCTGGTGGCCAACCCGGTGACCAACAGCAGCCTCCGAGCTCTCCCCAGCAGCTCAGGTAACTCTGGATCCCACCGGGGGCATCTCAGGGCTCTGGGGGGGTCGGGATGTGTGGGAGCCCCCCCTGAGCACAGAGGGGTCCCCATGGGTGGGCATGGCTGAGGGCACGGCCATGGGCAGGAGAGCAGTTGAGCCTGGCCTGGATTTTTTCATCCGAGGAATGTTTAGTTGGCTTTTTCTGGTTTTTTGTGGTGATATTTTTTGGTGATTTTTTTTTTGTTTGTTTGTTTGCTTGTTTTAGGTTTTTTGTTGATTTTTTGGGGTTTTTTTGGTTGGTTTCATTGTTTAGTTTTTGGTTGGTTTTTTTGGTTTTTTGTTTAGGAAGGTAAGAGCTCTCAAGGGCACTGACACTTTTCTTGCCAAGAAGTGCCGCAGCTCCAGCCAGAACACCTTGACTGACAGGGGAAAAAAATATATTAATATTCCAGTTTTCAGTTTCTCAGAAGTGAAAAGGCTCAGATGTTGTCAGAAATGGATGCATTCTCAAGCACTTTAATTAAAATTACTCCAACCAGGACGTTTCCTTAGCACGGTCACCTCTGAGCTTTTAAAATTAAAGCTTAAATCTTCCTCCCGTGGAGGGCTCTGCCTGCCCCTGCCATCAGGACTGGCTGTTTGGCATCCCCTGCAAGGAGATTTGGGAAGAGTCCTCAGGGAGAAATCACAGCAGCACTTTGTCAGGGCCTCTGGACTGAGTTCAGGTATCCTGGACAAGGGGCTCAGATATGGGAACAGGAATGGCATTTCTTTATGGTATGGATAATAAAACAAACAAACAAACAATAACGCCCCGCCGGTGCAAGCGGCACCCAGTGCCCACCCGAGCCCGGCCGAGCCCCGTCCTCCTCTCCTCTCCTCGCCTCGCCTCTCCTCTCCTCTCCTCTCCTCTCCTCTCCTCTCCTCTCCTCTCCTCTCCTCTCCTCTCCTCTCCTCTCCTCGCCTCGCCTCGCCTCGCCTCGCCTCGCCTCGCCTCGCCTCGCCTCGCCTCGCCTCGCCTCGCCTCGCCTCGCCTCGCCTCGCCTCGCCTCGCCTCGCCTCGCCTCGCCTCTCCTCTCCTCTCCTCTCCTCTCCTCTCCTCTCCTCTCCTCTCCTCTCCTCTCCTCTCCTCTCCTCTCCTCTCCTCTCCTCTCCTCTCCTCTCCTCTCCTCTCCTCTCCTCTCCTCTCCTCTCCTCTCCCCCTGTCTGCCTTTCTCCCTCCCTCCCCTTTCTCTCTCTCCTTCTCTCCCTTTTCCCCCCTCTCTCCCTGTCCTCTCTCTCCCTCTCTCCTTTCCTCCCTCCTCTCTCCCTTCCTCTCTCTTCTTTCCCTCCTCTCTCCTCCCTCTCTGTCTCCCTGCATTTCTCCCTCCCTCCTCTCTCCCCTCCCTCTCCCTTTTTCCTCTCCCTCCCTCCCTCCCTCCCTCTCACCCTCTCTCTCCCTGTCTGCCTTTCTCCCTCCCTTCTCTCTTCTTCTCTCTCTCCCTCCTTCCCTTCTCCATCTCTCCCTCCCTCCCTCTCTCCCTCCTCTTTCTCCTTCTCTCCCTTTCTCCCCCTCTCTTCCTGTCCTCTCTCTCCCTCTCTCCTCTCCTCCCTCTTCTCTCCTTCTCTCTCTCTCTCCCTCCCTCCTCTCTCCCGCTCTCCCCTTCCTCCCCCTCTCCGTCCTCTCTCCTCCCTCTTTCCCTCTCTCCTCCTCTCTCTCTCTTCCTCTCTCCCTCCCTCCCCTCTCCCTCTCTCCTCTCTTTCTCCCTCCCTCTCTTTCTCCCTCCCTCTCCCTCCCTCCCTCTCCCTCCCTCTCCCTCCCTCCCTCTCTCCCGGGGTTGGACGCTCCGGGTCCGGCGGAGAGGCGGCAGCGATCCGGGCCATGGGGGCAGCCCAGAGCCGGGACCCCCGAGCCCCCCGATCCCCCCGGGACCCCCAGGACCGGTGAGTGCTGGGGAGGAGCCGCTCGCGGTCCGGTGGGTCCCGGTCCCCCCTCCCCGACCGGGCCGGGCTCGCTGCGGTGGAGGCGGCGAGCGGAGAGCGAGGTTTGATTCGCGGGCACAAAGTTCCTGCCCCTCTGTCCCCCTCCTCCCCCAGCGCACCGAACCCCGTCCCTGGGGTCAGCCCAGCCCCGGGACCCCCGGTGGGAGCTGGTGGGGGTCTGCAGGCTGCGGAGGGCTGGGGGAGCTGCTCCCCACCGCTGCTGGGAACTGAAGGGGAGACACTTGCTGGGATCAAAAGGAAAAGTGGAAACATCTTATCTGTGAATCGACCAAACACTGCTGAGAACAGACGTGTTCTATTTAAACGGGACCCTGAGAGGCTGTGTGTTTGCAAACAGTGGGCTCAGAGAAGGAAAACAAGCGTGTTCTGTCCTTGTAACTGCTCGCTCCTGCCTTTATCTCCTGCCGGATGTCCTACCTAGACTTTAGAGGTGTTTTCAGGTGGAAAAGCCATCCCAGTGCTCCCTGCATGGCTGGAGCTGCTCCTTTCTGCCTCGTTGGACTCAGCTGTCTCTCCTTCCCACCTGTTTGCTCCACCTTGAGCAAACTTTGTTTTGTTCCTCCCCCCCTTTATCACCTTCCTGGTCCCCTCCCCATGTCCTGGCTGTTGTCCTCACTCTTTGCTGTCCCCACTCCTGCTGCTTGCCCGGGTTATGGGTTAGGCTGCTGCCTGCATTTCCCAAAATGACTGATTCTGGAGTAAACTCCGGGATCTAAGGGCCTGACAAACACCTGATAAAAGCATTCCTGCCACATAGCACAGATATTTTTAGCAAAGGGAGCAAAGGAGCTGAAGGGAGAGTCAATAAGCTGCATGATGAAGGCAGCTGCTTGTGTTCATCCAGCATCAGGGTGGAAATGGGGCTGCAGCCTGCTCCTTTTGAAATGAGCTCGCACCCACACGAGTGCATCAGCGAGATTAAGCTGTGCTTGGCATTTTTAAAATGCAGGGATAGCAGAGCATTCATTATCCCATCGGTCCTTTTCAGTGCAGCCACAAATGTCTGTATTTATCCATTTGCTGGCAGCCTGCTGGGGAGAGGCAGCTGGAGCCCGGGGCTGGCTGCTGCTGTCCAGGCTCGTGTGTGACAGTTGTGTCCTTTATTTCTATTTCTGTAGCGCTGCTTTGATGGAATGTGCAGCGATGGGAGCTGTCACATCCCAGGCCGGGGAGGGTCCCGGGGGAGCCGAGCTGCTCGGCAGCGCTGTCCCACGCTGGGCATGGCTTTGGAGCTCGGGGGCGCTGCCACAGCGGGGGACAGCGCTCCCTCTGTGCCACCCGGGCTCCTCCTGTGCCATCCTGGCTCCTGCAGTGCCACTTGGGCTCCCTCTGTGCCACCCGGGCTCCTCCTGTGCCATCCTGGCTCCTGCAGTGTCCCCTGGGCTCCTTCTGTGCCACTCTGGCTCCTGCAGTACCACCTGGGCTCCTTCTGTGCCACCCGGGCTCCCTGAGTGCTATCCTGCTCCTCCTGTGACACCCTGGCTCCTGCAGTGCCACCTGGGCTCCCTCTGTGCCACCCCAGCTCGGCTGTGCCACCCCGGTACCTCCTGTGACACCCGGGCTCCCTCTGTGCCACCCTGGGTCCCTCTGTGCCACCCCAGCCCCCTCTGTGCCACCCGGGCTCCCTCTGTGCCACCCCGGCTCCTCCTGTGCCACTTTGGCAGATGGCAGAGCCCGAGATAGGAGCAGGTTGGTTTTGTCTGCCTTGAATTTCAATTCCAATTCCAATTTCAGTGCCAGGGCATTGTGTGCCTGTCGTTCTGCTCACTCCGGGCTGTGCCCAGAGGTGCCCAGGCTGTGCCCAGGTCAGGAGAAGCAGAAGGAGCCCCGCGCTCGGGGCCCGGAGAGCTCGGCAGCGCTCAGAAACCCATCCTGGGGAGCCCTCTAGCGAGAGCAGAGCCCGCCGGGCTCCGGGGCTGCCGCTGTGCCCGGAACGTGCTCCGGGGGGCTGGCACAGCTGGGGCTACACCGGGATGCTCCGGGATGCTCCCGCACCTGGGGAACTCCCAGGATGTTCCGGGATCCTCCGGGATCCTCTGGGATGCTCTGGGATCCTCCCACATCTGGGGAACGCCCAGGAGGCTCCAGGATGCTCCTGCACCTGGGGAACTCCCGGGATCCTCCGGGATGCTCCAGGATGCTCTGGGATGCTCCAGGATGCTCCCGCGCCTGGGGAACTCCTGGGATGCTCCAGGATGCTCTGGGATGCTCCAGGATGCTCTCGAACCTGGGGAACTCCCAGGATGTTCCAGGATGCTCTGGGATGCTCCAGGATGCTTCCACACCTAGGGAACACCCGGGATGCTCTGGGATGTTCCGGGATGCTCCCGCTCCTGGGGAACTCCCGGGGATCTTCCGGGATCCTCCGGGATCCTCTGAGATGCTCTGGGATTCTCTGGGATGCTCCGGTATGCTCCCAAACCTGGGGAACTCCCGGGATCCTCTGGGATGCTCTGGGAAGCTCCCGCACCTGGGGAACTTCCAGGATGCTCTGGGATGCTCCAGGATGCTCCCGAACCTGGGGAACTCCCAGGATGCTCCAGGATGCTCTGGGATGCTCTGGGATGCTCCAGGATGCTCCCGAACCTGGGGAACTCCCAGGATGCTCTTGGATGCTCCGGGATGCTCCCTCACCTGGGGAATACCCGGGATGCTCCAAACCAGCTGTGGCTGTGTGGTTCCTGTTCCTCAGCGTTATTCCCTGTGCCCTTCCTGGAAACTGCGGTGTGGGGACACCGAGAGGATTGTGCAGGCTGTGTTTTGGGGTCAGGAATTGTGCAGGCTGTGTTTTGGGGTCAGGAATTGTGCACGCTGTGTTTTTGGGGTCAGGAATTGTGCACGCTGTGTTTTGGGGTCAAGAATTGTGCAGGCTGTGTTTTGGGGGTCAGAAATTGTGCACGCCGTGTTTTTGGGGGTCAGGAATTGTGCACGCTGTGTTTTTAGGATCAGGAATTGTGCACGCCGTGTTTTTGGGGTCAGGAATTGTGCACGCTGTGTTTTGGGGTCAGGAATTGTGCACACCATGTTTTTAGGATCAGGAATCGTGCACACCATGTTTTTGGGGTCAGGAATCATGCACACCATGTTTTTGGGGTCAGGCAGAAGCTCTGCTCCCAGGCTGCCAGCAGGAAGTTCATCCCCAGTGTGAAGGGAAGGCCCATGTGGGTGAGAGCTGTTATCCCTGCATGCAGCTGGCTTCCTGCAAGGATAAACGTGAAAAACTGAGCAAGGTTTTGCTTCTTTTTGCAGCTTCTGTGATGACAGGGCTCTTCTAGTTCCAAAATATTTGGGGCTCCTCCTGTTCTCTGTGCACCAGGGGCCGCTGGAGCTCCCCTCCAGGAAAGCACAGGCAGTGTGAGAATTGTGGGTGGAGTTTTGGGCAGTTCTGAGACGTCCCTGAGCCTTATTTAAATCAAAGGTGACTCTGATATTGGTGAGGGAGAGAGAATGATGCATCTGACTCTATGGATATCAGAAGGTTAATGAATTACTTTATTATACTATATTATGTACATTGTATTTAAACTGAATTTGCCGTGCACTCACTCTTGCTCACAACTGCACAGAATCTTGTGACTGTCACCCAAGTCTTGACACACACACAAAACATGACTTTGGGTAAACAATCTTCATATTGCATTTTACTTTTGCACAAACACAGGCACTGCAAGTGATAAAAATTATGTTTTCTTTCTCTGAAGTTCAAAACATGTAAATCCCGGAAATATTCTTAAGAAGAATTGTGCCTTGATTTTCTCTACGCAGAGAAACGTGGAGCTGCATCTCCCTGCGTGTGTGCAGTGACAGCAGTGAGGGAGGGGACAGCAGAGCCAAGGACAGCCTGTCCAGCTGCTGCCTGTGTGGGCTGCACCTCTCTGCCAGCCTGGGAACTGCTGCCAGGTGCTTTTAAACAGCTCAGCATCCTCCCTGCTCTGCAGAGATGTGTTTGCTGACTGTGCCAAGCAGCGTTTGGCAGGCAGAGCCCTCGGTGTGACCGACAAAGTCAGGTTATCTCCCTGGTGGTGATTTGCAGCCAGTGCTGCTGCCAGGCTGGGTCAGGTGCCAAGCTGGAAAATGCCACTCGAGGCATTTTCTTAATTGCTCCTCAGGAGCAGCAGGTGGAAGCAGGCTCTGCCCTGCACTGCTCTGGTATCTTCCTGCCCCAGGGCTCTGCAGCCAGTCCTGCTGATCCTGTTCCTGCTGGCTCCTTCCTGAGGTGCTGGGTGGGATTGGGGTTCCTGGCTGGATGCACAAGGACAGGTCCTGAATGATTTTCTGCTCTCGTGTGCCTCAGGTCACACGCAGCTCCTTCCACTCGAGGCATTTTTTGAATTTTTTCCTCGGGAAGAGCAGGTGGAAGCAGGCTCTGCCTCTGCACTGCTCTGGTGTCTTCCTGCCCCAGGGCTCTGCAGGATTCAATCCTGCTCATCCTGTTCCTGCCGGCTCCTTCCTGAGGTGCTGGGTGGGATTTGGGTTCCTGGCTGGATGCACAAGGACAGATCCTGAATGATTTTCTGCTCTCGTGTGCCCCAGTTCCCTCCTCCAGCAGGTCACACGCAGCTCCTTCCCTCTGCAGCAGAGGTGGCTCATCCCTGCTGCTGCCATGCCAGTGTTGCCAAGCTGGAAAATGCCACTTGAGGCATTTTTAAAATTTTTTTCCTCAGGAAGAGCAGGTGGAAGCAGGCTCTGCCCTGCACTGCTCTGATATCTTCCTGCCCCAGGGCTCTGCAGGATTCAGTCCTGCTGATCCTGTTCCTGCTGGCTCCTTCCTGAGGTGCTGGGTGGGATTTGGGTTCCTGGCTGGATGCACAAGGACAGGTCCTGATGCTTTCCTGCTCTCGTGTGCCCCAGTTCCCTCCTCCAGCAGGTCACATTCAGCTCCTTCCCTCTGCAGCAGAGGTGGCTCATCCCTGCTGCTGCCATGCCAGAGCTGCCAAGCTGGAAAATGCCACTCGAGGCATTTTTAAATTTTTTCCTCGGGAAGAGCAGGTGGAAGCAGGCTCTGCCCTGCACTGCTCTGGTATCTTCCTGCCCCAGGGCTCTGCAGGGTTCAGTCCTGCTGATCCTGTTCCTGCTGGCTCCTTCCTGAGGTGCTGGGATAAGATTTGGGTTCCTGGCTGGATGCACAAGGACAGATCCTGAATGATTTTCTGCTCTTGTGTGCCTCAGTTCCCTCCTCCAGCAGGTCACATTCAGCTCCTTCTCTCTGCAGCAGAGGTGGCTCATCCCTGCTGCTGCCATGCCAGAGCTGCCAAGCTGGAAAATGCCACTCGAGGCATTTTTTCCTCGGGAAGAGCAGGTGGAAGCAGGCTCTGCCCTGCACTGCTCTGGTATCTTCCTGCCCCAGGGCTCTGCAGGATTCAATCCTGCTGATCCTGTTCCTGCTGGCTCCTTCCTGAGATGCTGGATGCGACTTGGGTTGCTGGCTGGATGCACAAGGACAGATCCTGAATGATTTCTTGCTCTTGTGTGCCCCAGTTCCTCCTCCAGCAGGTCACACTCAGCTCCTTCCCTCTGCAGCAGAGGTGGCTCATCCCTGCTGCCGTGCCAGAGCTGCTGCTGCTCCTGCTGCCCTCGGCTTTCCCATCCCCTGTGAGGTCCCTGCAGAGCTCCTCAGCTGCTCCTTGGCTTCAGGGAGGTGGGAAGGGGAAGCAGAGGCAGCAGGAGGATGAGGTCAGGCTGCAGCGTTGCTGCAGCATCGCTCACGCTGAGGATCTGATGTAAAATTCATCTGCAGAAATCAGCTGGGCTGCTTCAGAGCGGGGAAGTGGGCTGTGCTCTGCTCACGGCACCACGGGCAACAGGATGTGGAGCTTCTGCTTTTGCTTCAGACTCATGCTTGTGCTTCATAGTTTTGCTTCAGAGTCATGGTTTTTGGCTAAGCTTCAGTAAGAATCACCCAGTCCCCTCTTGCTCTGTGTCCTCCACAGCAGCAGGGCAGTGTACAGGGTCCCTTGTCCCCCTGGGGATGTGGGGACCGGTGTGGTGCAGGGGCTGAGGTGTTCCCTGGGACCCAGGTGCCTCTCCTGCCACTGATCCATGCTGGGAACTGGCAGCACCTCAGCCTTGGTTCACCCAGAGGAGTCTTTGGGGAAGCTTAGAAGTGTTGTGGAAAGGGGTAGGAGGTTTTCTTTCCAAGAGAATGGGGAGTGAAAGCACGCAGGAATGACACATATACCTAATAAGGACACCAAGAGAGGGAAGCCTGGAGAAAGGATCCCTGCAGGGAGGTTATTCGAGATGCTCAGCGGTGACTACTGAGCACTTTGAAGCTTCAGACAGAGGCAGCCAGACCAGATGGACAGGTCTGCCCTGGCCCAGGGGCCTCTCTGTCCGTGCAGAGGCATTCCCAACCCCCAGAGCTGCCTGGTGACTCACAGGGAAGCCGTGGGCTCAGCCTGCCCTGGGAGCTCTTGGTGTGCTCAGCAGCGTTCTCTGCAGTGGGCCAGGCTGCTTTCACTGCAGGACAGCTGTCTGTCCGTCCTGAGGCCATCCCTGGGTCTGGGCTAAACCAGCCAGGGCTCCAGGGAGCTGCCAAATGTCACTGCCCGTGTCAGATCTGCTGCAGAGCCCTGGACATTCCTCCCCGTGCTGCAGCACGGTGTCAGTAATGTTATCCCCCTCTCTCTAGCTAGCGTGTGGGAGGTGATGAATTTGGGAGTGGGAGCTCTCGTTAGGGGAAAAGGGAAAAGTTCTCGAGGGAGGCCAGCAAGGTTGATTTCTGTGGGAACTGCTGGCTGTTATTTTTAAACAACAATAGACTTAATAAATAAATAAATAAACTTGCTGCCACGGAAGGATATAGCATCAGCCAGGGCTGCTGGGGCCGGTATTTCCTTGGAAAGTGGAAAGGACAGGTGTTTCCCTGCCCTCTGCCCCTGCCTGCCGTGTTTGGCTCCTCAGCTCTGGGGAACCCCCCCTTCCTTGGGGGAACCGAGGATTCCTGGGGGAACCGAGGATTCCTGGGGGAATGAGGATTTCTGGGGGGGAATGAGGATTTCTGGGGGGGATGAGGATTCCTGGGCTCTGCCCGCCCCCCAGGGCACTTCCCCACCCCTGTGGGGTCTTCTCGGGCACGTCCAGAGTGGAAAGAATCTGTGTCAGCACAGGTGCAACCAAATCGATGCGGGATAAAGTGCCGGGGATTGGGTTTCACCGTTCCCTGCCCTCTCACAGGGGGGTCCCTGTGGTGAGGCGGGGAGGGAAGGCAGGACAGGCGAGGGGTGACAGCGACGTGCCCGGGCCTCGCTTTTGGGCAGAAATTGGCCAATTTAGGAGCTCGCATAGGCAGGAAAAACAGCGGGAGGGTGGGGAGAGGGGAAAGCCGGGGAGCCCCGCGTCCATCCCAGCGTCCATCCCCGCGTCCATCTCCGCGTCGGGGGCTGCAGGAGGCGGCGGTGGGGCGCGCATCGACCCCTCCCCGGGGACGGGGGAATCCCGCGCCCATCCCCACATCCATCCCCGTGTCCATCCCCGCGTTCATCCCCGCGTTGGGGGCTCCGGGAGGCGGCAGGGGGGGTCGGGATCGGCCCCTCCTCGGGGCGGGGGAATCCCGCGTCCAGTCCCCTGCAGTCCGTCCCCAGCGTCCATCCCCGTGTCCGTCCCACGTCCGTCCCCACGTCCATCCCCGTGTCCATCCCCACGTCCATCCCCGCGTCGGGGGCTGCGGGAGGCGCAGGGGGGGTTCGGCCCGGCCCCTCCCCGGGGCGGGCGCTCCCCGCCGGCAGCAGCGCGGTGCGGGGGCGGGCGGCCCGAGCGGAGCGGGGCGCGATGGGGGCGGCGCGGCCGCAGTGAGCCCGGCGGGGAGCGGAGCGGGCACGGAGCGGGGCCGATGGCGTTCAGCGCCTGGCAGATCCTCTCGCCGGTGCAGTGGGCCCGCTGGACATGGTCGGCGGTGCGGGGCGGGGAAGCCCCGAGGAGGGGGACGGTGCTGCTGGCGAGGAGGATGATGATGATGATGAGGAGGAGCAGGACCCGCCGGCGGGGGGCTCGGCCCTTGGCTTCAGGCAAGTCACTCATGGCCCTTTTCCTTCCCTGCGCGTCCTCCCCGGCCCTGTCCCCATCCGCTCCCCGCTCGCTGCTTGGCTGCCGGGGATCTCGCACCGCACCGGGGCTGGGGGGGCCGGGGGCCGCTCCCCGGAGGATTCCGGGGCTGGGGGGATCAGGAGCCGCTCCCCGGAGGATGCCGGAGCCGCCGGAGCTGGGGGGATCAGGAGCCGCTCCCCAGAGGATGCCGGAGCAGGGGGATGCGGAGCCGCTCCCCGGAGGATGCCGGAGCAGCCGGGGCTGGGGGGATCAGGAGCCGCTCCCCGGAGGATGCCGGAGCAGCCGGGCTCGCTGCGTGTCCTTGGAGGCCCGTGCTGTGTGCTCAGCCCTGGCTGAAAGCCTCCCGCAGGGCTGGGGTGCGCAGGGCGCCGCTGCCGATGATTTTCACCTGCTCTCCCTTTTCCCTTTGCCAGCGTGGCCGCTGGGCAGGAGCGAGGGGATGCCCGCGGCCAGCCCGGGGCCTGGCTGAGGTGTGGGCGCTCCGGAGGATCTCAGATGTAGCCTTGAAAGCTGTAATTCCTCACTCTTTTCCCTCCCCACCTTCGGCAGCTCGGACTCCACTGATAATTTTGAGACCCCTGAAGCACAGACACCGGCCTGCTCTCCACTCAAGGAGTTCTGTGAGCCCCCGGGATCGTCAGAGCCTGAGGCCAGGAGTCAAGGTAAAAAGAGTGCAAATTCTGCCCTTGGTGCTCTGCTCCGGTGGCAGAAAGGCAGGGTGGGGTCAAGGAGTGAAATTCTCTGAGTAATGCCTGGCACACTTGTGGTGGTTATGGCCTGGACAGTTCAAATGCCAGGGCTGGGCTGGGCACCCCACAAGGAGCTGTGATGGGCTGGCTGGGAGGAGTCCCAGGGTGCTGTTGAATTATTTTATCAGTTTAACGTTCCTCTGACATTTCCTCTGCAGCCTGGGGGCTGCCCTGGCTGCTGCTGGCACCTTGCTCATGTGTCCCTCACAGCAGTGGCAGGATGCCCTTCTGTGTCCCCCAGGCTGGTCAGGGGTGGGGATTTCATTGCCCAGGCCATTTTTCCTTGCAGTTAGGTGCCAGCTGTCCTCACTGTTAAAGATGCAAGAACTCAATGCTGCTAAACCCCATTTTTTGAGAAATTGCAGGGGATCTGCTCGAGGAAAACTCAGGAAACTGTGTGGGGTTTCCCTTGCTGGTGGGTCCTGAGCTGTTTTGCAGGTTTATCCCTGTGTCCCACTCTGCTGTGGCTCCCCATTAGCCCATGGCCTTGTGAGGACCCCACTGGCTCCATTCCCTCCTCTTCAGGGGTTTGTGCTGGTGTGATCCTGGTGTTTATCTCTGTTTTTGTGCTGCTGGGAGGAAGCTTTGAAGCTGCAGCAGCCCACGGGGGGGTTATCATGGCAGGGCAGGGAGGAGGAGAGCTGCCCTTGTGTGCTCTCAGCAGGGCAGGGTGGCTGGGCAGTGCCAGGCTGTTGGTGAGCCCTGGGGTGCTCTGGAGTGCCTCTCCGAGGCACAGAGCAGTTTGTGGTGGCTCAGGCAGTCCTGGACAGGCCATGCTGAGCATTCCCTGCCCTCTCACTGCTGCACACCCTGGTGTGTGATGTACAATGCTGGCATCAATTGGGAACTTTGTGTGGGGCTGGTTTCAGAGCACAAGGGCTTGGTCCAGACCATGGGTCCTCCTGTGCAGGAGCCCAGGCACAGGCTGCTGTGGCTCTCCATCCCCTCTGGTGTTGTTCTGCTCTGGGTGCTCATCCATCCCTGTGGAAAACTCCTGTTTGCCTGCTGTGATGGAGGGAGTGCTCTGTTTGAGCTTCCAGTAATCACAGCTCTTGGAATAATCCTGTTAAGAAGGGATGATAGAGACATCCTTACTTTGAGGATAATGCCTGGGAAAGGGGGGCAGAGATCAAGGCTTTCCTGGCAGGTAGGAGGATCATTTCAGGGTGTGACTGTTCCCCTTGTCCTGGGATGAGCAGCTCCTGCTCAGCAGTGAGGGAGTATCTGCTCCTGCACACAAAGCTCCCAGTGTTCTGCAGACGGGGGCATGATCTCCAGCAAAAGCTGTTTTTTCTGTGCTGGCTGGCAGAGAGTGGCATGTTGGGGCCAGCAGAGCCAAACTGGTGCCACCACACTTGGCTGCAGCCCTTCCCTGCCCTGTCTGTGGCTGGGGCTGTTCATTTTGCCTGGAATGGTGGAGAGAAGGGATTCTCTGGCTGTGGGTGGCTTTGCAGCGTGCAGAGACACCCTGGGCTGTCACAGCACCAGTGCAATCCCTGTGTTAAGGCCTCATCTTTGCATTCTGCTGCAGCTCGGTTGCAGCAGGATTGCCATCCCTGAAATGGCTCCCTGGCAATGCTGGGCTGCTTGGGGCAGTGCCAGGGCTGCACCTGGGGCAGGCACTGCACCCGTGGCCTTGAGGGACAGGCACTGTCTGCTCTGTGATTGCAGTCTCACCCTGCCTTGGGAATAAACAGAGTGAGGAATGACACAAGCTGTGGCTCCAGGGCTGGCTGCTCCATGCACAGCCAAGGGGTGAGCTGGGTGTGTTAAACCCTGTCCTTGGGGACAAAAATGCAGTGAGGGGTTGTGCCCACTCAGGATCACTCAGTTCCTTCTTGTGGTTTTGGATGGTGGGATTAATTCTATCCCATTATTGCTGGAGTCATCTGCCAGTAGATATTTTGCACTCCAGGGCTGGCTGCTCCATGCACAGCCAAGGGGTGACCTGGGTGTGTTAAACCTTATCCTTGGGGACAAACATTCAACCCTGGAAGGAGCTGCATTGAGGGTTTGTGCCCACTCAGGATCACTCAGTTTCTTCTTGTGGTCTCAGATTTTGGGATTAATTCTATCCCATTCATGCTGGAGTTATCTTCCAGAAGATATTTTGCACAAGGAAAAGTAGATATTGGAGTTATCTGCCAGTAGATATTTTGCACAAGGAAAAGCAGATATTGGAGTTATCTGGAGTCATCTGCCAGTAGATATTTTGCACAAGGAAAAGCAGATATTGGAGTTATCTGGAGTCATCTGCCAGTAGATATTTTGCACAAGGAAATGAGCAGAAGCAGCAGACCTGGAGCCATCAGAGCTGGGAGCTGCCCTGATGCAGGGCACGTGTTTTCCAAGAGGTGACCTGGATGTGTTAAACCTTATCCTTGGGGACAAAACTTCAACCCTGGAGGGGACTGCAGTGAGGGTTGTGCCCTCTCAGGATTGCTCAGTTTCTTCTTGTGCTCTCGGATGGTGGAATAGAATTAATTCCATTCTTGCTGGAGTTTTCTGCAGTCATCTTCCAGTAGATATTTTGCACAAGGAAAAGTAGATATTGGACTTATTTGCAGTCATCTGCCAGTAGATATTTTGCACAAGGAAAAGCAGATATTTGAGTTATCTGCAGTCACCTGCCAGTAGATATTTTGCACAAGGAAAAGCAGATATTGGAGTTTTCTGCAGTCACCTACCAGTAGATATTTTGCACAAGGAAAAGTAGATATTGGAGTTATCTGGAGTCATCTGCCAGTAGATATTTTGCACAAGGAAATGAGCAGAAGCAGCAGATCTGGAGCCATCAGAGCTGGGAGCTGCCCTGATGCAGGGCACGTGTTTTCCGGTGCGTTAGCAGCATCCTCCCTCTGATGCTAATTCTTAACAGAATGGGTTTAAAAATAGCCCAACGGCTGTTCAACACCGACAGAGAGCAGTGGTGGGGCTGAGCTGGGTGTGTGGGGCAGATATCCTGTGCTGGGATGGGAAGTGTGTGACTCACAGCAGAGCAGAGGGGCTGTTCTGGCACAGGGATTGCTGTGAGGCTCTGAGCCTTTGCTGCCGAGTTCTCCTGGTTGCTTTGAGGGATGGCATGTTGGAAAGCTGTTGAAGTCGGTGTTTGTGTTTAATTTCAGCCCCAGGAAGACAAGCAAAGCAATTAAAATGCAGAGGCACAACGCGTCTGTTGCTGCGGTGCCAGCCTGCCCTGCCTGCTTTCCTTTAGAAAGTAAAAAAATTCAATTTTCACTTTGTAGCATCCCCTGCAGGTACTCAGCTGGGTGTGGAGCAGGTTTGCAGCCTGAGCACAGCCAGGACAGTGGGTGTGGGTGAGATGCAGCTTGTCCTGTGCTGTGTTTGGGACAGAGCCTGGGGTCTGTGTGTGCCAGGCTCTGCCCCTGTCCACACTGCCAGGGTGCAGTGCCAGAGCTGGGACAGGATGGGATTTGGGTTTTCCATAGACAAAGGAAGGAATGATTGTGGTGGTGTTCACAGGGGTCACAGGATGAGGGAAGAGATGAGAATCTTGACTCCATGTTTCAGAAGGCTGATTTATTATTTTGTGATATATATTATATTAAAAGAAAATGATGTATTAAAACTATACTAAAAGAATTGAAGAAAGGATTTCGTCAGAAGGCTTGAAAGGAATGATCACAAAATCTTGCAACTGACCAGAGAGTCTGACTGTGATTGGCCATTAATCAATAACAACCCCATGGACCAATCACAGATGCACCTGTTGCATTGCACAGCAGCAGATAATTATTGTTTTTCTTTTCCTCCGAGGCTTCTCAGGAGAAAAATCCTGGCAAAGGGATTTTTCAGAAAATATCATAGTGACTAATGATGAATTTGACTCTATGTTTTTAGAAGGCTAATTTATTATGATATGATATTATAGAATATTATACTAAACTATACTGAAGAATACAGAAAGGATACAGACAGAAGGCTAAAAATATAATAATGAAAACTCCTGATTCTTTCCAGAGCCCTGACACAGCTTGGCCAAAGAGTCAAAACACTCAGACTAGAAATTTAATTAAACAACTGCTTGTTGGTAAACAATCTCCAAACACATTCTAAAGAAGTAAAACACTGGATAAGCAAATCAGATAATTATTGTTTTCTTTATTTTTTTTTTCCTCTGAGGCTTCTCAGCTTCCCAGGAGAAAAATCCTGAGCAAAGGGATTTTTCTAAAAAATATGTGAATCCCACAGGATGGGCCACCTCAGGGTCACCTCTTTGGGGTGCTCTGGAAGGGGCAGAGCTGTGTGTGTGGTCCGTACCTGCCAGCCCGCCTTCTCCTGGGCTGCCCAGCACAGATTTGGCCCAGAGGGAGGATTTGAGCAGTGCCAGGGCTGGGGGACAAGCTGGGGTCACTGGCAGAGCCACGAGCCAGGGGAGTGCAAGGGGAGCCAGCGGGGCTGCTCACAACCTGACTGCCTGGGGATGGGGGACAGCTCAGGGGAGCAGAGAGAGCTCAGGAGCAAGAGAGAGCATCCAGGAGGAGCAGAGAGAGCTCAGGAGGAGCAGGGAGAGCTGCAGAAAGGTCAGGGAGAGCTCAGGGGGAGCAGGGAGAGCTGCAGGGCTGGGGATGGGGCTGGGGGAGCACTCAGGAGGAGCAGGGGAAGCTCAGGAGGGAGAAGGGAGAGATGCAGGGCTGGGGATGGGGGAGAGCTCAGGAGGAGAAGAGAGCATTCAGGAAGAGCAGGGAGAGCTGCAGGAGGAGCAGGGAGAGATGCAGGGGTGGAGATGAAGCTGGGGATGGGGATGAGGGAGAGCTCAGGAGGAGCAGGGAGAGCTGCAGGGGGAGCAGGGAGAGCTGCAGGGCTGGGGATGGGGCTGGGAGAGCACTCAGGAGGAGCAGGGAGAGCTGCAGAAGGGGCTGGGGATGGGAGAGAGCTGCAGGAGGAGCAGGGAGAGCTGCAGGCACCGCGCTGGGCTTGGGGAGGGCTCCCTGGATGGAGCCAGGGCTGCACTGAGGCATTGCCAGGGCAGCTGTGGGGGTTTGGGCACAGAGCCCCAAGGAAGGGGTTTCTGCTCTCTGCACCCTGTGTAGTTGTTGCTGCTGCTGTTGGAAGCAGAAGAAATGTAGAGGGAGAGGAACTTGGGGAAACCCCCCCTGAGCTTGCAGCAGGAACATTTCTGCTGCAAAAGATTTTCCAAACCAGCACCTGAGCCTGCCCCTCCCACCTCCCAGTATAGCCCAGTTCCTCAGACTGGCTACAGGAGGGGCTGAGCACTGCTGGGTGCAGAAAATGAGAGAATCACAAAAATGCAGGACCTGGCTGGGTGCTGCTTCTGCTTTTTGTGTTTAAACCACTCTGAGCCGTGGCCACAGGCTCCTTTCCTCCCCACCCTGGAGACTCCATGGCATGGAGAGGCAGTTTGTGTGCTGGCTGCTTGTTATTCAGGGAGTAATTACTCATTGCTTGGGTTAGAAACCAGGATGGGCTCACGTCTGTGAGAACAGCAGCTGCCAAACCTTCTGCTGGGAAGGCAAAATGCACTTAAACAGTCCTTTTGCCCTGACTTTGAAGTCTGTTCTTCTATTCAGGGCTGTCTCAGGAAGGCTTCAAACAGCTGAGCAGCACAGCAAGTGTAATAAAGTTTTCTTTGGGGTCTGTTAAGGAGGTTTTCCTGGTTCCTAATGATGGGAAGGCCTGCCAGGCTCTGCCTCAGACTGTTCCCTGGCTGCACTCCAAGTACTCATCCACTGGATTTGTGTTTACTGATGCATTTTCTGGGGCATCAAGGCAACGTCTGCTTGGAGGGAGCTTTTTGGTTTTTATTTTTTGCAGTCAGAGGAAGCATTTTTGCAGTCTCAGGGAGCACACAGACCCTCATGATTCATTTTCATGGCTTTTAGCATGCTGGGGATCAATTATGCGAACCACGAGCCATCCACTGAGTCAGGATTGTTGGCTCCACGTCCTGGAGCAGTCCTGGGATCAGATATTTGCCTGATTCCCTGTTCCTCTGCCAGCCTGGCTCTGTTACCAGCACACATGAGCTGCTTGCAAATGCCTGGTGGTGGGAAAATGTAAGAGCCTAAATGAGAGATGTGGAACTCCAGGGGCTCTCCAAAATGCAGTTTATTGTACCCAAAATGCAGTTTATTCCATCCAAGAGGTTACAGCAATCCAGGGTCATGGGTGACAGAGCTGTGCCCACAGCTGTCAGCTCCAGCTGCAGACAGGCCTGGAGACCCACATCCCTCATTCAGGCTCTCACTAATGACACCCCATGTTGGGCGCCACTGTAAGAGCTGAAATGAGAGATGTGGGACTCAAGGGGCTTCTCAAAATGCAGTTTATTGTATCCAAAATGCAGTTTATTGTATACAGAAAGCAGTTTATTGTATCCAAAATGCAGTTTATTGTATACAGAATGCAGTTTATTGTATCCAAAATGCCATTTATTATACCCAAAATGCAGTTTATTCCATCCAAGAGGTTCCAGCAGTCCAGGGTCGTGGGTGACAGAGCTGTGCCCACAGCTGTCAGCTCCAGCTGCAGGCAGGCCTGGAGGCACTTTGGTTTTGGTTACAATGCATTATGAACTTTTCTTTTGGTTACAATGCATTATTTACTTTTCTTTGCTGAGCATCTTAGTACAGTAGAACCAATCTATACCTTAACTATTATCTATGGCCTATCATAACTACTGTAATTACCATATTCATATTACTTTTCTCCAGTCACTAAAAGTCAGTACATTACAGTTTAAGCTAGAAGTTGTTTTTCAGTTTTCTTGCAGTGGAAAATCCTGAGGCTTTTTTTCTACTTGCCACATTTGCTGCCTTGTTTGCCTGTGCTCTCTGCTTGGTAAAAACATCTTCTTGTTTGGGGTGGGTTTATCCTTTGCTCTAAGCCATAAAACCCCTTCTAACTAACACACCCTTTGCCTCCTTGGTTATCCAGTGAGACTGGCTCAGCAATTCTTTTCTTCTCTATCAAAACTTGCTTCCATCTCTATTCCTTCATCAGACTCTACATTTAAAAATCTTTCTGCTAAGCATACAAATCTGTGAGACTTTCTTGTCAAACTTTCATCCTTCCCAACAGGAAGAGGCTCTCCTGGGTGCTCAGGGATGGGAGCAGGTTGTTGGTGTCCCCGTGCCAAACAGGAGGGATGCTGGAGGTGACTCCCCTCTGTTCCAGGGCAGGGACAGGCAGATTTCCCTGGCACAAGCTCTTCATCACCCAGGCTGCTCTTCCCAGCCAGGTTTTCAAACTGTCACGAACATCTTTTATGAAAAATCCTTTTGCTGGCATCTTTTCTCCTGAGATGCTGAGAGGCCTCAGGAACAAGATGTAAACAATGATTATCTGCTGCTGTGGAATGCAACAGGTGCATCTGGGATTGGGCTCGTGTGGTTGTTTCTAATTAGTGGCCAATCACAGCCCAGCTGGCTCGGACTCTCTGGCCGAGATAGAAGCTTTGTTATCATTCTGTTATTTTCTATTCTTAGCCAGCCTTCTGATGAGAAATTTTTCTTCTATTCTTTTAGTATAGTTTTAATGTAATACATATCATAAAATAATAAATCAAGCCTTCTGAAACATGGAGTCAGATCCTCATCTCCTCCCCAATCCAAGAGCCCCTGTGAGCACGGTCACACAGGTCAGGTCAGGGTTTGACCTTCTCCTTTTCTCTTTCCAGAGCCAGGTGGCCACGGTGACCTGCTGGTAGGGGAAGCCCACTGGGACAGCTCACCTGGGAATCACCCCAAAGATGAGGCTCAGCCAGAGGTTGGAGCCCCTACAGCCAGTTTGGATGCTAGAGGGGAAACTGAGCCCGACAACGCAGCCCTGATGCAGCCCTTGGGCTGCCAGGCTGGCCCTGGGCACTCTGCTGGGGAGCCTGTGCCCCATGTGGGCACTGCCACCATGCCAGCAGGGGACACTGGCACGGGGCTGCTGGAGATGAGGGCTGATGCCCTGGGCCAGGAGCAGCTCGGGAGAGGGAAAACACCGGGGAGGAAAACAGATGAAGGCACAGAGGAGACCCAGCCTGAGCAGCACGAGAGGAGTGTGAGCCCCTGCCAGCTGCAGAGCTCTGCCCCAGCAGCCCCACAATGCCTGTCTCACCCCGCTGAGCTGGGGGGAGACCCTGCTCTGGAGGCCCCAGGGCAGCTCCTGAAAGCTGGGGCTGATTCTGCAGAGAGCGTGGAGGCCAAGCCAGCCTCACCCAGGAGGGGCAGCAGGATCCCAGCCAGCAAGCTGACACCCAGGAGACACAGAGAGTCCCCCAAGAGAGCAGCTGAGGATGCAGACAGGGGTCCCACAGAGCCACCCCGGGGCTCCTCCCAGCTGGCTCCCAGCCTCAGCTCTCTCAGTGGCAGCTCAGCACTGCAAAACTCAGCAGTTCTCCCCAAGGGCTCTTACCAGTTTGACCCCAGTAACTTTGACTCCATGGATCCATTCAAGCCCACCAAGACTCTTGCCAACAGTGACCCTGACTCCTGCTCCACTGCAGACAACAGCCTCAATGAAATCCTGGAATCTCAGAGCCTGGAGCTGCAGGACGAGGCCCTGAAAGGCAGAGACTCCCCCAAGAAGCCCAAGTCACGCCTGATAACGTGAGTGCCAATGTCAGAGCTGGGGCTGCAGCCCCCCTGGGCTCCCCATGGGCAGGCAGAGCTGCACTGGTGGTGGTGGAGAGGTGATGGTGGTGATGGTGATGGGGAGGTGATGGAGGAGGTGATGGAAGTGGTGGTGATGGAGGTGATGATGATGGTGATGATGATGGAGGATTTGATGGAGGTGGTGATGGAGGAGGTGATAATGATGATGATGGAAGTGGTGATGATGGTGGTACTAATGGAGAGGTGATGGAGGAGTTGATGGAGGAGGTGATGATGGTGGTGATGATAGAGGAGGTGATGGAGGTGGTGATGATGGAGGTGATGATGATGATGATGGTGATGATGATGGAGGAGTTGATGGAGGAGGTGATAATGGAGATGGTGATGGAAGTGGTGATGATGGCGATGATGATGGAGGAGGTGATGGAGGTGGTAATGGAGGAGGTGATGATGATAGAGGAGTTCATGGAGGTGGTGATGATGGAAGAGGTGATGGAAGTGGTGATGATGATGGAGGTGGTGATGATGGAGAGATGATGGAGGTGGTGATGATGATGGTGATGATGATGGAGTAGTTCATGGAGGAGTTCATGGAGGTGGGGATGATGGTGGTGGTGCTTCTGCCCTGATGGTGATGATGATGCTGCTGGTGTTCCTGCCCTGCTGGTGCTCCTGCCCTGGTGCCTCCTGAGCCAGCCCCAGGTCCTGCCATGCGCCTCAGGCTCTGCTGCTGGCTCAGTTTTATCCCCCTGTGCCTGGAGGGAGCAGAGGGACAGGAGTTCTGGAGCAGTGCCAGTGCCCTGAGTCCCAAGGGAAGGCTGGATTGGGACCTGCTTGCAGGGTCCCCTCTTTGGAAACCCCTTGGGGGTCCAGCTGGGGGCTCAGGGTGTAGATGTGGTGTCAGAGGAACCCTCAGGGGAGGCTGGAGCTGATGTGTTTGCTGGACTCGTGCAGGACCAAACACACCCTGGTGGATGCAGGTGTGGTTGGTCAAATTAGCTGAGGCATTTTGTGAGCTGCCACCAAGTTTCTGTTTTATGCCAGAGGAGGAGAACAGGTTGGATGGGCAACCTCTCACTCTCCAGTGTGAAAATTGGATGGTGGGTTTTAACAGTGAAAGAGAAAACCTCAGAGGCAAAAATCAGGCTGTGCTGCATGGTTTTGTCCAGGAAATCCTTTACAGAGAGTACATAAAAAAGAGCTGAATGTGGGTGAGCAGAGCCATGGGGAGGGGAAACAGCAGGGAATTCTCTGCTCTCTCTGTGTCACCTTGGAGGTTTGTGTGTGATCTCACCCACAGCAGGGAATTGCCCTGGCACTGAGGTTTGTGTTGGGACTCACCCCACACCTGGGCACTGCCCTGGGAATGAGATTTGTGTGGATCTCACCCCACAGCAGGGAGTTGGAAATGAGGTTTGTGTGTGGATCTCATTGCCCTGGCAGTGAGGTTTGTGTGTGGATCTCATTGCCCTGGCAGTGAGGTTTGTATTTGGATCTTACCCACAGCGGGGCATTGCCCTGATTGTGAGGTTTGTGTTGGGATCTCACCCCACACAGGGCATTGGAAGTGAGGTTTGTGTGGGGATCTCATTGCCCTGGCACTGAGGTTTGTGTGGGGATCTCATTGCCCTGGCACTGAGGTTTGTGTGTGGATCTCATTGCCCTGGCACTGAGGTTTGTGTGTGGATCTCATTGCCCTGGCACTGAGGTTTGTGTGTGGATCTCATTGCCCTGGCACTGAGGTTTGTTTGGGGATCTCATTGCCCTGGCACTGAGGTTTGTGTGTGGGTCTCATTGCCCTGGCACTGAGGTTTGTTTGGGGATCTCATTGCCCTGGCACTGAGGTTTGTGTGTGGATCTCATTGCCCTGGCACTGAGGTTTGTGTTTGATCTCACCCCGCTGCCCTGGGCAGCACAGGCAGGATCAGAGTGTCCCATGTGTGTGTGTGCCTTCCCAAAATCTGAGCTAGGCAGCTCCCTGTGCTTCTCAGAGCAGAGTTAACATCCAGGTCTTTTCACACACTCTTCTTCTCTCCATCTGTCTGTCTCTCTCCCTGTCCGTGCTTTGGTGCATCAGGACTACTGAGCAAGTGAAATTTCTCTGTTTTCTGTTGTAAGTACTCTCTCCTGTACTCCTTTTCTTTTCCTTTGCTGTTTTTGTCCTCTCTCTGGGTGTGTGCTGCCCCACTGGTCTCCATGGCATGCTGGCTCCTTCTGCCCTTTGACTTGTGCTCTCTGCTGTCTGGTTGGTGTGGTGGGGTCCCCAGGGTGGCCTGGCCTGGTGTGAGGGAGAAGAGGAGAGCTGAGCTGGGTTTAGCTGAGCTGGGCTGAGCTGGGTTTAGCTGAGCTGAGCTTGGCTGAGCTGCACTGGAGGCGCACACCCGTGCTTGTCCTCGCAGCATGCCGCCTTGCAGCATCTTCTGATGGTGGAAAAATGCTCAAAACGTCCAGCTCACGGAGGGGCAGCAGGTTTCTGTGCAATCCAGAGCTGTTATCTTGGTGCTGGGGGGGAGCTCAAACCAGCTGCCAGATACCTGGCACAGGAGAGAGTGCAGAACAGAGGAGGGTGAGGACATGAGGGGGGAGCTCAAACCAGCTGCCAGGTGATGGGATAACCCTGGCACGGGAGAGGGTGCAGACAAGGAGGACATGATGAGTTTGTCTTGCTCGTGGCAGGACACGAGGGAGAAAACCAGTGCAGATGAGCCAGGTGTGCATGGCAGCGTGCAGAGCCAGCTCTGTGTGCCCCATATTGCTCCTCGTGCTGGGCTGGGTGGGCTGGGCACTGCCAGGGGCTGGGGGCAGCTCCATGGGCCTGGGGGCAGCTCCCTGCAGTGCTGCTGCAGCCTTTGCTGTTCCTGGAGCCTGGGATCCCTGCACAGCTCCCTGCAGAGCTGCTGCAGTGTTTGCTGTGCCTGGAGGCTGGATCCCTGCCCAGCTCCCTGCAGTGCTGCTGCAGCCTTTGCTGTGCCTGGATCCCTGCCCAGCTCCCTGCAGTGCTGCTGCAGTGTTTGCTGTGCCTGGATCCCTGCCCAGCTCCCTGCAGTGCTGCTGCAGTGTTTGCTGTGCCTGGAGGCTGGATCCCTGCACAGCTCCCTGCAGTCCTGCTGGAGCCTTTGCCTGTGCCCAGGGATCACACGAGCTGTGCCCTTTGCCTGTGCCCAGCACGAGCTGTTCCAGCTCAGAGGCATCTCCTGGGGGATCAGACGTGGCCAGGAGGCTGGGAGGTCCCTGAGTGTGGAGTGTGAGGGGTTGGGATGCAGGAGAAGAGCTCCTGCTGTCCCACCCACGTTCCCACTGGGGCTGTGGGGATGCGGCCGTGCCTGCAGCCCTGCATGGATGGATGGTTTCTTCAGGAACACGGGATGGAGTTCCAGGGACAGCCTCCTCCTGAAGGGCAAGGAGATCACCTGCAAGACCTCCTTGGGCTAAAGACCCCACCTGAGGGGCTCCTCTCCTCGGGGCAGCGTTTGTGCCATGCGGAGCGTTTGTGTGAGGCACAGCACCTTGCCTGACTCACCTGGGAGATGTGGATGCTGTGGAGAAGTCCTAGACAAACTTCCAGCTGCAGGGAGAGCCCATGAGACAGCCTGGACATGGTTCTTCCTGCAGAAAGTCGCCTTGCCCCAAAGCCTGGGGTGCCGTGGTGCTGAACACACAGGGCAAGGGAGCTCCTTCTGTGCCAGCTCCTTGGCAGTGCCTCTCTCCCCATCAGCCTCATGGGCTCCTTGCTCTGCTCCTTACCTTCCTCAGGAATAAACAGCTCACAGACAAACCCAACCTCTGTGTAGTTGTGTCTTTTGTTTGCCTGTTCCTTCTGTCCCTCCCAGAGTCGCTGTGCCTCGGTGTTCACTGGTCAGTGGGGTGCTGGCACGCCGTGGGTGCAAGGCTGGTGCTGGGACTGCCTCCCCCTGCTTGGGCTGTCTGGCACTCACCCCACGTCCCCCTCGCTGCCCCTGAACCCCCCTGAGCTGCTGCTCCTCTCTCCTCAGGAGTGGATGCAAGGTGAAGCAGCACGAGGCACAGCAGCCCCTGGTCCTGGACATCAGTGCTCAGGTAGGGGGGTGACACCCCAAAGCTGGGGGCTGGGGAGGGCTGGGCTGGCTGAGTTTTGGGCTGGCATCTTCCCTGTGGGCAGCTCCTGATGGTGGGAAGGTGTTGGGGAAAATGGAACAGGAAAGCCTTATAAATATGATTGCCTGGCAAAAGATTTGGAGAATATGGAAACTATAAGTGAGATTGAAATGAAAGCAAGCTTTGAGATCCCTCAGTCACTGAACAACTGGAAAACAATGGTGTGGCTGGCTGAAGGTGATCCCCTTTGGATGGAACAACACCCTCTGCTTGCAGACAGCTCCAAGGGGCAGAGCAGACCCTACAGCTTGGCAGGAGGGCCCAAAGAGGAGTTTTTAGGGTTTAAAATGTAACACAGGATGGTAATGTAATGATTCTTATAGGCTGTATGGAAATGCTGTAGGATTTGTATCTTGTACTAGATTGGTTAGTGAGAATCAGAATATTCAACACAGAAGAAGATTTATTGTATTGGAACGGGAACTTCGCTCTCTTACCCTTTTACTCTCTCACCCTCTCTTCTCTCAGCCCTGCTCTGAGCTGTACCTGGCAGCTCCCAGCAGGGCCCTGCACCCAGGCCCTTTGCAATAAACCCCAAATTCCAGCCCTGGCTGCAGAGATCTCTCATCTGCCTCCATCCCCATCATCCTATCCCCATTGTTCCTACAGGAAGGGAGGCAGGAGCAGCTCACCTATGGTTCTGAAGCTCTCCACGCTTTCTGTGTAGTATCAGCAGCTCACCAGGTGTGCTGATCCCTGCAGATCTTGCCTAACTGTATGTTTTGTGCTGCAGGATGAAGGAGTGTTGATCTCAGAGATCCCAGACATCACCCACCGGGATGGACGTGCCACTGACGAGGAGAAGTTGGCCTCCACCACCTGCACGCAGAAACCAGCGGGGCTGGAGAAGAAGGCAGAGGCAGAAGATGACCTGGAGTACTTTGAGTGCTCCAACACGCCTGTGTCCTCAGGGAAGCACAGAGCAGAGGCAGGTGAGGAGCACCGTGCTTGCTTCAGCCCTGGAATGTGCTGTGGGAGCCTCTGGCAAGGAGCTGGTGCTGCAGCCTCATCAGAGTTTATTTGCACTGACAGGGCTCGAGGCTGCTGCAGGTTCTCGTGGAACCTCCCGTGGCTTCCCTGCTCTGTTTCCAGCATGGAAAACCATGGTGCAGGCTGTGTGTGTTTAGATTTTGTGTACAGAGCTCTCTCCCTATGATGCTGCAGGGGGATGTGGGTGAATTTGGGGAATTTAGGGTCAGGTCAGGGAGATTTGGGGGTTTTAGGGTCATTTCAAGGGATTTGGGGTCACTTTGGGGGGATTTGGGGTCGGTCAGTGCAGAGCCCGAGGGCCATGAGGAGGAGGAGGATGCCAAGCCTAGGGGGGAAGAGAGGGGATTGGGGGTCAGAAAAGGTGAATTTGGGGGTTTGGGGTTGGTTCAGGGAGATTTGGGGGTTTTAGGGTCATTTCAAGGGATTTGAGGTTACTCTGGGGGGATTTGGGGTTGGTCAGTGCAGAGCCCGAGGGCCACGAGGAGGAGGAGGATGCCAAGCCTAGGGGGGAAGAGAGGGGGTCAGAAAAGGTGAATTTGGGGGTTTGGGGTTGGTTCAGGGAGATTTGGGGGTTTTAGGATCATTTCAGGGGATTTGGGGTCACTTTGGGGGGATTTGGGGTCGGTCAGTGCAGAGCCCGAGGGCCACGAGGAGGAGGAGGAGGAGGATGCCGAGCCTGGGGGGGAGAGGGAGGGGATTTGGGGTCAGAAAGGGTGAATTTGGGTTTTGGGGTTGGTTCAAGGGGATTTGGGGTGATTTCCCCTCACTGCTGAGCCCAGCAATTGTCCCTTCAGAGCATCCTGGCCTGCAGGGCCCCTGCTCAGAGCCTGTGCCTGCAGCACAGGGCTGTGCTTGATGGAGATCTCAGTAATGCCCACACAGACCCAATTATTGCTCCTGGTGGAATTCTGCCCTCAGTTTCCCACGTAATTAGCCTCTCTGCCCAAGCCATTACGAAATAATTAAAAGCCAGGCAACATGGCATTTAATCAATAGCCAAGCCCTAGGTGCAAGCAGGGGAAATCACCACGGGGGTGGCTGCAGCCTCCCCTCTGCAGGAGCCCATTAATCATTGCTGGGCTGCCAGCTCCACGGAGAATGGTTCTTTGTCCTCAGGGGAGGAAAATCTGACGGTCAGGGGAGAGGCTGGAGGGTTTATTTATCATTGCTGCTGCTCTCAGAGGCCAGGCAGGTGCAGGGGCTGGGTGCTCGCTGCAGGGATGGGGTGGGAGCTGTGGGTGCAGCTGCTGGCACTGGGATAAATTGAGAGAACCTTGGGAAGAGTGCAGTGTCACATTACCTGTTCCTCTCCTCTCTAAACACACTGTTAGCACAAGAATTGTGTCTGCAGTTGTGGGAGTGTGGCCATAAATCACCCCTCATGCTGTGTGAGGCAGCACCTGCAGGTCAGGGTGTCCCTCCAGCCCGGCAGGGTCAGGGTGTCCCCAGATTGAGGTGTCCCTCCTATGAGGCTGTCCCCCAGGTCAGGGTGTCCCCAGATTGAGGTGTCCCTCCTACGAGGCTGTCCCCAGGTCAGGGTGTCCCCAGACTGGGGTGTCCCTCCTATGAGGCTGTCCCCAGGTCAGGGTGTCCCCAGATTGAGGTGTCCCTCCTGTGAGGCTGTCCCCAGGTCAGGGTGTCCCCAGATTGAGGTGTCCCTCCTGTGAGGCTGTCCCCAGGTCAGGGTGTCCCCAGATTGGGGTGTCCCTCCTATGAGGCTGTCCCCAGGTCAGGGTGTCCCCAGATTGAGGTGTCCTTCCTATGAGGCTGTCCCCCAGGTCAGGGTGTCCCCAGATTGAGGTGTCCCTCCTGTGAGGCTGTCCCCAGGTCAGGGTGTCCCCAGATTGGGGTGTCCCTCCTATGAGGCTGTCCCCAGGTCAGGGTGTCCCCAGATTGGGGTGTCCCTCCTTTGAGACAAGCTGTCCCCCAGGTCAGGGTGTCCCTCCTATGAAGCCAAGTCCCAAGCTCAGGTGTCCCTCCTGTCAGGCAGAATGTCCTGTAAGACAGAGTGTCCCCAGGTCAGGGTGTCCCTCCTGTGAGACACAATGTCCCCAGCTCGTGGTGTCCCACACCTTGCAGATGCAGGAGATGTTTTTTATCTCCTCTCTGCTGTTAGGAGCAGCAGGGGCCGTGTGTCAGGTCCTTTGGAGGGTGTTGGCACTGGCTGGCATGGGCTGGTGCTGGGGCTGAGCCTTGTCCCCAGTTTGTCCCCATGGCTGCAGCACTGGGCAGGGCACAGGAGTGGGGCTTTGGCAGAGGAGGGCAGGGGACAATGGGGGTACAACCCCCCCAGGCCTTGTAGGGGCACCCAGAATGGCACCAGGAGGGTGCCAGGGTCTCTGTGTGAGCATCTCCTGTTACAGAGCTCTCCTGCAGCACCAGGGATGAGGGGTGCTGGTGCTCTGGGGTGCTCTGAGCAGCTGCTGAGGTGCAGAACGTCCTGTCCCTGCCCTGGGGACATGGGGACAGTCAGACCTGCCACCACATGGTGGGGCATGGGGACATGGGCACAGCTGAGCTGCCACCACATGGTGGGACATGGGGACATGGGCACAGCTGAACTGCCAGCACATGGTGCTCCCATCTTGGGGACATGGGCACAGGCTGAGCTGCCACCACATGGTGCTCCCAGCCCTGGGGACATGGGCACAGGCTGAGCTGCCACCAGAGGGGAGTGTTGGTTCCCACTCCAGGAGCGCTGGAAGGATGGCAGGGTGCACCTTGTGACACCTGGGGACAGGGTTTAAGGTGACCTTGCTGGGGACTCCGTGGTCTTAGAGAGCTTTTCCAACCAAAATGATTCCAGCATGGAGCTGGGGGCAAAGATGCTTTTGGGAGGGGAAGCTGAGGGCGTGGGGAGGCTCAGAGGGACCTTCCTCTGTCTCAGAAAATCTGTGTGTGCCCCAGGTGCTGTCTCCACATCAGTTAAAGGTTGTGTTTCGTTGTTTTCAGGTTTTGAAAAGGAGCTCTGCAAGCAGATGGAAAAGGGAGGCCCTGGCATCTTCCCTGTGAGTGCCTCTCGCTTTTCTCCTTTCTGAAATGAGTTTCTCTGGGAGGTAAAATTCCTGACAAGCCCACGCAGGGACTTGATAAAAATAGCAGAGATTTCCCAGCAGGCCTGGAGGAGCCTGGCAGAGACTGATCCATCCTGGGTGGGCGAGGGGAGGGAGAGGGAGGGAGGGAGAGAGAGAGGGGACAGGCGGGAGCAGGGCTGGGGACAGGAGCAGGGCTGGGGACAAGGATGAACAGGGCTGGGGACAGGCAGGGAGAGAGGGAGGGGTGCTGGGGACAGGACAGTGCTGGGGACAGACAGGGAGGGAGGGAGGGGTGCTGGGGACAGGACAGTGCTGGGGACAGACAGGGGCAGTGCTGGGGATGGACAGGGAGGGAGGGGACAGGAGCAGTGCTGGGGACAGAGATGAGCAGGGCTGGGGACAGGAGCAGTGCTGGTGACAAACAGGGGCAGTGCTGGGGACAGGAGCAGTGCTGGGGACAGGAGCAGTGCTGGTGACAAACAGGGGCAGTGCTGGGGACAGGAGCAGTGCTGGGGACAGGAGCAGTGCTGGTGACAAACAGGGGCAGTGCTGGGGACAGGAGTAGTGCTGGGTGACAGAGATGAGCTGGGCTGGGGACAGGCAGGAAGGGGACAAGAGCAGGGCTGGGGACAAGGAGGGAGGGGACAGGAGCAGGGCTGGGGACAGAGATGAGTAGGGCTGGGGACACACAGGAGCAGTGCTGGGGACAGGAGCAGTGCTGGGGACAGGAGCAGAGCTGGGGACAAGCATGAGCACTGTTTGGGACAGGGATGAGCAGTGCTGGGGACAGACAGGAGCAGAGCTGGGGACAAGCAGTGCAGAGCCAGGGCTGCCCTGGGAGGTGGCTGAAGGGCAGGGAGGGCAGAGCACACCATGGGGAGGGGACAAGCTGCCAGCACAGTTTGTGTCTCACATGCAGTGCCCAGGGCCGGCTCTGGTGCCCCCTTGGTGCAGGAGGGACCCTCAGGGCCCTGCCCTGTGACAGCAGAGCACAGGAGCCCTGCCCTGCAGCCACAGTGCCCCTGGCAGCACCACAGAGCTGGGACAGCCCTGCCATGGCCTGGGGAGCCCAAGGGACACCTGTGCCACCTCAGCCAAAGCTGCTTGAGCTGACAAGCAGATGACAATGGGATTAGCAACATCAGCAAAAACAACACCTCTGAAACAGATTTAGCTGTGCTGAGCCCCACAAGGACATGGGGCAAAGTGAGCTTTAATTTGGTGCCCTGAGAGCCTGGGCAGGCTCCGGTCCTGCTGTCACCCCACAGGTACCTGCAGGAGCTCAGGTGTGCAGCAGCTCTTGGGAGATGCTGTGGGAGGCTGAACCTCAGTGCTGGGGTGCCTGGCCCCAAACCTGCCCCAGGGCTGGCTCCAGCTCTGCCATGGGCACAGGGAGCTGGAGCTGAGCAGCTGAAGCACCAGGGGGAGGAGAAGGGAGGGAGAAGTGCTCCGTGTTTCCACACGGTGAGGAGCAGGCTGCTCCTCCCTTCCCTTCCTCCTTCCTCCCTTCTCTATTTCTGGCAGCCCCTTCTCAGGGAGATGCTGCAGGGCTGTCACTGCTCTGGGTGGGGAAAGGAGGGACAGGCAGTGCCAGCAGCTGGGGCTGAGCCTTGTCCCCAGTTTGTCACAGTGGCTGCAGCATGTAGCTGTGATGTTTTCTGGAAAAGCCTTTCCTTAGGATTTTTCCTCCTGAGAAGCTGAGAGGCCTCAGGAACAAAATGTAACCAATGGTTATCTGCTGCTGTGGAATGCAACAGGTGCATCTGGGATTGGGCTCATTTGGTTGTTTCTAATTAATGGCCAATCACAGTCCACAGTCTGGCTCGGACTCTCTGAGACACAAACCTTTGTTATTATTTCATTCTTTTTCTATTCTTAGCTGGCCTTCTGATGAAATCCTTTCTTCTATTCTTTTAGTATAGTATATAATAAATATATTATATATATATATAATATATGTAATATATACTATAATAACAAATATACTATATATAAATATATTAATATTATATTTATATTATATTGATATATTATATATTAATATAAATATATTAATATATAGTTATATAATTATATATATAATAAATTATACATATAGCTATATAATTATATATAGTTATATATATAACTATAAATATATAGTTATATAATTATATATATTATATATATATATATATATATAATAAAAGACCACCCCTTCTGTGGCTCACAGCCAGCAGAGACCCTCCAGGCTGGGGATATTTTTAAACCAGCCATGGGATAAGGAAAGTTGGATGTGAGCACATCTGTGCTTGGGGATGGGTCTTTTCTTTCTGGAATAGGTTTCCCTTTTGGGGACTCCCTTTTGGGATATTGTCCAGAGACCCTCTAGGCTGGGGATAGTTTTAAACCAGCCATGGGATGAGGGAAGTTGGATGTGCTTAGGGCTGGGTCTCCTCCTTCTGAAACATTCCTTTTGGGGTCTCCCTTTTGGGGTGTTGCCTCCCTGGGGCAGCTCATGGCTCCTCTTGCCTGCTCCTGGCATCTCCCAGCAGCTCTGCCAGGGCTCAGGTGCAGGCTCTGGGCTCGGTGTGTGCAGAGAGGGAAATGCAGATGCTGGTAAAGCAGGGGGGGTGGGTGAAAGGAACCCCCTCCCCAACATCCCATCCCCGGGTGATGCCCCCAGGACAATCCCGGGCTGTGCTCCATGGACAAGTGCCCCAGCGTGAGCAGCAGTGACAGTGCCCTGGCTGGCGTCTGCCTCAGCGAGTCCGAGAAGGCAGCAGTGCTCACACTCATCAGAGAGGAGGTAAAGCCTGGCCCTGGCCCTGGGGCTGCCCCTCGTGTCCCTGGGGCTGTCCCTCGTGTCCCTGGGGCTGCCCCTTGTGTCCCTGTCCCCTGGGTTGCTCCTTGGAGGTAACATCCCTGTCCTTGTCCCCTGGGGCTGCCCCTTGTGTTCCTGTCCCTGGGGCTGCCCCTCACTCATCAGAGGTGACAACCCTGTCCCCTGGACTGCCCCTTGTGTCCCTGGGGCTGTCCCCTGGGTTGCTTCTTGGAGGTAACATCCCTGTCCTTGTCCCCTGGGCTGCCTCTTGCTCATCAGAGAGGGGTAAAGCCCTGCCCCTGTCCCTGGGGCTGCCTCTCATGTCCCTGTCCCCTGGACTGCCCCTCCTTCATCAGAGAGGTGACAACCCTGTCCCACCCCTTGTGTCCCTGTCCCCTGGGCTGCTCCTTGGAGATAACAGCCCTGTCCCCTGGGGCTGTCCCTGGTGTTCCTGTCCCCTGGGTTGCTTCTCAGAGGTAACAGCCCTGTCACTGTCCCCTAAGCTGCCCCTCATGTCCCTGTGCCCTGGGGATGCCCCTGGCTGATCAGAGAGGAGGTAACAGCTCTGTCCCTGTCCCCTGGGCCGTTCCTTGGAGGTACCAGCCCTGTCCCTGTCCCCTGGGCTGTCCCTTGGAGGTACCAGCCCTGTCCCTGTCCCCTGGGCCGTTCCTTGGAGGTACCAGCCCTGTCCCTGTCCCCTGGGCCGTTCCTTGGAGGTACCAGCCCTGTCCCTGTTCCCTGGGCTGTCCCTTGGAGATACCAGCCCTGTCCCTGTCCCCTGGGCTGTCCCTTGGAGGTAACAGCCCTGTCCCTCTCCCTGGAGCCCACCCCAGGGCAGCAGGGGCAGTTCTGCTCTGCCCAGGATGGGGGATCTGATCCCCTGTGTGGGACAGAGAGGGGAACCCCTCCGAGCACACCCCAGGGTGCTGTGTCTGCTTCCCCAGATCATCACCAAGGAGATCGAGGCCAACGAGTGGAAGAAGAAATACGAGGAGAGCCGGCAGGAGGTGCTGGAGATGAGGTGGGAACTGTCCCCTGAGGGGACATCAGGGGTGGCACAGCTCAGCCTCACCAGGCTTGGCAGAGACTTCTCATGGTGCTGTGTCAGTGGGTCACTGTCATATCTTCTGAAAAATCCCTTCACCAGGATTTCTTCTCCTGGGAAGCTGAGAAGCCTCAGAGAGGAATGAAAACAATAATTATCTGATTTGCTTCTCCTGTGTTTGGCTGCTTGGGAATGTGGTTTGGACAGTGTTTACCAACAGATGCATGTTTGATTGGTTTCAACAACAACGTGAATTGTTTTTAATTAATGACCAATCACCAGCAGCTGTGTGAGATTCTGAGGAGTCAGTCATGAGTTTATTATTCAGTCTTGTTAAGCTTTCTGTCTGTATCCTTACTCTTTCTTTAGTATAGTTTTAGTATAGCATAATATAATGTAGTATAATATATAATATAATATAATATAATATAATATAATATAATATAATATAATACTATATAATGTAATGTAATGTAATATAATATAATATAATATAATATGTAGTATAATATATAATATATTATGTAGTATAATGTAATATAATATAATATAATATAATACTATATAATACTATATAATACTATATAATACTATATAATACTATATAATATAATGTAATGTAATATAATGTAATATAATGTAATATAATATAATATAATAGGTAGTATAATATATAATATATAATGTAGTATAATGTAATATTATATATAATGTAATGTAATATAATATAATAGTAAATCAGCCTTCTGAGAACAAGGAGTCATTCTCAAATCATCCTTCGTCCTGGGAACCTCACAAACTCAACATCAGTGTTCTCTTAGTTCTGGTGCTGTGTCCTGCTCGTTCCTTTGCTGCAATAAAATAGAAATAAATAGAAATAAAATTGAAATAAAAAATAAATAAAATACCATGAGCTGTGGCAGAGGAGGGTTTTGGTCTGAAGCAGCACTGATGGGTGGTGCAGCCTCTCACCTGTTTGTTTTTTCTCTTCCTTCCAGGAAAATCGTGGCAGAGTATGAGAAGACCATTGCCCAGATGATAGGTAAGGTGCTGTCACCTGGCCAGGTGTGCAGGGCAGGGAGCTGGCTGCCACAGCTGTCCCCACCCAGTCACTGTGCCCCTGTTGTGTGTTCTCCACCCCAGAGGATGAGCAGAGGACAAACATGACATCTCAGAAGAACCTGCAGCAGCTCACCATGGAAAAGGACCAGGCTCTGGCAGACCTGAACTCGGTGGAGAGGTCCCTGTCGGATCTGTTCAGGAGATATGAGAACCTGAAGGGCGTCCTGGAAGGATTTAAGAAGGTCCTTACCTTGGTTTGCCCTTTCTCCCTGCAGCTCTGGTCCCTGACACAGGGTTCCTGGGCAGTCACACTCCATGTTTCCATGCTGCTGAGTGCAAAGCAGAAGCTGGGTTTGCTAAAAGCCTTTTTTCTTGCACTCAGAACAGTATCTATCATCCTGTCAGAGCCCAGTCCCATTGCAGATGGATTTATTTCTTTTCCAGAACGAAGAAGCTCTGAAGAAATGTGCTCAAGATTATCTGACCCGTGTCAAGCAGGAGGAGCAGCGCTATCAGGCCCTGAAAGTCCACGCAGAAGAAAAATTAGACAAGTAAGGTCATGCAGGAGATTGCTGGGTGCTTCAAGACCTTGTAGGGAAGCAGCTTCATTTGCTCTCCAGAGGCTGGAAGGCAGGAGCTGAATGATGTGAAAAGCTGCATTTTCCAACCTCAGGCTCAAAGAGTCTCTGAGTAAGGCAGAGCAAATCTCTGAATGCACTCTCTGGTCTCTGCTTATTTATTTTTTAATGGAGAACCTGAGGTTCACGGTCTATTTATGGCCACTTAACCAAGTTCCCATCTCTCAGAGTGCTCGTGTTTGTGGTACAGGAGGGGGCTGTGCAGCCCTGGGGCTCAGCTGATGAGCAGGAGCTCAGCAGCCACGTGTAACCCTGAGTGAGGTGGGTGCTGAGGGGGTTTAGCTTGGCCCTGAGAGAGCAGAGTTTCATAGAGGGGCTGGAAGAGCTGAATTAACCCAGTTTCACCCAGGTTCCACAGGGCCAAACCCCCTCTGTGGTACCCAGAGGAGCAGAGCCAGGCTCTGGACGTGCTGTGATGTCACTTTTGTGGACAATGACACAGGAACAGACGGGAGGCAGGATTGGAGAAAGGGCAAAGAAGGTTTTATTCAAGAGAGCCACACGATTTATATAGTGACACAGGAGCAGGTAGGAGGCAGGATTGGAGAAAGAGCAGAGAAGGTTTTATTCAAGAGAACCACACGGTTTTTATAGTGACACAGGAACAGGCAGGAGGCAGGAGAAAGAGCAGAGTTTCACACAGGGGCTGGAGGAGCTGAATTAACCCAGTTTCACCCAGGTTCCACAGGGCCAAACCCCCTCTGTTGTACCCAGAGGAGCAGAGCCAGGCTCTGGACGTGCTGTGATGTCACTTTTGTGGAGAATGATACAGGAACAGGCAGAAGGCAGGACTGGAGAAAGGGCGAAGAAGGTTTTATTCAAGAGAACCACACGGTTTATATAGTGACACAGGAGCAGGTAGGAGACAGGTTTAGCTTGGCCCTGAGAGAGCAGAGTTTCATAGAGGGGCTGGAGGAGCTTAATTAACCCAGTTTCACCCAGGTTCCACAGGGCCAAACCCCCTCTGTTGTACCCAGAGGAGCAGAGCCAGGCTCTGGACGTGCTGTGATGTCACTTTTGTGGACAATGACACAGGAACAGACGGGAGGCAGGATTGTAGAAAGAGCAGAGAAGGTTTTATTCAAGAGAACCACATGATTCCAGGATTGACAGACAGTGCTGGGAGAGGGAAGGGGAGAGGTTGTGGACAGTTTTTTATTGAGACATAGTTGATGGGAAAAGAGACATGAGAAAATACATCTGAGAAAGCAACAGCTGCCTAATTCAAGGACACAGTTTCTTTGAGCAAGAAGCTGTTCAAGAAAATATGTGATAACAGGAGGTGGAAAAGAAGCCACAAACATCCTGAGAAAGGTGGGACTGACTTTTTATAGCTGACCAATAGTGAGCTCTGGTTTTGCAATATGTATGAGCCTTATTGCTGTGATTATAAAAGTGTTGTCGGTGGTCACAGGGGTTTGTAGAGGATGGAAGAGACAGGATCTTGATTCCATTATCAGAAGGCTTGATTTATTATGTTATGATATATATATAATATTATAACTATACTACATAGAGATAGAAAAGAAAGAGGCTTCTTCAGAAGCTGGCTAAGCTAAGAAGAGATAGAAAGAATGAATAACAAAGGTCTGTGTCTGGCAGAGAGCGAGAGCAGCTCCACCATGAGTGGTCAGTAGATCCAAACATCTACAGAGGACCAACCACGAGTGGACCTGTTGCATTCCACAGCAGCAGATAATAATTGTTTACATTTGCTGCTGAAACCTCTCAGCTCCAGCAGGGAAAATCCCAAGAAAGGATTTTTCACAAAGAATGTCTGCGACAATAAAAGTGTGCCTGTTAAATCTGAGACTTGTCGATCCTCAGCGGATGAGCATGTCTCCCATCTTCCTCGTCAAGAGGTGACTGACACACCTGGGAGGGAATTCTCAGGGGAGGTATTGTGAGCTTTTTGGGGGTCTCAGTAGCTGGGCGTTGGTCTGGGACCTCTATCCCAGGAAAGGACAGAGCCCTGCAGTCCAGCCCACTGGGACCCCAAACCACGGGGAGCCTTGCAGCCAGCAGAGTGATAACAGCTCTGGATAGTGATAACAGCTCTGGATAGTGATAACAGCTCTGGATAGTGATAACAGCTCTGGGATCTCAGCTCTTTAGGGTTTAGCTGCTGCTAGGCTTGGCTTCCCCGGGCATGGCTCAGGCAGACAGAGAGAGGAGAAGAAGAAGGCGGCAGTTCCACTGGAGATGGTTTATTCAGGAATGCGTGAAAGGTCCAGAGCAATTCTTCTTCTAACTTAATAGAGTACAGCAAGCTACATATATACCTTTGGCCAGGCTCCAAGCTGGACCAATGGACACAGGTTAAAGGTTTTACAAGTGACCAATAGAAGGGTCAATAGGATTTTTTCCTTATAAGGATACAAATATACGTTGTGAGTCCAGGGTTAGAACATTTCTGGACTGCTGTGTCAGCAATCTTATTGTTAAAGCCTCCACGGTGCCTTAGCAGGGCTTGTGGCATTTACTACAGGGAGGTACCTGAGGTTCTGAGGTAAACCCTGAAGTCCCCTGTGTCCCCCAGAGCCAACGAGGAGATCGCCCAGGTGCGCACCAAGGCCAAGGCGGAGAGCGCGGCGCTGCACGCGGGGCTGCGCAAGGAGCAGATGAAGGTGGAGTCCCTGGAGAGAACCCTGCAGCAGAAGGTAACACACACATACACCTGCCCCTGCCTCCCTGCAGCTGCCCTGAGCATCCTCTTGATGCCAGGGGTGTCCTCCAGATCTTTGGTGCAGAAGGTGTTTGGTTTTTGGGATTTTTTTTTTTTTTTTTTTGGTTTTTTTTTGTGTTCAGGCATCCAGACTTTTGGGATTTCTTTTTGTTTTGTGTTTGTTTTTCTGTGGCCTGGCATCAAGATTTTTGGGATTTTTTATTTTTTGTTTTTCTGTGGCCTGGCATCCAGATTTTTGGGATTTTTTTATTTTTTGTTTTTCTGTGGTTTGGCATCCAGGTTTTTAGTCCAGAAGGTGTTTGGTTTTTGGGATATTTTTTGGGTTTTTTTTTGTGTTCAGGCATCCAGACTTTTGGGATTTCTTTTTGTTTTGTTTTTGTTTTTCTGTGGTCTGGCATCCAGATTTTTGGGATTTTTTATTTTTTGTTTTTCTGTGGTTTGGCATCCAAGTTTTTGGTCTAGAAGGTGTTTGGTTTTTGGGATATTTTTTGGTTGTTTTTTTGTGTTTTGGCATCCAGATTTTTGGGATTTTTTATTTTTTGTTTTTCTATGGTCTGACATCCAGATTTTTGGGATTTCTTATTTTTTGTTTTTCTGTGGTCTGGCATCCAGGTTTTTAGTCCAGAAGGTGTTTGGTTTTTGGGATATTTTTTGGTTGTTTTTCTGTGTTCTGGCATCCAGGTTTTTGGGATTTTTTTGGTTTTGTTTTTGGTTTTTTTGTGCTCAGGCATCCAGACTTTTGGGATCTTTTTTTTGTTGTTTTTTCTGTGTTCTGGCATCCAGATTTTTGGGATTGTTTTTTTGTTTTGGTTTTTTCGTGGTTTGGCATCCAGATCTTTGATCCAGAAGGTGTTTGGTTTTTGGGATTTTATTTTGGTTTTTTGGGTTTTGTGGGGTTGGTTTGGCTTTTTTTGGGCAGAAAAAATCTGGCTGCCTTATGTGTGCCTGTTTGCAGAGGTGTGGGCTGGGGCTGCCTTGCTGCAGATCTCTGCAGGTCTGACTGGGATGAGGAGTTTCTATTCTGCCCTGAGCATCCTGTTGATGCCAGAATTGTCCTCCAGATCTTTGGTCCAGAAGGTGTTTGATTTCTGGGATATTTTTGGGGGGTTTTTGGGGTTAGTTTGGCTTTTTTTGGGCAGAGTGGGCATTGCTGGCTTGTGTGTGCCTGTTTGCAGAGGTGTGGGCTGGGGCTGCCTGGCTGCAGATCTGGGATGAGCACAGGGCTCCACACAGTGCCTGGATGCACAGAGGAGCTGTTCCAGGCTCACATACAGGACCTGGCTGCCCTTTCCCAGCCATGCTTGATGCCAGATGGGCCCTGCTGCTGGTCCCCAAGATGTGCTTTTCTTCCAGAACCAGGAGATCGAGGAGCTGACCAAGATCTGCGACGAGCTGATAGCGAAACTGGGCAAGTCAGACTGAGCTCAGCACCCCCTGCTCGCCCAGCACTCTGCACTTGGCTGCTTCTCTCGTGACCTTGAGCACCTTGCCTTACCCTGGACTCCCTGCAGGAAAGCTCTCGTGTCCAGCTGCCCCTTGGCTGCCAGACCTGTGGCTCCTGAGCAGGGCTGCTCCCCTCACTGCCCCTGTCTGCTTCCCACAGCTCCAGGCTGGGATCCCTGCAGTCAGCCTGGGAATCATCCTGGGGTCAGCCTGGGAATCCTGAGCTCAGCTTGGGAATCATCCTGGGCTCAGCCTGAGAATCATCCTGGGCTCAGTCTGGGAATCATCCTGGGCTCAGCCTGGGAATCATGCTGGGCTCAGCCTGGGAATCATGCTGGGCTCAGCCTGGGAATCATCCTGGGCTCGGTCTGGGAATCATCCTGGGCTCAGTCTGGGAATCATCCTGGGCTCAGCCTGGGAATCATCCTGGGCTCAGCCTGGGAATCATCCTGGGCTCAGCCTGGGAATCATCCTGGGCTCAGCCTGGGAATCATCCTGGGCTCAGTCTGGGCCTGTGTGTCCCTCCCTGGGCCTGTGTGTCCCTCCCTGTGCCTGTGTGTCCCTCCCAGGGCGTGCTGCCCTGTCCCTCTGCACCTCTCAGGTGGGAGGTGACACCCTGGGCTCTGTCCCCCTTGGCTGGGCTGTGTCCCCACTGCACTCTCTGTCTCTGATTGTCCTCCTGGGCTCAGCAGAACAGGTCCAGCCACTGGTGGGTCCTGCCCTGGGACGTGGTGGGTGGCAGGGGGGGAGCTGCTGGCTCCTGCACTGGGTTTGGCTGGTGTCTGGTTTGTGGGTGAAGCACAGCACAGCCTCTCCCTGTCCCTGGCTGTGCCAGCCTCAGAGGAAGGGAGCTGCCATCTCTGCATTCGTGCACTTTATGAGCATTTGTGGGCACTTGGGCTCTCTTCTCACTCCTTCCAGTCAGGCACAGCTTGTTCCCCCCAGAGCAGTCACACACCCTGCAGTCCTCTGCAGGGAGGGTCCAGGGGAGGGCAGGCAGGAGCTTTCTGCACCAAGAGGTGTTTGAGAAGCTGGGGTTGGTTCTGGAGAGCTGGGACTGCCCATCCATCCTCCCTGTGCCCACCCTGCCTGTGCCCTGGCCCCTGCAGGGCCCTGTCTGTGACTCCCTGTGCCATGCTGAGACCAGGGCTCCCTTGCAGAGGCTGCAGGAGGAAGGACCTGAACCCTGATGTGCCTCGTGGGTGCTGCAGTAGCTGCAGTGGTGGAGGATTCTCTGCCTTGAATGGATAGGTGTGAAATAAGGGAAATGTTTGCAGTTTGGACTGTTTCCTGCCCAGCCTGTTGAACACTTTCACAAACCTTTTTGCTGCTACCTTTTTGTAACAGAATTGAGCTCTTTTCCTTCTATTTTCTAATTCCCCGTGTTGAGCATGCAGAGCAAACACCCGTTTAAGCCAGAGCCATACACTTGATTATATTTTATTAGTTATATAATATAGAGAGAGTTTATTCTACACTTAAGCAAAGGTGTCAGCAGCCTCCCCCAGCACACAGCTCCCCAGCTCCACCTCTCCATGTTCTTCCCTGTTCTCCATGCCCCCAGTGATCCCAGTGACAGACTGGTCACAGAAACCAGTGGCTGACACCATTCAAAGCAGTGCACATGTTGCTTGTGCTGGATATTCACCCTTTGCACAGCTGACAGAAAAGAAAAACCCTTTTTTCCCCCTTTCTTTTTAACCCCTTTGACCTCCCCACATGTCCCTTCCTGGCTGGTGGAAAAGCTTCAATGCTGTGATCAACAAGGATTATTCCTGTTCCCCTTTGGGAGTCTGTGCAGGTAAAGCAAACCCCTGAGACCCTGAGATTTCTGGGCCAGGTGGCTTTTTTCTCTTGAGGAAGCAGAATGCAGCATTGCATCACCCCTCAGAGCTGCTGGCAGGCTGCTCCAGGGCTGGTTTCTGCTTTGGGGCCCTGGGGCACTGCCCTGCTCTGCCCACAGCAGCACCCACAGTGTGGTGTGAGGCTGCTGGAGGATTGTGGCAGCCCTGAGCCCTCTGCTTTGCTCAGGGCTGGGATCCTCTTGTGCTGTTCTGGCTCAAGGTGAGCTCAGTCTCTGCTTGGGGCATGGTTCTGGCCCTTGGAGCTGATGGATCATTGCAGAATTCAGATTTCACCACTTCCCCAGAGTCCTGCTCTGCACACAGCAGCACCCACAGTGTGGTGAGAGGCTGCTGGAGCCCAACTGGGCACTGTGGCAGCCCTCAGCTTTGCAGAAGGTGAGGTCAATCTCTCCGTGGGGCATGGTTCTGGCCCTTGGAACTGGTGAATAATTGCAGAAATTTAGATTTCACCACTTCCCCAGAGTCCTGCCCTGCCCACAGCAGCACCCACAGTGTGGTGTGAGGCTGTTGCAGGACTGTGGCAGCCCTGAGCCCTCTGCTTTGCTCAGGGCTATGATCCTCATGTGCAGTCCTGGCTCAAGGTGAGCTCAGGGGCATGTTTCTGACCCTTGGAGCTGATGGATCATTGCAGAAATTCAGATTGCACCACTTCCCCAGAGCCCTGCCCTGCACACAGCAGTCCCTGGGGGCTGTCTGCAAAGCTGTGCCCCACAGGACACAGCCCTCCATCCCTCCTGTCCCCAGTGCCACCCAGTCCTGCTGTGCCACCTCCCCTCACCCATCCTGTGCACCCCAGCCTGGGCAAAGAAGATTCCTAAGGAATGATTTATTAACTATAATATGGTTATAGCTCCAGATATAGATATAAATACGTGCATAATGGCTATGGTGATGTAAAACAAGGTGTGTTTGCCAGCAGGCAGGGTGGCTGCACCTCCAGGTGGTGGGGATGGTGCCAGGGGATGGCACAGGGGGTGGCAGGTCCCTGTGTGTGCTGTCACAGCTGGGTGTGTTTGTCCTCTGTCCCTTTGCAGTAGGCTTTAAATGCCCTTTTGGCAGCAGCAGGCCCTGCCCCTGCTGCTGTGTTGCTGTTTGCAGTGTGTGTTTGCCAGCAGATCTGTCTGTAACCAAGTGCCAACCAGTGCCCCCAGCTCCTGATCCCCTCTGGAACTCCCTCTGCATTGGCTCCCACCCCTCTGCTTCCAGCCATGTGTGTAACTGCCATTGCCATCGGTTTTATATGTATGATAATTTCCCTTTTATATGTCAGGTAAATATTTGTAAGAGTTATACTCACACAAATGAGATTATTATAATGATTACTAATATATTTTTTTTTCCATGTTTCATTGCCTGAGTAAAAACTGTGTTTATCACTCTTGAAAGCTTTCTTGGTGTTTGTGAGGTTGGTGAAGAGTTTTGGGAGGAGTTGGTTTGGTTTTACTTTCCAGTGTGGGCTGTGTTCTGCCTTGTCTTTATTAATGTGGTTTATATGGTTATTATTTGGTTTTAAATAAGCACAGTTATCATTTGTTCCTGAAATCTCCATTCCTGAGCTCTGAAATTCAGATCTGGGATGATTTTTCTGGCCCTGTGGTTCCCAGCACACTGTGATGGTCCTAAGCATGGGCTGTGTTCTGCCTTGTCTCTATTAATGTGGTTTATATGGTTATTATTTGGTTTTAAATAAGTACAATTCCCAGTATGGTTATTATTTGGTTTTAAATAAGCACAGTTATCACCTGTTCCTGAAATCTGCATTCCTGAGCTCTGAAATTCACACCTGGGATGACTTTTCTGGCCTCCCAGCACACTGTGATGGTCCTAACATGGGCTGTGTTCTGCCTTGTCTTTATTAATGGGGTTTATATGGTTTTTATTTGTTTTTAAATAAGTACAGTTATCATTTGTTCCTGAAATCTGCATTCCTGAGCTCTGAAATTCAGATCTGGATTGATTTTTCTGGCCCTGTGGTTCCCAGCACACTGTGATGGTCCTAACCATGGGCTGTGTTCTGCCTTGTCTTTATTAATCTGGTTTAATGTGGTTTCAAATAAGCACAGTTATCACCTGTTCATGAAATCTCCATTTCTGAGCTCTGAAATTCAGACCTGGGTTGATTTTTCTGGCCTCCCAGCACACTGTGATGGTCCTAAGCCATGGCAGGGAGCTCAGGCAGCAGAAGAGCTGAGGCAGCAGCAGGATGTGCCAGGCAGGAGAATCCTTGTCCTAATCCCTGCTCTGACCCTGACAACCCTCTGTGGCCTTGGCTAAATCCTGCTGGAGCCTGGGGGCTGCAGGGATGGTTCCACAGAAGAGAACAACTGAAAACATCAGGGATTTCCAGCTGTTCTCTTGCACTTCTCCTTTGGAGGGTTGGAAAATCTGGAGGGGTTTTCTCCACCTTGTGACAAGAAAGGGGCTGTTCTGTGATGGAGCAGCTGGGCTTGGTGAAGAACTTTGAAAGCCACCACAAGGTTCTGTGTACAGAGATGGTTTCCAGAGCAGGATATGGAGCAGAGCCCAGCCCATCCACGGGAGCATCACTAAGAATCCTTGTCCTAATCCCTGACAACCCTCAGTGGCCTTGGCTAAATCCTGCTGGAGCCTGGGGGTTGCAGGAATGGTTCCACTGGGCTCCCAGGGGTTTTCAGTTGTTCTCTTGCACTTCTCCTTTGATGGGCTGGAAAATCTGGAGGGCTTTTCCCCAACTGATGACAAGAAAGGGGCTGTTCTCTGATGGAGCAGCTGGGCTCGGTGAAGGCCACCACAAGATCTGAAGCCACCACAAGGTTCTGTGTCCAGAGATGGTTTCCAGAGCAGATACGGAGCAGAGCCCAGCCCATCCATGGTCCATGGCAGCATCACTAAGAATGCTTGTCCTAATCCCTGCACTGACCCTGACAACCCTCTGTGGCCTTGGCCAAATCCTGCTGGAGCCTGGGGGCTGCAGGAATGGTTCCACTGAGCTCCCAGGGATTTCCAGTTGTTTCTTGCACTTCTCCTTTGGAGGGTTGGAAAATCTGGAGGAGTTTTCACCAATTTGGCTGCTCATGACAAGAAAGGGGCTGTTCTCTGATGGAGCAGCTGGGCTTGGTGAAGGCCACCACAAGATCTGAAGCCACCACAAGGTTCTGTGTCCAGAGATGGTTTCCAGAGCAGATATGGAGCAGAGCCCAGCCCATCCACAGCACCAGTGTGGTGCCATCACCCAGCCCATGTCCTTGGGGAGCTGTGTCCTGTGCCCCAGCTAAGATGGCATTAGCCCAGCCCCTGATGCTCTCACCCAAGCAGATTAGCTGTAAGACCTTAAGACAAAAGAGCAGCTCCACAGCCCACCCTGCACACTGCTGAGGATGCCTGCCATGAAGACCCTGCTGGCCCTGGCCCTGGTCACATCCCTGGCTGGAGGAAGTAAGTGTCCCTTGGCTGGGGGCAGCACAAGCTGGGGTAAATCCCTGTCCCTGCCCTGTGCTGCTCCCACCCCTGCAGGAAAATGATGTTTTGGGGGGTAGGGAGGGAGGGTTTCTCCTCTGAGTGGCACCAAGAGAAGCCCCCCGTGCCCCTGGCACAGAGCCTGGCATGCTGTGCCCAGCAGGGACCACAGAGCCTCTGATGGAGGCTCCTGAGCCAAAACCCTGCAGCTTATCTTGTTTAAAGCTCTGTTTGCCTGCTAAAATTTGGTTCCTCAAAGGCATAATCACAAAAAGATGTGGTAGAAGGAGGGTGGCTGCACTGCTCAGGGCAATGCCATGGAACTGGGGCAGCTCTGGGCTGTTCCAGGGTCTTTGGACCAAGGCAAGATGAACATTTTTGTGTTCTGAGATCCCCAGGATGAGGTGAGAGATGAGAATTTAACTCCATGTTCTCAGAGGACTGATATTATAATATCAGAGGACTGATATTATTATATTATTATTATATTATATTATATTATATTATATTATATTATATTATATTATATTATATTATATTATATTATATTATATTATATTATATTAATTTTACATTATATTACTGTCATATTACATTCTTATTATAGTCTATTATATTCATATCATATTCATATCATATTATAATGTTACATTACATTATAGAAATTATATACTAAAACTATACTTAAGAAAGAGAAAGAATGCATCAAAAGGCTAGAAAATAATGAATAATAAAAACCTGTGACTGACCAGAGAGTCTGACACAGCAGGATTGGTTTGGTGACTAAATTAAAACAATTCACATGGAACTCATCAAAGATGCCCCTGTTGGTGAGCAACCTCCAGACCCCATTCCAAACAATCAGATAATTGCCGTTTACATTTATTTTTTGAGGCTTCTCAACAGAAAAATCCTGGGCAGAGAAGATTTTTCAAATATATCATAGTGACAGAACACGGCTGTACTTTTATCTCAGGGCAGATGAGAGGGACAACAAAGGAGACACAAACACAACCCAGCAGTGGAAGCCGGGTCATTGTGGGCTAATGGAAGGAATTTAGCGGCCTGTGACCCCATGCAATCCCAATTTTGGCCCCAGCATTCCTGGATTTCTCCCTGAGGTGGAGGTGGAAGCTCGGGCCGCGCTGCCACGAGAGGGCTCTGCTCTGTCAGCCGGAGCCGAGCTCCGCCAGCCCTGCGCTGCCGGATCCAGCCCCGTCCGAGTCAGAAATTCCTCATTTCGGGCAGGAGCAGCATCTTCAGGCCCGGGTTTTTCTGGGGTGTGTGTGTGATTTGAGGGGTCACAGGGCTGGCTGCTATCTAACCTGCCTGTGGGCTCCAAAAAGGGCAATCTGGAGATGGTTTGTCCCTTCTGCATCTGTCACCCTGTTTGTCCCTTGGGCTGAATTTCCTGATTACAGGGAGCTGCTCCCATAGGTTGGATGGATTCTCCCTTCTCCCCCACCAAAAAATACTTATTAAAATGAAATAAGACAAATAACAAAGATCTAGGATGATTTTTAAATATTATGTCTACCTGTTTTTACTGTAAAAGGAATTCCAGGACTCTCAGAGTCCTCTCAGGCAGATCTCACCTGCCAGGTTTAGCTCTCACTATTTTGAGTCACACCTGGAAGAGTTTTGCATTAATTTTGTGGACAGATTTTAAAATTTATTATTATAATATTAATTATAAATGATTATATTTTAAATTAAAATTGTGGATAGATGCCTCATCCTGCATCCTGCTGCATGCCATGGCAGCTCCTGCTCATGGATTGACTCTGTCTGGTGCCAACCCTCACCTCCCTGGGCTGGGGGTCACCAGTGTGCGATTGTCAGGGCATTGGGGGGCTCTGGGATGGTGCCTTGCTCTCACCCTCACTCCTCCTCCTCACCTTCACCCAGGCAAAGCTCTGAAATGCCACAAATGTGTGGCATCCAACGAGAACGACTGCAACCAGCAGGGATCCCACAGCTGCCCCCAGTACGCCGACGCCTGCTCCACCATCACTGCACCCAGTGAGCGCCTGGGCTGGGGGGAAAGGGGGGAAAGGAGGAGCACCAGAGGGTCTTGGAGGGGACCAGAGGATTTTGGAGGGGGCCAGAGGGTCTTGGAGGGATCTTGGAGGGGGGCCAGAGGATCTTGAAGGGGACCAGAGGGTCTTAGAGGGGATCAGAGGATCTTGGAGGGGACTAAAGGACTTTGAAGGGGACCAGAGGGTCTTGGAGGGGACCAGAGGGTCTTGAAGGGGGTCAGAGGATCTTGGAGGGGGCGAGAGGGTCTTGAAGGGGACCAGAGGATCTTGGAGGGGACCAAAGGACCTTGAAGGGGACCAGAGGGTCTTGAAGGGGACCAGAGGACCTTGAAGGGTACCAGCGGGTCTTGGAGAGGGCCAGAAGATCATGAAGGGGACCAAAGGACTTTGAAGGGGACCAGAGGGTCTTGGAGAGGGCCGGAGGATCATAAAGGGGACCAGAGGGTCTTGGAAGGGGCCAGATGGTCTTGGAGGAGACCAGAGGGGCTGAGAACCAGAGGGTGAGGAGAAGCAGGGGACCTGAGGCAGAGCAGGAGGCGGATTCTGCTTGCGGGGAGGAGAGAGATGCGTTAATTCCGCCCCCGTGCCGCACCGAGGGTTTCCTTCTCCTGTACCGGTGACACGCGGGTTCCCGGCAGTGCCTGACCTTCTGTCACCTCGCCTTTCTTTACAGACAGCATCATCAAATCCTGCTCCTACAAATCCTTCTGTGACCAGGCTCGGCGCGGCGGCTCCGGCGGGGCCACGGTGCGCTGCTGCTTCAGCGACGACTGCAACGGGCCCGCGGCTCGGGGCTCCCGGAGCGGCGGGGGGACCCCCCTGCCGCCCCCCGCCGGGCTGCTGGCCACGGCCCTGGCCGGGACAATGCTGCTGGGCTGGCTCTGAGCTCCGCCCGCGCCTGCTCTAGCCTAGGGACGGGCGGGGATGCTCCAGGGGAGGGTCCCAGCGCTGCCGGTCCAATAAACGCTGCAGTGAGAACGCGTCCGCAGCCTCTGCTTGCCAGGGATAGCAAAACCGCGAGAGAAAGGACGGAATGGAGCTGGTTTGGTGTGAGCGTGTTCACAGGGGTGTTCAGATGAGGGAAGAGACGAGGATGTTGACTCCACGTTTCAGAAGGCTTGATTTATTATTTTATTATAGATATTACATTCAAACTATACTAAAAGAATAGAAGAAGAGGTTTCTTCAGAAGGTTAGCTAAGAATAGAATAGTAAAGAATGATAACAAAGGTTTGTGGCTCAGCTCTCTGTCCGATCCAGCTGACTGTGATTTTCCATTAATTAGAAACAACCACATGAGCCCAATCCCAGCTCCACCTGTTGCATTCCACAGCAGCAGATAACCATTGGTTACATTTTGTCCCTGAGGCCTCTCAGCTTCTCAGGAGGAAAAATCCTAAGGAAAGGATTTTTCAGACAACATCATGGCTATTCTGGCTGCTGGTGGAATCTCCAAAGATCCTGTGGCAGAGACGTTCCCTGCCCCAGGCTTCCTCCATCTGCTGATGGGGTATCTCAGTGAGTGCCAGGGGCTGATCACAGCCCCCTGGTGCAAGGTTACAGCAGAAAACGCATTGGAGAGTCCGGGAGAGCTGCCAGGCTCTCGGCACGAAGGGAGAGCAGCGCTGAGTGTGACCGCGCCCGGAACCCGGCGGGTCGCAGGGGCTGCGAGAGGAGCCTCGGTGTGAAAACCCTCAGACAGTTCAGGGTTTGCAGAGGGAGGGATGGGGAGAGAGGGAGGGCTCGGGACCCCCAGGGTGCCGGGAGAAGGCAGCGGTGGGACTGGCGTGGCACGGACAGGGGCTGGGGTGTCCGTGAGCGAGAGCCCTGCGGTGCCTTGGTTTTGCTGTAAATCTTCTTCTGCTCCGGGAGAAAGTGCATCGGGGCCAGACGGAGTTTCGGAGTGAAAGTGGGGCTTCCCCGGGGCCAGCGGGTGTTTCCTGCTCCCAAACCCACCCCGCAACAGCTTCCCCAAGAGATGCTCTTGCAGGAATCGCCAAGGGGGCGGCTCATCTCTGTCAGTGCCAGCCTCAAGCACCGCCCGAGGGGTTTTGTGCCGGGTCTGGGGGGGATTCACCGGGAATGGGGTGAATTGCCCGCCTGGGGGACGCAGAGAACCCACAACAGGCTGGCACCGGGAGGGCACCGGGCTGCCCCCACCCCTCCCACCGGCTGAGCCCCCGGACCCGCGGCAGGTGCGCGGGAGGGAGGCGGACAGACAGCGATGGGACGGACAGACGGACGGACACCGACCGACCCCCCGCCCCGCGGAGCCGCCCCGCGCCCCGCACTCACATCCGGGGCCGGGTTTGCTAATGACAGACGTAATTAACCCGGAAAGAAGCGACGGCGGAGCCAGGGGCACACCCCCTCCGCCTCCCAGCCGTCCGTCCGTCTGTCCTCCTCCTCGCAGCGCCCGCCGCCCCCCGCCCGCCCGGGGCGCGCAGCCCAGGGACGCCGCGGGGTAAGTGACACCCGGGGGGGACACGCGTGGCCACGAGACCCCACGGGCCGGCCTGGGAGCCCTCAATGTCCTCCCGTCCTCCCCCTGTTCCCTCCCCGGGCTGGAGGGTCCGAGCCCCGCGGCTCCGGACGGCGCTGGTCCCCCTGTCCCGGCTCCGGCTCCGGCTCCTGCAGCTCCATCATCCGTGCCGGGGCTGGAGCGGAGCCCTCGCGGTGCCAGCGGCTCGATGGGGGCAGCGAGGGGGGCTCTGCCCCGTGGGAGCTCCGGTAGTGCTGCAGGCACCGTCCTCGCCCAAACTCTGTGGGGTTGGAGGCTTGTGGTGGGGATTTGCAGCTACTCTGTGTGTTCTCCGACTCTTTGTGGCTAAAGAGCTGTATGCAGCCTCCTCCCGACAGGCTGACAGCTTCATGAGGGCAAAGATCTGCAATTAGTAGGAGCGAGTTGCTGGGCGTCTGTCTGTCGTGGGTCGGGACAGACGGCGCAGCGTGGAGCTCCTCTGCGAGCACAGGGGAGAGGGAGCGCTGCTGCGGGGCCCCGGGCAGGTCCCAGTGCTCCCGGAACGGAGGGAGGCTCATCCAGGTGTGGAGAGGAGGAGGAGGAGGACGCTGTGGCTGCCCGCAGGTGCGCTGGGTGCTGCGGAGGGAGGTGCCGAGGCAGCACAGCTGCGATGCTCCAAATGCCGGCTCCCCCAGCGCCTCGGGATTTTCTGCTGCTGTGCCGGGACAGAGCAGGGCACGGGCAGCCGTGACCGTGCAGGGCATCCTGAGGTGCTTCCTGGAAAGTCTGGCTGGGTGGCTGCACACGAGGCCTCTGAGCCACCCTTGGGTGCTGCACGGACAGTGCCCTGCACCTCCTGCCTCTTCCTGTGAGCACTTCCCTTTGGCCCAGCCAGGCAAGGGGGTGGTTTTGCTGTAAATCCTCTTCTGCAGCCCAATTGCTTGCCACTGAGTCAGGAAAGAGGTGTCTTTTTGTGGTGGGATATTGTGATTGAAAAAGCTAGCAAGTCAGATGCTTCAGAGGTAGGAAAGAGTGCTGGAAGTCTCTGATAGGCTTCACTGGGAAATTGAGCATTTTCTGGCCCTCCTGGATTTCCTTAGCACAGCTGGAGATGCTACTTTTATCCTTTTCTTATGGAAAAGTGCAGTTCTGGGTGGTTCCAAAGAGACCATTTGTGTTCTGTGGGCGGTGGGATGTGAGGGGACAGGAACCTGGCTGGCTTGGTGCAGAGTGTGGGGCAATCCCAATCTCCTCTGCCCACAGCTTTGGGCATCTCCAAGTGCAGCCTGAGGTCAGTGTGCACAGGAGGGATGAGTTTGTGATGAAGGATGCTGGTGGGGGGACATGGAGACTCTCAGATGAGCCCATTGTAATGAAGGATGGTGCTAGGGGGACATGGAGACCCTCAGATGAGCTCATTGTAATGAAGGATGGTGCTGGGGGTACGTGGAGACCCCAAGAGGTGTCCCTTGGGGCTGGGGGCTCATCTCTGTGCTGCCTGTGGCACATTCTGCTCCTTCCTCATCCATCCCCCAAGCAGAAATCTCCAGACCTTTGCTGTCAGCAGAAGGAAGGGTTTATGTGGTTTGATCTGAATGTGTTGATATGGTTGAAGTTACCTGGGGATTGGCTTTCCATGTGCTTCCCCACCACAAAAATAACCCCACAAAAAAGCAGTGAGCCTTGAAGTGCCCACAGAAACCCTTGAGCCAGGGCTCTTGTTGGTCTAAAGCAATCTCTCCTCCTGCAGCACCGTGGTCCCTGTGATACCCATCTCTGAAATGGTGGTGGTAGATGAGATCCTCACAGCAGGTTGAGTTGTTTTCTGCCTCCTCTACCTTTGCAGCTGCACCCCAGCTCTTGCACAACCCTCACCTCCCCGGGCCCCACTCCACTGCAGCTCAAAAATAGTATTTCCTCCTTTTGCTGCATGAGTTGTTTTATTTGTGTAGCTCTGCTTCTGGCACCTGCGTGATCACCACTCACTCTCCTGCCAGACAAACCACACTGGGTTCACTCACATCCTTTGGGTAACGGCTGCTCTCATCCCTGCCCTCCACCCTGTGCAGGGGGACACATCCTGCCTCCCCTGGGCCCCTTGGTGCTGGTTCTGCTCTTCATTTAGGAATGGAAGTGATGATGGGGCTCCTATAGCAGCCCAGGGGCTTGAAGGATCTCTCCAGGGTTGGGGATGCTAGTTCTGCTCCCCATGCAGGGCTGGAAGTGATGATGATGTTCCCATTGCAGCCCAGGGGGCTTGAAGGATCCCTCCTGGGTTGGGGGTGCTGGTTCTGCTCCTCATTTAGGTCTGTGAGTGATGATGCTGCTCCTACAGCAGCCCAGGGGGTTTGAAGGATCCCTCCTGGGTTGGGGGGTGTTGGTTCTGCTCCTCATTTAGGGCTGGGAGTCATGATGCTGCTCCTACAGCAGCCCACAGGGCCTGAAGGATTCCTCCAGGGTTGGGGGCAGAGCTGAGGAGGGTCCATGCCCCTGGCAGAGCTGGGGACACAGTGTGGCCCTGCCCCTTGGTGCTGGTTCTGCTCTTCATTTAGGGCTGGGAGTGATGATGGTGCTCAGGAGCAGCCCAGGGGGTTTGAAGGATCCCTCCTTGGGTTGGGGGTGCTGGTTCTGCTCCCCATGCAGGGCTAGAAGTGATGAGGATGTTCCCATTGCAGCCCAGGGGGTTTGAAGGATCCCTCCATGCCCCTGGCAGAGCTGGGGACACAGCGTGGCCCTGCTGGGATGGGTCATTGTTTTCCCTGCTGACTCGACATCCTGGCTGCAGGGATTTTCTGCTGGAGTTGCAGATTGTTCCCCGTTTCCTGGGAGTGTGCTCAGGCTCTCTCCAGCACTCTGCTTTGGGATTGTTGCTCACCACAGCTCTCAGGGATCTGGTGTCTCGTGGCAGATCCTTTGTGGCTGCTCTGGCCTCGCTCATGGCATTTGGTGGCTCTGGGAGTGTTGGGTTGAGTGTTGTCCCTCCCATCTCCCTCCAGAGAGCTCAGCTGTGGCTGAGTGGGTGTGCTGGCACCCTGGAACACCTGGGACAGGCTGGGTGCCACAGATGTGAGGGCAGAGCACCCACCTACCCCTGCCTGCCCCCATCCATCACAGGAGCTGTGGCTGAGTGGGTGTGCTGGCATCCTGGAACACCTGGGACAGGTTGGGTGCTATAGCAGCTCCCTGGGGAGCAGAGCACCCACCTTCCCCTGCCTGCCCCCATCCATCACAGGAGCTGTGCTGAGTGTCTGTGCTGGCACCCTGGAACACCTGGGACAGGTTGGGTGCTATGGATGTGGGAGCAGAGCACCCACCTGCCCCTGCCTGCCCCCGTCCATCACAGGAACTGTGGCTGAGTGTCTGTGCTGGCATCCTGGAACACCTGGGACAGGTTGGGTGCCACAGATGTGAGGGCAGAGCACCCACCTTCCCCTGCCTGCCCTCATCCATCACAGGAACTGTGGCTGTGCTGGCATCCTGGAACACCTGGGACAGGTTGGGTGCTCTGGATGTGGGAGCAGAGCACCCACCTGCCCCTGCCTGCCCTCATCCATCACAGGAACTGTGGCTGAGTGTCTGTGCTGGCATCCTGGAACACCTGGGACAGGTTGGAGGGATGTAGGGGTGGCTCCCTGGGGAGCAGGGCACCCACCTGCCCGTGCCTGCCCTCATCCATCACAGGAGCTGTGGCTGTGCTGGCATCCTGGAACACCTGGGACAGGTTGGGTGCTATGGATGTGGGAGCAGAGCACCCACCTGCCCCTGCCTGCCCTCATCCATCACAGGAACTGTGGCTGTGCTGGCATCCTGGAACACCTGGGACAGGTTGGGTGCTCTGGATGTGGGAGCAGATCACTCACCTGGCCCTGCCTGCCCCCGTCCATCACAGGAGCTGTGGCTGAGTGGCCGTGCTGGCATCCTGGAACACCTGGCTGGGACACGTTGGGTGCTGTGGCAGCTCCCTGGGGAGCAGAGCACCCACCTGCCCCTGCCTGCCCCCATCCATCACAGGGTGATGCCAGAAGGAGCCCGGCATGCCGTACCTGGACCGACAGAACCGCATCTGTGGCTTCCTGGACATCGAGGAAAATGAGACCTGTGGGAAGTTTCTGCGGAGGTATTTCATCCTGGACACCCAGGCCAACCACCTCCTGTGGTACATGGACAATCCTCAGGTGGGCATGTCCATAAAGCTGGCAGTGAGTCTGTGAGCACATCCCTGCTGGGGAAGATGGAACAGGAAAGCCTTATAAATATGATTGTCTGGAGAAAGATTTGGAGAATATAGAAACTATAAGTGAGATTGAAATGAAAGCAAGCTTTGAGATCCCTCAGTTACTGAACAACTGGAAAACAATGGTGTGGCTGGCTGAAGGTGATCCCCTTTGGATGGAACAACACCCTCTGCTTGCAGACAGCTCCAAGGGTCAGAGCAGACCCTACAGCTTGGCAGAAAGGGCCCAAAGAGGAGTTTTTAGGGTTTAAAATGTAACACAGGATGGCAATGTAATGATTCTTGTAGGGTGCATGTAAATGCTATAAGATTTGTATCTTGTACTAGATTGGTTAGTGAGAATCAGAATATTCAACACAGAAGAAGATTTATTGTATTGGAATGAGAACTTTGCTCTCTTACCCCTTTTACTCTCTTATGCTTTTACTCTCTCACCCTCTCATCCTCTCTCCCCCTCTCTTCTCTCAGTCCTGCTCTGAGCTGTGCCTGGCAGCTCCCAGCAGGGCCCTGCACCCAGGCCCTTTGCAATAAACCCCAAATTCCAAGACCTGGCTGCAGAGATCTCTCATCTCCATCCATCCCCACCATCCTACCCCCCAATGCTCCTACACATCCCACCTCCCTGGAGCAGGCATCTCCTCTGGGTCTCCCCAGGCCGCTCCCTGCTGTGTCAGTGTCTCTCCTGACCAGGCTCCAGCCCTTCTGTGACCTCTGTGGTTTCCAGAACTGTCCCACAGAGCACAGCAGGGCTGCTCCCACTGCTGAGGGGTCTGGGCTGGTGCAGGACAGGGAAGTGGCTGAGGATGGCAGCTGCTGCCTGAGCCCGAGGGCACACAGGACAGGCTGGGTTGCCCCTGCCACCTTCTCCCTGTCATTTACCTCCCACTGCTCCTGCTGTGTGTTGCAGAACCTGGCCATTGGAGCAGGTGCTGTCGGATCTCTGCAGCTGACCTATATCTCCAAGGTAATGCTGGGGTGGGGCACAGGGAAGGTGAGTGCTCCCTGTTTTCCCCTTATCTGTGCCATTCCCAGGAGAGGCCATGGCCTGCCCTGGAAGCACCCAAGGCCAGCTCCTGGTCCATCTCCCTGGGATGGAGCTGAGCAGGGCTGTGGGAAGCAGGGAGGACCAAACAGCACAAAGATCCTGGAGTGGCACGGGACAGGGGGCAAGGCTGGGCTGCAGGAGGAAGAGGAACTGCTCTGCTGTGAGGAAGGACAGGGGGTGGCCAGGACTGAGTGGGGACAGCAGCGTGGTGTCAGTGTGAGCTGAGCAGCGCTTCAGGAGCTCTCCCCTGTGCTCAGAGGGCAGTGCCCTGAAGGATGAGCCCTTCTGGAAAGTCACTTGTGTGTCTCAAGGGGGTTATCCATTCTCCTTTGGAAGGCAGAGCAATAAGCCCCAATTGTTGCAGGGCTGGTGGCTGAGAGAGAGAACAGAGCTGAGCAGAGCTGTGGCTGTGTGTGGAGAGAGGAGCTGCCACCACCATCCTCCTCCCCCTCCTGCAAGTGGCCCCTCAGCTGCTGGGGGGGAGTTGGGGGCTGGTGGCTGCTTTATCCTGGAGCTGGATATAGCCTTGGACAGATCTTCCTGTTCCTGCTGAATCATGATTTATAAATTAAGCGCAGATGAAGCAATGCTGCGAGGCCGAGCCTTCCCCATTTTGGAAAGAGCCTCACAAATTACATAGGTTTTAGTTTAAATGAAAATTGCTGCAGGACAGCATTTGGTCACAAACTGCGGGGTTGGGTTCTGTCAGTGGCTGGAACTACCAACAGTAAATACACCAGAAAAAGGGAGGTTTGCTTGAGAAAACATATTTAAAGCATTATGGACTGGCTTTGAAAGAGGAGGACTGTCAGAATAAATACTCCACGAACGTTGTTTGTGGAGCCTCAAGGAATATTATTCTTATATAAACGATTCCTACTCTTCAGGGAAAAACCACCACTATTTTCCCTCAATTCCCTTAATTGCTGATGAGAGCGACTGTGTCAATCCAGGAGAATGGATATTTTCAGGTCCTTTGAAAGCTTTCTGTCCTCTGCTGTGCAGCTCAGCCAGTGCCTGAGGGGATGCAGGGCATGAAAGTCGTGGCTCGGTGCTGACCTTCCCCTGGGAGCCAGCACCCTGTGCTGCTGCATGTGCTCTGCCACGGGCCAGTTCCCTTCAGCTGCCACAGCTGTGCTGCAGCTCCAGCTGCCCTCACGTGGCTGGGCTCCTGCTCAGGGGTCCTGGCTGGGCTGGCAGAGCCCAGGCAGGGAGCAGGGTGGGTGGGTGGACACTCCCAGCTTTTCTGCCCACCATTAGCACATGCTGTTATCTCTAATTTTTCTCCCTAATTTTTCACTAATTTTTTTCCCCCTGCTTTGCTCTGTCACAGGTTAGCATTGCCACCCCAAAACAGAAGCCTAAAACTCCGTTCTGCTTTGGTGAGTGAGTGAGTGGGACCTCGGTGGGCTCAGTGGGGGGATAATCCCCACAGGAAGCTGCAGTTTGGGTGCCTTCCCCATGAACCCTTCTGAACCCTCCTCTCCTTGTCCTCCCTCCTCTGGCAGTCATCAACGCTCTCTCCCAGCGCTATTTCTTGCAAGCCAGTGACCAAAAGGACCTGCAGGACTGGGTGGAGGCACTGAACAGGGCCAGTAAGATCACGGTAGGTTACTTCATGCTCCTCTCACTTGTTCCCTCCACCATCCCCAGGGATCCTCATGGCTGAGGTTTATTTGTGTCTCTTCATTCACCCTCCCAGCCCAGCTGTGCCCCAGGAAGGTCCTGTGGGAGCCATCCAGACCCTCCTCCTCCTCCTCCTCCTCCCATTGCTCCTGCTGGCTGGGATCTGGCCTCGCTGTGCCTGTCAAAGGCTGGCTTTATTGTGCTTCAGTAACTTATTTATTCTGTTTTTATTCTCCCTGGAATGCCAGCTCTTGTGATGAGGCAGTGAATCACTGTGGGGCACGGCGAGGCACATCCAGAGGGGTTCATCTGCCATCTCCTGTGCTCTGCTGCTGTGCTCACAGGGCCGTGAGCTGATGGGCACTGACCCGGTGCCTGCTGCTCCTGGCAGCGTGGGATGTGCCCAGCTCCCTCCTGGGCACCACCAGGGCATGGGCTGGGAGGAAAATGAGACCTGGATGGCTTCTGCCTGAAATGGGGGGTCCCTGGGAAAGGGATGGGGGGTTCTTCTGGAGGCTCACCTGCAGTGAGCAGTGGGGTATTGTAAATCAAAGGGGATTCTGGTGAAGGGGAGAGAATGATGCATCTGACTCCATCATCAGAAGGCTAATTAATTACTTTATTACACTATACTATGTGCATTTCATCTAAACTGAATCTGCCCTGCACTCACTCTTTCTCACAGCTGCTCACACTGCACTCATCTCTGATTCTCTCATACCTGTCCCACACACACACACCTGGCCCTGACAGGCCAAGGGAACAAAACATCCTCACTTTGGGTAACCAATCTCCACATTGCATTCTACTTTAGCACAGCAAGCAAGATCAGAATTGTGTTTTCCTTCTTCTCTGCTTGTCTCACAGCTTCTCTCTGTTCAGAGGGCCTGTGAATACCACAGCAGGGCCAATGCATAATGTGAGCAGAGTTTTATTAGGTGATGCACTGATGCGTGCTGTTTATGGTGTGTAAACTAAATGTAAGAAAAAGCAATGTAAACAGTTTGATTGGGGCCTACCCATGAGTTTATTCTTTAAAATCCCTGGACTGCCATGGTGTAGTCTCTGTGGGAAACTCATCTGCAAGATCAGACCTAGCTTGTATTTTCTTTGTTTGTCTGCAAATACATTAAGTGTGACAACCTTTGTGCCTGCAGCTGCCAGAGATCTCTGGCTCGTGCCTTCTCTTTCTTGGCCACAGACTCCATCTCCAGAGCTGTGGCCAGATTCTGCCTGGGCTCTGTGTCTGTCTGTACTGTCAGCAGTGTCCTCCAGGGTCTCTGCCCCTCTGGGGCAGGGGGATTCTGCCAGGCTAGCAGAGCTGGGCTGACAGGAGAATAATGAGATGCATCTTCTGCTTCTGCAAGAAGCCATGTGGTGCTTTCCATGGCCTGATTTCGGCCAGCCCTTCCCCACCCTGGCTGTGTCCCAGCTGGCCAACCGGCTCGTCCAGCCCTTCAGGGAGGAGCTGTCCCTGCCTGGCTGGGAAATCCAGGGATGTGCTGCTGCTGCCACTCTGCCCTGCTCTGGGGGAAGGCAGTGAGGGGTGGCACTAGGGCAGCTGAAGTGCAGGGATGGGAAGGGAAGCTGGTTTTCATTGCTTTTTACTAAACTGCATTTGCTTTCTTTGCTTTTTACTAACTAAACTTACTTGGAAACTGCCCTTTCTGCCCAAGGGAAGTGAGAGGGGAGGATGGCAGGGCTGGGAGCTGTGTTGGTGCAGCCCAGCCTCTGCCCAGGGGTGTGGGGCCGCTCAGGGGGGACACAGCCAGCTCTGGGGTCACAGCAGTGCCTGGCTCAGCCTCATTAGCCAGCCCCAGCTCCTCATTAAGCCTGGCTGTAAATGGAGCGGGGACAATTAAAGGAGCACAAGTGTCCCACAAACTCACTGAGCTGCAGAGGCGAATCCCAGGCGCCTGTGAAGGGATGCTTTAATCACTGGGCTCCTCTCATCTCTCCTCTGGGTGGCTCCTGCTGCCCAGGGGGGTTTCACACCCTCCCTAACTGGGGTGTTGGGGCAGGAGGTGTTTTCTGCATTAGGCAGAGATGGGGTGCCCAAGATAGTCACCCTGTGCCCAGGGGGTTCAACACCCTGGGGTGCTTGGCCAGGAGTTGATTTCTAAAGGGATGTGGCTGCATTAGGCAGAGATGGGGTGCCCAGCATGGTCACTCTGTGCCCAGGGGGTTCCACACCCTGGGGAACTTGGCCAGGAGTTGATTTCTAAAGGGATTTGGCTGCATTAGGCAGAGATGGGGTGCCCAGCATGGTCACCCTGTGCCCCTCATCCCTTCCTTTCTTGCACAGGTGCCAAAGGGTGGCAGCGTCCCTCCGGCCACAGAGATCACAAAGCCTCCAGTGGTGCCCCAGGCCCAGGACAGGAAGACCCAGGTGGCCTACAAAACTGAGATTGTTGGGGGGGTGGTGGTCCACACGCCCATCTCCATCAACCAGGTGAGCTGGTTTGCACTTTCATTCCTGGAAACAGTGTGCTGCAAAGCCTTTCCTCTGCAGGTATGAATGGCTGCTCTGAGCACCCTGAGCACCTCTGCTTTGTCTCACTCTGAAGTCTGATGAGATGAGGGGGTGTGAGGAGGAGAAGGTCATGAATCTGCTCGGCTTCCTGGCCATCACCATCCACCCACCCACGTGTCTTGGGTGCAAATCCTGTTTAGGTACCCAGGGCAGAGGAGCCCTGTGTCTGGTGTCCCCACCACAGCAGCCACAGGGACTGTCCCAGGGCTGGTGGCACCTCTTGCTGTGGCTCTGCATGCCTTCCCTGGCACGCAGCTAGGCCTGCACGTGGCCATCAGCACCCCCCATGTTTGGGCACTTGTCCAGCTCTGGGTCTCACTTCAGCTCTTATCAGTGGCACCACTAAAAATAGAGTGGAGAATTAGATCATTGCAGCAGTTTCTGCTGGCAGATGCTTTTAACACTTCCCTGGCCACAGGGTTCAGCAGGAGGTGTACAGAGGGCTGTGGGGTGCAGAGGGGTTTTTTTGGAGGTGGTGCATCAGCTGCCACAATATTTCCGTGCTCTTGCTGCTTCCCCCCACCGTGTGAAATGGCCATTCCCCTGCTGCAGCTTCCTGGGTGTGTCTGTGGTTTCCTGGCTGTGCTGCTGCAGGACTGCAGAGGGGAGTCCCACGCTCAGGAGCCTCACCCCGGCCCCAGGGCATGCAGGAGTGTCCCCACATCTGCTCTGGGCACCACCAGTGCAATGCCCAGCAGAGCTGGCACAGCCTGAGCTCGGGGTATGGGTGGCATCCCCATCGTGGTGCTGCAGCTGTGCTGCACTGCTCTCTGCAGGGCTGGGCAGCACTTTGAGGCCAGACAAAAAGCTGCTGCTGTGTCCAAAAAGCAGCTGAGGAAGGTGCTGGGCGGGCAGGTTCACCCAAACCACAGTCCCTGCTGTGGGGCCATGTAAGGCTGGCAGTGGCTGCCATGGCAATGCTCAAACCTCAGCCCAGGGAGGAAGGGCTCTGAGGGATGGGGAAGAAGCTGAGGGCAGAAGATGTTTCATCTCAGCCATCCTCTGTGCTGCTGGGGGGAAGGGAGGATGGTACTGGGGTGGGTCTGGCCTTTGGGGTGCACTGGGACCCCAGTGCTGCTGGGCTGGGTCTGGCCTTTGGGGTGCACTGGGACCCCAGAGCTACTGGGGTGGGTCTGGCCTTTGGGGTGCACTGGGATCCCAGTGCTGCTGGGGTGGGTCTGGCCTTTAGGGTGTGCTCAGGGGAGCCAGGGCTGGGTGCTGGGCACGTGGTCGTGACCACAGCCCCTTTGTGCTCACAGCACTGAGCACTGCACTTGGGAGAGGCCAGAGGAGGCACAGCTTCCCTTCCTGAGCTCCTAACACCCAAGTGTCTTTGGGAGAACTTGGCTCTGAAAATGAGAATCAGAGTCTTAATGGCTTTTCTGATCAATTTATTCCCGTGGTATATTGCCTTCTCTAAAGCATTCCTTCCCAACTTGTGTGTGTCTGGTGGTTCTTGTTCTCCTCATACCTTCAGTGGTGCAGCTGAGTCACCTCTTTGTGCAGGATGAGCCAGGCAGGTGGGCTCTGTTAACTGCCCTGCTGCAGGGGATTATCTTCAGCCTTCAAATTGCTTCTCTTCAGCCCTTCTGATTCCTGGTTTTTAACACACGGTTGCAAGAGGGGGAATAGCACCAGGGAGCTGCACACAATGAGAAAACATCAGCTCTGGGCTCATTCCCTGCCCGTGTCCAGCACTGCCACGAGCCCTTGGCTCACACACTTCACTCGGGGCTTGTGTCAGGTTGCTTTTCCCTGGCTGTCCTGGGTGCCTCCCTGCTGACGGTGGCTGTGTTCTCTCTCTGCAGGACGGGGAGGGCAGTGAGGTGGGCACACACCCTCTGCTGAGGCGCTCACAGAGCTACATCCCCCCCTCGGCCACCAAGCCCCCGGCCGGGCCAGCCCCGCTCAAGAGCGGCTTCTGTGTCAAGCAGGGCAACGTGGTGAGTGCCTGGCATGGGCTGGGGCTGTTCTGGGGATGCTGCTCTGGCTGCAGGACCTCCACAGAGAGTGGCAGGGCTGAGCACTGGATCTCCTGCTCTTTTCCAGAGGAAGAGCTGGAAGCGGCGGTACTTTGTTCTGGATGAGTTTTCCATCAGTTACTACAAGTGTGAGCAGGTGAGCAGCTCCCCCAGGATCCCCAGCAGGGCTCTGGTACCTCCTCCTTCTCCTCCTCCTCTTGGGGTGCACATGCCAGCTCTGGGGCCAGCCAAGCCCAACACTGTCTCCTCTCACCTCTACAGGACAAGGAGCCTTTGCGTTCGATTCTCTTGAAAGATGTTTGCAAGACCCACGAGTGCCTGGTCAAGTCTGGGTAATGCTCCCAACCCTGTTTCCCTGCCCTGGCCCCAGGCTGGCTCAGACCAGAGCAGCCAGAGGGAGCTTGGGCTGCTCCAGCTGCTCATGTGGGGTATTTTCAGGGTCCCCTGTCTGAGAAGGAAGGAAATGAATCTGATTCCATGTTCTTAGAAGGCTAATTTATTATTCCATTCCATTCTGCTATACTAAAACTATACTAAAGAATAGAGAAAGGATACTTACAGAAGGCTAAAAAGATAATAATAATAATAAAGAAAAACTAAGGCTAAAAACTATATTAAAGAACAGAGAAAGGATACTTACAGAAGGCTAAAAAGATCCCAATGAGATCCAAGGTTTGCCTTCAATATGTTCCTCCCTGGCACACTCCAGATTTGAAGATAAAGACAAGGTTTTTTCTGTCTACAATGGCTGCTGGGGTGTGACTGTCTCTTTCTCACTGTTTCTAGTGACCTCCTGATGCGAGACAACCTTTTTGAAATCATAACGAGCTCCAGGACCTTTTACATCCAGGTGAGCAGCTGAGGCTGGGATAATTTTTGGGGCAGAAAGTTCAGCTCTCAAGAAATGAGTGAACACCAGTGAACACGAGCAGATGGGGCTGTAACACCACGAGTGTGAGGGAGAACTGTGGGGGATTCCCTTCTCCCTTGGGATTATTTCTAATAGGGGCTGTTTGTGGGAAATCATAACGAGCTCCAGGACCTTTTACATCCAGGTGAGCAGCTGAGGCCGGGATCATTTTTGGGGCAGAAAGTTCAGCCCTTCACCAGTGAACATGAGCAGAGTGGTCGTAACACACAAGTGTGAGGGAGAAGTGTAGGGGATTTTCTTCTCCCTTGGGATTATTTCTAATAGGGGCTGTTTGTGGGAGCAGAGCTGAACTTTGGCAATGCCAGGACAGCTGAGCCTCACTGGGGCTGCTGTGTTTGCAGGCAGACAGCCCTGAGGAGATGCACAGCTGGATCCGGGCAATCACAGCCGCCGTGCAGGCCCTGAAAACCCGCCCCAGGGTAGGTGACAGACTTTCAATTTCACATTTACTGTCAAATGGAGACTTTACCAACATGCAGGATATTTATTCAGCAGATTATCTTCCCTGTCCCTGCAGGAGATGTCCTTTATGAGATCCACCTCCGTGGCCAGGCCTGGCGGCTCCTCGGGCCCCTCACAGCCGCGGCCATTGGCGGAGGAGCGGCGAGCGTCGTGCAGGGCGCCCTCCACCAGCTCCTGGCAGCCCTGGACGCCGGTGCCGCGGGCCGAGGGGCAGCAGCCGGGGCTGGGGGCGCTGCCAGCCCCGCTCAGGGACTCCTCGGTGCTGGGGGAGCGCCAGGCCGGGCCCGGCACGCGCCTGCGGCACCGCTCCGAGCCGCAGCCCCTCAAGGAGAAACCGTTCGCCTTTGACCTGGATGATGAAAGCATCCGGACCTCTGATGTCTGAGCAGGGACCAAACCTCCCCAGGGTCTGTTTGGGGCACACAAAGTGCTCCCTTCCCTCCAGCACAGCCCTTCTCTGTGATGCTGGATCTGTCTGCACCCACGTCCTGGTGCCCTGCTCTGCGGGGCCTGGGGTCCCTGGCTGCTCCTGCCCAGGCCTGGCCCCGGTGGTTCCATGTTTGGAAGGTGCTTCTGGCGCTCGCTGTGCAGGGCAGGAAGTGCTGGGGACCTGTACGAGGGGACATCTTCTGCAGTTGCATTGTTTCCCCCACAAACCAGGTTTGGAGGAAGTGGCAGGAGGTTTTGAAGGCATGACACGGGGAGTGTGGCCTTTCTTGTGTTTGTAAAATGTTTCTCTCCCCTTCTCTCCCCAGGGCAGAGCTGGGAGCCACCAGCTTGCAGCTGCCCACACAGGGGACTCACTGCAGCTTCCCTTTACAGTGACTTATTTCCTCAGAAACCAGATCTTCCCACTGCCCACACAAGGGTTTATCAGCAGTCTGCTGGCTTTTAATTATGTCTTTTATACCTGTGGCTCCTGTTAACCCCAGCCTGGGCAGGTGCTCAGCCCCTCCAAAGGCTTTTGGTACTTCCTGAGCATGAGCCAGGGCAGGCAGCCCGAGCAACAGTGGCTCCCAGGTGGGAGCATCCTCAGGTGTGATGTTGGCTTTGCACTACACACACCTGAGCAGGCACAGGTAGCTGTGCCAGATGGTGAAGGGCTTTTAGTAAAAAGCAATGAAAACCAGCCCTGATGGAGCTGGGCAGGCTTGTCCGGCCAACTCCCCCACTGCCTGCCCAAGATGGAAAGCAGCAGGAGTTTCTAGAGCAATGTGAATTGTCATTTCCATAACCAGATGAGCTCCTGTAGGTGTGATAAATACTGTGTAGAAAATCCTTGGCTGAGATCTGATACCTTCACCCCACAAGTGTGTGCAATCCCCGCGTGCCGAGCAAGAACTCAGCTCCCCTTTCACTTCCCTGGCTGTGACACATCCTCTACTCTGCAGCTCAGCCCAGTGTGTTCCCCAGGAGCAGAACATCTGGTTTGTCCCAGCCCTTTTGGGGCCTCCAGCTGTTTGACAGCTGTGCCTGAGCCTTGATTAGCCTGACTGACCTCAATGTGATGCCAGTTGTACCTTCCTGCCTCGGTCCCTGTGGGGCTGCTGTGGGATGGGCACAGCACAGGTACCTCCCTGCTGCTGGGGGAGGCAGGAATGGGGTTCCCCAAGTTCAGGGGGAAGAGAGTCCCAAAGGGGATTGTGTGCTAAAGAACACAGACACCATGAAAATGAGTGGGAATCAATGCAAGCGGTACGGGGGCGGGTGTTAATGTTATTTAATTGTAGCTACCTAGATCCTGCTGTTCCTTTTTCTGCTCCTTTTTGCTTTATTTGCACTAGAGTTTGAAACTTTCATTTTTTTAGGCTGACTTGCTGTTTGGCTCCTAACACTGTTTCAAGAATGTTTTAGTAGTTTTGGCAAGGCCATCCATCAGAGAGTTGCAGCGTTCTGATCTCAGTTTTGGAGAGCAGGGAATGCAGAGGGATGATGGTTTTTTTGTGCAAGGCTTTGGAACCACAGACTCCTGAGCATTCCTGGTGCTTGATAATTGCACAGTTTCCTCAGGCCTGGGAAGGTAAAGCAGAGGCTTGTTGCACAATTAAGGTAATTATCCAGGAGCAGAAACTACCAGCAATATTGCAACATTCCTCTTGCTGGTTCCCACCCTCCTGCATCCCCAGGACAGCAGAGAGGCTGAAGGTGAGGTTCAAACAAGTGTGGAGCTCAGCTGGGCCTCAGAGCCGTCCAGAGCACAGGTGGTGTTGGGAGGGAGGGATTTCCCTCCTGATCCAGAGGGCTGGGTGGGTGCAGCCAGACCTTGATGGAGCTTTGTGGTTATTTTGAAGCAAACTGGTTTCCCCTCAGCTCTGTGTTTGCTCCTGGCATTCCCCTGGAGCTGCTCCCTCCTGTGCTGTGGGGTTTTGTGGGGGTGCTGCAGATTTGGGGTGCCTTGTGGGGGGCAGAGCGGTGGGAGAGAGGTGTTTGCTATTCCCACGTGGTTCCAGATGTTTCTGGAAGTGCTGGCTGGGGATCCCAAGTGCTCTTAGGGCTGGGGCAGTGCTCGTGACTCCCGGGGTGGGGGCTCCCTGCCTCCCACCCCTCGCCTGTACATGCTGCAATGCCCTTTCTCCCCTGTTTTTGAATAAAGAAGGAAATCCCAGTTATGTCCATTTGCACTGTGTGTTTTGGGTCATGCTGTCCCCACCAGAGTTGGGGGGACAGGGTGCAGCAGCTGGGGAGAGCCCAGGAGCACTGGTGGCACTGGATGCTCACGGTGCTGCTGCCCTGCACAAGGGAGGGGACACTGCATTGTGAGGGCAGGGACATCACAAATCCTTCTGGACCAAGGTCCCAAATGTTCCCTGGGGAGGAGGGAAGCTGCAGGACCAAGGTCCTGCTGTGAGCTGGCAGTGGGGAGCTGGAGACATGGAGGCTGTTAATGATAATGGGCTTTTTGCATTTTATTTTTGTTTTTCTTTCTGGGTCACTGCAGAACTTTTCCCCCTCCATGGACTTTCCAGCCCTGTTGTTCTGCTGAGGAATGGCATTTTCAGGACAAAGCTGCCCCCTGCCCCCCCCAGCTGAAGCTGCCAAACTGGGAGCATGTGTTTGCTGTTTTATCTCAAACATGACTGGACATTTGCATACACAGATTTTGTGTCTGGCTCGGGCTGGGACTTGTTGCAGCTTCCTTTTCCCATTTTATTCAGCTTAGTAAGTTTTTAACCTGCAGCTGGTGGGGCTTCCTCTTTCGGGTGTGAGGTTCTTGCACCCTTTGTGTGCTGCAGGTGCCCTGTGCTGGGGCTGGAGCACCCAAAGGGTGCCTGGCACACACTCAGGAGCTGCCCCATGGCACCTCTGGCCCTTTCCCAGCTCCCTGACTGCTCCCAAATGTCAGGTGCCCCATGACACTGTGGCCTTCATCTCTGTGTGGCTCTGATCTACTAATCCCCAAAGTACGTGCAGTCAGCTTCTTCCAGATTTTATTGTTTGTTTGTTTGACCCCCCCGTGTTTGCAAGCTCTGATTTCTGAAGCTGTCACTATTTGCAGTGGGAAGCCAGATTATTTTAAACAAGCAAAAGATATCCTGAACAACTTTGTGTCCAAGGTTGGTACAGAGTCATTATCAAGAGTAACTGTGCACCCTGAGTTACAGTTCTGTAAGTCCAGTTTGTGCCAGGCTGGTACTGGGAGCAAGCAGAGGCACCCAGAGGCTGCAGGGGGGCCAGCCCTGCCCCTCCTCAGTACACCGTGCACCAGTTGCTGCCATCACTGGGCATCAGCCCCCCGGTGATGAGCAGAATCAGATCCACAAACCACCAGATGCCCAGGCCCCCCAGGGTCAGCAGCTTCCCTACGGCGGTGCCGGTGTGGCCCAGGCAGAACCGATCCACTCCGAAGCAGCCCAGGAAGAAGGAGTAGAGCAGCGTGGTGATGAAGTAGTGTCCGGTGTACCTGCGAGAGAAGATGCGGCGGGGTCAGCGAGTGTCAGCGCTCCCCGCCGGACCAGCCGTGCTCCCGGGGGAGCTCGGTCCGGTGGCTGCAGGGGGGACAGGGACTCTCCTACTTGACGCAGGGCCGGCTGCCCCGCAGGAAGCTCCGCGGCTCGGCGCACTCGATGCCGTCCAGCGCCCGGCACAGCACTCGCGTGTGATCCACCTCGCCGTGGGCCTGGCCGCCGAACTGCGGCGGGGGCAGCGCTCAGCGCTCACCGGGGCCCGGGGGGGTACCGGCACCGGGGCCGCCCCCGCCCCGCCCTCACCTTCACGCAGCCGTGGCCCAGCTCCTGCTGTGCCGTGGCGTTCCCGCCGTGGTCCACCGGCTCCTCGCACTCCACGAACTCATCGGGGCTGCGGGGAAGGAGCGGCTGGTGAGAGACGCAGGGAGGCCGCGCCCCCCTCCCGGCCCGGCCCGGCCCGGTGCTCACAGGTAGGTACAGAGGACGAGCGGCGCCCGCGGATCGCTGTAAGCCCAGGCGGAGGCGGGCGGCCCCGGCGGCAGCTCCCGGGGCTCGGTGTCGTTGCTCGGAAGGCCGCGGCCGTGCAGCAGCAGCAGGTTCCCGAGCAGGAGCGCGGCCTGCCCGCACAGCAGCGCGTACCCCACGGGCGGCGCCATGGCGGCACCGCCGCCCCGCTCGGCCTCGGGCCGCACCGCCCGCAGCCAATGGGTGCCGCCGCCCCACTCCCGCAGCCAATGGGCGTCCGCCGCTCCGCTTCCGCAGCCAATGGGCGCTCGCCGCTCGCAGCCGGTCAGAGCGAAGCGGAAAAAGCTGCGGAAGCAGCAGCGAAGGGCGTGGCGGAGGGAGTGCGCGCCGGACGAGGAGCTGATTGGCTGCCGAGGGGGCTGGCGACCAATGGGCGAAGGTGAGGGGCGGGGCGTTGGTGCGGCACGTGTCGCTGCCGCCGCGCGCGGCGCTCGGGGCCGAATTCCCGGGTCACGTCGGCTCAAACGGGGCGCGGCCGGGACTCGGGGATCCCGGGACCTCTCCCTCGGGGGGCGCCCGCTGTGCTCACCCGAAGAGCGGACACCCTTCGCACCAGAAAAGGGCTCTCAGGGGTCTGCGTTGCCGGTAACCGGCAGCGCGGCGGCTCAGCGACTGATTCTGTCCGAGCTGGCCGTTGTGCTGCGCGGCTCTCCCCATTGCCACCCTGCCCTGTGGGAATGGGAGGCAGCCTAGGATCGGGTGCATTTGTGCTCTTTTCCCCAGTAAATTGACTCCACTTTGCCAGTACTTGTTCCTGACGTGATGGGTTTGTCAGGTGTTTGTTCCTGATTTTTCTGGAGGATGATGCAGAGCTCCGAAATTGCCCCGGTACGTTGTCCATGGGTGACTGGTGGAGCAGAGCAGTGTGCTTGTGGAGGAGGGCAAAGCCTGTGACGCTTTCTCATTCTGGGGAATTTCTCGTGCTTAGCTGTACCTGTGGTATTGCCCAGCCAGGGGCTGTCACGGTGTGTTCTCATGTGCTTCCAACACAATATGAAAAGATTCTTTCCCTAGATGATTGGTGGGGCACTGAACAGGCTCCCGAGGGAAGGGTCACAGCCCGGAGGCTGCCAGAGCCCCGGGTGGGTTTGGACAACGCTCCCAAGGACGCACAGGGTGGGATTGTTGAGGTGTCTGTGCAGGGTCGGGAGTCGGAATTGATGATCTTTTTCAGTTCAGGATATTCCACGGTCCGTGCTCATTCCGGGGGCCGTGCCGGGCCATACCGGGCGGTGCCGGGGCGGCGCCGATGCCCAGGTCGGGGCTGGGTCCCGGGGCCGTGCCCGGGTGGGGCCATGCCCGGGCCGTGCCGATGCCCAGGTCTGTGCTCAGTCCCGGGGCCGTGCCCGGGCGGTGCCGATGCCCAGGTCCGTGGTGGGTTCCGGGGCCATGACCAGGCACTGCTGATACCCGGGTCGGTGCTGGGTGCCTGGGCCGTGCCAGGGCGGTGCCGATGCCCAGATCCGTGCTGGGTTCCGGGGCGGTGCCGGGCCGTGCCGGGCCGAGGGGCGGTCGGCCGGGCCCGGGGCGGTCGGTCGGGCTCACGGCTCCGCCCCGGGGCGGCGCAGCGCAGGCCCCGGCCCGGCTCCATAAGGCCGCGGGGCCGCCGGCCGGACCCAGCGCCCCACGGGAGGGGCGATGTGGCCAGGGGGTGTCATGGCCCGGGCCTGGAGCTGCCTCTGTCGCCTCCTCATCTTCCTCATCTTCCTCCTGCCGCCGCCGGCCGCGCCCGGGCACCCCGCGGGTGAGTGCGCGGGGCCGGGCCGGGCCTGCCGCCCGCAGCCCGCTCGGCCCCCATTCCCTTTCCCGGACAGCGCCGTTCCCCCTTTCCCGTCCCCTTCGGAGGGTCGGACCCCCCCTTGTCACCCTTGCCCTGCCCTCGAAGGGGTCCGGTGGGGCAGAGCCCCCCACAGCCTGGCCAGAGCGGGGGTGCTGCCCGCTGGCCCCGTGTGCCCCGCGGCGGTGCCCGGGGGTGGCCGGTGCCACCCACAGCCGGCGGGTCTATGGGTGCCAGCACCACCTGTGCCCTGCCCAGCATTGCCAGGGCTCGGGGATGCTGCGGAGGGCCCGGCGGGACAGCGGGGCTCCGGTATCGGGCCCGGGGAGCTCCAGATGGGCAGCTGATCCCGGGATAACAAGGCTCTGGTGCTGGGCCCATGGAGCTCTGTGCGGGGAGCTGACCCCCGGACACCGGGGCTCTGGTGCCGGGCCCACGAAGCTCCAGACGGGGAGCTGATCCCGGGATAACAAGGCTCTGGTGCTGGGCCCACGGAGTTCCAGACGGGGAGCTGGGCTCCGGTGCCGGGTCCGTGGAGCTTCAGACGGGGAGCTGACCCCCGGACCCCGGGGCTCCGGTATCGGGCCCGGGGAGCTCCAGACGGGCAGCTGATCCCGGGATAACGGGGCTCGGGTGCTGGGCCCATGGAGCTCTGTGCGGGGAGCTGGCCCCCGGGGCTCCGGTATCGGGCCCATAGAGCTCCAGACGGGGAGCTGGCCCCCGGACACCGGGGCTCCGGTATCGGGCCCATGGAGCTCCAGACGGGGAGCTGATCCCGGGATAACGGGGCTCGGGTATCGGGCCCATGGAGCTCCAGACGGGGAGCTGATCCCGGCGGTGCCCTCGGGTCCCGGCCCACCTGCCGGAGCTCGCAGGTGTCCCGGGTTCTTTGCTCCTCCATCCTCCCGGGAGCCCCGCCCGGCTCCTACCCCAGCAAAGCCCCAGGGATGCGGGGCTGCCCGGTCAGTGCAGGTGGCCTTGGCCATCCAGGAACTCGGGTATGGGGCAGAGCTGCCCAGGCTGCTGTCCCCAGGGAGGGAGGGCAGGACTCAGTGCCATCGTTCTGCGTGGCTCTTAAGGACTTTGTCCTGTGCTGTCCTTAGGGATTGTTTATGAATTGAGATGGTTCTGTTTATGGGCTCTTATGGTGCTGATTCAAGGCTATACATACATGACAGACAGAAATGTCTCCTCTGTCATTGTTTACCCCTCCTGAAGGGACACATGCACAGTGTAAAACTTTTGTGTTTGTCATTAATGCATGTTTTTATAGTCAGGTCTTCCCAACTGAGCAATATACAACTTGATACTGATGCTTTATGCTGAGGACAGTGCTTATGTGATGTGTGCCTCTCCCTGAAGGATTTTGTGCTGGAATCTCTTCCTGTCACTTGCTGCGTTGCTGCTGGAGGGTGTGTGAGCTGTGTGAGGTGAAAGTCAGCTTTGAGAGGTGGTGCAGCACATTGGGAGCTGCCTGACTGGAGGCTGAGGAGTGATGTCTGGAATTATGCATCTCTGAGGTGCTTGTGCTTCCAGTGGGGTGCTTGGTGTTTAAGAAGAAGATTTTTATTCCTGTCTGTAAGAAATAAACTCTGGTGCCATTTCTGATGGTGGATGGTAGTGTTCTTCTCTCCCTTTGCAACTCTTTGTCCCAGCTATTAATGCCAAACCTTCTATGAATATAATGAACCTCCCTTGCCTGAGTATGAGCATGAAGGAGAGGGTAGAAACCTCCAGCTCTTGGGTTATAATGTAAGTGCTTTTGACACATGTAGGGATGTAAAGCAGAAGTGGAGTGTTACCAGAGACTATTATCTGAAAATTCCTGAATGACCATAATCACATAGTGCTGTGTAGCCTTAAGGGATTTGTGTGCATGGCTTTTCATCTCCTGTTTGTGTCCATAGAAGCCTTCAAGATTTGATTATATGGATTGAAAAAAATTCACAGGCAGAGGCTGCTTTGTGCTACTTCATCTCTTTCTTGATACTTGGTGTCATTCACACACCAGGATGTTCCAGCCAGGCTTGGCCACAATTCTTGAAGTGTCTAAATGCTTGGGTTTCAATTTCTGGGGAGATAGGGTGTTTGGTTAAGATAATTCTTTTGTTCAGATCACAGAAAACACAGTACTGCCTCACCCATATTGCAACAAATCTGGGACAATCATTCAGCAAAGAGTGGGTTTGTGGTTATTTCCTCCAAGTGAAAAGGAAAGAGAGAAAAGACATTTCAGTGTAGCTGACATTGCCTCTTGTAATGCCTTGTAATGCCTTTGGAAAAAAGAAATTAGGATCATGGCTTTAGAGTTTCTGCATGTCTTGATCATTATTATCTCACAAGCTAAATATAAAAAAAAGGTAAGAATGTGCATTTCACAGTTCCCTTGGTGGCCAGATGTAAAGGCAGTGCTGTCTCCAAAGAGAAGCTTCCCACAGAATCAGCTGAGCAAGCAGAGCTGGTAGGATGGGGAGGAAGTGAGTGGGCTCAGTGTGCTCAGCCCATCCATGGGCACCCTGTCCTGGGTGGGAGGGAGTGACTCAGGGCCAGTGACCCCCAGGAGGGTTCATTTTGCTGCAGATAGCTCAGCTTCACCCTGCTTCTTATTTGAGAAGGCTCCGAGGTGCAGAGCATGTTGTGACAGTAGCAGTGCACACGTGTGACAGTCCTTCTTGTAGAACAAGGGGAGCTGTTGTCTTGCAGACAAATTAAGCTTTAGGAAGGGCAGAAGGAATGGGGAGAGTCTAGACAGGAAACACTTACAGCATAGGTTTGGATTTCAGCAAGGGGTGTAAGAATTTTCTAGGAAATGTTTCTGTGGAAGAGCTCCGTAACCTGATCAACATCCAACATCCCCAGTGAAATACCAAAGGAAACTTCATCAGCTGCCCTGGCCAGGTTTAATGTTATCCAAATATTCCAGGTGAGCAATACATACAGAGGAATTTGCTGCTCTTGCCATGATAATTGGGCATCTCTTCCTGCACCAGCACAGCAGGAGAACCCAGCAGGTCTGAAGACTGAGAGGTGGAAAGAAAAGTCCCAAGGAGTGGTGCCTGTGGAAGCACAGCTGGCCAGATGTTCCCAGGTGTTTGGAAGATGAAGCACCACTGAGGCACTCTTTGGTGTTTGAGGTTTGGGAGGAGCTGGAACTGCTGGCTCCACAGAAAACATTCCTACATTTAGAAGAAGACTTGTTATCTTTGTGTGTTTTATAAACCTCTAAGCATTTTTAAGTGGACTTGGATAATATTTGCATAGTGAAAGTGAAGGAGGTTTTTGCTTGCTGTAGTCCAAATAGTAAATCCTACTTCAGCTGTGACCTTAGTGCTAAAGTCAAGTGCACCAAAAATGCTTTTCCTGGTGTGTCATTGCCTGGAGAAATCCTCCAGCAGTGGTTCTGTTGTTTTGAAGGACATAGGTAAGGAAGCCAGGTCATGGAAGTTTCTCCTCAGACACTGCTTGGCAAACTCCTGTATGATTCTGAAAATAGGATCTGGAGAATGCAGATTGAGCTGGCAGCTGGCACCTCCCAGTCAGATGGGATTCAGGCTCCATAAACACTGGGATAGCAATCCCAGTGGTCTGAGCACAAGAGAAGTATCTGTCAGAGATAAGTGGCTTTGAAAGGATGGTGCAAAGTGTTCTGCTGAGGTGGAAATAATTTCTGTACAAGTATGAGAGGGCAAAAAATGGGGAGCAGGAAAGGAAATGAGTATCAGAGTGGGTTAAATGACAAGTGAATCAGATGTGTGCTGTTTTGAAGGTGAGTTTAACCTGTGGAGATCCATAAACACACACAGCATGTGTGCCTTGCTGTGTGTCAGGTCTCACTGGGCTGTTGTGTCCTGTTGTGGGTTTTTTTGGAGCCAGAACAGCCTGATATAAACAGGCAGAGGTGTGAGGAAATACTGAATGTTGCTGCTCCTTAGCTGCAGGAAGGGAGAGGCAAGGATGGCAGCAGGAAATCTAAAGATGTGGAGCTGGAGGGAAGGGCTGGAAGGAATGGCTGCCCTGCTCTGGGGCTCAGAGTGCAGCTTGAAGCACAAGGAGCTGATGGTTGGGTCAGGAATGCCCCATGTGGAACTGTCCTGGCTCTGTAATGCCTTTGGCACTTCTGGTGAGCAATCCCCTGCCAAAGTGTGGAAGCTGACCTCAGCTATTAATTGTAATCAATTGATGATAACCACAGTTCACTTAATGAGTTTTGGTGTTAGCAGCTGACCTGCTCACATGCTGATGAGCTGTTTTTATGCAATTAGCTTGTTTTGTGGTGTAACAGGCCACAGCATGAACTTTCCTCTTTTTAATTTTTTTTTTCTTCCGTTGAAGAGTGTATCTTTGACCTTCCTTGGGAAGGAGTCACAGCTCAGGAAGGATGGTGATTGAGGGGAAATGTGAGTGAGTAAGTGGATATAACTGTGTGCTCTGGTTCTGTAGCTGAGCCAATGGGCAAGCCAAGGTCTAGCAAGACAGGGAGTGCAGTCTGACCTTTGCTGAATGCAGATTTTACCTGTCAGGCACCCCCAGAACACCCCCAGAGGTTCCCTCAGTGCCTGGAGAGTCGTTTTGGCTGTGATGTGTTCCTGTGGTTTGCAAGCTCCCACACGCCGTGGAGCACGCATGGAATTCCACTGGTGGATTTGGGGTGGGGAGGGGAAGATGAATCACATCTTCCTAGTTGTCTCCAGTGCTTGGTAATTAATGGCAGCCTTTAATGAGATGAGATGAGATAACTATGGTCATGGATGCAGTTGTGTTCTTCTGATCAGAAATAAAATCTCAGCACGGAAATGGGTCATCAGCATGTCCTGTCCTCAGCAGTGACGTGGTGCAGCTCCAGCAGTGCCAGAAAGCACCTGACTATTAGAAATCCTGGAACTTGCTGAAAAATTGACTCCAAACTCTACCTGGCCTTTGTAGAAGGAAATTGTGGCAGCAGGGTTGGCTTTCTGCTCGGCTGCACTCGTCCCTTGGGTTGGGTTTTTGTTGAACTGCTCTGTGCCCTCTCTGATGGGCTCTGTGCCCTCTCTGATGGGCTCTGTGCCCTCTCTGATGGGCTCTGTGCCCTCTCTGATGGGCTCTGTGCCCTCTCTAAGGGCTGCTGGTGATGTCTGAAATGCTGCCCAGGGCACTTGGCATGGGGACAGCTGCTTTGGGAAATGAGGGGCAGTGCCAGGGACATCCCTGCTACAGACTCCCACCCCACCACCTCCCATACTGGGGGATGAAGGGTGGGAAGGAGGGCAAAAAGTGGGGACAGAACTGTCAGAGCATTCAGAGACTCCAAAGTTGGCCTCTTTTAGTGCTGTTGCTCTAAGAGGATCCTCTTGGAGTTGTGCTCTTCCCAGAAATCCCTCCCAGTTGTGCTTCATGTGATGATTCACTGCCTTGCTTTCTGCTTCCAAGCTGCTCTTGGGCAAACGTGTCAGCTCCAGGCAGTGCCAAGGCTGGCTGTGCCCTGCTGTTTGTGGCACCTGTGAGCCTGCAGAGCTGGCATGAGGGTCCCCAAGGGCACTGGGGATGGCACAAGGCAGAGCAGGAGCTCAGGGCTGGCTGGAGTGTGTGCTGGGAAATGACAAATGGGCAGAAGTGATTGCTGCAGTATGTGTTTGGTGGTTCATTCCAGGGAAGGAAGCAGCCCTTCCCTCCCTTGTTTCCAGGCCAGGGAGGTGCTGACACTGTGTTCTGTAGCCAGTGAATGTCAGGGGCTGTTTTCAGGAATTTTATCTCTGCTTTTTTAATAGTCGACAAATGCTTTTGTAGTATTCTATGTCTCCTTTAATACTTTTAATTTAGTATTAGTTTCATACTTTTAATACTTTCAATGTCTACTTTTTAATACTTTTAATACTTTCAATATCTACTTTTTAATACTTTTAATGTCTACTTTTTAATACTTTTAATGTCTGTTTTTTGCAATATTGTAGTATGTCTACTTTTATAGTAAATAAATACCTTTTGTCTACAAACACCATAGTAATGCAAGCTCTCCTGCAGTCTGTGCCCTGTGTGAGTTCCTGAGAAGCAGTGGGGCTGTGCCTGTGCTCTGATGATGGAAATTCTGTGTGGCAGAGCAGGAGGGTGCATCTGAGGCCTCCTGCATGGCCACGTGTGCTGTGACAGGAGGGATGGGGCAGTGAGCTGATGGTTTGTTCAGGGATGGTGGTGGGAAGTGTGGGAATCCATAAATCAGAAAGGTTTGGGAAAGCTGCAAAAGGCCTCAGAGACAGCAGAACTGGGATTGGAGCTGAGCAGCAGCCATGAGATTGGTCAGCAGAAAAATTATGTAAAATGTAGAAAAGCAAGGACAAATAGAACAATGGTCTGTGTATTAACCCTTATCTAGAATAACTCCCTAAGCTATAGAAAAGTTTATCTAGTGAGATATTAGGAAGTTTGAAGCTTAATAATGGAGCTCTGTGCATTGTGTTTGAAGGCTCACAAGCAGGTGTTTGTATTCAAAATAAGCAAACATTGTTTAACCAAAGGTACCTGTGCTTATAGTGGTTGGGTAGAACTACTGTCAATGTGCTTTTGCTTTGTGGGATTGGTCAAAAAACTTATAAAGTGAGTTGTAACATTAAGTTCTTGGCCTGGAATGAGAGCTGCTGGCATCTTCCCATTGTCATAACCATGTAATGAGGCTGATGCTGGAAAATAAAACAGCTCAAGGCAGTTCCCAGCAGTCCTGTCCTGTTTGGGATTTGAACACAGCCCCCAGCCGGTGATAGGAGTGTGCAAGGGCCTCTCTTTTCCCTTGGATGCCTTTTTGAGTGCTCCCCAAGGTGGTGATGATGTGTGTCAGCTTGCCAGGGATGGGAAGGCATCTCCTGAATGCAGCCTGGTGCTCTTTGGGGAACCCCTGGCATTTAAAGCCTGTCTGTTTTCCAAAGGATGGATCAGGCCTCCCATGGAGCTTTGAGCTCACAGTGCTGCCCTGCAACTTAGAGAAGCCAAAGGCCCTTTGGACATGGAGTGTGAGTTGTGGTGTGCTCAGAGGGACTGGCTTTAACTGGATGCAGCATCTCAGTCCCACTTGAGAGATTTTGGAGGCTCCTGGACACCAAACACTTGCTCACCCAGACATGGTGATGATTTCTGGAGACAGACAGTGAGGATAAGTGTTCCCTTCCCCCTGCCTTTGTTGGGAAGCTCAGACTCCTCTTGATGAGCTCATTGATTCCCTTGCCATGAGCCAGAAAAAACGATTTCTCTGGATGCTGCCTGATCTGCCTTGGCCAACCTCCTGATTCCTGGGTGAGTGGCTGTGAGCCAGGCACCAGCAGATGCCACCACTGATGGGAAAAGTAATTTGCATGCACAATTTATTGTTGTTTACATAGTTAATCTAAAACAGCTTGCAAAAACTGATAAAGGGAGCTTGGACTGTGGACTTGTTTGGTTCAGGGGATCTGTCTGGTGTTGCATGTACAGATAATATATAAAGGGATCTGTGACAGCTTCTTTGTTGCAGGGATTTGTCTCACCTCAGTTGTTTTGATGAGGCCCTTGGGAGCTCTCTAACAGCATTATAAAGAGTAGCACCAGCCTCAGGGCAGGAGTTTGGCTGTGCTGTGCCATGGGCAGAGCAGGAGCTGCTGGAGCTCCTTGAGAGGCTGCACGGGGCAGTTGTGCAGCTTTGCAGCACAGGACACTGGGTTTGACCCTGGGCATCCCTTGCTGTGCTGATTCTGCTGATGAAGTGGTGGTGCTGGTAAGCCAGTATTTGGAATGTGAAGATTTCAACTCAACACTTTCAGGAAAAATTGATGTCTCCTCTGCTGTTTGTGTGTTGTTTTCTCTGGCACCTTGCAAGGCAATCCAAGTGTGCCTTGCTCTGTGCTCTTCTGTGTGTGGACTTTTCCTAAAGCAGTGTTTTCCTCCTTGTGCTTCATCCTTTTGCTTGCTTTGTTCCTTTAGCCAATTTTCTGTTCTGCTCCCCAGGTTTCCAGGAGATTTCCCTGCTCACTTCCTATGAAGTTGTAACTCCACAGAGATTGGGGAGAGAACGACGAGAGGCTTCCAACAGCTCCTCCATACAGGTACTGAGCAGTCTGAGCCACATCTTCAATTTAGTGCCCATTTCCAAATAAAATCCACCCAAAACTGACCTGAAATACCTGTGAGATGCTGCTGGATGCACCTGGCAGCAGGGAAGTGTCTGTCCTTGCAGAGAGCATCACCTGTGGCACTGCTGGCAGCTGAGGGACAGGAGGACCTGCCTCCTCCAGAGGCCACAAATTGCTGCAGTGGATTTTTGGTCTGGGTGTAAAACGTGCATCATGTTCAGTAAAAAAACTGTGTTGTCCTTTTCTGGTTCTGTCTTGGAACTTTTCTGTGGAAGTTTTAGAAGGACAGAATAAGAAAACCACATTTCTATTTTGAAACTGTTTCCATTTCTATTTTAAAACCATTTCCTTCATGGGATTTTTTCCCCAGTCACACAGGAAGAGATGCTAAATTCTCAAGGCAGGGACAACTATAAAATAAATATCAGGCTCATTCACTATTGTTGGTTTCAAAGACTCTTTTATTCATTAACACAAGTAAAATGCACCTTTCTTTTTATTCAGGACAAGGTGTCATATGCTATTGAGATTGAGGGAAAAGAATACACCATTCATCTAGAAAAGAACAAGTAAGTGATGAATTTCTTTAAATTATTAAAATACTCAAACTGTTGTGTCCAGATGAGAAGCTGGCAGGTAGCACAGGAGTTTTGAATCCTGGGGGAAGTGCAGGTACATCCCAGCTCTGCACAATGGGAAGAGATTGAATCCTAGAGGTCCTGGCCATCAGCCAGAGATGGTTTTTGATTCCTGCAGCCCTGGGGAACCCCCTTCAGAGCAGGAAGCTGCAGATTACTCCTAGGAGACCCAGGGAATCTACAACTCTTTCCATTCACAGCTAAAAATAAACAAGCTGAGCTGTATTTCAAGTAAATATTTTCACTTTTGTCTGGATCTTGTTTATTGTTTTAGTTTCTTGGTTTTTCCTGTCTCGGTAGCACAAGGACAGTAATAAATGAGGAACTGACTCTCTCCAAGGTCTGAATATTGACACCTCACAGCTGATACAGACTCTGTCTGTCTGTCTGGGGTTTAAGGGCCACTTGAGCACCAGCACATGTTCATTTACCAGCCCACTGCTGCCCTTGTGACAGAGACACAACTGTGCAAGCCCTTGGGGAGCTCCAGCTGCCACTTGCCAAGGCCCTGACCCTCAGAAATGTGGGAATTGAGCTGCACCACATCAATGGAATTACCAGGATGGTGCAGCAGTCTTGGTCGTGGGAGACTTTCCAATGCACTTCCTCCTCAAACTGGGGAGGAAAAGGCATATGCAGCAGACTGAGGGCTAGAATTTTTTGTTTTCTGCTTGGAAACAGGCTTTTAGCACAATTTAATGGGTTTTGCTGCTTGTTCTACTCTCTGAGGTTAGGTGGTTTGTTTGATTTCATTAGCAGTTCTGCCATTCTGGTCTCTTGAATTTTGCTTTGAAAAGATACTATTTCTTTGTTAATTTTAGAGGATTTTCCTTTTTAATATTTCCTGATTTAATTTCAATTTACATATTTGTCACACTTTTGATTAGAGCCATCTTACTGCTCTGTTCCAATGTCACAGCCATCCCATGAAATTCCTTTTGTGTTCCTTGTCCCCTGTCATTGCAGAGAACTGCTGCCCAAAGATTTCACAGTTTATACCTATGACAAGGAGGGGAAGTTGCAATTGGAATATCCAGATGTGCAGGTAGGACTTCCTTCTATCCCTACCCTCTGAGGGTGACAGGAACAGAGCATCTGTGGGATGAGGGAGTTGGGATTACCAAAGGATATTCTATTTTCTGCTGGGCTCCCTTCAGTACCCACTGCCCTCTTCCTGGAGAAAATTCTTAATTTTAGATGAGGCTCTAACCTGTGAAAAACCTGTATTTTCTGCTCTGGAGGTGGTTGCTGTCTCATTAGAAGCTGCTCCTTTCTAAAAGGCAGTGCAGCTCTCAGCTGTTGGTGTCTCATTATTGGGGTGCTGCTCTCCCACAGCCCAGTGCAGGGCTGGTGGCTCTGGGGGCTGAAAAGGCAAATTTGCTTATTTTTTTTGCACACAATGAGCTCCCAGATCAGTCCCTGAGGCACTGTGACCTGCATCCATTCAGCAGGGATGGCATTTAGGAACTAAAAACTCTGTGAGTCCTGACAGGTGGGAGCTGCTGGAAGGGATGCACCAAATCTGAGGGACCTTTGGGAAATATGGGATCTGTGCAGTGTTGGAGTTACTCCACAGAAAGCATTTGCTGCCTGACATGTTGCCTTTGGAAATGTAGAATTGAAAGCAAGTTCTGTGATACAAAATGCAAGAGAGATTTCCTAATGGTTTCACTCTTAAGGATCAGAGTTATTCCTTTGAAAGGGAAGTATTAGTCATACATGATTCATAGCATCTTGTTCTTGAAAATAGAGCACCTGAGTCAAATGACTGTTTGCTTCCTAGTTAAAAGGAATTGGTGAGAGGAAAAATGCTTTTTCAGCATTAGCTCACAGAAGTCATGCTGGCCCTGAACAATTAGCACAAACCTTCTGTGCTTTCTGCATTCCTTGCTGAGCAACAGGGGACAGAACCTGCATTATAGACCACTATATCAATGTCTAAAGATGCCTTTGCCAGAGGAAATGGAGTGTATTTCCCCATGATCCCCTTGTTTAGGTTCCAAAATTTTATGTGTCAGGCCTGCCCTGTGCAGCACAGCTCTGGTTGTGGGGCACAACAGGTGCTGTTCCTCCTGCTGCAGAGAGGGAACAAAAAAACCAGAGCAACAGGGGACAGAACCTGCATTACAGACTCCTATATCAATGTCTAAAGATGCCCTTGCCAGAGAAAATGGAGTGTGTTTCCCCATGCTCCTCCTTGTCTAATTTCCAGATTTTTTGTGTCCATGTGTCAGGGCTGCCCTGTGCAGCACAGCTCTGGTTGTGGGGCACAGCAGGTGCTGTCCCTCTTCCTGCTACAGAGGTGACAGAAAAAGACAGAGCAACAGGGGACAGAACCTGCATTATAGACCACTATATCAATGTCTAAAGATGCCCTTGCCAGAGAAAATGGAGTGTATTTCCCCATTGTCTAATTCCAGAATTTTATGTCCATGTGTCAGGGCTGCCCTGTGCAGCACAGCCCTGGTTATGGTGCACAGCAGGTGCTGTCCCTCCTCCTGCTACAGAGAGGGGACAGAACCTGCATTATAGACCCCTATATCAATATCTAAAGATGCCCTTGCCAGAGGAAATGGAGTGTGTTTCCCCATGCTCCCCCTTGTCTAATTTCCAGATTTTTTATGTCCATGTGTCAGGGCTGCCCTGTGCAGCACAGCTCTGGTTGTGGGGCACTGCAGGTGCTGTCCCTCCTCCTGCTAACAGAGAAGGGACAGAACAAGACAGAGCAACAGGGGACAGAACCTGTATTATAGACCACTATATCAATGTCTAAAGATGCCCTTGCCAGAGGAAATGGAGTGTGTTTCCCCATGGTCCACTTGTTTAGGTTCAAAAATTTTATGTCCATGTGTCAGGGCTGCCCTGTGCAGCACAGCAGGTGCTGTCCCTCCTCCTGCTACAGAGAGGGGACAGACAAGCCAAAACTTTCTGCCAGAAGACTGAAGAGTAATTTGGCCCAAATCAGGAGGGAGGGGCTGGCCTTGAAATATCTGAGGCAGGGTGGAGGACAGAACAGGAGAAGGATAGCCTAGATCAAGTCAAGAAATCCAGCTGTGGTAAATTGAACTTAATAAATTTAACTTAATACATTTAACTTAATACATGTTGTGTTCTTGGGTTGTAATCACTGCTGGTCAGAGGCAGCTCAGAGGTTGCCCTGACTGTGCAGGGATGCCTGAAACACCTGATAATGCACCTTTGTTTTCCTGCCCAGGATCACTGCCACTATCAGGGCTTCGTGGAGGGGACCCTGGATTCCCTGGTGGCTGTCAGCACCTGCTCAGGGCTCAGGTAGCACAACTCCTCCTTTGTGTCCCTGCTGTCACTTTGTGGCTCTGAAGCCAAAACCCAGATCTGCTGCTTTTCACTGTCACTGGCTGCACTGAGCTGCCTTGGTGCTGGTGTCCTTTTATTCAAGGAGTTCACAGATATTTGAAGTACCATCAAATAAGTTATGAATGCAAATTGTTACCAGAATGCAATAAGTTGGTTTTGATGCATATTTGCAAAATAACTTAAAAAATAAGTTATTTTTTTAACTTACACAGATAGTAATGACAATTGTACCTATTGCAGAAGTGGAATGTTAAACATTAGTTCCAAATTTCACAAAATTGGCCCTAAATCTTATGTACCTTAAGTCTGATGGAGTTGTTTTCTACTTTGGCCTAATTGCCATATATTATGTGCCATTGATTTTTTTGCAGGGCTGTGTCAGGCACCAGAGTGTCAATAGTGTATTTGAACTAAAAGACCTGTGATGTAATTCCTGGGGCATTGCAGGGCCTTACAGAGGTATTTAATGTCCTGCCTTTGTAAGGCCCTGCTCAGTGAAAGGCCTTTGGAAATGTAGAATTGTGAAGTGTGCTGGTTCACAAGAGCTGAGGTATAGGCAGGCTTTGGTTATCCAGTAAAATAAATAAAATTATGGGTTACTGTCCTCTGTGTTCAGTGTCAGATTGCTTACACACTGCCTTATTTTAGGGGTTTGGTGACAATAGGGAATGTCACCTATGGGATTGAGCCCATGGATCCCTCCTCTGGCTCTAAACACATTTTATATCGACTGGATCATGTGAAGAAAGAGCCCACAGAGTGTGGAGTGAGCACTGCAGGCCAGGAAGGGGAGCATGCAGAGGGAGAGCTCCATCCCAGTATGACCCAGCTGCTGCGGGTAAGTCCTGCCCAGTCCCACACAAGGGGTTTTGTGAGTTCATTTAACAGTGTGCAAGCAGCTTAGCAGATTTCCTGGGACTTAGTGCATACCTAAAGGTTTATGATTTGGGGGGTTTGCTCTACAGGACAACTCAGTTTCTTCCCCAAAGCAGCAACAGCCTCCTCCTGCTTCTGCACATGGCAGTGAGGGTGGGGCAGCTGATTTTAGAATATTCCCAGAATTTTTTGGGGGACTCCTAAGGGCAGGAGCATGACCCTCATCATGGAGAGGCTTGTTAACAAAGTACTGCATCAGGAGCCAGGAGAATATTGTCATGTTTACTCCATCCTCCTCACCATCATCACCATCACAGTGGCAGTTTGGTGTGAAGTCCCCCTTGTCCTTCAAGGACTGTCTGTGCAGGAACAAGATTGAAGAAATGTTGTGTTTCACATCAAATTCATTGGTATTTGCTGGTAGAATCTTTCTGCCCCTTTATCAGTGGGGCAGCTGATTTTAGAATATTCCCAGAATTTCTGGGGGACTACTAAGGGCAGGAGCATGACCCTCATCATGGAGAGGCTTGTTAACAAAGTACTGCATCAGGAGCCAGGAGAATATTGTCATGTTTACTCCATCCTCCTCACCATCACAGTGGCAGTTTGGTGTGAAGTCCCCCTTGTCCTTCAAGGATTGTCTGTGCAGGAACAAGATTGAAGAAATGTTGTGTTTCACATCCAAGTCATTGGTATTTGCTGGTAGAATCTTTCTGCCCCTTTATTGGTGGGGCAGCTGATTAGAATATTCCCAGAATTTTTGGGGGGCTTCTAAGGGCAGGAGCATGACCCTCATCATGGAGAGGCTTGTTAACAAAGTACTGCATCAGGAGCCAGGAGAATATTGTCATGTTTATTCCATCCTCCTCACCATCATCACCATCACAGTGGCAGTTTGGTGTGAAGTCCCCCTTGTCCTTCAAGGATTGTCTGTACAGGGACAAGATTGAAGAAATGTTGTTTCACATCAAATTCATTGGTATTTGCTGGTAGAATCTTTCTGCCTCTTTATCAGTGTGTGGTGACTTTCCAAAGCAATCTGTGCAGAGGTGCCTTGCTTTTGAAACAAGAGGAGTCTTTGTGCAGCTGAGTTTCAGTGTAAAACACAGAGACTCTCATTGCATTGGATTCCACTGCTTAGGTTTGGCACTGTGTGCTTTGGGTGTGGCTCAAACCACTGGTGGTATCAAGTGAAATATGACAATGTCATGAGGGTTTTTTTTGTTTACACTTGAATTAATAAATCTGAAGTTGTCTAAAACAGTTTTGGGTTTTTTTTCCCCAGAGAAAAAGGGCAGTCCTGCACCAGACAAGATATGTGGAGCTGTTCATAGTTGTGGATAAAGAAAAGGTGGGAGCTTTGTGTGTTTTTTAATTTTCCTTCTCTTCAGGAGAGGGCCTGGAAAGCCCTCAGATTTCAGTACTCCCAAATGAATTGTTGAAAAACACTTGACAATTTACCCAAATTGTACAAATATGCTGCCCTGGAAATGGATAAATGTGTGCAATGCAATCCTCCTCAGAAAAGAAGTGAGCCATCAGACAGGGAGAGGTTCTGTTAGCAGGAAATCTCCTGATGTAATGAAAGCACGTGGTAAAAACTGCCTTTGCTGTTGTCTTTGGAATACTGAGCTGCTGAGCAGTACCAGTGAAGTTGTTGCTGAATTGGTTTGCATCTTCTTGGAGACTTGGAGCCAGGCAAAAATGTTCTGTTCCTTTTTCTAACTGTTGTTTCCATCTCTTCTCTTCATGAAGATAAGTTTCTTTGTCTTGCAGTTTGAAGATTTTGGGAAGAGTGAAACAGAAGTAAGAGAACACATGGTGCAGCTGGCAAACTTCCTTGACAGTGTGAGTAGGAGGGATGCTGTGTGCTGCTGCCTTTTGGAAATGTCCACCCTGGGGTTTGTTCTGGTACCACTTTGGGGAATGCATCCCCATGGAAGCTTTTCCATCTCTAAATTCATCTGCACTTGCCCACCTTGAGAATTTGTTCTAACCTGTGCTACATCCTGCAAGTGACAGGACAGGTTGTTGCAATTATTGCAATTCTTGTGTCTGTGTAAAGGTTAGAGAAAAAGCACGTCTGGAACTCCACTGTTTCACATGATATTTGTCAGAATTGAGATTTTTTTTAATTTCTGTTTGGTCTTGTTTTACAATGTAGCCAGTGTGGCATTTAAGCATTGAAGCTAATGAAGGTCTGAATCACAGGGAAAATGCATTCTGGTGCTTCCAGTTGTGTACTAGCTGTTAAAAAAACCTCAAACTCACACAGAAAAGATGAATGCTTGCAATAAGTTCTCTAACATCAGTGTCACTGTCATATTATCTGAAAAATCACTTTGCCCAGGATTTTCTCCTGGGAAGCTGAGAAACCTCAGAGAAAAAGGAAAACAATATTCTCTCATTTGCTTCTCCTGTGTTTTTGCTGTTTTGGAATGTGGTTGGAGATTGTTTATCCAACAGGTGATTGTTTCATTGGTTTCATGTGAATTGTTTTAAGAGCCAGTCCTGGACAAGCTGTGTTGAGGCTCTGGAAAGAGTCATGAGTTTTCATTATTACCTTTTTAGCTTTATGTCTGTATCTTTTCTGTATTCTTCAGTGTAGTTTAGTATACCATTCTTTAATATAATATAGCATAATAAAATAATAAATCAGCCTTTTGAGAACACAGAGTCAGATTTATCATTCCTCCTACCACAAGGGAAATACAAGACACCAGACACTTGTTTTTCTCTGAAGCTATAAATGAATATTTCTCCTATTTTTCCCCCCAGATGTACATTATGCTGAACATCCGCATCGTGCTGGTTGGGCTGGAGATCTGGAAGCACGAGAACATCATCAGCACTGATGGAGGGGCTGGGGATGTGCTGGCAAACTTCGTGCAGTGGCGAGAGAAGAACCTCGTTCTGCGGCGGAGGCACGACAGCGCCCAGTTTGTGCTGTGAGTGCAGCTCCTTCCCTCTGCTCCCACTTGTGGGAATCCTAAAAATCAGAGGGTGTTGCCGATGTGGCAGGGGTTTGTAGATGGATGGATGAGGCAGAATCTTGATTCCATGATCAGAAGGCTATATTTATTATATTAAGATATATATAGAGCATTATAACTATATTACATAAAGATAGAAAGGCAAGGAGCTTCTTCTGAAGCTGCTAAGCTAACAGAGAGATAGAAAGGAATGAATAACAATGTCTGTGTCCCAGCACAGAGCAATAGCAGTCCTGTCTGTGAATGGTCAGCAGATCCAAACATCTGCTGACCATCCAACTACAGGTGAATCTGCTGCATTCCACAGTAGCAGATAATAATTGTTTACATTTGCTGGTAAGCCTTTGAGCTCCAGCAAGGAGAAATCCTAAGGAAGGATTTCTCAAAAAGAATGGCTGTGACAAGAGGGTTTTAAGAAAGTTAGGAAAAAGTAGGCTTCAGACAGAAAAGACAGTGAAATGCTAAAGCAGCAGAAAAATTAGTACTGTGGACGTGAGGCATAGAACAATAGGCCTATGTTAGGTGCTGCTTTAGGTGGCAACAAGTTTACTTAATGTATATCTTTAGAAAGTTAACCAAAGCTACGTGTGCTTTAAATGATTGGATAGAAGTATTGTCAATGTTCTTGTATTCTATGTGTGACTGGCTGAAACACAGATGGAAATGGCTTTATGATATGGAAATGGCTTTATGATATGGAAATGGCTTTATGATATGGAAATGGCTTTATGATATACTGTAACACTACGTCTCTTTAGCATTTTGCTTGATTCAGTGAGATGGTTGCATCTGTTGTCTCCATTGTTGTAACAATGTAATGAGACTGATGCTTGAATAAACCTCTCAGACACTGAACAAGAGGGTCCCGTTCAGTTCGTGCCTTGTAAATAGTTTTGCCAGGGCACCACTGACAGGAATGGGGGATTTGTGTTTCCAAACAAGCTGTGGAGAGATAAAACCAGCACTGGGTGATGAAAGAAACAATGGGAAGGATTCTACAGATTGATGAATGGAAAAAGATAGTTGGTTTTATAAATAAACTTTAGGTTTGGTGATAAATGAGATTAGACATTGAAAGATGAAAGAAACAATGGGGAAGAAAAACCCCAAAATTCAGTAAGAATTAAAAATTAAAAGGAGGGGTCATACATTAGAGGGAGATCTTCAGTATCAGGTGTTCCGGGAAGTCTGAAGCTCTGGAGTACCTCAGAAATGGGGAACAACCCCAAAATTCAGTAAGAATTAAAAATTAAAAGGAGGGGTCATACATTAGAGGGAGATCTTCAGTATCAGGTGTTCCGGGAAGTCTGAACCTCTCAAGTACCTCAGAAATGGGGAAAGAGAGAAGGGAAATGTGGCTGGAAATTGGGATTAAAAGGGAGGTTGTGTCCTCCAAAAATTGGAGAGACCCCAGGGGATGCCCCATGGGCTCTGCCTTGATTGGAATAAAGCCAAAGGACTCCTGTCTCTCCTTTTTGGACATAAACCTCTGGTGTTTGTGGATTCATTTTCCTAACGCCAGCAAGTTCATTCTGTCCCTGCCTGCTCAGCCCAGCTGTGTAGCAGGCACAGGGCCCTTTCAGCAGCCTAAGATAGAAATGCCTGGTCATGATGAGTGGACCTAAGAATCCCTTCTTTGCCTTTGAACCCTTGTTATCTCTCTGTAAGCCTATAGGACCCTCACCATTGCATAGTTTCCAAAACTCCAGTACCCAATAAAAACCCCTACTCTTGCCCAGCTCAGCAGAAGAGCTGTCCCTGAGACTCTTTGCAGAAGATACCAACAAAGGCATCTCTGTGGAACCTCACACAGCCTTCTCCTCTCTCTCCCTGCTACTTAGCAAGCTAAAGAGCTGAAATCACTAATGAGCTGATAATCACTAAGAGCTGAACTGCTTGCTAAGTCTGGAGTCTGCCTGAGGGGCCTGGACAGGTCGTGCTTAATTGGACTTCTCTGTCTTGGGCACCCACGGCAGAGAGACTCCAAAAACACCAGAGCTGCCTCACAGCTGTAGTGCTCCTTATATACAGAGGGATGATGTGGAGGAGGCTGAATTTCTCTGTAAACACTTGTTTTAAATGAACTGAGTAAAGGAATCTTGAGCAGCCAGCAGAAGCTTAACTGGTGCCATTTGTGCTTGCAGTCAGTAGCAGTGCTCCTGTTCAGCCCAGGGAAGCTGGAGCAGCAGGGTTTGTGCCCCACAGGCAGGAGTGGTGTGCTGCTGTGGGCTCTGCGTGTGTCTGTACAGACAGATAATGATCTCTCCTTTCTCTCATGACTGCAGGAAGAAGGGTTTTGGTGGCACAGCTGGAATGGCCTATGTGGGAACAGTGTGCTCCAAGAGCCATGCAGGAGGAATCAATGTGGTGAGATTTCTTTAGTGATCTCTGAATGTGATTTATTGCACTCTGAAAGTCTTCTTGGAAGCACATAACAAAGCTGAAGTGGTTTAGTAGGGCTCTTATGTTGTCCCCAACAATTTCTGACACTTCCAGGGTATCTGGATCACAATTTCTCTGTAGTTTTCTGCTCAGCTTCTCCTCTGCTCGATGTGCAGTACTCATGCAAGAGGATTTCTCTGTGTTGTTTTAAGCATCTCTGCCTTGAAATAGCTCCTTGTGGGAGCTGTGGGTATTCTCACATCTGTCCTGTGCTGTCTGACCTGCACTGTGACCTCCCTGAGCAGTGCTGGTTCACTCCATGTTTAATATGGAACTGCAGAGCCTTAATGAACCAAGCTGCTGGTGTCAGATAACTCACAATCCCAGAAATCTGCTTCTTTGGACCAGTGACAGAAGTGCTGGAATTTGCACATTTCAGGAATTGGGCTGGTGTGGAGAGTTCTAGTTTTTGTTTTAATGTTGCAGCTGCTCTGGAAGGTGGAGGTTGTTGGGTAGTGTCCCAGAGAGGTTTCTCTTACTGCTAAGCAAATTCCATGTACTTGGGTGGAAACCCAGCACTGTTGGTCTGAGAATCCTGATAATGTAGAGCCAGAATGGCAAAAGGGTCTCCTTGGCACAGAAGCAAACATTGACTTTGTCAGTATCAGCTCTGTGCTGACTGCTTTCTGTGTCACTCCAGTGCAGTTTGGGAGGATCAGTATCAGATGTTTGCCTCCATCATGGCTCACTTTGACTTTGTCAGTATAAACTCTGTGCTGACTGCTTTCTGTGTCACTCCTGTGCAGTTTGGGAGGATCAGTATCAGATGTTTGCCTCCATCATGGCTCACTTTGACTTTGTCAGGATAAACTCTGTGCTGCTTTCTGTGTCACTCCTGTGCAGTTTGGAAGGATCAGTATCCAATATTTGCCTCCATCATGGCTCACTTTGACTTTGTCAGGATAAGCTCTGTGCTGACTGCTTTCTGTGTCACTCCTGTGCAGTTTGGGAGGATCAGTATCCAGATGTTTGCCTCCATCATGGCCCATGAGCTCGGCCACAACCTGGGGATGAACCACGATGATGAACGAGTCTGTCACTGTGGGGCAAGCAGCTGCATCATGAGCTCTGGAGCATCGTAAGTAGCTGACCAAGGGAAGGCAAACAAAGCTCAGAATGCCCCATCCATGTGCTTTGTTTTTATGGATGACTTTCACCTTCAAATTCCCCTTGCAGAGAGTCCTGCTGTGCTTGTGATGGGGGATACAAATGTCCCCCTTGTTCTCCAGACACAGGGGGTGCTGGCTTGGCTCAGTGTAAAGCTCAGCTCATTTTTTCCATTCCAGGGGATCGAGGAACTTCAGCAGCTGCAGTGCAGAGGATTTTGAGAAGCTGACACTCAACAAAGGTGGGAGCTGCCTGCTCAATGTCCCAAAGCCTGATGAGACCTACAGTGTCCCTTACTGTGGGAACAAGCTGGTGGATGCTGGGGAGGAGTGTGACTGTGGCTCTCCAAAGGTTTGTAGCTGTGTGTGTAATTTATCCCAGTCTTTGCCCCCTCTCAGAGGGGACTGTTTGTGACAGAGGGGGAGATTTTGTGACATTCACAGCCCTTGTGTCCTCAGGAATGTGAGAACGATCCGTGCTGCGAGCCGGGAACTTGCAGGCTCCGGTCTGGTGCTGAATGTGCTTATGGGGACTGCTGCAAAAACTGCCAGGTAGGAGACTGGGGGGGTGGTAGGAGGTTGAGAAAAGGAGAATGTTGGCTTAGTGTATCTGTGAGAGGGAGTTGTCCTGTGTTACAGATGGATAATGAGGTGATTCGCTCTCACAATTAAAAAATAACTGTTGTGTGAATATCAAGAAAAGCTTTAGTGATGTACAGTTATGTTATTGTGGTTTAGATGTCCTCTGTTCTCCCCATAGTTCCATTTTCCCCATCAGACAGCCTGGGGTGTCTAGGACAGGTACAAAGAAAGCTGCACATGTGTCCCTTACCTGGGGCAGGTGGGAATGGCAAAACTTGGTGCTTAGGGGGTGCAGCAGGCAACACCTGACCTCCAATCCAGTTACAAAGCAGTTTCCACTGATAAATGGCACAGAAGAGCTGAGTGACAGACTCTGGGAGGGGCCAGGGGTATAAAAGACTGAGCATCCATCTTGAAGTTGTGATATCCATGAGAGGCAGTTCCCAGCACTGCAGCTTTTTCCTTATATCGCCCTTTGTTGTATTTTTGTCAAGGTTTAATAAACCTTTGTAAACTTTCAAAGTGAACAGTTGTTTCTCACACCTGCCCCACGAGGATGCTCAGATCAGAATTCAGATCAGTCCCTGCTTTGGGGCCTGTCATGGCTCAGGTGCAGCCCCACTCTCTGCTGTGAGATTCCTGTTCTCTAACACACCCTTCCCTCCCCTCTCTCTGCTCAGCTCCTCCCTGGAGGCACAGAGTGTCGTGCCAGCACCAACGAGTGTGACCTCCCTGAGTACTGCAATGGCACCTCCCAGTTCTGCCAGCCAGATTTCACCGTGCAGAATGGGCACCCCTGCCACAACCAGGAGGCTTACTGCTACAACGGCGTGTGCCAGTACTACGATGCTCAGTGCCAGGACATCTTTGGCTCCAGTAAGGAGGTTACAGGGTTACAGTCTTTCTAAGAGATGTAACTAAAGAATACATGAAATATTGGTCTCCTCCAGCCAGGTCTCATAAGCTCTTGGAGATTTATTTCATATCTAAGATAGCTCAGCTGTCTCAGAAGGTATAAAATCAGCAGGATGGCTTCTGTGGCAGTGTTAGAAACAAAAAGGTTTTAATAAAAGACAAAATAACAAAACTCTTTACAAAGAAAAAGCTCAGTGCCAGGACATATTTGGCTCCAGTAAAGAAGGGCACAGGGTTACAAGAGATCTAAAGAATACATCAAGTATGGGTCTCCTCAAGTTCTTGGAGATTTATTTCACACCCAAGATAGCTCAACTACCTCAGAAGGTATAAAATCAGCAGGATGGCTTCTGTGGTAGTGTTAGAAACAAAAAGGTTTTAATAAAAGGCAAAATAACAAAACTCTTTACAGGGAAAAACCAAGCCTGCTCCAAGAGGTCCTCCTGCCCCTGGTAAAACACCTCACAAAAGAAATTAGTTTCTTTGTTCTCTTCTTTTTCTAGTAAATTGCCCAAGCAAAACTTCTGGGCTCTTATCCAGTTAGCTATCCTTAAGTTTGAGGTGAAGTCCCCTAAGTCTTATGAGATGCCTTTTCACCTCATTGAAGAGAAAAACTTGTAGGCTTATTTCCTTTTTAAAAAAACAAAAGATAGTTTTGTCAGTCCGTCAACAGGGGGCACATTCCTATAAATTCACTAGGTTTATTTAAAATATATTTATTTGCTTGTCACTAACAGAGACCAGCTGGCTTTGGCAGAGTATTTGGAGCAGTGGTAGTAATGGCTTAGCATCATGGTCATGCATTCTTCCTGTGTTACATTTAGGTTTGTGCTGGGGATCCAAGTCATAATTTTGTTGCACTTATTTCTGGTATGGTGGGGTTTCTACTCTATAGGTCTGTAAAGAAATATAAAAAATTATCAGGTTAAGTAACTGTTTTTCTCAGTTTTTAAACCTGGAACCTTGTAATTCTGACATTGTAACCTCTTTAGTGTTTTGCCCAAGTTCCTGAGCTCAGTGCTGCATGGCAAATCCTTGGTGGAGCAGGGTGGTTGCTCTGGGTACAGGAGATGCTGTGGGAGATGTTTCTGTGCCTGGGTAACGTGGCTCCTCTCTGGGGATGGGCTGTTGTTTGCAGAAGCCAAAGCAGCCCCCCCCATTTGCTTTGCTGAAGTGAATTCCAAGGGGGACAGATTTGGCAACTGTGGTTTCCATGGCCATGACTACAAGAAATGTTCCAGCCGGTGAGTTGAGCCCAGTGCATTGGGAAGTTCTGATATATTGGGAATCTGTATTTGGGGGCTGTGGTGTCAGTTTGGGATGTTGTAGGGGAGGGATGCAGGGCTGTGCTGAGGAGAGGCTGTTCCACATCTCCTGTCAAGGATTGTGCTTTCCCTAAGTGATCACATATGGAAGAAGAGAAGCAAATCATCATGTTTTCCTTAATGTAGAGATGCCAACAGCTTACAGAAAAAAGGGATAAACTACTCTTGCAGCACTGGAATGAAGCCCAGTTCAGTTTTATTTGTCAAGTTGCCTCAATTTTGTTTTCAAGTAGCATCTTCCAGTAGAAAGAAAAGATGTTATCAAGCACATGGTAGTCTGGTTCTCAGAATAAATTCAAGTGTCACTACAGCGTTCCTGTGTTGCTGTTGTAGGAATGCCATGTGTGGGAAGCTGCAGTGTGAAAATGTGAAAGCCATGCCTGTGTTTGGAATCAAGCCTGCTATTATCCAAACTCCCATCAGAAGCAGCCATCAGACATGCTGGGGAGTGGATTTCCAGCTGGGCTCTGATGTCCCAGACCCAGGAATGGTGAATGAAGGCACCAAGTGTGAGAATGGAAAGGTAATAAAGAAATTTAGAATTATATCCTAATGTAATAATTTGGTGTATTCATGCGAGTAAAATTTTCAGCTGCACTGTTTCATGAATAGCTATGTCCATTATTTTTGGATGCCTGTAGTTAAAATTTTCAGCTGGACTGTTTCATGAATAGCTATGTCCATTATTTTTGGATGCCTGTAGTTAAAATTTTCAGCTGCACTGTTTCATGAATAGTTATGACCATTATTTTTGGATGCCTGTAGTTAATGTGAAATGAAATGAGTCCACTGATTGCCCCCACTGCCCAGCACTGCATGTGCACCAAACCTTTAATGAGCCTTTCATTTGTAGGTGAAGTGAAAGAAATTGAGTTCATTGAGAGCCAGAAACTTTGCTCTGTCAATGAGCAGGAAGAGCCAGGCCCACAGAAATGCCTGGAAGACAACTTTCAATTAAAATCCAACTAAACTAAAGAGTGCAGAAGCTTAGCCCCAGCAGAGGAATGTGCATTCCACATGTCCTTACTGGGCACAATTTAATTGCTGTTCCTTTACATTCACACTGGATACAAAAGGCTCCAGTGCCAGCTCAGCCCCATGCTGAGAGGCCTTTTGTGGAGCAGAGATTCTGCAGAGTTTGAAATTATCAGTGAGAGTGTGTGAGGCTTTGTGGCAGCAAGCACAGCCTAGGAGCAGGGATCTGGGCAGGCAGGGGGGCACTGAAATGCCATCATCCCTCATCTGTGTGCATCTCTGTTCCCCAGATCTGCAGGCACTTCCAGTGTGTGAGTGCCTCTGTCCTGAACTACGACTGTGATGTGGAGAAGCAGTGCCACGGGCATGGGGTAAGCAGGGGAGAGAGGCAGCAAGTTTTAAAAGATTTTAATTTAAAATCTTATTAAAAATATTTTTATTAAAATATTCTTAATATTTTTTAATTTAAAATATTTTAATTAAAATATTTTTATTTAAAGTTTTTATTTTTCTGTTTTGTCAAACTGTAAAACTCTCTATAAAATGCCTCTAGGCAAGAGAACCTGTAGCAATGTCAAAAAAATCTTTGACACAACTCTCTGTCAGGCAAGAATTCCCAGTTCTAGTATTGCTAATGAAATTTGACTCTGCATCTCACAAAGGAAAAAAACAAACAAGTAAAAGCCATGGTGTGTAAGCTGTTGGGATAGCTAATCCTTGGAAGCTCTTCCTGTGTGTGCTCAGTCATGTGAAATCTTGGGATGCCTGGCCAAGGACTGAGGAGTAACTGGGTAAAAGTCTCCAGGCTGAGCAGCACGAAGGACAGAGCAGGTCGTGGCTGCTGCAAGCAGATTGAAATGCACAGAAATGGAGCTTACTGAGTAGAGTATTTGTGTTCTGGCATCCAGGTGTGCAACAACAACAGGAACTGCCACTGTGAAGCAGGCTGGGCTCCTCCTTTCTGTGACTCCAAAGGCTACGGGGGCAGTGTGGACAGTGGCCCTCCATACAATGGCAAGTGACACTGAGGGCTGGGCTGGGCTGGGCTGGGCTGGGTGCTGCAGGGCTGCCCCACGTGTTGGTGAACTTTGGTGCATGGCTCTGCATGCACCAGGCACCTCTGGGTTTCACTGGCAAAGAATTCTGCCAGAGGTTTTGTGCTCAAGGTGTTGCACTTCTGTCCCAGGGTGCTGGGCTAGGGATCTGTAAGGATCTGGTTTAGTTCAGAGGATTTCTGCCACCCCAGAACAAAGATCCTCTTGGAATTCTCTGTATCCAGGCTTGGAAGGGAAGCTCCAGTGAAGGGAGGCATGATTCCTGCACAAGAGAAATCAAATTGACAGAGCTGGGAAATCAAACTGGCAGAGCTGGGAAGCCTGCTTTGCTCACTGAAGGTTTGAAGGTGAAATAGGAAGCCAGAGCCAAGCTCTAATCTGGAGAAAACTTGCTGTGTCCAAGATGGGGTTGGTGTAATTTCTGTGGGCTGCAAGAATGATCTTCAAGGCTGTTTTTCATAAGCTGGTGTGGGTTTGGGAAAGTCAGGGACTCTGATGCAATAACAGGCTGGAGAAGCACGCTGGAGCTCAGGCAGATCCCTCAAATCATCAGCCAGAAAAAAGGAAAGGCTGTTTTGGTCCAGCCTGCAGGGGAGAAATTGCTGCATATAAAAATGTCAGAATTAAGAGCCCAAGTTCTTTGTCTACAGCAAACAGTGGCTGGAGAAGAGGTAGATTTAACATCAGCCCAAAAGGCAGAAGCTGTGTTTTCCTCTCTCATAAAATCTTTAGTAATGAAACATTACAGTCACAAAAAATGAGGATTGATCTCCTAATTTAATGTGCTCCTGCAGCCCAGGGTGTCAGCTCTAAAAGATAAACAGACAGCATCTATTTGGGCATCTATCTCATTGGATTCTTTGGGGTTTTTTCTATGAAAAATGGGAAGAAGTTACAGAACCATTCCTACCTCATTCTCTGCTGTAAGGTTTATTTTTCCCCATGGCTTTGTGCCCTCAGACAAAGACACCTCCCTGCGCAATGGGCTGCTGGTGTTCTTCTTCCTGGTGCTCCCCCTGCTCGTGGCTGCTGCCCTGGCCTTTGCCAAGAGGGACAGGCTGAAGAGGAGCTGCAGGAGGCTGATGTCCCGCTGCCACTCGTGAGTGCCTCCTCCTTTCTGCCTTCTCTGCCCTGGAACAGGGCAAAATCCATGGATGGTTGTTTACAGCAGTCATGCCAAAGTGTGGAGGCATCTCCCAGTCCCAGGGTGTCAGGGGAAGGCCCCTGCATCCCATGGCACATTGCCTCTGGAAATGGCAGAAAAGATAAATCCATCCCAAATCAAGAGAGCAGAGAGTTTTTTCTTTACTGTTATGTTTGTTCTTGGGCATGGGTGATAGGGCTTTATATTTTTGTGTCTGATCTTTTTATAGAGGGGCAAAGGGAAGCTGCCAGAGTCTTGAACTGAAAAAAGGTTGTTTTTGTGTATTAGATTTGTAAATATTAATATTATTTACCATTCATATTGTAAATATTAATATTTTAATATTAAATATTATCTTTCTCACACTTGATACTAGTGCTAAAATAGTATAAATCCAGCTCAGGTTCACAGTGCCTGTGTTCCCAGCCTGCACAGGGTTATGTGCTCACTCAGTCCATGTCCATTGGATTTCAGGTCACTTCAGTCACCTCCTCCTCGGCCAGACACTGAGCCCAGGGACTACCAGCCAAGAGGCTTCTCCCGTGGCATGCCTTACCCTCCAAGAGCTGTGCCCATGGTAGGAATCAGCCACCTTCCCTTGCTCTGTTTGTTACTCTCAAGCAAAGACATGAAGGCAGTTGCTCTAACTTTTGCCCTAATAAAAACTTTAAAGTTACTTCTTCACTTCTGAAAATTATGTTTCTCCTTGATAAAAAGCACAGAGAATGTTTTGTGGGGGGCTCCTCAGTTTCCCAGTTAAGGTGTTGTCCCAGGCTGTGCTTGGTTCACCTGCTTTGCTGCTCCCTTTTCCTCATGACAGATGCCCAGCCCATGTGAGATCTCCTCTCCTTGTCAGAGCAGTTTTCCTCTGCAAGCCACAAACAGCCAGAACACACTCCCAGAGCAAACCAAGTGCTGCTGTGATCAGCCTTTCTGTGTTTTTCAAAATACAGAAATCCAACTGTTGTGATCAGCCTTGCTGTGTTTTCAAAATACAGAAATCCAGCTGTTGTGATCAGCCTTACTGTGTTTTTCAAAATACAGAAATCCAGCTGTTGTGATCAGCCTTTCTGTATTTTTCAAAATACAGAAATCCAGCTGTTGTGATCAACCTTTCTGTATTTTTCAAAATACAGAAATCCAGCAGTTTCCAGACTGCTGTTGCTTCTTCCTGCTGAGTTTCTCAGAGGAAAGAGCACCTCTGACACTGCCAGGCTGCTTTGCAAGCCTTCTTGAGCATCACTTATTTAGCAGCACAAATATTTCGATTCCTTGGTGTAAATATTTTGATTCCCTGATGTAAATACTTTGATTCCCTACGTGCAATTGCTGACCATTCTCTTTGTGTTTTCCTTGCAGGATATGCATCCCAACACCTTTCCTGTGCCAGCTTACCCAGTTAACCAGCACCCCCAGCAGGCTTTCCACCAGCCCTACTACTCCCCACCGCAGTACCCGGTGCAGCAGCCACCGAGGGTGCCCAGCAGGTCAGTGCATTACTGCAATGGCCCCTGGCAGGGCCACTGATGGCATTTCTCATCCTGGCTGTCACTCCTGGTGTGTTCCATCATGTGTTGTGTGTGATTTGGGCTGGTTTTTCAGCGGGAGAAGTTTCTCCTTCACTTCACCCTGGAAGGCAGCGCGTTCATCGTGCGCTGTCACGGCTGTGTGGTGATGGATGGGGCTCAGAGTGCTGCTGTGCAGGCAGATCAGCCCAGCAGGTGGATGAAAGGCCTGTTCAAATAGTCAGTTTAAAAGCAAATTGCTCACAAATCTGTCATTGTGCTGATTTGTGAATGCTGTGGCCAAGTGCAAAACCATTCCTCTTAACTTTGAGCAGGAAGTTTTCCTGTGTGTTTCATCTTCTGTTTGAGTTGTGCTTGTGAGATGCTGTGCTGTGCCACACACAGACCCAGCAAGTGCCAGTGCTGAGTGGGAGCATCCTAATGTAGCTCATTTTGGGGGGGCTCTTGGGCTGGGGGATCATCAGAGAATTTTGGAGAAAAGGTGAGTGTGGTGGCCACATTTCTCTTCACAGAGAAAAGCAAGGCACAATTCTTCCCAAGAATATTTCTAGGTTTCACATTCTTTGAACCTCAGAGAAAGGAAAAACAATTATTATTGTTTCTCTACTACAAAAGTAGAATGCAATGTGGAGATTGTTTACCCACAGTGATGGTGTTTTGTTTCCTTGGCCTGTCAGGGCCAAATGTGTAGCCCCACATTTCTCTTCACAGAGAAAAGCAAGGCACAATTCTTCCCAAGAATATTCTTATCTCATTTTCTGTGCCTGTGTTTGTGCCAAAGCAGAATGCAATATGGAGATTGTTTGCCCAGAGTGATGGTGTTGTGTTTCCTTGGCCTACCAGTGCCAGGTGTGTGTGTGAGGACAGTCATGAGATTCTGTGCAGTTGTGAGCAGAGTTGTTGCTTGGCAGATTCAGTTTAGATGTAATGTAATATAGTATAGAATAATATATATAATATAGAATAATATCTACTATACAACATAGAATAATATCGTATAATTAAGTAATTAATTAGCCTTCTGATAAGATGGAGTCAGATGCATCATTCTCTCCCCTCGTTAGGGGTTCCCTGTGAATACTAAAGGTGAGTTTTACCAGATGGGGGCTCCCAGAGGATTTCAGGCCGTTGAAGGCACAGCCTGAGCGTGGCATGTTTGGAATGAGTCTCGGTGTGCTGGCTGGGGTGCTGCAGTGGTGGGGCAGGCTGGGGTGTGATGCTGTGGCACTGACTGCTCCTCCTCTGTCCCCTGCAGGCCTCCACCCCCTCAGCAGAAGGTTGTACCTCAGGGACCGCCTGCAGCACAGCAGAAATGTTTACCTCAGGGACAGTACTTCCCCTCCCGACCGGCACCTCTGCCTCCCAAGTAGCTTTGTGAGCTGCTGCCTGCGACAGCTGAAATTGCAGTTTCCCCTTCTGGCATCCCGTGGCAGTGCAGCCTCCCTCTGCAGCCTGGGACAGGGCAAACGAGAGATCCCAAGCAGGAATGTAGAACTTTACACTCAATAAATACCTCGACCAAAGCTCCAGGGGCTGAAACACCCAGCCCGTCCCTCGCTCTGGCCAAGCTTTGCCGCTGCAGCCAGGCTGGCAGCAGGAGTGCAGCAGCCTGCAGGGAAATAGTCCTGCAATCCAGCACGTGGCTTTGGGGTCCCCCATTTCTGCCACGAGCCCTGGTAAGGAAATTGTCTGATTTGTTGTTGTCTCTCTGACTGTGCAGTGAGGAATTGGAGTAACCCGTTTGCAAAGCAAGATCTGTCAGTTAATTTACAGTTACTCTGCATGGACTGAAAGTGTTTCCCATGTACACCATAAATGCAATGAGGTCTCAGAGGACTTTTTCAGGAGGAGAGATACATTTTAAACATGTTTATGCATGTATATATGTTTATAGATGCATAATAATGCACTTAAATTCTTAACTCCATGCTGACTGACACTAAGCTGTGCTATAGGAGCACTGAGTTTAATGCTTTTTAATTAGAGAGTGGCTAAACGAGACTCCTGTACTAATTCCCACTAATCCATGGATGGGCAGTGAAGATAAAGGTACGAGAAGACACGGCCATATTCTGGTTTTAAAAAATGGGCTGCTGCTAGGTTTTAATTGAGGTCTGAAGACAGCAGCAGTCCCTGCAGAACACTGGGAAGTGGGAAGTGTCTCTGCCTGGACCACCAGAGCTTCTCTGAGCACTTTAAATGGGAGCCTGGTGGCTGATGCACCCTGAATTTAACAGCCAAGCCCTTGCAGTGCCAGTCAGGGCTCCTGTGTGTCAGACTGGGCTGCCCTCTGCTCCTGCACCATGGGCTAGACTGGATTTTGGAACTCCCCCTGGGCAGAGGTGCTCAGCATCCCCTCTGCTAGGAGAGGGAGCTGTTGATCCTGATCCTGTGGTGCCATGGGTAGAAGCTGGATGTTGTGGTCACAAATAGAAATCTGTTGCACAAACTTGCTAAAAGTGAGGTTCTATTGCACCAACTTGCTAAAAGTGAGATAAGTGCTAAAGAGCCTGCTGGGCTGTTTCACTCTGTGCTCGCCACAAGCACAGCTCAATCTGTAAAATCCCCCTAATATTGCCAAAAAATAATCTTTTTCTCTGTATATACATACATAAATATATATATAGTGTGTGCAGTAATAAAATACTTGAACTCCTGTGGTTTCCCATAAACTTAGATTAAGATTTATAACACCATTAAAATCTGTAAAATGTCACCTAGAATTTCACCAACTGTACTGGTGGGGGGTCTCCTTTTTGTTCCAAGATAATCAATTACTTCCTAATTGTGTTGCTGTGTCCTGCTCTGCCTGAGCGGGCAGTCTGTCTGTCTGTCTGTCTGTCACAGTGAGCTCTGCAGCTGGATGCAGCCCATCTCCAGCCCTGGTCAGAGGGTGGGGAAAGAGGAGGGGATCCAGGGAGTGAAGTCATCCAGAGAGATGATGTACTTAACTGTGTGTGTGAACTAAACTATGCTGAACATGGTGCCTTCATAGACAAAGAGTTTTTGTACTCCCGGCGTGCCCGTTGGAACAGCAGGGATGTGTGGTGTGAGGAGCGATGCCACGGACAGGAAATGGCTCCAGATTTTGGTGGTGAATGCTGAAGATGACTACTGACTTTCTTTTGTAAAGTGTAGGGATACCTGTCCCGGGCAGGTCGGGAGCTGTGTCCCCCTCTGCAGCAGCCCCGCGCTGCTCCCTGGCCCAAGGGCTGCTCCCAACCCCTTTGTACAGCCCCAACAAGCAATAAAGATGCCAGTTTTGTACAAATCTCTGCCTCAGCCTGTGCTTTAAGGGGTGGGGAGGCTGTTACTGGTGGGGCTGTTAGCTGTGGCAGTTACTGGTGGGCTGTGGGGCCGTTACTGCGGGGCAGTTACTGCCCGGCCATGGGGCCACTTTGTGCAATGCCCCCACTGCTGCTCCTGCTGCTCCTGGAGCTGCTGCACGAGGCTGGGCAGGGCCCCCCCGAGCCCCCAGCCCGCCAGCACTGGGCTCAGCCATGGGGGTCTCTGTCCCCTGCGGGTGGGCAGGCTTGGTCCCAGATCACAGTCCCGCAGCAGCTGGGGGCCAGCACAAAAGGAGAGGAGGGGCTGAAGCAGGCACGGTGCTGGGGGGCTCTGGGGGAAGGAGGGTTCAGCTGAAGAGGAGGGATGGGGGAGTACAGATGTGGGGGCAGCTGTAACAGGGCTGGGGGAAGGGAGGGTTCAGCTCAACAAAAGGGGCTGGGGGAGTACAGATGTGGGGGCAGCTGTAACAGGCTGGGGGAGTACAGATGTGCTGGCAGCTGTAACACAGGCTGGGGGAAGGAGGGTTCAGCTAAAGAGGAGGGCTGGGGGAGTACAGATGTGCTGGCAGCTGTAACAGGGCTGGGGGAGTGCAGATGTGGGGGCAGCTGTAACAGGGCTGGGGGAGTACAGATGTGCTGGCAGCTGTAACAGGGCTGGGGGAGTACAGATGTGCTGGCAGCTGTAACAGTGGCACTGCCAGCACCATTGATGGCTGCAGCCACGCTGTGCTCCCCCTTTGCTGTTCACAATCCAGGCCTTGGATTGTGCTATTCCCAACTCCCTGTTGCCATTTCTCCCCTTCTCTGCTTTTCTGTGTGCACAAGGAGGCAGTGTCCTACACCCTGAGCATCGAGGGGAAGCCTTACACCATCCACCTGCAGCAGCAGTGAGTTGGCCCTGCCACTGCCCTGGCTGCCCTGCTCCCTGAGAAGCTCGAGGAGCTCTGGGTGATGGATGCTGCTCTAAGTGCCTCACTTTGTGCCTCTCTCTTGCAGTGCCTTTTTATCTGATGATTTCCAGACTTATGTGTCCAGTGAGCAGGGATCTTTGCACACTGATTCTGCCCCCTCTGAGGTAACCCGACCTTGCTTTGGGCTGTGTTTGTCCATGTTGGGTTTTGTTTGTCTCTGCCCAAGGCAGCTGCTCCAGCTGGGGTGGTGGGTAAGGGGATGTCCTGCCCAGCCATGGAAGGGCTCCCTGTCCCCTGTCATGTCACAGGGAGGCTGCCACTACTGGGGCTACATCGATGGCTTCCCCAGCTCAGCAGTGACCCTCAACACCTGCTCAGGGCTCAGGTACAGCACCAGCCCCGTCCCTGTGCTGCCCTCCCTGGCAGAACAAACAGCTGGGGCAGCTGTGCCAGTGCCCAGCAGCAAGTGGGCAGTGCTGGTGCCCTGGCAGGGGTTTGCTGCAGTTTGAGAACGTGAGCTACAGGATCCAGCCCCTGGGCTACTCCCCTGCCTTCCAGCACGTGCTGTACCGGGTGGGTGAGGAGCAGATGGCAGCAGCCCCCCCTGCCCACAGCCCCCCCGAGGCAGGGCAGGGTGGGCTGGCAGCCTGGGACGTGCTGGATGAGGCCCCCAGGGATGATGAGGTGAGTGCTGCTGTTCCCACAGTGCTGCTGTTCTCACAGTGCTGCTGTTCCCACAGTGCTGCTGCTGTCCCTGTGCTGTGAGGAGGGACCTGCTTCTGCTGGAAGTGTCTTTGGCCAGACTCTTGGACACAAGCTTTGAAAAGCACAGCCAGCAGCAGCAGTGAGGGGAGTAGAGAATGCAGAATCTGTACTTTGAAGCCCATTTTCTCTTTCAGCCCCTCTCAGCCTCTGCACAATCTCCCAAATACCTCACAGTGTACGTGGTTTTGGACAAGGCTTTGGTAAGTCCATGCCAGCCACTTTTTCCTTCTCTTTGCCTGACTTCTGTGAGCATGGAAATGGTAAATTTCCCAGCTTTTACGTGGATTTGTTTTCTGTTTTGAAAAGTTCCTCATGCTGAGGATTTTGTAGGAAATAAGGAATATGAATTTGTAGCTCCATGGCTCAGTGCTGGGAATCATTTCAGTGTTCCAACACTGACATGGTAAGCACCTTGTCTGCCCTTGTGTCCTCTTGGGTTGTTTTTCAGTACAACTATATGGGATCAGACTCGAATGCTGCAACACAGAACATAATCCAGGCCTTCAATTTAATCAACAATGTGAGTTCTTAATTCTGGTTTGTACTGCAGTGAGATGGGGGATGAGTGGGATGTTGATGTTAGCAGTGGCCACCTCTTTTCTAGCTGCTTTTAGGTTTAGGAGGATGTTATGTAAAGAATTCTGTGTTTCCTGAGAAGGTTTTTCCTCTGGACATGCCACAGAAGAACATCTTGCCCTGTGTGATGGCCATGTCTCATGCAGATGTACAGAAACACAGGCAGTTTGCCTGAGCACAGCCAAACCCTGCATTTTGAGGACTCCTGGGTTGCTTCCCTCTCCCCTGGTCTCACTGATCCAGTTTACCTCTTACTCTCAGGGGCTTGTAACCAACTCCCAATCCTGTTTACTCCACTGCTGGTCTTATGGTTCACTTGTGCAATGAGAAGTTATTCCCAAAGCCCCTAACTCTTATGAAGTTATTGGACTTTGGCTCAGGCCTCTTGCTGTATCTCTTTATTCTTTAGGTGTGTTCATTCTTTTTGGCTACAGATGTCATTGAGGCACTGACAGCAGCAATTTACTTTCCCCTGTGTTTACTGTGTGCAGAGTGGTGGCTCTGCATGAAGGGAAGGTGTGAGAGCAGATGTTTCTTCTCTTATTCTTTCAGATGTTCAATCCCCTTAATGTCACCATTGTGCTGTCCTCCCTGGAGCTGTGGGCAGAGGGGGATAAAATATCAACAGCAGGGGACACAGATGACCTTCTACAGCGATTTTTACAGTGGAAACAGCTGTCCCTGGAGCCACAGGCACACAACATTGCTTCTCTCTTAGGGTAAGATAAAGGTTCATGAGTGTTAAAAGTTATGTGGTAGCATGACAAGGTAGACAGGAGACCTGCTCACCCGATGATGACTGACAAGTCTCAGATTTATTGATTAACAGGCACAATTTTATAATCACAGTAATAAGGCTCATACATCTTGCAAAAATAAAGCTCACTATTGGTCAGCTATGAAAAGTCAGTCCCACCTTTCTCAAGATGTTTGTGGCTTCTTTTTTACCTCCTGTTATCACATATTTTCTTGAACAGCTTCTTGCTCAAAGAAACTGTCCTTGAATACGGCAGCTGTTGCTTTCTCAGATGTATTTTCTCATGTCTCTTTTCCCATCAACTATGTCTCAATAAAAAACTGTCCACAGTAGCAATCAGTCAAACCAATGTGAATTGAAACTTTTACAAAAAATGCTTTTTAAAAAAATCCATATTTATTAAGTCCTTAATATTCTTCAAGTATTTCTTCCCAGTGATGCAGCAGCTGCAATGGTGCTGTCCATCCCTTGTCACCCCCCAGTCCCTGCCAGCACCAGGCACCAGACCCTGCCCAGCTCCCCTGGGGACAGCAAACAGGGACACCAAGGGGACTTGGGCTGTACAGAGCCATCATCCCCCACTGACCACAGCAGTGACCCCAGCTCTGTTCCAGGTACAGGCACCAAGGAGCCCTCGTGGGTGCAGCAGCTCCAGGAGGGGCATGTCAGAGAGATGCTGCTGCCACGGTGGCCCTGGTATGGTCCCCCCTGTCCTGTGCCTGTCCCTCAGCAGCCCAGGGGGCTGTGAGCTCAGCCTGGGCAGCATGAGCAGGGGTGGATGGAGCTCGTGGGAGGATCTGGATCCCTGCAAGGAACGCTCAGCTCTGGCAGCTCCCCTCTCTCCTCCCTCCAGTACCACGGGAACGTGACCCTGGAGTCCTTCTCCGTGCTGCTGGCACAGGTGCTGGGCCACAGCCTGGGCATGAGCCCCGACAGCCCCCGAGGCTGCAGCTGCCCTGGACGGGTCTGCACCATGAGCCCTGCGGCGCCGTGAGTCTGCCCGAGGGGCTGGGGCACGTGGAGGGGGCACAGGGGTGGCTGCACGGTGTCCCCTTGTCAGAGGTGTCCTCCAGCACGGTCATTCCTCTGCAAAAATGGAATCACTCAGGCTGGAAAGGCCTCCAGGAGCTTGGAGTCCAACCTTTGACCAATCACCAGCTTGTCAACTGGACCAGAACACTGAGTGCTGTGTCAGTGATTTCTTGAACTCCTCCAGGGATGGGGACTGCACCACCTCCCTGAGCAGCAATTCCAATGCCTGAACACCAGTTATTTCAGTTCAATATCATTATTTCAATGAAGAAATCCCTGCTTTTATTCTTCTAAGAAGAAAAAAAGAATTCATTAAATAGCAATTTTGCACTTAATTTGACAAAGGAGACCTTTGCTTTCTAAAATGAAGGTACTTCAGGATGTTTTCCAATCTCTGTTAATAATGAGCTGTAGATCAGGTGAATTAATAGACCCTGGGGGGCTGTCAGTGTCTGGGTGAGCCCTTGACTTGTACAGGGGGAGAGAGAGAGGGGCAGTGAATGTGTGAAGTATAAACTGATCATTGCTTTGTGTAATGCATAACCTGATCATTGCTTTATTTTAGACATCTCAGTGGGGCGAAAGCCTTCAGTAACTGCAGCATCAGGGACTTTGAGACCTTCCTGAAGCAGGGCAGAGGGATTGCCTCTTCAGCAGCCCCCGGCTGAGCCGCCAGTCCCGGCAGAGCGGCGCCGTCTGCGGCAACCGCGTGGTGGAGCCGGGGGAGCAGTGCGACTGCGGCACGGCCCAGGTGGGCACAGCCCAGGTGGGCACAGCCCTGGGGGCACAGCCCTGGGGGCACAGCCCAGGTGGGCACAGCCCTGGGGGCACGGCCCAGGTGGGCACAGCGCTGGTGGGCACAGCCCTGGGGGGCACAGCCCAGGGGGACACAGCCCAGGGGAGAACAGCCCTGGTGGACACAGCCCTGGTGGGCACAGCCCAGGTGGGCACAGCACAGGTGGGCACAGCCCAGGTGGGCACAGCACAGGTGGGCTCAGTCCTGGTGGGCACAGCCCAGGTGGGCACAGCACAGGTGGGCTCAGCCCAGGTGGGCACAGCCCAGGTGGGCACAGCACAGGTGGGCTCAGTCCTGGTGGGCACAGCACAGGTGGGCTCAGCCCAGGTGGGCACAGCGCTGGTGGGCACAGCCCAGGTGGGCTCAGTCCTGGTGGGCACAGCCCAGGGGGGCACAGCGGTGGTGGGCACAGCCCAGGTGGGCACAGCCCAGGTGGGCACAGCCCAGGGGGCACAGCGCTGGTGGGCAAAGCCCTGGGGGGCATAGCCCAGGGGAGCACAGCCCAGGTGGGCACAGCGGTGGTGGGCACAGCCCAGGGGGCACAGCCCAGGTGGGCTCAGTCCAGGTGGGCACAGCCCAGGTGGGCATAGCCCTGCCTTTGTACTCCCAGTGCCTGTGGAGTCACCAACCTTTGGACACAGCTCCAGTGTACCCAGCAGGGTATTGCCAGCCAGGGGCTGTGTACAAATCATCAACAGGACAGGACTGTGGGAACGTGCCTTGAGCTGTTTGATTTTCCAGCATCAGTCTCATTATATGGTTGTGACAATGGGAAGATGCCACCAAGCACAAATCCCAGGCAGCAGACACAGAACTCAATATAACAACTCCCTTTAAAACTCTTGACCAATCACACAAAGCAAAAGCACATTGACAGTAGTTCTACCCAACCACTCTAAGCACAGGTACCTTTAGTTAAAAGAATGTTTGCTTATTTCAAATACAATACCTGCTTGTGAGCCTTAAAACACAATGCACAGAGCTCCATTATTAAGCTTAGGAGTTCCTAATATCTCACTAGATAAACTTTTCTGCAGCTTAGGGAGTTATTCTAGACAAGCAATAATACACAGACCAATGTTCTATTTGTCCTTGCTTTTCTAGTTTTTAAATAATTTTTCTGTTGACCAATCTCATGGCTGCTGCTCAGCTCTAATCACAGTTCTGCTGTCTCTGCCTTTTGCAGCTTTCTCAAAACCCTCTGATTTTATGGATTCCCACATAGGGAGCAGCCCAGGGAGGGCTGTGTTGGGTTGGGGATTGTTTCTGTGTGGCAGCTTTGCCCGTTTGTTCTGCTGGATATTGCCCAAGTAATATGGGGAGAGGAGGAGGAGAAGCTCGAGGGGACAGCAAAATAAAATAACATGGCTTTGCCATGTGTCCACAGGAATGCCAGAAGGACAGGTGTTGCACTCCAAGATGTAGACTGAAGCCAAGAGCAAAATGTGCCTCCGGATTATGTTGCAGAAATTGTCAGGTAAGGCAGATTTTTATAATTATAACAAAATCATTGTTTGTTTTTGGACAAATGGCATATTCCCATGCTGAGAGATAGAGCCAAACCTCCTGCTGTGCAGTGGGAAAGGTTCCTGGGGTTGGGCTTCCAGTCTCAGCTCTTGGGAACCCCTGGGGTGAATATTACCTGGGGACTGTCCCAGGCAGTGTCACACACCTGTCACACCTGAGTGCCTCAAGGGGGAGGGCTTGGGCAGAGGGGGCTGTGTGGGCTCAGCCTGGGAGACCTGGGGGCTGCAGAGCTCCTGCTGCTCGGGCTGGGAAACCTGGGGGGCTGCAGAGCTCCTGCTGCTCAGGCTGGGAGACCTGGGGGGCTGCAGAGCTCCTGCTGCTCGGGCTGGCAGGTGAGAGGGCCTGTAGGGCTCCTCCTGCTCAGGCTGGGGGGCTGCAGAGCCCCTCCTGCTCAGCCTGGCAGACCTGGGGGCTGCAGAGCTCCTCCTGCCCAGGCTGACAGGTCAGGGAGGCTGCAGAGCTCCTGCTGCTCAGGCTGGAAGGTAAGGGGGGCTGCAGAGATCCTGCTGCTCAGGCTAGAAGGTAAGGGGGGCTGCAGAGATCTTCCTGCTCAGGCTGAGAGGCTGCAGGGCTCCTCCTGCTCAGGCTTCAGGTGAGAGGGGCGGCAGAGCTCCTGCTGCTCAGCCTGGTGGTCTAGGGAGGCTGCAGAGCCCCTCCTGCTCAGACTGACAGACCTGGGGGTTGCAGAACCCCTCCTGCTCAGCCTGGCGGGCTAGGGAGGCTGCAGAACCCCTCCTGGTCAGGCTGTCAGGTCAGGGAGGCTGCAGAGCTCCTCCTGCTCCCCAGTTCAAGTGGAGGAACACGCTGTGCCGCCCGCCCGCCGATGCCCAGTGTGACCTGCCCGAGTTCTGCAGCGGCTCCTCCGCCTCCTGCCCGCCCGATGTGTACGTGCAGGACGGGCAGGAGTGCTGGCGTGGCACCGGCTACTGCTACCAGGGACGCTGCCAGTCCCCGGACCTGCAGTGCAGGAGGCTCTACGGGACAGGTAAGGGGCTGTGCTGGTGGCTCTGGCGCTGCTCAGGGGCTGGGGTGGCCACAGCATCACCTGCCTGTGCTCCTCAATGCACCCAGCTCAGCAGAGGGAAGGCACAGCTCTAGGAAAGCGTTTCAAGCTCTGGTTTGAAGCACAGAGTTCCCCCAGTGCTTCACAGATAATTTGCTTTTTGTTCTTTCCGTTGTTATTTTCTGTGGGCAAACTCAATTAGAGAACTTCCCCTGCTAATTCCTGAGGTTCAGGACTGCTGAGGGTTTGGGCAGGGATAGGTGTGTTTTCTCTAATTAAATAATGAAAAATGAAGTTGTTAGATAGCAGAATATGTTCCTTTGTGTTCCTTTTAATGGTAATGTTATAAATGAATTAGCTAATTTGATTGATAAGGAGAATTTATTCAATAATTAAAATGCAGTCACAAAAAAGGCCACAAGGAAAGATCAGGTCAGTGCTGAACCAGGCTAAAAACATCAGGTGAGATGGGGGGCCACTAGGGCTCCACTCCTCTGTAGATCATGGAGAGACAACTATCACAAAGTCTTTTTTATATATTTCCAAACTCCTAGGGTTGCTGGGAAGGATTTCTTGCTTTCTTATAGTTGATTTTATCTTTTAAGCATATTCATGTAATTTTTCCTTTCTTGCTGTTGCTCTTGCTGAGAGTTTCCTGAAAATGGCAAACAATTCACTTTGTTAGAAAATCTCCTGCAATATACATTCTAGGAGACACATATTTATCTTATCAATGATGCATCTTGAACGCATATTGCTGGGCTTTGGTCAGATGAATAATCTCTGGAATCAACATTTCTGGAGATGAATATTCAGGCTGGGATTTTGCAGAAAATTTCCTGCAATATACATTCTAGGAGACACTGGTTTATCTTATTGATGATGAATGCATATTGCTGGGGTTTGGTCAGATGAATAATCCTCTGGAATCAACCTTTCTGGAGATGAATATTCAGGCTAGGAGACACATATTTATCTTATCGATGATGCATATCAAATGCATATTGCTGCAGTTTGGTCAGATGAATAATTCTCTGAATCCACATTTCTGGAGATGAATATTCAGGCTGGGATTTTGCAGAAAATCTCCTGCAATATACATTCTAGGAGACACTGATTTATCTTATTGATGATGAATGCATATTGCTGGGGTTTGGTCATATATATAATCCTCTGGAATCCACATTTCTGGAGATGAATATTCAGGCTAGGAGACACATATTTATCTTATAGATGATGCATATCAAATGCATATTGCTGGAGTTTGGTCAGATGAATAATTCTCTGAATCCACATTTCTGGAGATGAATATTCATGCTGGGATTTTGGTGCACATCGCTGCAATCTCATCAGAAGGAATTTCCTGGAACCCTCCTTTGGTATTGCCAGGATTTCATTCAGAGAGATTGCTCAGCAGGAATTTATACATATTATCTAGCAGAGTAACAAATATTCTTGCTGAACTTGCAGACTCCAGGAATGCCCCCGTGATGTGCTACGAGGAGATCAACGGGCAGCGGGACCGGTTCGGGCACTGCGGCTTCAAGTCCAACCACAAGTACCAGAACTGTATGTGGAGGTATGCTGCCCAGGGGAGTCTGGATCTGATAAAATCCAGCTTTCATTGGGGTTGGACAGCCAAGAGAAGTGGCAAGAACTCCAGTTTATGGTGAGATTTGTGAAGCAGTAATACCTGTGTGTGTTCTCCTCGGTATGGTGTCTCTTCTTGTGTCACAGACCCTCCCAGTCCTGCTGATGTTTTCTCAGCAGACTGTGCTGCTCAATGTCCCAGTGTTCATCAGGCAGTGTCTGTGTGTGTCTGTGTCACTGTCACATTTTCTGAAAAAATCCCTTCACCAGGATTTCTTCTCCTGGGAAGATGAGAAGCCTCAGAGAAAAAACAATATTCTCTCATTTGCTTCTCCCTGTTTTGCTGCTTTGGAATGTGGCTGGAGACTGTTTACCAACAGGTGATTGGCTTCATGTGAATTGTTTTTACTTAATGACCAATCACCATCAGCTATGTTGGACTCTGAGGAGTCAGTCATGAGTTTTTCATTATCATTCTTGTTAAGCTTTCTGTCTGTATCCTTTCTGTATTCTTTAGTATAGTTTTAGTATAGCATGGAATATAAGAATGGAATGGAATGGAATGGAATGGAATAGAATGGAATAGAATAGAATAGAATAGAATAGAATAGAATAGAATAGAATAGAATAGAATAGAATAGAATAGAATAGAATAGAATAATAAATCAGCCCTCTAAGAACATGGATTCACTCATCTCTCACCTTGTCCTGGGGACCCCTGCAAATACCACAAATGGTGACCTCAGATGCTGGCTGTGGCCTGTGCTGAAGAACAGGCCCACGTGTCTGTGTATGTTTGATACACATCCTGTGCAAATTGGCTTTTCAGGGATCTCAGGTGTGGGAAGTTAGTCTGCACATACCCGTCCCACAAGCCCTTCTTAGCACCTGCCACTGCCGTGATGTACGCCCGGGTGAAGCATCACATCTGTGTGACTCTGAACTACCTGAACGTGTCCATATGGCTGGATCCCCTTCTGGTCACTCCAGGGACAAAGTGTGGCTCTGGAAGGGTAAGGAAATATTCTGTAATCATCCAGAATGACAAATAGAAACTGTGAATATTAACAAGATCATCGAAACACTCATTGCTTGCAGCGGTGTGCTTGATATTTAAAAACACTATAAAAACTAATTTTTATAGTGCTCACACTTGGTGGGATGTGAGAACTAGAATGACTAGGCCTCAGGGCAGAACTGTGGCTTCTTTTTTTAATTTTTTTTTTTAAATAGTGTGTTTTCATTTCCCTGTGGGCCACAGCCTGATGTGCTGAGCGCTGTATGGGTGAGGCAGTGCTGGGCTGGAGCTGCCATGGTTTTTTCCAGGTGTGTATGAACGGCACATGCCAACCAGTGTCGGTGCTGGGACCCATCTGTGACAGCAAAACAAAGTGCCACGGCCACGGGGTGAGTCCCAGGGGTGCTGGGCTGGGGAGGGCAGGCTGCACCAGCCCCCTGCACACCTGTACCCCTCCCTGGCCCTGCAGGTGTGCAACAACAAGGGCAACTGCCACTGCAACATGGGCTGGCAGCCCCCCGACTGCCAGTGGAGGGGGTCACGCCATGGGGGCAGCAGGGACAGCGGGCTGCAGTTCACAGAGGGAGGTGAGTGGGCACCGTGGGATGGTGTGGGCAGGACTGGCAGGGGCTGTGCCCGGCTGGGCTGGACAGGCTGGGCTGGCAGTGCCTGTGCAGGGCTGGCAGTGTCTGTGCCCAGCAGGGCTGGCAGTGTCTGTGCAGGGCTAGCAGTGCCTATGCCTGGCTGGGCTGGCAGTGCCTGTGCATTGCTGGCAGTGCCTGTGCAGGGCTGGCATGCCAGTGCCTGTGCCCAGCTGGCAGTGCCCGTGCCCAGCTGGCAGTGCCTGTGCCCAGCTGGCAGTGCCCGTGCCCATCAGGCTGTCTCCCTCCAGACCTGCATCGAGCACTGGAGGATGGTGAGATGGCCTGGCTGGTGCTGGGCTCCAGCCTCGTCCTGCTGCTCCTGACGGCGGCCCTGGGGCTCGGGCTGTGGTGGCAGCAGGTGCCCGGCCAGCGCCACGGGGAGCAGGCCCCGGGCACCGAGGGGTGAGTGGGGCCCATGGCTGTGGGGGTCTGGGGGAGGCAGGCTGTGAAAGGGCTGGGGGTGTCCCTGCAGAGGGGAGGGGATAGGGTGACTGCCATGGGGACATGAGGGCACTGCCCAGGGCTGACCCTTGGGCGGAGGTGACCTCAGGCTGAGGCACCCCCTGAGCCAAGGCAGGGCCAAGGCCCCACTGCAGATCCCCCACAGCACCAGCTGGGACACGGGCAGGGAGCTGGAGCCAGACCTGGAGTGGAACCTGGAGCCAGACCTGGAGGTAGAACGGGAAACAGGCCTGGAGCAACATCAGGAGCCAGGCCTGGAGGTAAAATGGGAGACACACCTGGAGGTAAATAGGGAGCCACACCTGGACCTAAATCGGGAGCCAGACCTGGAGATAAAATGGGAAACAGGCCTGGAGCTAAATCGGGAGCCAGGCCTGGAGATAAAACGGGAAACAGGCCTGGAGCTACATCAGGAGCCAGGCCTGGAGCTACATCGGGAGCCAGATCAGGAGCTACATCAGGAGCCACATCTGGAGGTGAAACAGGAGCCAGACCTGAAGCTACATCTGGAGCCAGACCTGGAGCTAAAATGGGAGCCAGACCTGGAGCTGCAGGACCCAGAGCTGACCCCAGAGCTGCAGACAGACACAGAGTTAGAGCCAGAACAGGAGATGATGACAGACACGGACCCACCAGCAGAGCCAGTGCTGGGGCAGCACCACGGGCACTAATTAAAGGTGTTGGGCAAAGCTGGTGTCATGGCCAGTGCCCCGTGGTTTCCTGCTTACGTAGTTTATGTTTTTTATCAGAGTTAACCCTGCTCTTGGGGCCTAGAGACCACAGCTGCTGAGATTGTCCCCTTTTCTTGTGGGCACATGGTGGTGGATGGGATTTGCCTGTCTGTGAGGGCTGTGAAGGTGCCTGATGCTGGGGCTGTTCAGCAGGGCTGGCTCTGGCACTGGAGCTGCCACTGGAGTGGAGCTCTCCTGTGTGATTGTGGATGTGTGTGGCTCATGGCTCCCCTCCTCAGAGCTGGGGACCAGGGAAGGCCTCATGTGGTGGCCCTGGTGCTGACTGTGAGGGTATCACCTCTGTTTTGCATGTGAAGGTAATCTTTCCTGCAGTGCCCTTGGACCTGCACCCCCTAGGGATGTCAGTCCTGCTGTTGTACCCTGGCCCTTCCCTTCCCCTGCACTCCCAGTGCCTGCAGCCCTAGCCCTGCCTGCACAGGCAGCACTCTCAGGGCTGATGTTCCCCCAGAAAGCTGCTGTTGGGGAAGGCCCTGCTCAGAGCATCCTGCTGGGACCCCCCTGGCAGCCCCAGTGACCCCAGCAGCACGGGGAAAGCAGCAGCATCCACTGTGCCTGTGCATCTCTGGCCAGGGGCAGCATCAACCACCCCCAGGCTGGGAGGATGGATCCTGCCTGCAGGATCAGCTCAGAACCAGCTCAGCAGCCCACTGCACACAGGTTTGGCATTGCCAGCACGGTGGGGATCCCCAGGCACAGGAGCAGTGTCCCTGAGCTGCTGCCCCAGGCCACCTCCTGTTGGAACCCAGGACATTCCTCTGGCTGCCCTGGAGGACTCCAGACCCTGCCCAGGGCTCAGAGACCTTGGCACAGAGCCCAAGACCCCCCTGTGCCTTTGATCTTGACCCATGGAAAAAACAATTACCAACCTTATATGAAGAATTACAAGTCAAGAGAGTTTAATTAGAATAATAGTTAGTTTGTCACGGGGTGAAAAATAGATTTTTTGGGTTTTTAGAATGGGGGTTAAGGAGGCAAGATGGAGGAATCTGAGCATGTCCAGCCTTTCTCCTTCTTCTTCTTCTTGACCTCCATCTTCTGCTGTGTTGGTGGCACTTTTGGATTAATTTAAGGTAGAAGCTCACTGTCTAACACAGGTGATAGGTATTTGTGACAGTGTTCACAGGGGTCCAAGGATGAGGGAAGAGGATTTGACTCCAGGTTTCAGAAGGCCTGATTTATTATTTTATGATATATATTACATTAAAACTATACTAAAAGAATAGAAGAAAGGATTTCATCAGAAGCCTAACTAAGAATAGAATAAGAAAGAATGATAACAAAGGCTTTGTGGCTTGGACAGAGAGTCTGAGCCAGCTGGGCTGTGATTGGCCATTAATTAAAAACAACCAGATGAGACCAATCACAGATGAATCTGCTGGATTCCACAGCAGCAGATAACCATTGGTTACATTTTGTTCCTGAGGCCTCTCAGCTTCTCAGGAGGAAAAATCCTAAGGAAAGGATTTTTCAGAAAACATATCTGTGACAAGTATTGGGAAGGTATTGTAAATAATGTACAGTAGTTTTTAGTATAAAAAGTTAACAGCATCCTGAAGGCAGTCAGTGTGCCTCAACCCGACCTGCCAGACAGAACTCAGCAGGTAAGAGAAAAATTATTATGCATAAGAGATAATAAATAACCTTGAGAATAAGAACAGAGGAATCCTGACTCCTCCTTCCTCTGCTGGGCTGGGAAAAGGAGATTTGTACGTATCTCAGAGCCACAGTGACCAGCAGAGATTCTCAGAATCTCCCAACCCCACGGGAGCCTGGCAGCCCTGGGAGGAGCCAGCTCATATTCCCTGCTCCCCACAGACAGGTGAGCCAAGGCTTTCCCATCCACAGGGACAGAGTGTAATGCAGGGGTCTGAGGCCATATATCATGTTGTAAATTGTAGGATAGATCATGATATGAACCATGCAATGGGGAAGAAGGTAAGGGAGTAGAAATATTTTTAAGCTGATGGGGATTTTGAAGTTTATAATGAATTTTCATTCTCAGAAGGAGGTGAGGCTCTGTTCCGGAGTGGATGTAGATTGTTGTGTTTGCTGCAGACAAATCCTTATCAGCAACCTTTAGCCGTGTTTGCTCAGCCCCTCTGGCCATGGGGCAGCCGGGCTGACCCCTCCAGGCCCGGGTGCTGGCTCAGCACATTCTGCCAGCGGGGCCAGAGCAGCCCTGGCAGGCAGGACCAGCCATGGAGGGCAGCGCTGACACCGAGGAGCCCCGCTGCTGCCCCTGGCACTGAGCAGCTTCCACATCTCCGAGGAGTTTGGCTTCCTGCTTCCCGAGCCTCTGGTAGGAGCTGGCTGTGCCTCCCCATCTGCATGTGCAGGAAATGGAGGGGTTGGTGAGCAGCTTTCTGCTGGGGGAGCTGGGATTTGGCGTTTTGCTGTAGCACTTTACAAAGAACCGTCAGGAAGGTGGGTGCTATTGTGGCACAGGGAGTTTCACAGGACAAACCTCTACCCTTGAAAATGATGAAAGCAGCTGCAGCAAGCAGCACAGAGGAGAGGTGGGAGAGATCTGACTGGCCTTGGCTCTACAGAATTTTGGGGAGCACAAGAAGAGCAGGTGTCCTGTGCCCAAAGTGGGGCCATTTATCACTTACAGGAGTGTGTTTCTTGTTGATGGAGTGACAAAACTATCTTTTGGTTTTTTAAAAAGGAAACAAGCCTAGAAGTTTTTCTCTTCGATGAGGTGAAAAACTCATAAGACTTAGGGGAATTCAACTCAGACTTAAGGATAGCTAACTGGACAAGAGCCAAAACAAAAAGTTTTGCTTGGGCAATTTACTAGAAAAAGGAAGAGAACAAAGAAACTAATTGTTTTTGTGAGGTGTCTTATCAGAGGCAAGAACCTCTTGTACCTGGCTCAGTTTCATCTGTAAAGAGTTTTGTTATTTTGCCTTTTAATAAAACCTTTTTGTTTCCAACACTGCCACAGAAGCCATCCTGCTGATTTTATACCTTCTGAGGTAGCTGAGCTATCTTGGGTGTGAAATAAATCTCCAAGAGCTTTTGAGACCTGGTTGGAGGAGAATCCTATTTCAGTCACTGGCCTGGCTCCACAGTGGGAGTGGGTGGGGACAGACAGATCGTGGTCTCCATCCATTCATTTGTGACCACACAGGTTCACCTTACAGGAGGAGAAACCAGACACAAACCATCAGCAGTGGTGTGTGGGGCTGGGTGTAGGAATGTGTTTTTTGTTGATGGAGTGACAAAACTTTTTTTTTTAAGGAAAGAAGCTTATAAGTTATTTTATTTTATTTTATTTTATTTTATTTTATTTATTTTATTTTATTTTATAGGTTTAAGAGGTTTTACTTTAAACGTAAGGATAGCTAATTAGACAGGAGCTAAAAAGTTTTGCTTAAGTAATTAATTTAAAAACCCAAAGAAATTAATCACTTTTATAAAGTATTTCACTAAAACAAAACCTAACATCTTAGGGTTTTTTGTTTGTTATTTTACTTTTTATTAAACTTTTTTTTTTATTTTTAACACTTTAACAAAAGCTATTGTGTTAATTTTTATGTTTTAAAAAGTAGCTGAATTATTTTAAGCGTGTTACAAGCCTCCAAAAACTTATTAAACATAACTCAAAAAAGCAACTATAACACCTGGGAGCCTGGGCACGTTCACAGCCCTTCCTCTGCCTCTCTCCACCAAGACAGAGCTGCCAGCACCCTACAGCCCCTGGATGGACATTGCCCATGAGCTGCCCCAGCTGATCACGAGCCACCAGCTCCGCTCACGTGTGCACCAGGTATGGCCTCCTGCCCACCAGGTATGGCCTCCTGCCCACCAGGTATGGCCTCCTGCCCACCAGGTGTGCCCTCCTGGCCACCAGGTATGGCCTTCTCCCTCCTGCCCACCAGGCATGGCCTCCTGCCCACCAGGTATGGCCTCCTGCCCCCCAGGTATGGCCTCCTGCCCACCAGGTGTGGCCTCCTGCCCACCAGGTATGGCCTCCTGTCCACCAGGTGTGGCCTCCTGGCCACCAGGTATGGCCTTCTCCCTCCTGCCCACCAGGTATGGCCTCCTCCCTCCTGCCCCCCAGGTGTGGCCTCCTGCCCCCCAGGTATGGCCTCCTCCTTCCTGCCCACCAGGTATGGCCTCCTCCCTCCTGCCCACCAGGTATGGCCTCCTCCCTCCTGCCCACCAGGTATGGCCTCCTGCCCACCAGGTATGGCCTCCTGCCCACCAGGTATGGCCTTCTCCCTCCTGCCCACCAGGTATGGCCTCCTCCCTCCTGCCCACCAGGTATGGCCTCCTGCCCACCAGGTATGGCCTCCTGCCCACCAGGTATGGCCTCCTGCCTCCTGCCCCCCAGGTATGGCCTCCTGCCCACCAGGTATGGCCTTCTCCCTGCTGCCCACCAGGTATGGCCTCCTCCCTCCTGCCCACCAGGTATGGCCTCCTGCCTCCTGCCCCCCAGGTATGGCCTCCTGCCCACCAGGTATGGCCTTCTCCCTGCTGCCCACCAGGTATGGCCTCCTCCCTCCTGCCCACCAGGTATGGCCTCCTCCCTCCTGCCCACCAGGTATGGCCTCCTGCCCACCAGGTATGGCCTTCTCCCTCCTGCCCACCAGGTATGGCCTCCTGCCCACCAGGTGTGGCCTCCTCCCTCCTGCCCCCAGAGCTCTCTGAAGCCCTGCTCTGACCCAGCAGTGTCTGTAAAACCTGCCAAAGCAGCCCAGAGGTGTGCTGAGCCAGGGCTGGCAGCAGGCGACAGCAGAGTCTTAGCTTTGGCACAGAAATCGCTCCTGCAGCAGATCCCAATGCTCAGCAGGCAGCAAGGGCTGAGCAGGGCCCCTCTGGGTGTCACAGGAACCGTGTCTCATCCCAGCCATGCTCCCTGATGCCAGCTCCTAGTCAGGCCTGACCCTTTTGGGATCAGCTGCCCCATGGGCACCCCAGCACCAGGAGGAGGAAAGCCCATGGATTGCTGTCCCTGCTCACAAAGCAGTGACAGGGCAGCAGGAGCAAACCCTGCAGAGTGGCTGGGTAGGGAGGATAGAGAGAAGCAGCAGGAGGGTTCCCCCCAGCTGGCAGTGTCACCCATCCTGGCTAGATGGTGACAGTGGCGGGGTGACAATCCCCCTCTTTTGGGGCTCTGCAGGATCCCAGCTACCAGTGGAGGCACAACACAGGACCTAAAGGCCACAGCAGCAGCATGGGCCTGGGTGGCACTGGGTTACTTTATTTGATGTTATAATCTCTGAGTCTTGGGGTCCAGGCGATGAGCTGGGGGCAAACAACAGCTCATACAGGGGGGCAGGTCTCAAGGGAGGATACAGTGTTCAGCAAATCAGGGAAACGGGGTGGAACACAAGGGATACAAGGGAGGAAAACTGCTTGGCACAGCAGGGGTTAACCACTGGATGTGGGAGGAAGGGGTTTTGAAACTTGGCAGAAAAGTAGCAAAGAGATAAACCAACACCTGGCTCAACTGAATAACAAAGACAGGTCTGTGTCACTCCAAAAGCAAGGGGAAAAAAGCCCAAAAAACTACCAAACAACAATCAAACAATAACCTGCAAAATAAAAACACTCTACGAGATGGCAGGGCAGCCCCTCCACCACAGGGGCCTTGGCATTGCTGGCTCTGCTCCTTGCTCCCAAGGGTTTCCCTGGCAGATGCCGCAGCTGAGCCCGCAGCAGCTCCGAGGCCGTGAGGAGCTGCACTTGGCACACCTGGTGCTCAGCTTCATCACCATGGGCTACGTCTGGCAGGAGGGCGAGGAGGGCCCCGTGCAGGTAAAGGCAAGGTAAAGCAGGTTCACCTGCTCTGGGAGCTGCTGCTGCTCCCTTAGCACTTCCCCATGGGAGCAAATCCCCCTTTTCCTGTGCTGCCACCTTTCCACAGCCTGACCACATCCCCACCTTCCCCTGTGCTTTGTGACACTCAGGTCCTGCCCAGGAACCTCGCTGTCCCCTTCTGGGAGGTGTCCCAGGCCCTGGGCCTCCCACCCATCCTCAGCCATGCAGACTTTGTGTTGGCCAACTGGAGGAGGAAGGATCCCAACGGGTAAGCAGCAAATGCCAGCACGGTTCCTCCTGCAGGTGTCAGGGACAGATCAGTGATCAGCAGGACAGACTGTCCCCAAACTGCTCCTGCTCTCCCAAAGCCCCTTGAATCCCACCTTTGCTGGGCTCAGCCTCATGGCTGTGGACACAGGAACTCTGTGGGGACGTGGGTTTCTCTGGGAGCAGCTCCTGGGAACAGCTCCTCTATTCCCTGCACAGCACGGGCCTATTTCAGCTCCATCAAATGCAAAAGTCATTCCTCTGCTGGGTATTAAATCTGCTTTCCACAGCAGACAGTCTCAGAGCAATGGAAAACACCTTCTGTGCCCACCACAGGTCCCAAGGTCCCCCCAAACCCTCCTGCCCCTATTCTGTCCAGATTTGCTCTTTGCACACACCAGTCACACAGTGAAGTCAGGAGCTCCCTCCATGCCCAGAGGGAGGAAAAGAGGGAAAGTGGATGAGGAGCTCTCCTGTGCAGAGCCAAGGTTGCTAGAACAATTGTTACTAGAACAATTTATAATCTCCCTCTCTCTCTCTCCTTTTCTTGTGCATTTTGTTGGCCATAACTGCAATGCCTCCAGGCCTCTGGAAATGGAGTAAGTACTTACTGCTCATTTATTTTCTAACGGTGTTGGTTATTGTTTGGATTGGCTCAGCTGTGTTGCACTGCTTGGGCTGAACCTCTCCTGATGTGAGTTGTATTTGTCACACAAGTGCCACTGCAGTGACAGCACAGAACTGGGGAGGGCACAGGGAGGATGGCAGAGCCCCTAAACCACAGCAGTCCTGCTTCCCTGTCACTGTCATATTTTCTGGAAAAATCCCTTCACCAGGATTTCTTCTCCTGGGAAGCTGAGAAGCCTCAGAGAAAAAGTAAAACAATAATTATCTGATTTGCTTCTCCTGTGTTTTGCTGCGTTGGAATGTGGTTGGAGATTGTGTTTAAACCCATGTGGTTTTTTGATTGGTTTCATGTGAATTGTTTTTACTTAATGACAAATCACTGTCCAGCTGTGTCAGGACTCTGGACAGTCAGGAGTTTTTAATTAGTATCTTGTTAAGCCTTCTGTAAGTATCCTTTCTTGATTCTTTAGTATAGTTTTAGTAGAGCATAATGTAATGAATATAATATAATATAATATAATATAATATAATATAATATAATATAATATAATATAATAATATAATATAATATAATATAATATAATATAATATAATATAATATAATATAATATAACCTTAATGGAGTCAGATTCTCAATTCCTCCTCCATCCTGAGGACCCTGCAAATACCACACTCCTCTTTCACTCTGTGCCAGCTCCTCTCAGCACAGGTGCTGATAAGAGGCTCTGGAGTCTGGGATGGTTTTGTTTCCAGGGTCCCACAGTCTGTCAGTAAATCCTGGGCCACCACCACCTCCAATTCCTGTTCTTGGCCCTTTTGTGCAGGAACCTGGACACAATCATCACACTGCCTGGGGGAGAGAGCCTGAGGGGCTTCATCCTTGTCACCCTGCTTGTTGAGAAGGCAGCTGTGCCTGGCATTAAGGTGGGTACCACCCTGTGTTGGGGCTCCAAAGTGCCTGAGGTGCACCCACAAAGTGTTCCTGCCCCTGAACCTGGGCTGGGGAAGGGGCAGAGCTGCCATGGGTGGCAGCAAATGTCCAGAGCTGCTGTCCATGGACATCCTCCCCCTTTGTGACCTGGTGCTGTCCCTCCTCCTCCCACAGGCAATCCCCCGGGCCCTTGGTGCCACCCTGCAGGGGGATGAGGAGTCCCTGCACAGAGCCCTGCAGGAGCTGGCAGGGGCCATCGAGGCCATGAGGGTGGCACTGAGGAGGATGCATGGTGAGAGCAGCTGGTGCTGTGCATGCTGCAGCTCATCTGCAGCTCATGACACCCTCTGCTGCAGCTGCCCATCACCTCTGATCTGATCTGATCTGATTGCTTCCTCCTAGACTATGTGGATCCAGATGTATTCTACTCAGTGATCCGGATCTTTCTCTCTGGGTGAGTGGATCTTTCTCTCTGTTTCCCTTCAGAGCCACAGGGCTGGGGGGAGCTGGGGATGTGCAGGGAAGGGGCAGCCCAGGTGGGATATGGAGCTCCCCAGGGCAGGGTAGGGACCAGCATTGCTCTCCCTAGAGCATCATGATCCTGTCCCTCAGGAGTTCCTGGGCACTGGATCAGTTGGGCATGGATGTGGCCAAGGGCTGGGGTCTGCCTCCCTCCAGCTTCTCTCCATCTCACACTTCAGCTCAGCCCTGACAGCCCCAACAGCCAGAATTGTGCACAAATGAATCTTTCCTGCTCTTGGCCAAACAGTTTTGACAGGAGAAGAGGAATTTCTCTTTCCTTCCACTCTGTGTACACAAAGCTGAGCAGAGGCTCTTCCCACTGCGTGTTAAGCAAATATCTGTAACAATCCTCTTGCTGCTGCTCTGTTACAATTCTGTCTGTTCAAAAACAAAGAAAATCCCCCCCAAATACTGAAAATGCTGTTTGGGCAAAGCAGAACCACAGCCCAGGAGCCCAGCATGGCTCCTTCACCATCCCCCAGCACCCCGTGGGGCTGCAGCATCTGCAGACACAGATCCCAGGCTTCTCAGGGGGATTCTATTTTTATTTCTCTCCATCATATCTCAGCATTCCCAAGTAAAAGGCTCCGTGCATCATGATTAAGTTTGTCTCATTTTTTATCCAAGCTGACCTTGTCTCGATGGTCATCAGCTTGGGAAAACATGCCTTTTAAATTCCCTTCTGCTTCTAAGAACTTCCCACTAGTAGAGGTTACTATAAATACAATCCTGGGAGAACTAAAAATATTCTGGTATTCGATAATGAATCTATTTTCTCTGCAGTTTGTGTAAAATCTATTCCTGTAGCCCAACAGGCACTGCAGCCAGCACCCAAAGCCTCCTGGAATAGTGCATTCTGCTAAAGGCCAACAGATATTTTTGTGCCAGGCACTTTACCTCCCTGAAATCCTAACTCCTGTCTCCATTTGGGTGTGAGCACTTCTCCATTTCAGCAGTCAATGGCCACTGACATTCAAGGAATTGATGTAAAGTGCCACTGTTGCCCAGAAAAGTGCTCCCTCCCCTCTCTGCCTGCAGAAACCTTCCTGAGCTGGAGCAGGAGGTGCAGCCAGGCAGGGCAATGTGTCCCAGCACTATGCCACAGGGTGCTCACCAGGGCGTGGAGATCTCAGAGAACACTCTTCTGGCAAAGGAAAATCAAGGATTTCTCCCTACCCACCCTTGCCTCACTGTGTGCTTTGGCACAGAATCTGATTTCCAAGTTTATCTCCTGCTTGAGGAAAGCTGACATGGAGGAGGAGATGCATGGGCTGGGCCAGATTTGGGGTCAGTCTTGCCAGCCCAAGGTTCCTTCTCACAAGGCCCAGAAAAAATTAAGGAAAAGGCACAGAAAAAATTAAGGATTTCTCCTTACTCCCATGGTCTCACTGTGTGCTTTGGCATAGAATCTAATTTCTGAGTTTATCTCCTGTTTGAGCAAGGCTGATATGGAGGAGGAGATCCCTGGGCTGGTCCAGGACAGTTTTGCTCCATCTTGCCAGCCCAAGATCCCTTCTCACAGGGCCCAGAAAAAAATGAAGGATTTCTCCTTACCCCCATGGTCTCATTGTGTGCTTTGGCACAGAATCTGATTTGGCACAGAATCTGATTTCTGAGTTTATCTCCTGTTTGAGGTAGGCTGACATGGCCGCGTTGGAGGAGGAGATACCTGGGCTGGGCCAGAACAGTTTTGCTCCATCTTGCCAGCCCAAGGTCCCTTCTCACAGGGCCCAGAAAAAAATGAAGGATTTCTCCTTACCCCCATGGTCTCACTGTGTGCTTTGGCATAGAATCTGATTTCCAAGTTTATCTCCTGTTTGAGGTAGGCTGACACGGCTGTGTTGGAGGAGATCCCTGGGCTCATCCAGGGAAGTTTTGCTCAATCTTGCCAGCACAAGGTCAGGGCCCAGAAAAAAAATGAAGGATTTCTCCTTACCTCCATGGGCTCACTGTGTGCTTTGGCACAGAATCTGATTCCAAGTTTATCTCCTGCTTGAGCAAGGCTGACATGGGAGATCCATGGGCTGGGCCAGGAGATCCCTGGGCTGGTCCAGGACGGTTTTGCTCCATCTTGCCAGCCCAAGGTCCCTTCTCACAGGGCCCTGTCCCAGCCCCGTGGCCGCTGCCTGACTGCCGTGTCTCCTGCCCAGCTGGAAGGACAACCCTGCCATGGCCCACGGGCTGATCTACGAGGGGGTGTCCGGGGAGGCGCTGGCGTTCTCGGGGGGCAGCGCGGCGCAGAGCACGGTGCTGCACGCCTTCGATGAGCTCCTGGGCATCTGCCACCGCCACGACTGTGGTGAGCAAAAGCTTTCCTGTCCAATTTGCAGCAACCCCAACGAGGGGAGAGATGAGTGAATCTGACTCCATGTTCTTAGAAGGCTGATTTGTTATTTTATGATATTATGTCATGTTGTTGGTGGTCACAGGGGTTTGTTGAGGATGGAAGAGACAGGATTTTGATTTCATTATCAGAAGGTTTGATTTATTATATTATGATATATATATAATATTATAACTATATTACATAGTGATGGAAAGGAAAGGGAGCTTCTTCAGAAGCTGGCTATGTTAAGAAGGAGATAGAAAGAATGAATAACAAAGGTTTGTGTCTCAGCATAGAGGATAGTAGCTTCACCGTGAGTGGTCAGTAGATCCAAACATCTACAGGGGACCAACCACGGGTGGACCTGTTGCATTCCACAGCAGCAGATAATAATTGTTTACATTTGTTACTGAGCCTCTCAGCTCTAGAAGGAAAAATCTTACAGAAAGGATTTTTCACAAAGAATGTCTGCGACAATGTCACAGATATATTTTATGAACAATCCTTTCGTTCGGATGTTTTCTCCCAAGAAGCTGGGAAGTTTCAGCATCTCCATGTTTTGCTGCTTTGGAATGTGATTTGGAGAACTGTTTACCCAGCATGTGAAATTGTTTTTACTTGATGACCAATGACAGCCACCTGTGTCAAGGCTGTGAGTAGCCACAAGATTTTATCATTCCATTCCTTTCCTTTGTTAGCCTTCTGATGGAATCCTTTCTTCTATTCTTTAGTATAGTTTTAATATATCTTTTTATTTTAATATAATATATATCATAAAATAATAAATCAGCCATGTGAAGCGTGGAGTCAAGATTCTCATCTCTTCCCTCGTTCTGGGACCCCTGTGAACACCACCACAATATTATATTATATTATAGAATGCTATACTATAACTAAACTAAAGAATTGAGAAAGGTACAGACAGAAGGCTTAACAATAATGATAATGAAAACTATGACTCCTTCCAGAGTCCTGACACAGCTGATGGTGATTGGTCATTAATTAAAAACAATTCACATGGAACCAATCAAATAATCACCTGTTGGTAAACAATCCCCAGACCATATTCCAAAGCAGCAAAACACAGGAGAAGCAACCGGATAATTATTGTTTTCATTTTTCTCTGAGGCTTCTTATCTTCCCAGGAGAAGAAATCCTGGTGAAGGGATTTTTCAGAAAATATGATGGTGACAATTTTCCTTTCTCCTAAGGAGATGAGGGGCTAGGGAAGAGATGAGCCAGAACAATTCCCATGAGTGTGCCAGCTCTGGCAGGCAGGAGGATGTGTGCCCATCTCATTCTGGCTGGCACCAGGCTCTGCCCAGTTCCAGGGAGGAAGGTTATAAATGTGCCTCTGGCAGGTGCTTCCTCACCATGATAAATTGACAAAAGCACTCATTTGGCTTCTTGCATGTCAGCTTTTTGCTGAGGTTCTCTATGGCCCAGAGATGAGGGAGCAGAGCGTGCAGGCATCCTGCCAGTGAGAGGCCTTTCATAAAGCTCCACTTTAGTCCAGCCCACAACAGAAATATTTACCAGAAATCAGAAAAAAAAAAAAAAAAAAAAAGAGAACTGAAAGGCTGGGAGCAGGGCTAAACCCTGCCTTTTAGGGTTAGCACCAGCTCTAATGGAGCACTGACCTAATATGGGTTTTCTTTCTCAGTTAATTGGAGGCAGGGCAGAGGAGGCTGTGCAGGCTGTGCCAGCACCACAGCTCTGTGGTATTCACAGGGCCTGGAACAGAGAGAAGCTGTGAGACAAGCAGGGAAAAAGGAAAACACAATTCTGATCTTGCTTGCTGTGCTAAAGTAGAATGCAATGTGGAGATTGGTTACCCAAAGTGAGGATGTTTTGCTCCCTTGGCCTGTCAGGGCCAGGTGTGTGTGTGGGACAGGTATGAGAGAATCAGAGATGAGTGCAGTGTGAGCAGCTGTGAGCAAGAGTGAGTGCAGGGCAGATTCAGTTTAGATACAATGTACTTAGTATAGTATAATAAAGTATTATAGTATAATATATAGTATATATTATACTATAATATATATATTATACTATATATATAATATATATGGTATACTATAATATATATATTATACTATATATACAATATATATAGTATACTATAATATATATACTATTATACGTATTATAGTATAATATATAGTATAATATAGTATTATATATTTATAATATATATTATATTATATATATTATATTATATTATATTATATTACTCTATATTACTCTATATTATATTATATAGTATTATATAAAGCCAGATGATGCATCTGACCCCATCATCCCCATTCTGATGATGGAGTCCTCCTCCTCATTCTCTCTCCCCTTTGTCGGAGTCACCTTTGATTTACAACACAGCTCCATGCCAGCTTCTCTCCTAGAGGGTCAGGCCTTTAACCCACTTACCCACAGCTTTCTCCTGCCTTTTCTGGTGTCGCACAGCCGCCTTCCTGCTCAGGATGAGGGAGTACATGCCCCCGGCACACCGAGCCTTCGTGGAGCAGATCCGCGGCGCGCTGTCCCCGCGGCGCCTCGTGCTGTCCTCGGGGGACGCGCGGCTCTGCGCTGCCTTCAACCGCTGCGTGTCGGCGCTGGCAGAGCTCAGGTCCTACCACATCACCATTGTCACCAAGTACATCGCTGTGGCAGCCGCCAAAGCCAAGGCCAGGCGGGCAGAGCTGAGCGAGGCCGGCCCTGCTGCGGGAAAGGCGCCGTCGGCTCTGGAGGATAAAGGAACAGGAGGGTCGCACATCTTCAGCTTCCTGAAGAGCATCAGGGACACCACCAGGGAGGGGATGATCAGGGCCTGACTGTGGCAGTGTCTGTGGGTGTGATGAGAATCTTGATTCTGTGTTTCAGAAGGCTGATTTATTATTTTATGGTATGTATTATATTAAAAATGCTATACTAAAACAATATGAAAGAAAGAGAAAGGAGATATCAGAAGGCTAGCAAAGAATGATAATAAAATCTTGTGACAGATTCAGAGCCTCAACACAGCTGGACCATCACTGTTTTTACTTGATGACCAATCTACATGAGAACAATCAAAGATGCACCTGTTGGTAAACCATCATTCCACAGCCATCAGATAGTTATTGTTTGCATTTCATTTCTGAGGCCTCTCAGCTGCTCAGGAGAAAATCCTAGCAAAGATTTTTCAGAGAATATGTCAGTGACACCTGACCCACCCTGAGGGTTGCCCAAAGTGGGCACAGGAGGCCAAGGGGCTCCATCTGCAACAAGCCAAGATGCAAAACCTCCCATCAGCAGCACCTTCCCTCTTGTGCAGGTCTGGGACACAAGGGACACACTCAGGGCTGGTGACAGAGCAATGCTGCTGTGAGCTCAGCATCCTCCTCTGCTGGAATTCAGGACATCCCTCTGTGTGTCCTAGACTGCCCAAATCCCTGCCAGGGGACTCAGAGACCCTGGCACAGAGCCCAAGACCCCTGTGCCTTTGTTCTTGACCCATGGAAAAAATTACCAACCTTATATGAAGATCTGCAAGCCACAACAGTTTAAGTAGAATGATAGTGAATTTATCACGGGGTGAAAAATAGATTTTTGGGATTTTTAGAATGGGGGTTCAGGGGGCAAGATGGAAGAATCTGAGCATGTCCTCGTCCTCGTCCTCCTCCTTCTTCTTCTTCTTCTTCTTCTTCTTCTTCTTCTTGGCCTCCATCTTCTGCTGTGATGGTGGCACTTTTGGATTGGTTTAGAGTAGATGCTCACTGTCTAACATAGGTGATAGGTATTGGAAAGTTATTGTAAATATTGTACACGTAGTTTTTAGTATAAAAAGATAACACCACCCCAGGGGCAGGCAGAGTGCCTGTGTCTGTCCTGCTGAACAGGAGAAAAAATTTTATAGATAAGACACAATAAACAACCTTGAGACTGAGAACTGAAGAGCTCTGGCTGTGGAAAAAGAGACTTCCTAACACATCTCGGGGTCACTGTGACCAGCTAAAGCCCCGAGACTCCCCTGGCACAGGCACAGGGCCCTCCTGTGGCACTGGCACCAGCACATCACCCCCGGAGCCCAGGTGTCCCTCCAAGCCCCGCTTGTTCCCTGCTCCACCCCGGATGGACAAGGGTGGGTCACAGGGACGAATAAAGCCGTGAACAGCCGGGCCCTGAGATGTCACAGCCCTTTTGTGGCCATCACCAGGTGGCGGCAGAAAGCCGCGTTTGGCACCGGGGGAACCGAGCGGGGCAGGGATGCGATGGGAGGTGGGCACGGGCGGGGATCGGGGGATGCAGGGCGAGGAGGAGCTCCCACAGCTGGCACCCGGGCACGGCTCTGTCCCCCCACAGCTGCACAGGGACCGCGGTTACTCCAGCACACACCAGCCCTCTGTCGTGGGAGTGATGCTGAAGGTGCTCAAACCCAAACTCCTGAAAGGAGGGTGGGTGAGAAAAGGGGACAAATGCGGGGTGCCCAGGAGGCTGCTGTGCACAGGGGTTGCTCAGGGGTTGCTCTCCATGCCAAATCCACCTCCTGGTTCATGAAGGGCTCAGGATGTCACAAAAAGTACAAAGCTGCAGCAGTGGGGGTCACACAGGCTTCACTTTAAATCTTGGTGATAACACAGTGCTATAGTAGGGACATGGGGACACACGGCTTGCCCAAGGGGCCAGCATGGCAAAAATATTTGTGACAAAGCCCTGATCCTTACAGAATCATAGAATGGAATAGAACAGAATAGAACAGAATAGAACAGATAGGAGTAAAGTAGAATAGAAGTAAAATAGAATGGAGTAGAATGGAATGGAATGGAATGGAATGGAATGGAATGGAATGGAATGGAATAGAATAGAATAGAATAGAATAGAATAGAATTAAAATAGAATGGAGTGGAATGGAATGGAATGGAATGGAATGGAATAGAATAGAATAGAATAGAATAGAATAGAATAGAATAGAATAGAATAGAATAGAATAGAATAGAATAGAATAGAATAGAATAGAATAGAAAACACACAGCCTGGTGGCAGGGTCAGCCCCATAGAAAGGCTCCTCTGACCCCTCTGCAGGTGAAGTGAGACCCTGGAGCATCCCCTGTGCTGGGTGTGGCTGCTCCCAAATGTCACTGCCCAGCCCAGGCTGCAGCAATGGGCTCACCTTGCACCACCCTGGGCTGAGTGGGCACAGCCTGTGCCAAGAGCCGTGCTAAAGCTTTTTTTATAATGCCAGGTGCCTATGCTGCCCTTTTCTAGCAAGTCAGCACGCCCAGATTCCTTGGAATTTTACATCTTTAGGGAAATGGGGCCATATGGCTCTGTTTTGCCTCCCCAGGTTTTGCTGGCACTGGCACCAGAGGCAGGATTCACACCCAATCAGTGCCTTGGTGCAAAAATAACCCTGGCAGTGCCCCTTCTGCACGACCAGAAGACAGCCAAGGTCCTTTGAAATGAGATGATGTTCCCATAAGGGCAAAAACAAGCTCAGCACGCTGTAGCTTGAATTATTAAACTCTTGCTAAATTGTATTTTGTGCTCTTTTTTTGAATACAGCCCTAAAACTGGGGCTTCTGAGATGACTTCAGTAAACAACCCACGGGAACGTGTCAGCACCTTTAAATCTCTGCCTGGCAGCACTCCCTCCACTTGATCTTCATTTCTGAATAGCTGCTGCATATTTCATGGAGGAAATATTTCATCCCAATGATTGTCTTGGCCTATTACATTTCAGACCATTTCAGGAAAACAGCAAACTTGGACCAGGGGGAAAATCACTCCATCTAAATGAGAAACGCAGCCAGGACTGGAGGGAGGTTGGCCCTGCAGGGATGGGGGCTCTGCACGGGCTGGAAATGCCCAAACCCTGCTGGGAGCAGCAGTGCTGGTGCCAGGGGAGGCTCAGGACCCCCAGCACGGGGATTTTCTTCCTCCTGCAAACTCCCTTCCCCAAACGTGCTGCCCTGTGCCACCAGGGTCCTCAGGAGCAAGGATTTGTCACCCCAGCAGAGAAGAGGGGAGATGGGAAATCAGAGAGGCTGATTATCACCAGCCAGGGTTTGTACAAATCACAAACAGGACAGGACTGCTGGGAACTGCCTTGAGCTGTTTGATTTCCCAGCATCAGCCTCATTCCATGGTTATGACAATGGGAAGATGCCACCAGCTCACATCCCAGCCAGCAGAAAAAGAACTTAATGTTACAACTCACTTTATAAGTTTTTTGACCAATCCCACAAAGCAAAAGCACATTGGATAGAACAGTAGTTCTATCCAATCACTATAAGCACAGGTACCTTTGGTTAAACAATGTTTGCTTATTGCAAATACAATACCTGCTTGTGAGCCTTCAAACACAATGCACAGAGCTCCATTATTAAGCTTATTCCAATATCTTTCTAAATAAACTTTTCTATAGATTAGGGAGTTATTCTAGACAAGCCTTAATACACAGACCATTGTTCTATTTGTCCTTGCTTTTCTACTTTTAAAATAATCTTTCTGCTGACCAATCTCATGGCTGCTGCTTAGCTCTAATCACAGTTCTGCTGTCTCTGAGGCCTTTTGCAGCTTTCCCAAAACCCTCTGATTTTATGGATTGCCACACTGATCATGTCAGAGGACTCTGGAGAGCCAAGTTTCTCTGGAGAGCACACTGCCCTTCTTTTGGTGGACAAGGAAAGTGCCAAAAAACCTGCAGAGCCAAAGTCAGCCAGCAAACTGCACAGCACAGGCTCTGTGGTTACCAACCAGCTCACAAACAATCAGCAGCTCCTTTGGAACGGGGCTCAGCAAGGATCCTGCAGCTCTGGAAGAACCCAGAGCTGAGCCCCAGTGAGCCCCAGGCCTCTCCTGTGTGCTCTCCTGGCAGGCTGGGACAGCTGCTCCAGCAGAGCTTTGATTCCTCTCTGTTTTCAAACCATTCCTGTCTCACACTGATCACAAGACACAGACATCTGAGCCCTCAGGTGCATTCTGACTGGAAGCACGTGGCATTTTCAATAATTGATGCCCGTGCCTAAAAATGGCACAAGGTGTTTGAGGATAACCGTGTGCTTGGCATCCCTGCTGCATGCCACCATGGGAGCTGTGCTGCCCACCTGAAGCCCTGCTCTGTCCTCAGGGTTTGTTTTGGCAGCTCTGCACACCCCAGAATGTGTGGGGTGAGTCCAGCACAGGAGCCATCCTGAGCACAATGCCCAGGCTCTGCTGCTCTCTGGCAGACCCCAGCTGGGACAACCTGAGCCCTGGGACAGGAAGGGTTAAGGCCATTTCTGCAGCTCAGGGATAGAATTGATGGTATTTCAGCAAAGGAGCTGCTTCCCTCCCTCTTTCAGAGGTGCTGCCCCCCAGACCTCAGCTCCCAGAGGTGCAGGGTCTGTAGGGGTCAGAGATCCACTCCCAAAGCTTCTCACTGCCTTCTGAGATCAAACCCAGTTTGGAAAGATATTTGGATCCTTGATTGCCAAGAACCTCTTCAAAAAACACCATTTTCTGTGCAGGCCTTAAGGCAGTGGCCCTGTAATTTCCACTTTTCAGGGAGTTTGCACCAACTCCCTGAGCCCAGCAGCATCTGCTGGCTCAGCTGGGACTGACGCCTGCCAGGGAGGGGATGGAAAAACTGGAGAGATGTCACAGCCCTGTCCACATGCAGAACAGCAGCTCCAGACCCAAATCAGTGCCACCCACACAGAAATCTCCCTTATCTCTGGAGCCAGCCCTGTCCCTGCAGCACTGGGCACATGTTTCCATGGTGCAGCTGCCCAGCAGCTCTTCCAGCCACAAACTGGAGTGTCCACCTCACTCCTGACTCCTTGCTTTTGTTAAACAGAGATTTCCCCATGATATCTGGTGGTCAGGCCTGTGTGATGGAGTCTGGTGCACACCCAGGGTGGCAGAAGGAGACCTCACCTGGGCACACCTTCATTGCACCAATGTCACCCTGATTTTTGAAATTTTCTAAGCCTTTTGATGTTCACATTCTTGTAACGAACTTTCTCACATACTTTATAAAAATCACTCATTGTTTTGCATTCTTTTATAGAAGAAGAGAAATTTGATGGACTGTTGTTTTATCCAATGTCATTGGCAAGGTGGCACTGTCACCCTCCAATCCACTGTCACTTTTGAAAAACTATAAATGTTGGAGTCAGAAAATAAACTTCCCATTTTTCACCTTGAGAGCAGCAGTGTGTGCTTGTGTTGTTTCATGTCCTATAGCAACACACCAAACCCTAGAGAGCCTCACCATCCCTGGGACCAGCCCACGAGAGGTGGCCAGCCCTGCTTGTAGGCTCCCTGTGCTACCTGACTAAACTTCCCTTTTTTCACCTTGAGAGCAGCAGTGTGTGTTGTTCTGTGTCCTGTAGCAACACACCAAACCCCAGAGAGCCTCACCATCCCTGGGACCAGCCCATGAGAGGTGGCCAGCCCTGCCTGCAGGCTCCCTGTGCTCCCTGGGCCATGCCCAGCCTGTCATCCCACCCACACTCTGCTGGCTCAGATTTTCCATCATCCCCAATCGCTTTGGCCTCCGGGTCCCTCCTTGCCGTGCCCAGGTCTCACCCTGAGACAAATCTGTGCAAAAGTTCCTGAGCACCTTTGCTGCTGCTGGTCCAACCCCCTCCACAGGGACTCCCAGAGCCCCCAGGCAGCTCCAGCCAAGAGCTTTGCTGCTTTTGTCCCATGAATATTTGAAATCGAACAGGAACACAAACATTTGGATTCCAGACACTTCCCAATTCCGGCCTTATTTATCATACTTGGCTCTGCTCCTGGAGCTGGGGCCAGAGGAGGCTCTGAATGATTTAAGTGATTTAGCATGCTGTGCATAGATCAATCTCACTCTCCCCTCCAGCCATAGGTTTCCCTTTGTGGTTTGCTGCACACTTTTTATATCCATCAATATCCAAGTAATTAAAATCCCCCATTATCTGGGTCCTGGCTCCCTTACAAACCCCTCATAAGCCATAAACTCATTCATGATCAACCTCCCTAAAGTGTCTGGGAGTTTTGCAGCCCCATCTCAGGGTCCCCAGGCTGCTGTTACATCCTGAAGGTCCCACTGGAGCCACAGCCATTTCCAGCCTGAGCCATGGTTGCAATTCCTCTCCCTGTGCTCCTGTCTGTGCCAGGATTGCTCATTTCTCTCCCCATCTTTCTCCACTCTCTGCTGAGTTGATCTCAGAGCAATTCCCTCAATTCCTGCCTCACCTGTGCTGCTGGAGCAGAGCTTTGGAGCTGCTGCATTCCTGGGAGCACCCAGGGGCTGCTGGGCTCCAAATGCTGCATCCCTGTTGGGGGAGATGGAACAGGAAAGTCTTATAAATATGATTGCCTGGCAAAAGAGTTTGAGGATATGGAAACTATAAGTGAGATTGAAATGAAAGCAAGCTTTGAGATCCCTCAGTCACTGAACAACTGGAAAACAATGGTGTGGCTGGCTGAAGGTGATCCCCTTTGGATGGAACAACACCCTCTGCTTGCAGACAGCTCCAAGGGGCAGAGCAGACCCTACAGCTTGGCAGGAGGGGCCCAAAGAGGAGTTTGTAGGGTTTAAAATGGAACACAGGATGGGAATGTAATGATTCTTATAGGCTGTATGGAAATGCTGTAGGATTTGTGTCTTGTACTAGATTGGTTAGTGAGAATTAGAATATTCAACACAGAAGAAGATTTATTGTATTGGAATGGGAACCTCACACTCTTACTCCTTTTACTCTCTCACCCTCTCACCCTCTCTCCCCCTCTCTTCTCTCAGTCCTGCTCTGAGCTGTGGCTGGCAGCTCCCAGCAGGGCCCTGCACCCAGGCCCTTTGCAATAAACCCCAAATTCCACAATCTGGCTGCAGAGATCTCTCATCTCCCTCCATCCTGACCCTCCTACAATCCCAAACCTTGCCCTGCTGCAGAACCACCTGCAGTACCTTGGGAAGGCAGCAAGTCCCCAGGGCTGTCACACCTGTGGCCCCAATGTCCCTGCTCTGTGATCAGGGACCATCCCAGGGCTCTGCTGGGGGGACAATTCCTTCTCACCTGGTCAGGCTCTGTTCCTGCACACCTCATCCACATGTCTCTAAGCAATTTATTAATAACAACCAAGTTTGTTTGTGTTTTCCCATTGGGAGGGATGTGAGAGCACAGAAAACAGCTGCCTCCCCCTTCTTTCTGTGCTGCCTCTTGCCCCAGAGCTCAGGCTGTGCCTGGAGCAGGGTGTCCCACTGAGCTTGGCACAAGCAGAGCCTTATCTGCACCTGGGGAAGGCCAGATACGATTACAGGCCATGACTCAAGCCAAAACCTGCAAATTACAGCAAGGGGGAGGAGAGAGGAGCTGCTAAATTACACCTAATATGGAGAAGGATTGGGGAACAGATTGAGAAGCCACCACTGCTGGATGGCACAGGGCTGGGAGATGGTAAAGTCTTCATTATCAGATAAAGGATGCCCAGAGGGACCTTTGGAAAGGAGTTTTATTTCCCTAAAATCCTTGGTGTCTGGCCACTGTTTGTAAAACATTGCACTATTACAGCTGTTGGTAAATAAAGAAACCCAAACATTGGCACTAGAATAAAAATAATGTGGGGCAAAGGGTGGGAATAAGGCACAGGCAGGTCCTGATGAGGGTGCCAACACTTCTGTGCTGCCCAGGGTGCCCAGGCAGGGTTTGAGCAGTGGTGCAGGGTGGCACGTCACTGGTGCCACGCAGAGGATGTGCCACGGGCCTGTTTGCCAAGTTAGTCAGCACAGCCCACAGTGCCAGCCCTGGTAAACAAGGGCACCTCTCCCTGTGCTCCTCTGATTTCCATCCCCATCTTTCTCCACTCTCTGCTGAGTTTATCTCAGAGTAAACAAGGCCAAGCACAGGCCCTGCTGTCCAGTGAACCCGTGAGGCAATCACCGCCCGGCTTCCCAGGAGCTCTACTCAACCTCATTTCTTAGAAAAGAGAAAAAAAAAAAGGAAAACAGACAGGCACTGCTATTATTGCAGTAAGAGGCTGTGTCATGCTGGGCTCTGCAGCTAAATTTATTCAGTGTTTACTGTAAGCAAGGACAGTGGGAAGCCTTCACAAACGGCACGGGGGCCGCTCGCATTTTTTCTCAGCTATCAATCACGCCTGGCTTGAGCCATTTTTATCCTGCCACAAATGGAAAATATTTTCCTGGTTTCATTTCTACTGATCAAAGATTACTTCCTCAACAGAGAGGAGCCCCACAGCCCCAGGAGTGGGTGGAGGGGGGAGAAGTCCCCGAGGAAAGGATTTGCCTGAGGGGATGTGGGACAGAGCTCAGAGCAGATGGGGCACATCAGGACAGCACCCCTGGGGGTCAGGACACTGTCCCAGAAGCCAGGACACCATCCCACCAGCCCAGGGGCACTTGGCCAGGCTGTTATTCCTTTCTCCTCCCCTATTAATCAGCCAAAGCAGCAGCTTGGTGCTCACCAGTGCCTGCCAAATCAGCACCAGGAGCACCTTGGGGTGAGGATCCCCTTTGCTGCACCAGCACCCCCTTCCCCAGCTGGTCACAGAGGCCTGCACAGGGGCAGGGTTTGGGGGCAGACATCTGTTTACTTTCTTGGTAAGATTTCCCTGAACAGAATTGGAAAATGCTCCTTGCACAGGGGCCGGAACTGACTCAGCTCTGTGCACAGAGGGTGCTGGACATGAGCTCAGGGTCTCAGTGACCTGTCGTCACACTCAGCACTGTTTACTGACACACCACAGCTTTTATTTTAGGTTTTTTGTTCCCATCACAGTGGTGAGGGCTCCCCATGTGTCCCCTGACCTACAACCTCTCTCGGTCTCACACAGACCCTTAATGGGCAGATGCTCTCCACCAAATCAAACAGGATTTACTTCTCCCAGGCAGATCCATCAACTCCAGAGCACAAACTGCTGGCTGGGCTTCTGGTTCGACCCTGAACCACTGAGGGCTCAGATCCCAGGCTCACCATCAGCACTTCTGTGCTCAGCCAGACCCTGCCAGAGGGACAGCACTGCTTGCTATACACACAGCATCACCCCCTCCCCATCCCTCCCCTCCCTCGCAGAACTCAAATCTACTGGCAGCTCTAAACTGGTTCTTTTTTGTCTGAACTGCTGCATAAATAACCCAGCAGACAGCCTGAAGCCCCTGCACGCTGACACCTGACAGCGAGTCAAGGGCAGATCTGGAGAACAAAGACAAGGCTCCCATGTAAACAAGGCATCACTCACTGAGACTGACACTGTGGCTCTGGGGAATCATCTAGAAGGCTTTGCTGGGAGAGTTAAACACCTCTGGGAGCAGGGGCTGCTGCTGGTGGCTCTGCTGGGGCCAGGACACGAGGGGAAGCTCTCTGAGCTGTCCTGAGCTGCCCCGTGTTGTAAGTAAAACAATCTGCCAATTTTTTGGGGGGAAAAGGGTTGCAGAACCAGTTACACCAGTGGCTGTCAAGGTGAAGTTCTACCTGTTTGTTCTTGTAATCACCGGTTGTTTTCACTAATTGCTCCTTTTGTATCGGTAAGGCCCTGCCTGGGGTTGATGGCCCTGCTACCCAGACAGTGAGAGCAGTGGACATGGGTGGGCATCAGAGAGAATGCAAAATAACCTCAGGACCAGAATTCCATGGGAGGCCCCCCCACCAAACTTACCAAAAAGACCCTAAAACCAACGAGCCAACACAGAATTAAGAGATCAGAGTGATGTCTGCATGTGAGGAACAGAGTACCAAACCTGCAGAGATGCTGAGAACCTTGGTTGCCCTTGCCCTGAGCAAAGACCTCAGCTGGAACTAAGAGCCCAACCTTAGGAAACTCAAAAGTTTTAACGTGGGGTTCAAACCCACTGCTCTTGTGAGGACAGGACCCCCACCTCTGCCCTTTAATGGACAAAGTTACACATTCCTCCTCCGAGTCACCCTAGGAATGGTGTTGGGCTCATCGAGCTTCCCAACCTTGAGCTGATCATTTTTAATAAAGGTATGAGAAGCAGAAAAAGTCTCCTGTCCTGTTTATTTCATGCCACAGAGGACAGGACCCTCCCAGCTCTGCCCTTTAGTGGACAAAGTTACACATTCCTCCTCCTCAGAGTCACCCTAGGAGCGGTGTTGGACTCATTGAGCTTCCCAACCTTGAGCTGATCATTTTTAATAAAGGTATGAGAAGCAGAAAAAGTCTCCTGTCCTGTTTATTTCATGCCACAGAGGACAGGACCCTCCAAATCTGCCCTTTAGTGGACAAAGCTGCACATTCCTCCTCCTCAGAGTCACCCTAGGAGCGGTGTTGGACTCATTGAGCTTCCCAACCTTGAGCTGATCATTTTTAATAAAGGCATGAGAAGCAGAAAAAGTCTCCTGCCCTGTTTATTTCACCCCACAGGTGATTCAGGGCTCCTGGGAGCCTCCCTGCTCCAGTTCTGCCCGGCTCAGACCTGCTGCAGGCGGCTCTGCTCTGGTGCCTGGAGCTGCCAGCCTTGCCTGTCCCACTGATAGGCTTTACAGCCCTGAGCTGCTCTTTGAGCAGGGCTGACGTGTGCAGCTGAGGCAGCTTTCTGGGGAAAACAACACTGGCAAAAGTTCACTTTCCTGCCCTAACAGCTGCAGTGGCCTTGGGACAGCCAGAGCCCCAGCACAAACCTGAATGGCAGCCCTGGAGCAGCTCCCATCCTCCTGCAGCACTGCACCTGGGGAGGATCTGCAGCATGCAAAAAATGCCCCAAAAATACCCCAGTGCAGTCAGCAGCCCCTGTGGATCAGGCACTGCCACAGGGGTGGGAAGGGGATCACAGAAATTGCTTTTCTAGCAGCTTCAAAGCAAAGTTGCTGGGCCACCAGAGATGGTGGTAGGAGCCAAACACCATCTGTTCACTCCCAGAAACTCTTTTGTTAGTGGAGAAATGAGCTATAAGGCTGATGACTCTGCAGAGCCAAGCTCATCTCCCAGACGATCAGCACGGCATTGATAAATCTCTGATAAATCCCTGATCAATCTCCACAGATGCAGCTTTGCTCTTCCCTTCCTGGTATTCTTCTCCCAGTGTTATTCAGCTACACAAACCTCAGTCATTCCTCTCCAAAACAGAGCCAGGCCAGGAGCTCCCTGTGCTCCATCCCCCTTTGCTGTGACACAGAATGAAGGAACTGAAAACTGAATACTGCTCAGCAAGGCTGTGCCTCTGCCCTTGGACCTGCCTGAGCTCTTCCAGCACAAAGTCAGTGTTTCCCAGCCTGGGCTGCTTGCAGGGTTTCACACATTGCACAGAGCTCAGCCAGGCTTTCCCCTGTGCCTGGCCCCAGACAGAGCCTTTGGTGTCCCTGCCTGGCCCAGGATCTCCTCTGCACGGCCACAGCCCTCCCTGGGTACCTCCCTGGATAATGAGATGATTGGCTCTCACAATTAAAAGATAACTGTTGTGTGAATATCAAGAAAAGCTTTAGTGATGTATAGTTGTGGTATTACAACAACAGCCCTTTGTTGTGTTTTTGTTGAGGTTTAATAAAGCTTTTTAAATTTTAAAATAAATAATAGATAATTTTTAAATAATAAAACTTTTGAAAAATAATAAAAAAATTTAAATAATAAAAATGAGCAGTTTCTCACCCTTAACACACCCCCAGCCCCCCAGGCTGCCCCAGTGCCACCACCCTGCCCCACCTGTGGCACCCATCCTGCTCCCTCCATCCAGCTCTGGTGGCAGCTCTGTGGTATTCACAGGCCCTGTGAACAGAGAGAAGCTGTGAGACAAGCAGAGAAGAAGGAAAACACAATCCTGATCTTGCTTGCTGTGCTAAAGTAGAATGCAACATGGAGATTGGTTACCCAAAGTGAGGATGTTTTGTTCCCTTGGCCTGTCAGGGCCAGGTGTGTGTGTGGGACAGGTATGAGAGAATCAGAGATGAGTGCAGTGTGAGCAGTTGTGAGCAAGAGTGAGTGCAGGGCAGATTCAGTTTAGATGTAATTTACACAGTATAGTATAATAAAGTATAATTATTAATTTATTATACAGTATTTATAATAAAGTAATAAATATAGTATAATATATATAAAGTATACTATAATATACTATAGTATAATGAGCCTTCTGATGATGAGTCAGATACATCATTCTCTCCCCTTTGTTGGAGTCGCCTTTGATTTCCAATGGCCACGGGGGCTTTGGGGGCCATGCAGACCCCAGAAGGAGAAGCAGTGTAAAACCATTGAGTGCAATACAAGAGAGCAGCACAAAGGCACCGGGGCACATCCTGTCTGCCACCTCTGCTGCAGCAGAGGAAGGGCTGGGCAGGGATTGCAGCCCCAGCAGCGGGCACGGCGGCGCCGAGCGCGTGCGGGGCAGTGTGACAATGACCCGGGCCAGCCCCGGGCCAGCCCCCGGCCCTGCCCACGGCAGGATTTCCGTGGGCCCGTCCCCGAGGCACAGACAATGAACTGTCTGACAGCTGGAGACGGCTCTGCTGAGCCCCTCTGCAGCCACGGCTCCTCGGGACCTGCAGGAAGATCAAACAGGAAACTGGGCAGGGAAAGGAAAGGTTGTTCGTGCTCCAAAGTCCAAACTTTCATTCCTGGCCCGCCAGGAAGATGCTGAAGTCATCAGTGTATTCAGGGATGGAATATCAGGGATGTTCAAATACTTTCCTTGGCTCTCAGGGGAACAGCAGGACATGAAGGGCTGGTGCCATCACACGGGGCTGGTGCCATGCCATGGTGCTGGTGCCATCCCAGGGGGCTGGTGCCATCCCAGGGGATTGGTGCTGTCCTAGGGCATTGGTGCCATGCCATGCTGTTGGTGCCATCCCATGGGGTTGGAGCCATCCAATGGTGCTGGAGCCACCCCATGGTGCTGGAGCCATCCCAGGGGGTTGGTGCCATCCCAGAGTGTTGGTGTTATCCTAGGGACTGGTGCCATCCCAGGGCACTTGTGTCATCCCAGGGATTGGTGCCATCCCAAGGTGCTGGTGCCATCCCAAGGTGCTGGTGCCATCCCATGGTGCTGGTGCCATCCCAGGGCACTGGCACCATGCCATGGTGCTACTGCCATCCCAGGGGTTTGGTCTCCTGCTGGCACATGATGGAGTTTTCCCACTTCAATGCCCACCCTGCTGCACACCTCTGGGTGTTATTTCTCACCTGCATCCCCACAGACCAGGCTGTTCCTTTTTGTGGCAATGCTCTGGATGGCAACCCACCACTGTATTTCAGGAATGATCTCCCATGACACGTGGGGAGCACCACAGCCAGAGTTTCTCTTTGCAAGATGGATTTCAGAAGTCTCAAGCACCAAGAGAATCACCTGTGGCTTCCTTACACAGCAAGCCCTTGCATCTCCAGCCCCTGCAGTCCCACAGCACCCACACCTGATGTGTCCTCAGCTCTGCTTTGCTGCATTCAGGGCTTCTCCCAAGGGGTCCTGCCTGGTAAAAGTGCCAGAAGTTTCTGTTTCTCTTCTGTTTCTTACCAGACATGATTTACTTACTGGAACTGGCCATCCGTCATGCCCTGCGCTGCATTATTAACTTGGTGATCGTACACTTAGCAGAGAATTTATGAGAAATGAGGAGACATTCATTATCAGTAACACCACAGGCTTTACTCTTATATGGTCTCCCTGCACAGAGCAATGCTTGGCTCAGCCAGCTCCAGCCATTCCCTGGCCCAGAGCAGGACAGGGCTGCTCTGCACAATTCTGGGGCTGCATTCCCCTCACTTAGAAAAATTCTCCTTATTTTTTCCCTTATTAAAATATTTTCTGATGGAATTTAATTGTGCCATCATGCCTTCTGTTGTCTGAAAACCAGTATGTTTTTCCTGTTTTCAGGCCAGGGAGCTGTGTGAGGATTGTCTGAGATATATCTGTGCTTCCCAGCAACTGAACTGCAACAGAAGTGCCCTTAAAAGACCCTCCCTATCCTGAACCTCTGACCTGGAGACAAACATCCCCTCCTTCCTGTACCTCAGGGGACACATACCTGCCCTGACCTATATCTCGGAAATGGGGACCACAGGAGGAGTCACAAGGAGCACAGATGGCCAAGCTAAACTCTTGGGGTTTCTGAGCAAAGGGTATGATGTCCTGCCGTGAGATTGGGACAAGTGTTCCCAGATGTTCTACTAAAGAAAGAACAACCACAGAAAAACCCAAGCAACGGCCAAACAAACAGAAATCTCAGGTGGAGTCCCAGAGGCACACAAGTCCCAGAGGCACACAAATCCCAGAGGCAGACAAATCCCAGAGCAGAGGCTGTGGGCAGGTTGGAGCCAGGGCAGGCACTGCCATTTGCACGACCTGGATGTCTGACAACCTCCCAGGAATTTGGATTCCAAGAGCAGCACAATGAAGCAGCTCCTCCTTGACCTTAGAGCCATCCCACAGCTGTGTGCAGAGCGCTGCATCTCGGAAACCTTCCCATCCTCAGAGCCCTTTCCCAGCAGCCAGTGGCATTTGTGGCTCCTGAGAAAGGCTGGGTTTCCCCAGCTGGGAAGGCTGTGAGGAGCCAGAGCTCCAACCAGGGAAGGGATGGGAAGAGCAGAGATGGCTGGAGGCTCCTGGACATCTCCCATTCTTAGGTTTTCACTGAATGGCCTGAAGAAAAAGCAAATATCTACCTATATATATCTATATCTAATCTATATCTATATCATATTTATCTATATAATCTATATCTATATCTATATCATCTATATCTATATCTATATCATCTATATCTATATCATCTATATCTATATCTATATAATCTATATCTATATCTATCTATATCTATATCCATATATCTATATCCACATCTCTATATCTCTATATCTATATATCTATGTATCTATATCATCTTTATCTATATAGATATAGATAAAGATGATATAGATATATATATATAACTATATCATTTATCTGTGTCTATATAATCTATATCTATTTCCATAAATCTATCTATATATATCTATCTATATCTATATCTATATCTAATCTATATATCTATATATCTCTATATCTCTATACCTATATCTAATCTATATATCTATATTTCTATATATCTATATCTATATATCTATATATCTATATCTATATCTATATCTATATCACCCATATCTATCTGTTACACCTCACAGGACATTCTGAGTCTCAGTTTCTCAATGGCCCATGCCTGGGAAGGGCTGGGCAGCACGGATGCTCCATGGGTGCTGCTGCATCCTCTGACCCCAAATGGATGCTCCAGACCGTGCAGGCTTTGGCAGCAGCCAGTGGAGGGAAAACTATGCAAAACATGCCCCGGGGAGCTGCCAGGCATCCCGGATTGCCTTCTTTGGAGCGCTTTTGGAGGTTACATGAAGGCAAAGCCAGCTGTCCGCAGGAGTTTGTGGCTGCCCCAGCTCCCTCCAGCTCCTGCCCTGGGGCTGCCAGCTCCCTGCCCAGTCCCGGGGCTCTCCTGGCAGCAGAACCACCCCGGGCCCGCCACGCCGGGAGAAGAAGCAGAGCACAATTAGAGATGTGGCTGTGCCTCTCTGCAGACGGTGGGGATGGGAATTAATCCTCCCATTAACGGGTGAAATGGAGCGTTTGCGTCTCACAAAGCAATTACACAAGAATAGCGGGAGAACGATGATAGAAATCACATCTTCTCTGAAGTTGCTCTCCAATCCAACACATGAATAATTCCTCCTAGGCATTACTGGGAAAGCAATATTAAAACACCCATATAAACAAGAATTACTGGAAAAAAACCAGACGAGGCATGCTTCATCGCTCTGTCAGAGCCAAGCACAACTAAATTTATACAAAGTGGGCAGAGAAGCTTGAAGGGGCAAAGACATTTGTTACTGCTCTGTGCGAGATGAGCTCACAAGGAACGCGTGCTTGATCTTGGCAGCTTTTTGATGTCTTACTCCTAAAGCATCAGCTTTAGTCTCGGTTTCCATGGCAGATACTTTTCTGAGCTTGTATCTTCCCCAGATATTGCTAATTTATGCTGTCAGCCACATCTCTGCAAATACCTGCAGAGTGATTCCATGTGCAGAGGGAGTGGTGAAAACAAGGCGCACGTGAACCTGCCTCAGCTCTTGCTTTTTGACCAGGGGACAAAAAAAGGATTTGTTTTCTTCAGCCCGCAAGATCTTGGCTGATCTCCTGGCACTGAATCTTGCCCCAAGTGCCCTGACACTGTGTTATCTGTCCTCTGAAGCAAAGCACTTGGAGGATTTCACCCAGGCACGTGTTTTGGGCAGATTTACCCCTCGGTGCAGCTCTGAGCAGAGAGGGTTGGGCAGCACATGTGGCCCTGCTTCTTTCTGCTGCCCCATCACATTTCATGGTAGCACAGCCTATAAACCATGAGATCTTTTCCAGGCAGCCACACCAAAACTGTTCTATTTTCAGGGTGGATTTATCAGCCCTGCAAATGTTGAACAAGCAGCTGACGAATTGGTCTCACCAGTTTGGCAGGGCCGTGGCAAGGTGAGAGGCTGCACGTCTGGCTGGTGGGGGAAGAATCCCAGGGACTTGCAAAGCTGTTGTTTACACACTGAAGCAGGGAACACCCAGTCCATACAAAAAGAATTGTGAAAAACTTGTAAAAAGTAACTCAAACAATGACAGAACCACAGGAAGCGATGGCACGTGCAGAGAGAGCTCATGGCAGAGCAAAGTCCTGGCAGCACTGAGGAAACCCATGTCCTGGCAGGATATGGGCACTGCAGGGTTCAGGGCTGTTTCAGGATGTGCCCAGCAGCACCAAGTCCCAAGTCCCGGGTAGAAAAGTGGCCAGACACTGAAATGGGGCCACTCCCTCTCCTAAGGAAAGAAGCTTGGCAAGTCCAGGCCAGCTGGAAGTTGATCTGAGCCTGGCTGGAGCTGGGCTTGGCAGTTATTCTGGAGCTCAGGAGCAGTCTGCCCTGCTGTATCTATATATCTATATATCATCTATATATCTATATATCTATATGTCTATATATCTATATATCTATATATCTATATATATGTTTATAAATCTATATATCTATATATCTATATATCTATATATCTATATACCTATATATATGTCTATATATATGTCTATATCTACGTACCTATATATCTATATATCTGTGTATCTATATATCTATACATCTATATATCTATATATCTGTATCTATACCATCCATATCTATCTGTTACATCTCTCAGATATCACAGGACATTCTCAGTCTCAGTTTCTCAATGCCCCATGCCAGTTCACCTGATGACCAACAAGTCACAGGCAATCCCCTTCTCCATTCTGAGCCAGCACAAACATCTACACAAAGGCTTCAGGTGTGCTCAGCTCTTCACTGCTCCTGCTGAGTGCCAGAGAGGCACAGACATATCCCCTGTGTGTGGCTCAGACATATCCCCTGTGTGTGCCTCAGACATATCCCCTGTGTGTGGCTCAGACATATCCCCTCCCTCCATCCAAAGGAGCTGAAGTTTTAAATGGAATGTGGAGTAAAAAGCAGCTGGGTGACGTTTCCTTGGATCTGTGTTTTAGTGTGGTCAGAGGTGATTTCCACATCTCTCTGGTAAAAAAGGGAAACCCCTGGTCTGAGTGGGATGGGGGCAGAGGCTGCTCCTAGAGCCTTTCAGCCAGGATGAGTAACAGGGTCAGCAGCAACAGTAAACAAACGTCTAGTTTACCAAACAGAGCCTCTGCAGCATCCGGCTGCTTTAAAACATTAACCAAAATACACTTATCTCTGGCTCCTGGCCTTAAGTGACTTTTGAACCCGCAGCTATTCTGGGCCAGGTTGGATTGTGCTCAGCCCAGGTGTGTGAGGCCAGCAGGAGCCCTGGTGGGCAGGGGCAGCCCCTTGCTGGCAGCTGTGCCCTGCCCACTGTGCCCCTCGAGTGAGAAGGGACCCAAAGGGACATTGAGTGCAGCTCCCTGCTCCTCACAGGAGCCAAAACTGACCTGCATGACTAAGAGAGAGTCCTCCCAGCCCAAGGGCTTGTCATTGACCAAGGGTGGTATGGAAAGCCTTGTGGAGCAGAGGTGAGTTTTCTTTCCAGCTCTAACGAGCACGAAATTTAAGCAAAAGGACACTGGAGGCAGGAGCAGGGCAGCAAACTGAGTTTTCTTGCTCTCCTTGGGACCATTGCCATGTGCAGCTGAGGGTGTAACACCCAGGGAAGTCATCTCAGGGGATTTTATGGATCACCTGCCCCTGGGACAACACTTTCCAGTCAGAAACTGCAGCTCTGTGTGCACTAAAGATGAGTTACATCTGCTGGGAGCAGCAGAAAGGAGCCCCTGTCCAGACAGGAGCAGGTTTGCAGTGCTGGCAGTGGAGACAGAGCCAAGTTCTTGGCTGTTTGCACAGGCTCCAGCCTCTCGCTGGCATTGCAGCACTTCTCACCTGGAGTTTTACTCGTTTATTATACAATCCACTGTGCACACAGTGCTTTTTACATGCAGCAAGGGCAGCAGTGGTGTTTGGGCTGTGCTGGCTCAGTCCTATGGCTGAAGCCTGTTCTGTGGTGGGTCAAAACCCCCAACATTTCCAGAAGCCTGTTCTGTGATGGGTCAAAAAATCCCAACATTTCCAGAAGAAAAAAAACATTTCCAGAAGCCTGTTCTGTGATGGGTCCAAAAGCCCCAACATTTCCAGAAGAAGAAGAAGATTTCCAGCAGCAGAGAGGACTTTTCATCTGGTCCGCACGACAGGAAAGTTGGCAACTTAAATGTTAAACTTTGCCTGCGACTGTTGGGTGTTGACATCATCGTGATCTCACCGCTGTAACCGGAGCCCTCCGGCTTTTTCCTCCAGCCTGCCTTTAAATACCACTCCTGGAGGCAGCACAGCGGCAGGGCAGAGCCGGCAGAGCTTCGATGAAAGCAAAGACGAGCTCCAGCACTGCAGCCATGTCCACATCCCTGCGGGTGAGCCCCTCGCTCCTTGGGTACCGCTTCGACACCGCGCTGCGCAAGAAAGCCTCGGCCAACATCTTCGAGAGCATCAACGAGGCGTCCCTGCAGAAACTCTTCAGAAACTCCGGCGACAAAAAGGCGGAGGAGAGAGCCAAGATAATCCTCGCCACCGACCAGGACATGGAGGAGAAAACGAGAGCGCTGATGGCGCTAAAGCAGAGGAGGAAAGACAAACTGCTGCAGTTCCTGACGTTTCGGAAATACTCCATCAAAGTTCACTGAGCTGCCGCAGGGAGAGCGCTTTGTGACGGGACTGTTTGAGGGCTCCTAGCACGCTCAGCATGCTCGGCTGCCCCGTGGGCCTGGGGAGCTGAGAGCCCACGCACGGGGCTTCAGCTCCACCGCAAACCATGAGCCGACAGCGGCATCACTGCGGGCAGCGGCATCGGGGCCCACGGCACAGCGGTGTGGGCAGCAGGACCCGTGCCCACAGCACAGCAGTGTGGGCAGCAGCCTGATCAGTGCCCACAGCACATCAGTGTGGACAGCAGGACCAGTGCCCACAGCACAGCGGTGTGGGCAGCAGCCTGATCAGTGCCCATGGCACATCGGTGTGGCCAGCAGGACCAGTGCCCACAGCACATCAGTGTGGACAGCAGCCTGATCAGTGCCCACAGGATCATCTGTGCCCATGGCACATTGGTGTGGACAGCAGGACTGGTGTGATCAGCAGGATCGGTGCCAATGGCACATCAGTGCCCACAGCAGCTCTGGTGTGGCCAGCACCATCAATGCCCACAGCACATCAGTGTGGACAGCAGGCTGATCAGTGCCCACAGCAGCACTGGTGTGACCAGCAGGACCAGTGCCCATCAGTGTGACCAGCAGGACCAGTGCCCATCAGTGTGACAGCAGGACCAGTGCCCATCAGTGTGACAGCAGCCTGGTGGCCAGAGGCTCTCAGAGCCAGAGCAGCTCCCAGCTGGGGCACACGAGCTCCTCTGGGCAGCCATGGGACTGAGCTGGGGGGAACCCCCACACCCAGGACCTCCTGATGGACTTGGTGCTCACAGATCTGCTCTGCCTCTTCAGCCTGAGCCCCGCTGCTGTGGCTGCTGGGGGGCTCTGGACAGCTCCCAGCTGCTGGTCAGGGTCAGAATCTGTGAAATGCCCCCAAGGCAGCGTGGTGCAGTGAGTTCAGCCATCCGGGAATGCATTAACTCTGCACAGCTGTGCCTTTCCTTGCCAAGCTCTGTGTGTGCAGGAAAAGTCGTTTGCACAGAAGCAATAATAATGACAGATTTCCCTGAATTTACTGTGAAGTTCCCTAATATTATGTTCACTTACCACTAACACTAAAAATCTAAATATAATAACTACAGTTCTTCTCTGTGTAGGTGACAGCCACTATTAGATGAGTACTTACTTCATGGCAATATTTTATGACAATGTTAATATTATATTGGCTATAATTTATTGCATACAGTGATGTGAAAACTAATAAATTATGAAGTAAATCTAAATTATCTTGTCTGAAATGCTCAGTTCTCCTGGAGTGGTGGGGTTAGACTTTTTTTGTCATTTCATAGAGGCCTGGTTTAGGAGCAGACTACCTGCACCTCTCCCTCATTCCCCTGATGTGGCTTTGGCAGCCCATTCTCAGGATGTGGAGCAGCCTCTGGCTCCCCTATCCCACCTGCCAGCACCAGCTTGGCCCACAATTGCTATGGCAACCATGTCATTTCCCCACCAAATTTATTTCTAATCAACTCCAGTGTCAGTTTCCCCTCTGTAATAAAGCAGAATAACAACTTCTGCATTGAGGAAAAGTGTAGAAAATGATAGTTCAGGAGCATGGCTTGTCAGTCTTTGGCATTTCTGCAGAGCAGAGAAGGAGCCTGGGCTTGGCTCCTCACCACCCAAAGAACCAGCAGTAAGTTACAAAGCTTTGGCAGCTGAACTGGGCTGTTTTTCTGCAGGTTGTGCTGTACTATCATGATAGACGATGCTGAAAGTACTTAAAAATAGCAAAGACTGGTTATTTATAAGTCTGTCCTCTAATAACCTGATGGTTTAGATAAAAACATTCCCATGACTCTGCTTAGAGCAACAAAGATAAAGCAGCTTGGAAGAGCAATAGCCCAGCTACAGGGGTTTTTCTTGCCCACAGTAAGAACTCCAAATTGCCAATAAGTCAGGGAGACTGGAAATAATCTTTTAAGTCACCTAATAGAATGGGCAATTATAATTATTTATACCTGGAGTGGGATGCATGGTGATTTCCCCTCCCAGGAAGACCAGTGCTGGATTTGGCAGAGCCTTGTCACCCTCTGGGTCCCCAAAAACAAACCCAGACAGTGCTGGATTTGGGAGAACCTTGTCACTCTCTGGGTCCCCAAAACCAAACCCAATGCTGGATTTGGCAGAGCCTTGTCACTCTCTGGGTCCCCAAAATCAAACCCAGGCAGGGTCAATGCTGGATTTGGCAGAGCCTTGTCACCCTCTGGGTCCCCAAAAACAAACCCAATGCTGGATTTGGCAAAGCCTTGTCACCCTCTGGGCCTCTAAATCCAAACTCAGCCAGTGCTGGATTTGGGAGAACCTTGTCACTCTCTGAGCCCCCAAAACCAAACCCAGCCAATGCTGGATTTGGCAGAGCTTTGTCACTCTCTGGGTCCCCAAAAACAAACCCAGGCACGGCCAATGCTGGATTTATGAGAACTTGAGACTCTCTGGGTCCCCAAAACCAAACCCACCCAGGGTCAATGCTGGATTTGGCAGAGCCTTGTCACCCTCTGGGCCCCCAAAATCAAACCCAGCCAATGCTGGATTTGGTAGAGCCTTGTCACCCTCTGGGCCTGTAAATCCAGACCCAGCCAGGACCAGTGCTGGATTTGGGAGAACCTTGTCACTCTCTGGGTCCCCAAAAACAAACCCAGCCAGGGGCAGTGATAAATTTGGCAGAGCCTTGTCACTCTCTGGGCCCCTAAATCCAAACCCAACCAATGCTGGATTTGGCAGAGCCATGTCACCCTTTAGGTCCCAAAACCAAACCCAACCAGGGTCAATGATGGATTTGTCAGAGCTTTGCCACTCGCTGGGCCCCCAAATCCAAACCCAGCCAGGGCCAGTTCTGGATTTGGCTGAGCCTTGTCACTCCCTGGGCCCCCAAAACCAAACCCAGCCAGGGCCAATGCTGGATTTGGCAGAGCCTTGTCACCCTTTGTGTCCCCAAAACCAAACCCAATGCTGGATTTGGCAGAGCCTTGTCACCCTTTGTGTCCCCAAAACCAAACCCAGCTCCCCTTTGCTACCCATGACCTGGGCAGTATTTGCCACCAGCCTTTCCTTGAAAGAAGGAGGCCAATCTGGCAGAAGCCAAGCTTGTGGCAGACTGAAATCCACACCCTCTGAGGTGGTTGCTGCTGGCACGTCCTGGGATCATCCAGACAGTCCTATTCACAAGATTTGCATAACATGATTCATAACATCTGCTGACTTGGGGATTTTATAGTCCCTCTTGTCTCATTACTCTGAAATTATTAGTCTGAGTGGTATCCCTGATAAATAAAGGCCACTTACTAAGAAGTTATGTGATTATTGGATGCTTACAGTGAAAAAAGGCACTTTTCCTTGGTTGTAGCCTGTCTGCTGCTTTGGCAGGTTTGTGCTCCAGGAACATGCCTTACTCAAAAGGCTCAACAAAACCTGCAATGAACTCTCACAGAACATGGACCAAAAAGAGTCTGAGGTACAAATATCCAGCCATCCCAGGGTCCTTGCCCACACTGCAAGAATTAGCAGTTCTTGCTGGTTTAATCTCCCCTGGGCAGGTAAGAAGGGTTTAACTTCTATTTTTAGAATCACAGCCTAATGTTTGGTTGGAACTATACTTGCACATGGGATTAATTAAAATTAATTAAATTGCACATGGGGATACCAGAGATGAATTCGGGTTTGAGAGGCAGGGGAGTGTCAGAATCTCTGCTGCTCACAGTGACCCTGAGGTGTGTTAAAGTCTCTTTTCCCAGCCCAGCAGTTGAAGAAGGAGTCAGAGCTCTTCTGTTCTCATTCTCAAGGTTGTTTATTGTTTCTTATCTATAAAATTCTTTCTCTGGCCTGCCGAGGTCTGCTCAGTAGGTCAGACAGAGGCACTCTGCCTGCCCCTGGGGTGCTGTTATATTTTATACTAAAAACTACATCTACAATATTTACAATTACTTCCCAATATCTATCACCTATGTTAGACAGTGAGCTTCTACTCTAAACCAACCTAAAAAAAGCCATCATCACCCAGAAGATGGAGGCCAAGAAGAAGAAGGAAAAAGGACAAGGCATGCCCAAATTCCTGCATCTTGGGACCAATCCCACAAAGCAAAAGCACATTGACAATAGTTCTATCCAATCACCATAAGCACAGGTACCTTTGGTTAAACAATGTTTGCTTATTTCGAATACAATACCTGCACAGAGCTCCATTATTAAGTTTTAACCTTCTTAATATCTTGCTACATAAACTTTCTGCAGCTTAGAAAGCTATTCAGACAAGCATTAATACATAACCTATTGTTCTATCTGCCCTTGCTTTTTCTACAGTTTAAATACCTTTTCTGCTGACCTATTTCATAACTGCTGCTTTAGTTCTGCTCTCAATTCTGCTGTATCTGAGGCCTTTTGCAGCTCTCCCAAACCTCTCTGATTCCCTGGATTCCCACAAGGGTGGTGCTGTCCCTGTCCCTGTCCCTGTCACCAGCCCTTCCTGAGCTGCCCGGCGCCTGCGGGGCGCACGCCGCGCTCCGGGCCAGGAGCAGAGCCCATTGTGAGCCCCCAGCACAACAAACGCAGGAAAAGGCTGTTGGAGGAATTTCCTCCCTGCAGGAGCCGGGCGTTTCCATTAATTCTTCTCCATGAGTCAGGCTGGCTGTACTGGGTGTCCCCTGGCCCAGCATCCTGAGGAACGTGCGGGTGAACAGCTAATTTTATCCAGCTGCTCTAATGCCCTGATGTGCTGGGAGGGTGCTGGGGTTCCACACCAGCAGAAGCCACAGAAAGGCAGGACACAAACTAAGGAGAAGACTTTTGGCACAAGCTCTGGCTTAACCGTCTGGGGAGCAACTCAAGGTGCTGCATTGAATTTGCAGGCAATCCCAAGGAGGGGAGAGAGAATGATGCATCTGACTCCATCTTTTCAGAAGGCTAATTAATTACTTATTATATTATTCTATACATCTAAAACTGAATCTGCCAAGCACTCAAACCTGCACACAACTGCACAGAATCTCATGAGTGTCACCCAACAGCCCCAACACACACACACACACACCTGGCCCTGACAGGCCAAGGAAACAAAACACCATCACTCTGGGTGAACAATCTCCTATTGCATTCTACTTTTGCAAAACACAATCACAGCAAATGAGATAAGAATATTGGGAAGAATTGTGCCTTGCTGTTCTCTGGGAAGAGAAATGTGGGGCTACACACTTGGCCCTGACAGGCCAAGGAAACAAAACACCATCACTTTAGGGAAACAATATCCATATTGCATTCTACTTTGGCACAAAAACAGGCACAGCAAATGAGATAAGAATTGTGGTTTTTTTTCTCTGAGGTTCAGAGAATGTGAAACCCAGAAATATTATTTGGAAGAATTGTGCCTTGCTTTTCTCTATGAAGAGGAATGTGGGGCTGCAGTAGTGGAATGAGAAAGCCCAGAGCAAAGGGGGTGACAGCAGACCACACAGGGGTCCCACCCTCTGTCCCCTCATCAAACACCCATCACCTTGATTTTTAAAGATTTTCTAAGCCTTCTGATATTTACATCCTTGTAACGAACTGTCTCACACACTTTCTATAAATTACTGATTGTTTTGCATTCTTTTATGGAGGAGGAGAAATTTGATGGGCTGTTGGTTTGCCCAGTGTCATTGGAGAGGTGGCACTGTCACCCTCCAATCCACTGTCACTTTTAGAAAACTATAAATGTTAAGAGTCAGAAAATAAACTTCCCTTTTTTGCCTTGAGAACACCAGTGTGTGCCTTATGTTATTTCGTGTCCTATAGTAACAAACAGCCATCCCCATCTCTCCAAAGATGAAAAGATGGGGTTGGAACGAGTCAGCAGCCCGGCTCAACCTGAGCACAGTGTTCAGGAGCAGATGAGGATGTTCCCAGAGTCTGAACAGCCAGTCCTGTGACCTTCAGTGCCTGCTGAAATCCAGCACACAGGCAGGAGCAGAGTCCAAAGCCAAGCCCTCACTTGGCTGTGTTTGTGTGGGGGAACAGGGTGCTCCAGTCAACAGCAACACCTCCCTGGCAGCTTCCCCTACACCGTGGAGCAACAGGCAAGTTAAAAATTAACTGCTGAGCTGAGCTCCTGCCCTGCTGCGCCCAGAGGGACAGACTCTGCTTGGCAAATGTGAAAAAAATGCCTATTTTATGATTGGCTTTTCGCAAATATTAGAATTAATATTATATGTGTTGTGTTAGAAAGTGATGCTGTGTTAATTCTCTTAAGTACTGTGTTAAATATGGTTTTAGGTCATAACAAAATGTTAAAATAGAAACTGTGCTATGTAGGATAATTTTTTTAAAGGAAGGACTCACAGCGAGATAGCAGCCACGGGACACCTGAATCTTTCAGAGAAAAAGAATTTACTGCCTTCTTATTAGAAGAAACAAACTTCTTCCCACCTCGAAGGCTCTGTCAGGATTCAGAGGAAGAAGCTGACACTGCCCAGACAGAATCCTGTGTTTGAATGGAATTTATGCATCATCTATGAGGTGTATGAATATGCAACAGGCTGTTGCTTTTAAGGGTTAATCCTCTGTTAATGTGGGTCCTTTTTCAGGCTCGTGCTGCCTAGAAAAAGGTACCGAAATGTCCATAACTCTTTGTATTTATTGTCTCATATTGTCCTAATTCAAATTGTCCAAATTATTATTACTCTAATTGCATTACTATTTTTATAACCATTTTGTTACTATTAAACTTTTAAAAACAAGTGATTGGCGTTTTTCACAGCAAACCAGGAGAGCAACAAGCCCGGGTGCCCCTGGCATAGGGTTACCTTGTGCTTCTGAAAACAGTCACAGGTGAAGCATATTTCATCTGCAGCTGAGGGAAACCTCTGCTCTAAAGCAGGTTAAGTGTGAGTGACAAGCTGTAAAGACTGAGATTTGTGGATGTGTTCGTGTGGTTTTCACAGAAAAGAGCTGGGCTGGGGTTTCAAAGCTCAAACGCCTCACGTGCAGCAAAATGATGCCCCAGTGTCAAGACCAGGCTATTTATGAGACAAAATGCCTCTAAAGTACTGCAGGCAACAGGAGATGGCACAGTTGCCATTTATCTCTGCTAAGAAACCAAAAGCTGGGCCATGATCAGAATCTTAATACACCACCCTGAAAAAGGCCCTTTTTCCCAGTGAGCTGCACCCATGGCACTGAGAGGAATGGGGGATTTGTGTTTCCAAACAAGCTGTGGGGCTGCTGGGAGATAAAACCAGAACTGGGAGAGAAAAGAAACAATGGGAAGGATTCCACTGATTGATGATTGGAAAAAGATATTTGCTTTTACAAATAAACTTTAGGTTTGGTGATAAATGAAATAAGATATTGAAAGATGAAAGAAACAATGGGAAAAAAAAAGAAAACCCCCTAAATTCTGTAAGAATTAAAAATTAAAAGGGAGGGTTATACATTAGAGGGGAATCTTCGGGATCAGGTGTTTTGGGAAGTCTGAACCTCTCAAGTACCTCAGAAATGGGGAAAATCCCCTAAATTCAGTAAGAATTAAAAGTTAAAAGGTAGTGTTATACATTAGAGGGAAATCTTCAGGATCAGGTGTTTTGGAAAGTCTGAACCTCTCAAGTACCTCAGAAATGGGGAAAGAGAGAAGGGGAATTGTAATAAAAAGGAGTCTCTGTCCTCCAAAAATCAGAGAGACCCCAGGGGATGCCCCATGGCCTCTGCCTTGATTGGAATAAAGTAAAAGGACTCCTGTGTCTCCTTTTTGGACATACACCTCTGGTGTTTGTGGGTTAATTTTCCTAACAAGCATTAAGAATTAAAAGGAGAGTTTTACAGTAGAGGGGAATCTTTGGTATCAGGTGTGTTGGGAAGTCTGAACCTCTCAAGTACCTCAGAAATGGGGAAAAACCCCTAAATTCAGCAAGAATTAAAAGTTAAAAGGTTGGGTTATACATTAGAGAGAAATCTTTGGTATCAGGTGTTCGGGAAGTCTGAAACTCTCAAGTACCTCAGAAATGGGGAAACCCCCCAAAATTTAGTAAGAATTCAAAATTAAAAGGTAGTGTTATACATTAGAGGGAAATCTTTGGGATCAGGTGTTCTGGGAAGTCTGAACCTCTCAAGTACCTCAGCAATGGGGAAAGAGAGAAGGGAAATGTGGCTGGAAATTGGGATAAAAAGGGAGGCTGCTCCTCCAAAAACTGGAGAGACCCCATGGCCTCTCCCTTTATTGCAATAAAGCCAAAGGACTCCTGTGTCTCCTCTTTGGCCATACACCGCTGGTGTTTGCGGGTTAATTTTCCCCTCAGCAGTCCCAGCAGGCCGTGCTGTGGGAGCTGTGCCATTTTGTGGCTCAGGGCTCCCAGCTGGGCCCCGGGCAGTGAATCAGAGCCGGCTCCTGCCGGGCTGAGCGCCCACGCCGAGGGAGCATCAGCGGCTCAATCACCGCGCACTCACCGCGGCATCACCCGGGCTGCCGCAGCCTCCCCCGTGGAAAATCCTCACCACGGCATCACCCGGGCTGCCGCAGCCTCCCCCGTGGAAAATCCGCTTTTCCCAGTGCTCAGCGCTGCCCCAGGCCTGGGAAGGGCCGCTGATTCATCTGCAGGGTTGCTGTGTGTGATGTAAAGCAATTCGTGCTCGGGTGGAAAATGTATAAAGTGGAGATTGTAAAGTAAATTATAACGAAAGTCCAACCTCAGAGCATGGATAGCCCGGATTACCACGCAGAAGTTGATGAAACTCCTGGTGGCTGCAGGAAAAAATGCCTCATTAATAAATAAAATAAATAAATTAATAAATAAAAAATGAGGCTGGTGCAGAGATGGGCTTCCCCCAGAACCACCTGAGAACACCCAAGGACGATCAGCATTTGATAATATCATCAATCAAGATCAGTTATCAAACATTTATAGTTTTCCAAAAGTGACAGACTGTGCTGGTCCTCACAGGGGTCCCAGGATGAGGGAAGAGATGAGGATCTGACTCCATGTTCCAGAAGGCTGGTATATTATATTATATTATATTATATTATATTATATTATATTATATTATTATATTATATTATATTATATTATATTATATTATATTATATTATATTATATTATATTATATTATATTACATTATATTACATGACATGACATGACATTATATTATATTATATTAATCATATCATATCATATCATATCATCACATTATATTACATTACATTATATTACATTACTTTATAATGATATATTAAAACTATGCTAAAAGAATAGAGAAAGGATTCATCAGAAGGCTAGCAAAGAAAAGAATGGAATGATAATAAAATCTTGTGACTGACCAGTGAGTCCGAGCCAGCTCACTGTGACTGGCCATTAATTAAAAACAACCACATGAGACCAATCAAAGATCTGCCTGTTGCATTCCACAGCAGCAGATAATTATTGTTTGCATTTCATCTCTGAGGCCTCTCAGCTTCTCAGAAATCCTAGCAAAAGGATTTTTCATAAAACATGTTTGTGACAACAGTGGATTGGAGGGTGACAGTGCCACCTCTCCAATGACACTGGACAAGTCCATCAAATTTCTCCTCCTCCATAAAATAATGCAAACCAATGAGTTATTTACAGAAGCTGTGTGAGAAAGTTCCTTACAAGAATGTGAACATCAGATGGCTTAGAAAATATCAAAAATTCAGGGTGACACCCTGCCATCCCCCCAAATCCTGCTGGAACTGACCCTGGGGGCCAGGACCCATCCCTGCAGGAGAAGGAATTCCCAGGGGCAGCTGTGTGAAAGCTGCTGCTCTCCCACATCATCAGAAAATTCAGTTTTTAAAACATTCATGCTCGTGAAAAAGTGGATTTCCATCGTCCTTGCAATGCAGAGATGCTTTAATGCCTCAAGGAATCAGGGAAAATCTGACTCAAAGTACTTTCTCCACCTGCTGCCGTTTCTGCCTGGACCATAATGGAAAGGGAAGAGAGAACTGCCACACTGTGCTTCCCAGACTGGCTGTATTCCAGCTGGGCTCTGTTTAAAATTCACCTGCCTTCCCAAATGCTGAAAATATTCCAATCCAGACACCTTTTTTTTCTCCCCCTCTTCCTGAACAGTAAAGTACAAGGCACAATTTTTCATTTAGAAATCAGCTTGGGAGCCATCAGAGCCTTTCTTCCCCCAGACTTTCTGGGAGGTTCTGATTTGCACCCTCACCCTGGTACCATTTTCTGAGCCAGTTTTGCAGGAAGGCAGCACAGAGAGGACAAGGACAAATGTACAACTCTAAGGCAAATTGAAACCTTGAGCAGAGCGCAGTCTGTGGAAAAATTCCAGGTGAGTTGAAGGATTTTATACAGAAGGGAAAAACCTTTGATATATTATGCAGAACGTGCTGCCAAACACATGCTGGTTTTATCCTCGTTCAAACAATAAACTCCTTCCCAAACACAGAATGTCTTAGCACAATATAAATATGCAAAACCACGTTATGAGGTTGGAGAAGCATTTACCAAAGTCAGAGAGGAGGCAGAGCTGAACCAATGCTGTTCCAGGGTCTTTGTGCCTGGGATACCCCAGATTCAAACACTGAATATTTTAGCATAATATAAATGTGCAAAACCACATTGTGAGGTTGGAAAGGCACTTACCAAAATCAGGGAGCAGGCAGAGCTGAACCAATGCTGTTCCAGGGTCTTTGTGCCTGGGACACCCCAGGTTTAAACACTGAATATTTTAGCATAATATAAATGTGCAAAACCACGTTATGAGGTTGGAGAGGCATTTACCAAAGTCGGGGAGCAGGCAGAGCTGAACCAATGCTGTTCCAGGGTCCTTGTACCTGGGACACCCCAGATTTAAACACTGAATGTCTTAGCACAATATAAATATGCAAAACCACGTTATGAGGTTGGAGAAACATTTACCAAAATCAGGGAGCAGGCAGAGCTGAACCAATGCTGTTCCAGGGTCTCTGTACCTGGGACACCCCAGATTTAAACACTGAATATTTTAGCATAATATAGATGTGCAAAACCACATTCTGAGGTTGGAAAGGCATTTACCAAAATCAGGGAGCAGGCAGAGCTGAACCAATGCTGTTCCAGGTCTCTGTGCCTGGGACCCCCCAGATTTAAACACTGAATGTCTTAGCACAATATAAATATGCAAAAACACATTGTGAGGTTGGAGAAGCATTTACCAAAATCAGGGAGCAGGCAGAGCTGAACCAATGCTGTTCCAGGGTCTCTGTGCCTGGGACACCCCTGGTTTAAACATTGAATATTTTAGCATAATATAAATATGCAAAACCACGTTATGAGGTTGGAGAAGCATTTACCAAAGTCAGAGAGGAGGCAGAGCTGAACCAATGCTGTTCCAGGGTCTCTGTACCTGGGACACCCCAGATTTAAACACTGAATATTTTAGCATAATATAGATGTGCAAAACCACATTCTGAGGTTGGAAAGGCACTTACCAAAATCAGGGAGCAGGCAGAGCTGAACCAATGCTGTTCCAGGTCTCTGTGCCTGGGACCCCCCAGATTTAAACACTGAATGTCTTAGCACAATATAAATATGCAAAAACACATTGTGAGGTTGGAGAAGCATTTACCAAAATCAGGGAGCAGGCAGAGCTGAACCAATGCTGTTCCAGGGTCTCTGTGCCTGGGACCCCCCAGATTTTCAGGGGTCAGGCCCTGCCTGTCCCTGTGCTCAGCAAACCCCCCCAAATCCACTGCCAGGCACGTCCCCTGACTCCCAGGAGAGCAGGGACATAAAGCCTAACACGCTTGATTGCAGAGCTTACCGTGTGCCATAAGCAAATAAATTAGGAATAATTGAATATTTGATTGTAAGATTTACTGTTCTACCCTTTACAGCTTCACAGGTGGATACCCAGTAATGGAGGGAGAGGAAGAGCCCCATTAATTCTCAGCAGCCTGGACAGGCTGGGAGAAATAGGAGCCTCCTCCAGCCAGGTCTCATAAGCTCTTGGAGGTTTATTTCTCACCTAAGATAGCTCAGCTACCTTTGGAGGCATCAAATCAGCAGGATGGTTTCTGTGGTAGTGTTGGAAACAAAAAGATTTTAATAAAAGGTAAAATAACAAAACTCTTTACAGAGAAAAACCCAGCCAGGTGCAAGAGGTTCTTGCTCTTGGTAAAACACCCCACAAAAGCAATTTGTTTCTTTGTTCTCTTCTTTTTCTAGCAAATTGCTCAGATAAGACTTTTTGGCTTTGTCCAATTGGGTATCCCCCTTAAGTTTGAGGTGAAGTCCCCCAAACCTATGAAAGGCCTTCTTCACCTAATTGAGGAGAGAAACTTCTGAGCTTCTTTCCTGTCTAAGAAGACAAAAGATAGTTTAAAACTAACTTTTAAACTCTTCTTTAAGAGGACCAAAGACAGTTTCATCACTCCATCAGCAAAGAGCACATTCCTACAGCTGGGGAAACCTTCCAGTCCCTGCTGGGGAGGATGAGGAAGCTCCTCCCAGATTTAAGGGGACAATTTTTGCTCTTTGCCTGTGGCTGATGCCCACAGCCACACTCGCATCACGGGGCAGAGCAGAGTTCAGAGTCTCCTCACAGAACCCAACGTGCTTTGGCACAAAGCTCAGCAACGACCTGAGGCTGCTGTTTACAGAGTGAAATTCAGCTTTGAAACCCTTCCATTTTGAATCATGTAACCTAATTTTTATAAGATATTATGTAGCCATGATATTTTCTGAAAAATCCTTTCCTTAGGATTTTTTCTCCTGAGGAGCTGAGAGGCCTCAGGAACAAAATGTAACCAATGGTTATCTGCTGCTGTGGAATGCAACAGGTGCATCTGGGATTGGTCTCATGTTGGTTGTTTTTAATTAATGGCCAATCACAGTCAGCTGGCTCGGACAGAGAGTCCAAGCCACAAACCTTGTTATCATTCTTTCTTTTTCTATTCTTAGCCAGCCTTCTGATGAAATCCTTTCTTCTTTTAGTATAGTTTTAATATAATATATATAATAAAATAATAAATCAAGCCTTCTGAAACACGGAGTCAGATCCTCATCTCTTCCTTCATCCTAAGACCCTGTGAACACCACCACAATATTAAAGCTCAGTCAGAATCTGAACTTGAAGCAGTGCCCCAATGTATTTTAGCAACTTCCCAATGCTGGATTGCATCACACCCTTGAGGAAGCTGGGACTCACCTCCTTTCTTCCTTTCAGCTGTGTAGAGAAGGTTTTCCCTGCTATAACATTAAAAAATCATCCTTTTATGGAGTGTTTGAGATCAAGTGCTCCTCAAAGCTCTCTAATCACGCTGTCTGGTGCAACACTGCTGTTTACTCAGCATGTTTGGGTCCTTCTCTGTGATGGTGCTCACAGGGGTCCCAGGATGAGGGAAGAGATGAGGATCTGATTCCATGTTTCAGAAGGTTTGATTTATTATTTTATGATATATATTACAATAAAACTATACTAAAAGAATAGAAGAAAGGATTTCATCAGAAGGCTGGCTAAGAATAGAATAGAATAGAATAGAATAGAATAGAATAGAATAGAATAGAATAGAATAGAATAGAATAGAATAGAATAGAATAGAATGATAACAAAGGTTTGTGGCTCAGCTCTCTGTCCGAGCCAGCTGACTGTGATTGGCCATTAATTAGAAACAACCACATGAGCCCAATCCCAGATGCACCTGTTGCATTCCACAGCAGCAGATAACCATTGGTTACATTTTGCTCCTGAGGCCTCTCAGCTTCTCAGGACAAAAAATCCTAAGGAAAGGATTTTCCATAAAAGATGTCTGTGACAGTTCTCCAGGATGGGATCAAACACAGTCTGATTCCTCACAGTCCCATCCTATGGGAATTGGGTTTGCAGTGTGAGCTCTTCCCACACAGCTGCAGATAAAAGCCTGCAGGTGTCAGTGCCAGGGGAAAGCAAATAAAAGAATTCCATTTTGGACTCTTTTTCAGGGTTTGGCTGGTTCAGGTGTTGATTCTCTTGTCACTGTGTGCCAATTCTTAGTTTAACCTGGAGTGGTTGCAGGGACCCTCTCTCAAAAACATCTCACTTCAACCAACCAAACAACCAAACAAAACTGTTTGGAAGGCAATGCCCTTGCCTTGCTGCAGACTGAGCTCTGGCCAAGAAATTATCTTTATCCTGAAGAAAACATCAGCAGGGCTGGCCTGGCCTGGCCTTAGCCTCACCCTCCCCTCAGACAGGCAAATCCCATCACCTGAGCAGGTTGCAGGTTAAACATCAGCCAAGCTGCAGAGCACTGCCAGCAATTCTGCATTTCTACACCATTATATAACTTTTCCTTTATTTAGTGAAGCAGGAGATTGAGCAGGAGCTTTAAGATCACCCCTGGGGGATTCTCTGTGGCTCCAGGCACCCTTGAGCCTCCTGACCCCACAAAACTGTACCAGAGAGACCTTGGGACCTCAGCACCCACTCATTTTCTCTTTTAATAATTTTCCAACCATTATAAACACAATCAAAACAGCCACCAAATCAAATCTCTACCCTTTTAAAAGAGATATTTAAATGGTAAACGATTTGTGAATGAATAGTGCATTATGTCATTGTCCAAGTCTGTTGAAGCACATTTAGACCCTGGAAAGGTCCCACAAAAGTCCTGCTGGGACAGGGTGCTTCTGCTTCTGCTCTGCTTCTTGCAGCACATTTAGACCATGGAAAGGTCCCACAAAAGTCCTGCTGGCTTTCTAGCCCCCCACAGCTCTTAGAGGAAACAGGGTGCTTCTGCTAGACCACTTCACAGGGGATTAATCTCCTTTTGATACCTAAAAAATGATTTAGGAAATAATCTTTCTTTGAAAAGTAAACACACTTTCCTCCTGCATTTGCACAAGGGCTCAGCGGGGCCAGGTGATGCTTGAGGGTTCCCTCCTTCCTTCCTGTTAAAGTTTTATCTTTTATTTCGTAATATACACATAAATATACGCTAATCTGGTTTGTGATTTTGTTTTATTTTTCTACCAAAGCCAGGCTGTGACCAGCGCTGTGGCAGCTTGTGCTGGTGCCGCCCTCCTGTGGCAGGAGAGCCGCTCAAAACCAGCTTAAAATTCTGGAACAAAACCAGCTGAAAATTCGGATGAAATGTCACCAAACAGATAACACCAGTATCAGTTTGATGACATTTCATCAGAAATGCTCAAACCCACCCCAGTAAGGCTGGACACAACAACTGCTCCCAGTAACTCCCACCAAGGGCTCTGTAAAGTTCATCAATGCTGTGATAGATGAGTAACACAATGATTGACTCATATTAACAGACAAATCTCATGTATATAGGTTAGAAAAGTTTGATAGATTTATAGTTCTGTTGTACCCCCTCGGGTGGTTATCAAGGCACATCTGGGAGGGCTGGCTTGTCACTATGGAAGAGATTTGAGATCTCCACCACTGGACAGCCAAGAAGGGGTTGAAGGACAGAACTCTGGGAGTGGTTAAAGGGTTAAAAAGGAACAACCTCCATTGTGAGGGGGCTGAGCACAAGGAGGGAAAATCTTCTGCTCCCAGCACCGTAACCCTTTTTTCTTATTCAGTCTTCTGTTGTATTTTTGATAAGGTTTTATAAACCTTCCTGAACTGTGAAAAGTGAGGAGCTGTTTGTCACAAGGGTTCTGTGTGAGACAGAACCTGTGTGAGACAGAATTTGTGTGAGACAGAGCCCCTGTGCCACAGAACCCCTGTGCCACAGAACCCCTGTGCCATGGAACCCCTGTGCCATACAACCCCTGTGCCATACAACCCCTGTGCCATGGAACCCCTGTGCCATACAACCCCTGTGCCACAGAACCCCTGTGCCACAGAAACCCCTGTGCCATACAATCCCTGTGCCATGGAACCCCTGTGCCATACAACCCTGTGCCATACAACCCCTGTGCCACAGAACCCCTGTGCCACAGAACCCCTGTGCCACAGAACCCCTGTGCCATACAGCCCCTGTGCCATACAACCCCTGTGCCATACAACCCCTGTGCCACAGAACCCCTGTGTGTGTTCAGCTCCTCTGTGTCACAGCCATATCTCCGAGCAGGACAGCGGTGACTGACGAGGGCAGTGACGCAGGTGCATTGTGACTCAAAATCCCCAAACACATGGGAAACAGCTCAGTCACTCAACAACCCAGCACAAGAGTCCTCCTCTGCATTCCTGAGGAATGCTCAGGGCCAGCATTCTTGACAATGAGCCACTCATTGTCAACCTTGGCAGCCCACACTGCCAGGAACAGCAAAAATCACACCAAAAACTGCCCAAAATGTGCAAGCTTCTGATGTTCTGAGGACTCCCACTGCAACAACAAGGCCCTGGGCGGAATTCAGAATTAGAGCACCCTTATTCACTTAAAAGGATATGTCAAAGCCTCCCTAATTGTGATAAATCCATTCCTTCATCTGAGAAAGGTGACATTTCACAGCAATAGTCCCAGGAAATTGAGTGGACAGGAAGAGTTTCCTGTTTTGTAAGTGATTTCCTGTGTGACAAGCCCACATGGGAGCTGCATGGCTGGTTCTCGGTTTTTTTAGGTCTTTGTTGTTCCCGGTAAGGCAGATGGAATTTGTCACAAGAAACTAATCAGGACGCTGAGACCTAGTTGCATTTACAGGGATAAAATCTCATTTGAGGAGTCATTAGAAAGCTGCCTGCTAAGTCACAGCCCATTTCCCAGGCAGAACACTGCTGGCAGGGGGAGCAGGGGACCACCACCAACCCAAACGTGTCCCTGCTCCCTGTGACAAGAGCAGCCCCAGAGGGCTCTGCCACTTGGGACAGGCCAGAAGGAGCCACCTGACCTTTAAACCATGCAGTGGTGGCCTCTGGGGAACACATCCCCCAGCTCCTCCTGTTTGTGGGGGCAGAGGAATGGGGGATTTGTGTTTCCAAACACTGTGGGGCTGCTGGTGGATAAAACCAGCACTGGGAGAAAAGAAACAATGGGAAGGTTCCCTGATTGATGAATGGAAAGAGATATTTGCTTTTACCAATAAACTTTAGGTTTGGTGATAAATGAAATTAGACATTGAAAGATGAAAGAACAATGGGAAAACGCTAAATTCCATAAGAATTAAAAATTAAAAGAGTGCTATGCATTAGAGGGAATCTTTGGGATCAGGAATCTGAACCTCTCAAGTACCTCAGAAATGGGGAAAACCCCTAATTCAGTAAGAATTAAAAATTAAAAGGAGGCTTACATTAGAGGAATCTTTGTGTCAGGTGTTTGGGAAGTCTGAACCTCTCAAGTACCCTCAGAATGGGGAAAGAGAGAAGGGAAGTGTGGCTGGAAATTGGGATAAAAAGGGAGGCTGCATCCTCCAAAATTCTGAGAGACCCCAGGGATGCTCCCATGGTCACTCCCTTTATTGCAATAAATCAAGCCTCTGTCTCCTTTTTGGACATAAACCTCTGGTGATTTGTGGATTAATTTTCCTGACAGAGGTCATATCATATCAATCAATATATCATATCATATCATATCATATCAATCTATCATATCATATCATATCCTCATATCATAATCAGCCTTTTTGAGAGCATGCAGTCAGATTCTCAATCTGTCACCTCATCCTGGGACCCACAAACACCACAGGGCTGCGTGGGGCTGCCAGCCCAGCACCCCTTTGCCTTCAGGGAGCATTTCCTGAGCTCTGAGAGGTGGAATTGCAAACAGGAAAGTGCTGAGCCAGCTGGGAACAAGCTGTTCGCCTGCCCCTGAGCGTCTCACTCCCAGCAATGTTTTAATCCCAGCTCCAAGTGCCAACAAAAGGAGCTCCTTAATCAGCAAAGCCGCGAGGAAGGGCAGCTCCCGTTCCTGCAGGGTGTCCCTGTCACTGGCTCTGGCCACCCACCTTCCTTCCCCTGCAGATGTCGTGCTCGTGGCCATGCTGGTGCCAACCATGCAAAAATCCCTTCCACATCCTCACAAAGGCCAGCACACACCCAATCTGCCAGATCCTGCTCAATGGAAGATCCTGCTGCAGCTCTTGGTGTCCCCAGTAAAAGGGGCTGCTTTGGTGGATCAGTGAATGTCCCACGAGAGGTGTAAATTTCCCTGACTTCTGCTCTTCCAGAAAACTTGGCCTGAAAGTTTCCAGAAAATTTTGGTGAAAAATATGTGTATTTTATGATTGGCTTTTTGCAAATATTAAAATGAATATTATATGTGTTGTGTTAGAAAGTGATGCTGTGTTAATTCTCTTAAGTAGTGTGTTAAATATAGTTTTAGAAATGATGCTAGGTAGGATAATTTTTTTAAAGGAAGGACTCACAGCGAGATAGCAGCCACAGGACACCTGAATCTTTCAGAGAAAAAGAATTTATTGCTCCATTATCAGGAGAAATGAACTTCTTTCTGCCTCACTCAGGCTTAGGATTCAGGGCAAGAAGTTGACACTGCCCAGACAGAATCCTGTGTTTGAATGGAATTTATGCATCATGGATGAGGTGTATGAATATACAACAGGTTATTGTTTTTAAGGGTTAATCCTCTGTTAACGTGGGTCCTTTTTTGGGCTCGTGCTGCCCAGAAAAAGGTACCTGGACATCCATAACTCTTTGTATTTATTATCTCATATTGTCCGAATTCAATTTGTCCAAAGGGTTATTACTCTAATTGTATTAATATTTTTATAACCATTTTATTACTATTAAACTTTAAAAACAAGTGATTGGGGTTTTTCACAGCCTTCATGCATTCCAGTGCATTCCAGACAGAGTTTTGATCTCCCCCAGTTGGGCTTTGCCATTTCTCTGATGTTTCCATTATCCCCGCTGTGATACCCAGCAAATTCTGCCTTGTACCAAAAGCCATTTCTGTCAAATTGACTTAAAAGGAAGCAGTGAAAAACTAAAAACTCTGTATCAAATCCTGCCACCCTGGAAAATCAGCAGAGAAATATAATTTTGTGGTCTTTCAAATTAAATCAGATTCTGGGCACTCTGCTGTTGGGTTTATCCAGTGCTGAGTGGAATTGCTCTGCTCAACCATGACTAGGTTTAGGCATGTTCAGTTCATGGCAAAGCAGTTCCAGTTCAGAGATGCTGCTTTCAATTTTATCCTCACACCATTTTTAAAAATTTTATGATTTGTCCATTAATGAGGCCCCAGCAGGAGGTGGCCTTTAGTGGCAGAGCAGCTCGTGCTAGCACACAATGGGTCACAATGTCTGTGCTTTGTGCAGCCTGTTGTGTTGTGATTTCAGGGTTTACCTCGGGTCCCTCCCTGATCATTCCCTCCCAAGTGTGTCAGTCACTCTCCTTCCCCCTCCCAGCACTGTCTGTCAATCCTGGCATTCCAGAATTGGCAGATCCAAAGGATGCCCTCTACCCCTGGGGGCACTGGGCCATCCAGGTGTCCTTTGTCCCTTTGTCCCTCCCCTCCTGTCCCTGCTTGGTGGCTCCCTGCCCCTTCCCTGCCCCTCTGCCCGGGGTTCAAAGGAGCAGCAGCCACGGGCTCAGGGAGTTCTGGTGGAGCTGCTGCTGCATTCAGAGGCCTGAGGGCCAGAATAAAGCTCTGGATCCAAAGCCTCCATCAGAATCGACTCCTTTCCTTCACCATGGCCTCAAAGCTTCTCCACAGAGGGAAACCTGAGGAGCAGCCCCTGTTATGGGGGGAAGCTCCATCCCAGCACCACCAGAGCTCCTGCAGGCCTGGCCTTGTCCCCACAGGCCAACTGCAGCACCCAGGCAGCCCAAAGTGTGTGTGGGGTGAAACACCACACACCCAGCCAGCCCAAAGTGTCTGTGGGGTGAAACACCACACACCCAGCCAGCCCAAAGTGTCTCTGGGGTCAAACACCACACACCCAGCCAGCCCAAAGTGTCTCTGGGGTCAAACACCACACACCCAGCCAGCCCAAAGTGTCTGTGGGGTCAACACCACACACCCACAGCCCAAAGTGTCTGTGAGGTCAAACACCACACACCCACCCAGCCCAAAGTGTCTGTGGGGTCAAACACCACACACCCAGGCAGCCCAAAGTGTCTCTGGGGTCAAACACCACAGTGCTGCTGTTTGGTTCAGCACCAAGGGCCAGACCAGCTCAGGCAGGTCCCATCCACAATATTGGTAATTATTCCAATATTAGCCTTTCCCCTCCCTGAGGTTGCCACCACCACACTGGACCCTCATGATGCAGCCCCCAGCTCCATCCTGGGGCTCAGCAGCAGCTCTGCTCCCTGCCCTGCTCTGTTTCTCACTCACAATGAGGACAGGGAATGCTCCTGCTGCTTTTGCTGCTTCTCTCTGAGCTCTCTCCTGGCTGCTGCCTTCCCCTGCCTGCCATGCCCAGGAGCGTCACTCCCACCTTCTTTGATGTTTTGTATAAAACTGACCTGCAGTTTTTCCTCCTTATTCTCCTTTCAGCATGCCAAGTACAACCACGAGTCTCTCTGCACTTTGCATTATTCTGGTTTTTTTCCCTGCTTGCTTTTCACAGGCAAAGTCACATCTGATCTCTCATTTTCCTACAGGTTTTCTGGGGAAGCTTAGAGCAGGTGCAATAGAAGTAGCAAGAGTGGTTGCAAGTGTGATGGCTGAGCCATCACCCAGGGTTCCTTCACTTTCAGTCCTTGAACTCAGAAGTTTTTGGGAGCATTGGGCTCCCAAAAAGCAGGGACAGAACTGTGTCACCACACCTGTGCTGGCTGCAGCTCCAGGCTTGGTGCTGCCAACTCTCACCTCCCCATTTTCAGGCCTTCTTTGCATATTCCCCTGTAAGAGTTCCAAAAGGGCAAACACCTGCAATTCCCTCCTTTCAGTGTGAGCCTGAGTGCTCCCCAGTGAACTGCTGCTGTTTCCTGAAGGAATTATAGACTGGAACTCAGTAATTATGGGCTGTAGTCATACCTCCTTAACTAGCAGGGAAATAACAAAGCTGGATGGAGAAAACTAACCTGGGGCTGCTGAGATCTCGGCGTGAGACTTTTCAAGTTTTACATTTAACAAGTTAAAAGATCATGAAATGTTTTTTCTTCTTTTCCTGGCCTTGGAAGGAGCAGGGCTGCTCACATTGCACCAGGGCTCTGGCTCTGCTGACCTCTGCAGGCAGTGAGGCAAGGCTACAGAGGTGACATCCATGACAACAGCTATTTTTCACAGAAAAACAGAAATTACATCTTTTTCATTTCTTCAAATGAAAAACTCCAAATAAACAAGAGTAAACATGAACGAGGTGGTTCATTCTGAGAAGCTTTTCTGGTATCAGGAGACATGTTCTTACACAATATGGTGTTTTGGTTTGGTTTCTCTCTTGTTTTCCTCATTTACGATGTGTTTTAGCATCTCTGAAAAATATCCCTCAGGCTGCCAATGGCAACAGGACCTAGAGTGGTGATTTAACACGAGAGAATATGTTCTCTTACCCCGTTTTCTCACACTCTTCCCTTTGTGCTGTGATGTGATTAAACCACTTATTGCCTGGTGCAGAGGCTGGATCTCCATCCTCTGCCCTCATGGAGTTGGCCCTGACAAGAGGAGGAGGAGGATGAGGATGAAGAGGAGGATGATGATGATGATGATGATGATGAGGATGATGATGATGAAGATGTCTGCCTGGGAAGCATTGCCCTGGACAGAGCACAAGCCCTGTGCTTACCTGAAGGCATTTTGCATTTGAGCACAGTGACACTCACAGAGTCAGGCTGTCACTGTCATATTTTCTGGAAAAATCCCTTCACCAGGATTTCTTCTCCTGGGAAGCTGAGAAGCCTTAGAGAGAAATGAAAACAATAATTATCAGATTGCTTCTCCCTGTTTTGCTGCTTTGGAATGTGGTTGGAGGTGGTTGTTTGATTGGTTTAATGTGAATTGTTTTGACTTAATGACCATCACCATCCAGCTGTGTCAGACCTCTGGAGAGCACCAAGTTGTCATTAGTTCTTGTTAAACCTTCTGTCTGTATCTTTCTCTCTATTCTTTAGTATAGCATAATGTGATATAATGTAATAATATGATATGATGTAATATGATATTATGTCATAGGATATGATGCAATATAACATGATATAAGGTAATATAATTCTATAATGTAATATATGTATATAAGTAATATAATGTAATATAATATAATATAATATAATGTAATGTAATGTAATGTAATGTAATGTAATGTAATATAATATAATGTAATGTAATTTAAGATAATGTAATGTAATATAATATAATATAATATAATATAATATAATGTATATATTATATTGTGTTGTATTATATTGTATATATCATATCACATAACATAACATTACATACCATTTACATAACATAACATTAAAATACCATTTACATAACATAACATTAACATAACATAACATCAGCCTTCTAAGAACATGGAGTCAGACTCACTCATCTCTGGGTACTCCAGCAAATCCCACATCAGGCTGCACGTGGTATCACCCCAGTGGATGCTCACTGTGCTCCAGAGATTTAAAACCATCCTCATCAGGAGCCTAAAAAAGCAAAGGCTGTGAAAAAGGCAGCAGCAACCCCTGCCAACAGCACAGCTGTCCAGGCAAGGGGGAGCAGAGCTGCTGGGAGAGCAGCTGGGCTCATATTGGTCACTGTGGGCAGGGAAGGAGGAGCTGAAAGCTGCTCCTCTGACCCAAATCTGGCATTTTTCCACGTGCAGGGAAGGCAGCTTGCACTGCTGTTCCAGAAGAAGATGAATCTATTGCTGCTCTCTGGGCAGCTGTTGATGGATTGTTTGTGGAGCTGCAGAATCTCCCCGGCCCTGAGATGAAATCAAATCTCCAGGAAATGTTTCAGTGCTCATATTCAGGGCTGTCTAGCAAAGGCAGCTCCTCAGGAGTATGGCTCTGCCTGCAATCACCTGCAGCATTTCTGTTTCCTTAAGGAGACCCAGGAGTGCAGTGAGAGCCCATTCCAAGGATCCAGAGGAGAGGGCAGGGTCTGAGCTCTCTCCATGGCCTTGTGGGCAAGTACTGGCAGGAGGGAAGGAGGCAAAGCAGGTAAAAGACTCAGAGAGGTCACCAGGAGTTATCCAAAGGCCATCTCTGCCCGGATTTGGGGCAGATGTGCCATGGAGGAGCAGCACCAGGGCCACCTGTGACAGTGATCACAGGGGTTTGTAGAGGATGGAGGAGTCAGGATCTTGATTCCATGATCAGAAGGCTTGATTTATTATATTATGATATATATATATATAACATTATAACTATACTACATAGACATAGAAAAGAAAAGGAGCTTCTTCAGAAGCTGGCTATGCTAAGAAAAGAAAGGAAAGAATGAATAACAAAGGTCTGTGTCTGCAGAGAGGATAACAGCCCACCATGAGTGGTCAGTAGATCCAAACATCTACAGGGGGACCAACCACGGGTGGATGGACTGTTGCCATTCCACAGCAGCAGATAATAATTGTTTACATTTGTTACTGAGCTTCTCAGCTCTAGCAGGAAAAGTCCTACAGAAAGGATTTTTCACAAAGGATGTCTGTGACAGCCACCCTCCAGCCAGGCACTGCTGGGGCACCTTCCCCTGGGCTCAGGCATGGACTGAGAGGAGCAGCAATCCCTGGCTCTCAGAGAGCTCAGGATCAGCTCCATCTATCACTAAGCTTTTGATTTTCTCCTGTTTTCCATCCATCACTTGCTTTTGATTTCTCCTGTTTTCCATCCATGACCCGCTTTTGATTTTTCTCCTGTTTTCTCCTCCTCGCTTTTGATTTCCTCCATCCCTCTCCCATGCCCAGGGCACACAGCTGGGCCACTGGGCAGTGTGGGTGCACAGAGCAGCCCTTGGCAATATCAAGCTGATGTGTCTTTAACTCCACAGTTTGAAATCAGACTCCACAGCACTGCCACTTGAATATTTCTGACATGTCATCCAGTTTTAGTGCTATTCTATTTTATTTGCTGCCTTACCTTAGTAATTTTTTAGCACTCATTCAGTTTGCATTTCTCTCTCTTTTCATTTTCATCTGTTCCTGATATTTTATTTTTCCAATAAATGAAGTAATTTAATGGCCTTAATCCCAAGCCTCCTATTCAGAGCATGGATGTGGAGGCTGCAGAAGGAAAAATCTGTCAGTCAAACATAACTTAATCTATCATCTTCTTTATATTAAAGTCTAATTTACATGTTCTCCATTTCACTGGGACCAGGACCTGTAGAAACAAACCCTTGTGTCTTAATCCAGGGGTGGGATCAGAGGCTCTGGGTGTGAGCACTCAGTGTCCTGAATCATCAAGGACTAAACAACTGTGCTCCCACAGCAAAATGGGAATGGTGATTGTGTTAGTTTGATGCCATTCCTCATGAATCATTAAGGAAAATCTATCCTCAGCACCAGCTGGATGCTGAGCAGGTGGCTGAGGGTCCCTGCAGCTCCAGAGCTGCAGCAGAGCAGGGCAAGGCATGTTCATAGACCCTGCAGGGCACATCCACACATCCTGCAGAGCTCCAGAGCAGAGCAGGGCACATTCACAGACCCTGCAGGGCACATTCACACACCCTGCAGAGCTCCAGAACAGGACAGAGCACATTCACAGACCCTGCAGAACTTCAGAGCAGGGCAGGGCACATTCACAGACCCTGCAGGGCACATTCACAGATCCTGCAGAGCTCCAGAACAGAACTGGGCACATTCACAGACCCTGCAGAGCTCCAGAGCAGAGCAGGGCACGTTCACAGACCCTGCAGAGCTCCAGAACAGAACTGGGCACGTTCACAGACCCTGCAGAGCTCCAGAACACAACTGGGCACATTCACAGACCCTGCAGAGCTCCAGAGCAGGGCAGAGCACATTCACACACCCTGCAGAGCTCCAGAGCAGAACTGGGCACTCTCACACACCCTGCAGAGCTCCAGAACCTCAGAACTGGGCACATTCACAGACCCTGCAGAGCTCCAGAACAGAACTGGGCACATTCACAGACCCTGCAGAGCTCCAGAGCACAAATGGGCACATTCACACACCCTGCAGAGCTCCAGAACACAAATGGGCACATTAACACACCTGCAGAGCTCCAGAGCCTCAGAACTGGGCACGTTCACAGACCCTGCAGAGCTCCAGAGCCTCCTCAGAACTGAGCACACACCTCTGTCACACACCTCTGCTCATCCGGGTACATTTAAGCTAAACCTGCAGCACTGAACCAAGCCATTTCTCCTCTTGAAAGTTCCCATGGGCTCTTTGTTTATTTGTGGCTGGTCCATCATTGATAGCTCTGTGGCAGGAGCTCAGCCCCAGCTCTGTCAAAGCCCAGAGAAATCACTGCACAATCCTGCCCAGAGCTGGAGCATCCAAAACTCCACACTCCATATATTCAGGGCTGCAGCAGACAGCCTGACAGCTGGGTGCAGCAGCCATTTAGCAGATAACCACATTTTATTCTGACCCTTATTTCATCCTGCAGCAATTAGCCAGGACAAAAAAGAGCTGCATCCCACTGGCATTTCAGCCTGGTGTTCCAGCATGTTTAGTGAGGCAGAACCCAGACATACCTTCTGGATCCTGAGTAAAAACACCATTTTCTGCTGGTTCACAGCAGTTTTCACAACTCCAGCATGAGGGAAAAGCTGCTGCTGGGTTTAGCCAGCTTAGAGGATGATTTTGAAGAATTCTGAGGCAATCCAGTGAGCCCTGTGAGGAGGCAGCTGCACTCTTGGTGGATGAGCCCCCCACCAGCACTCAAGACATTTATTGCATGTTAGATCTTTCCCTTTGCCCCATCTTATACTAAAAACATAAATTTAATGTCCATATTCTAGTTTTCTGAAATGGTATCTTCCCCATAAATATCTTCTCAATAGCCCCAACCCCAAGCTCAGCTCTAATAAAAGTGCTCTTTATGGTTATTAGACAAGTGAGATATCCCTGGACTGAACAATTACTTTCAAATTTCTGTCCAGAACAGGCTGGGAGTGGAAATCAGTTTCTTCCTCCCCAGGTACAAATCCATAATGAGGATTTATTTCTGAGGCAGTGGAAATGAGGTAATCCCTCTCCTTCTTGAGGTGAGATAAGGAGAATGAAAAAAAAAATAAATAAAGCAAGAAATAGTCCAAGTTAATAGTGAAGCAAATGATTTGCAGGAGGTAGGAGCAGGAGAACAGCTTTGAGTGAGAGGGGAAAAATGATGGATTTGCCTGATCTGACCTGGGTGGAGGCATGTCAGCCTCTCAGTTCTCCTTGGTTGCTCTAACACCCACCAAAAGCAAACAAAATACTGAAATCAAATACTGAAATCAAATACTGAAATCAAATACTGAAGTCCTGGGGAAGCCTTGTGTGCTGTTCCTGGCAGCTGACAGACAGTGCTCAGGACAGACAGACACCAACAGGGCTGGGGTTACTCTGGCACAGCATTAATCTGCATTTCTGGGGATGGCCCTTTCTGCCTGTTTTGTTTCAGCAAATTCTTTACTATAATAATGCAATTTCTGTAAATAACAGAAAATTGCTGTGAAATGAAGCAGATGAGGAGAAATTAAATCATTGTGGAACCCAAACTGATGCCCAGCCTCTGCCTCAGCAAAGCCACAGCAGATCTGTACTGCCCTGTGCAAATGTAGTGACTTGAGAAACTGTGCAAATGATGATAAAGGTGTGTATTTATGGAAGAAATTGAGGAAAAGCACCTTGGCTCTCTCCTGGGATTCCCACTCCAGGTTTGCTATTGGCTTTGCTCTCTGCCAAGCCCCAGCAGCTCAGAGGCAGAATCTGTTGATGCCACAGAAAGCAAATTCATGCAGAGCAGTCAATGGGAAATAATGGATATCAATTACACAGCTTGAAGTGCCGACTGGATCAGGTTTTATAACTCCTCACTCTTGTGGGCTTCTTAATAAATCCATTGGGAGAGATGCCACATCCTTTATAGCAATGTTTCAGTGTTTTATTTTCTATGGACGAGCAAGTGGCCACTTCACAAAATGCTCCTTGGAGTCTCCCAGAGCCTCATGAAGGAATCAGAACTGGTGTGAGATGAGCATGAGCTGTTTGTTCCCTATTACAGGGAGCAGTTTGCCATGAGGTTCAGCTATTGCTGCTGGAAATCAGATTAATTCCTTCCATTCTGCTTCAATCCTGTTTATAACACAGGGGCAGCTTCTGAAGGATGTGGGAGCCTTACAGTGAGGTGCTCAAAGCTCAGGTCACCTAAAAGAAAATCACACATTGAGGAGAACCTACATTTTTGTGGCAGGCAGAAAACAGCATCAGTCTGTGGGGGTGTGAGATTTTCCAGCCCTGAAAGTGCAGGGAAAGAGCAGACACATCACTCAAATGAAGGCAAAAAATTCACAGTGAACAGGGGTACAAAACCCCCTTATCTTTATCTATCCTTGCAGTCTCTTATCTGCATTTTTATTTCAACCAGCACTAGAAGCAGAAATGCAACCTTCTTCCATGGCACCTTCCCTATGGTAAATCTAATTAAACAGCCATTAAAATGTGTCTTAGCTTGATTATATCAAGGTGACCTGGAGCTCCTGCTAAATGTTAGCAGCAGCATTCCCCAAAACTGGCATCCAAGAGGGAACAGGCAGTGCTGTTTCTCCTGATGTGGCCTTTAGATGAATGTGGTTAATAAAGTGCTTTGTGTACAACAGATTTTCAAATAAATGACTCTAATTTTCTGGCAGCTGAAGTGCTCTGTGTGCCCCTCCAGTGCTCCCAGCCAGGGCTGGCATCCCAGTGAGCATCCCAGCTGGACTCTGCAGCACTCCTGCAGGATGCCAGCAGCCATAGGGGCTGGCACACAGGGACAGGCAGAGCAAAAGTGCTAAAATATCAGAAAGGAGAGGAGAGAGGGCAGAGTCTTACCTGCAACAGCCAGAGCAGCTTCCACCTCTGTGGAAGGACCCTCCACCTGCAGGCAGCAAGGCTGATTGTTCCCCAGCCCAAGCAAACACCTGGCTAGGGGTTTAAATATCTTTAAATCCCTAGGTGTCAGTTCAGATTAAAGTCTAGAAACATTTCTTTGATTCCCACTGGCCTGACCTGTGGTGTCAGAGCCACACACAGTTCATGTTCATGATGAAAAACTCTGTAAACCAAATTCCACATCTCTCCTCACAACTGTGGACAGTTTTTTACTGAGACACAGTCGATGGGAAAAACTGATGTGAGAAAGTACATCTGAGAAAGCAACAGCTGCCTAATTCAAGGCCATGGTTTCTTTGAGCAAGAAGTTGTTTAATAAATTATGTGATAACAGGAGGTAAAAAAGAAGCCACAAACATCTTGAGAAAGGTGGGACTGACTTTTTATGGCTGACCAATAGTGAGCTCTAGTTTTGCAATATGGATGAGCCTTATTACTGTGATTATAAAAGTGTGCCTGTTAATCAATAAATCTGAGATTTGTCGAGCATCAGAGGGTGAGCAAGTCTCCCGTCTACCTCGTCACACAACCAGACCTGCTAATGCCCAGCAAAGAAATAACTGTTTTATAAGCAATTTATCATGCTCAGGTTAATGAGAGCAAAATGCTAATGATCAGACTGAAAACTGAGAACAGTGTCTGTTGATTACTGCAGGTTTTCATCATGCACCATAAGAAATATCATTATGCTAAAGAAAATGTTCACCAGGTACTGAATCAGAGAGAGCTGCAGCTAAAAACGATTTCTCTTGGTTGTTACCTTATGTTTGACTTCACAAATGTATTCCTTTAACTGCAGCTACAGTTAAAAATAGGAAATATCCCACCAAGCTGCAAACTAGCTGAACAGGTGGGAAATGTCTCACTTCCCCCTTGCACATGTCAGCAGCCACAGTTTGGGCACTGGGGCTCCTCGAGTGTGGAAATCTCTCCCCACGCTGTGTGCAGGGGGCTGGAGAAGCTGGAGGCACAGGAATGATGAATTCCCAGGTGCTGTGAGAAAGGAATCAAGTGGGTTTAAAAACAAAATGAGACATGGCACAGAGATCTGGATCCCTGGGTTTTGGAAGCCTTGGGAACACAAACAGCCTTTGTGGGCAGCCCACACAAATCTGCTCAGGGCACCTTGACAGTGCTCACAGCTTAAACTCTGCCTCAGCCCAAGTGAGACAAACATGCTTCAGTACAGGAATGTGCCTTTTGTTGATGGAGTGACAAAACTATCCTTTGTCCCCTTAAAAAGGAAATAAGCCCAGAAGTTTCTCTCCTCAATTGGGTAAAAAGACATCTTGTAGGACCTGGGGACTTCACCTCAAATTTAAGGATGGCCAAGTGCACAGAAGCCAAAAAATCTTGTATAGGAATGTGCTCCCTGTTGATGGAGTTACAAAATTAATCTTTGTTCCCTTAAAAAGGAAATAAGCCCAGAAGTTTCTCTCCTCGATTAGGTGAAAAGACACCTCATAGGACCTGGGGGACTTCACCTCAAACTTAGGGACAGGAGCCAAAAAGCACAGCAGGGAAAGGGGTGATGTGCACAAGGGCAGGGGGTGATGTACAGAAGGAAGGGGATGATGAGCACAAGGGCAGGGGGTGATGTACAGAGGGAAGGGGGTGATGAGCACAAGGGCAGGGGGTGATGAGCACAATCCATGGTCACCATCTGCCCAGCTCCAGCACAGGGCACACACAGTTTGGGGCTCACAGCCTGTCCCTGCATGGTGAGAACCCAATGCTGAGCAGGGCACAGCACTGCTCCACTCACCTCCTCTGCCCCTGGGGCACAGCATGTCCCACCTGCTCCCACCCAAGCCCTCTGTCACCCCCAGCAGGAACACTGAGAGGAAGAGGAGCAAGCCAAGGCCCAGCGTGAAATCCCAATGCGATCCCTGATCGTGCTTGGGAGGGACATGGGGAATAAAGGAGCAGCTCTGTGCAGAAATCTACTGTCACAGGGGGTAATGAATTAAATGAAGTGGAAAGCATGGCATGAACGGGAGATTTGCTGTAGTGGCTAATGTAATTAACCTCTATTGAAATAATTAGGCCTCCTGATTTGTGCTGCATGAGCAGCACAACTGCAAGGGCAGGTGTGGGCAGCACCCACCACGCCGAGGGCCCTGGGGTCTCCTCTGCTCTGAGGAGCTGCTTGGCTTCTCCTGCAAATAAAACCCTACAGGTTTGGGAAGAACAAGTCATGATCACAAATATCCCACAAAATGCTATGGCTCGTTCCTCTTGGACTTGACCTGCCTCCTCATAAGCTGTGACATTTTTTCTTCCTTCAGCACAGGATTGCTTTATGCCAGTCAGAGAAGCAGGGTTTGTTGTCTCTAGTTATTAATTTACTTTTATTGACTGCAGTGCCTTTCCTGGTTTTATTACCCAATAGCTCACAGCAGCAGAACAGCTTTTCTTTTAGGTTACACATAAACATTTGACTTTCCCAAACGGGCACCAAGGAGAGGCAAAACCACTGCAGCTCCTGCTGGGTGCATCTGCTGACCCCAGGGGCACCTTCCACAGCCCCATCCAACCAGCAAAAATGCTGATCCCTTTCCCCCCCTTTTCACTGCTCAAGGCACATGATGAAAAAGCACAAGATTTAGATTGATTTTTTTTGTGTGTCCTAAAAATATGCTCTGAAACGCTTCCATTGTCCATGGGCTGCTCCCTGTGATAAGGCACATTTTCCCTCCATAGCAATTATTTTGAACACCACTATTAGGCTGACTGAAAACCCAAGAGCACCACAGAAGGTTCTGGGGATGTTAAACCATCAGATTCCCTGCTGCTGCTGGACACGTCCTGCTGTGGCCAGGACAGCAGGGAGCTGCAGAGATTCTTTTTTTCCATTTTCAGAAAGCAGACAGCTGAAATGAGTCCTCCACTTAAACAACTATTTGTGCTAAAGCTAAAAAAAATAAAAATAAAAGCAGCTCAAGTGTTTGGCTGGCTTTGAAGCCCAACAGAGGAAATTCCCTGGAGCTGTCAGGGATGGGCAATGCAAGGTGGTGGCTGGGAAGGGCATGGCAGCCCAGCAGAGACATGAACCTGGAGCTCTGTCCCACTTCCCAGCACATTTAGGGACAGGAGCAGAGGATTCCAGTGGGCCAGTGCCAGGGTGAGGGGCAGAGCAGACGTTCTTTGTGAAAAATCCCTTCTGTAGGATTTTCCCTGCTGGAGCTGAGAGGTTTCAGCAGCAAATGTAAACAATTATTATCTGCTGCTGTGGAATGCAACAGGTCCACCCGTGGTTGGTCCCCTGTAGATGTTTGGATCTACTGACCACTCATGGTGGAGCTGCTCTCGCTCTCTGCCAGACACAGACCTTGGTTATTCATTCTTTCTATCTCCTTCTTAGCTTAGCCAGCTTCTGAAGAAGCTCCTTTTCTTTTCTATCTCTATGTAGTATAGTTATAATGTTATATATATATATCATAATATAATAAATCAAGCCTTCTGATCATGGAATCAAGATCCTGTCTCTTCCATCCTCTACAAACCCCTGTGACCACTGTCACAAGGGGCAGAGCAGGCTGGTGGTGCCCAGTGCTGCTGGTGGGGTGTGCCAAGGCTGGGTGAGCACATCCCCACTGGGGCTGCTGCTGGATGAAGGACAGGCAGCATCAATTCTAACTCACTGCATCCCTGCCAGCAGTGCTGAGCAACACAGCTGCTCTCTAAATGTGATTACAGCTGTTCCACTGCTGAAGATAATTGAGGGACGTGTCATCAGTCTTACACCAAGTACAGCATGTATTTTGTCTTTCAGTTATATTTACTTTAACTTCACAAAAGGATTAAATGAAGTTTACAGTGATATGCAACAACTGTTGTGAGAAGGTGAGAACTCAACTGAGAAAGAGGAAAAATCCCCCACAAACAGCAAAAAATTAGCTCAGCAGTGTCTTATCCTCCCTTTCTCACTCTGCTGGAGATGGTATTCCCAATTCTACTCATGAGCACAGAGGAATTCTGAGAAGTTTAGGAGAAAGTGCCCTGGTGTAGGAAGCAGAAGATGCCCTGTAGCCCTGGGCACACGTGGCATGGAGACACAGGGCACTGAGCTGGCAGAAACACCCCCTGAGGTGCAGGAGCTGACCAGGTCCATGTCTCAGTCCCATCTGCACATTCCTGGCTCCCAACCCTTACTGGTAGTGAGGTGCAGCTTGTAGGAGATTTCCTCTGCAGCTTTTCAAAATTTCAGGTGCTTTTAACTTCCAGAATATGGTTTCATCTGTCTGCAGCAGCTGCCTTTTGCACAAACCTCCCCTCTGGGGGGGGATGCTCACCTTTGAGGCAGCACCCAGCACTCAGTTGTGCATGCAGCATCTTCCCCCTCCACTTTTTGGCTCTTCTTTTTTATTTATTTCAGATTCTGAAGCTGGGAAAAATATTTCTCATCTGTGTTTTGACAGGTGAAGGAGCAGAGCAGAAACCCAGGTAGAGCAAAGCTCCTGGTCCTGTAGCTCCAGCAGCTGCTGAAGGACAGGGCAGGCCCATGAGGAATTGCTGGTGGGTGTAGCTGGGTGCCAAGCCCAGCATCTCCATCTGCTGGAATTCAGAGCCCAGGGCACGTTCTGATCAGTAGATTTGGGGTCTGTGCTGCAAGCACAAAGGTGGGTACAGCAGAAAGTGTGAGGAGCTGTCCCTCAGCCCTCCAGACACAGCACAGACAGTGCTGGGAGCATTTTTCTCCTGGAAAATGCCCTTGGATCCTTCTCCAGAACCCCCAGTTCTGAGTTGTCCCTCAGCCCAGAATTTCTCCTGGAAAATGCCCTTGGACCATTCTCCAGAGCCCCCAGTTCTGAGTTGTCCCTCAGCCCTCCAGATACAGCATTTCTCCTGGAAAATGCTCTTGAATCCTTCTCCAGAGCCCCCAATTCTGCTCTTGAAAGAGGCAGAGCTGAAGATATTAAAGTTTTGTTCATTTGTTTGGGGGTTCACTCCCCTGGAAGATTGACAGGCTCCCACTGAGTGTTTATATGAATCCATTGAGTTTCTACATTTAATTACACTTGACTGAGTGCATTAACACAACCATGAAATTTTAAAAGATATCAATTTGATTCTGTTTGACTCCAAACCTGACAGTGAGGTGCTTTGCAGCATATCCAATCCTCCAAGCCCTTTTCCCAGGTGTCTGCAGCTGAGCTCTGGCAGCTCCTGAACCAGAGGGGATGCTCCAAAACACCCCTCTCCAGCAGGAAAACACCAATTCCAGCCCACAGGCCCTGTGGGGGAGAATGCATGTGCCCTGAGTCATGGCAGGAAAGGGTAATTACAGGGAAGAAATACATTAACAAGACTGAGCTGGCTGAAAGATGAGCCCCATGCATATTATATATATATATATATATATATATATATATATATATATATATATATATATATTATGTATGTATATATAATTTTGTTTATAATTTTGTTTACTGCACAAAAATATAAACTATCCCAAAAAGCTGCTCTGGATGACTTTTAAGGATTTTTCACCTGTAAAGCAGGTTTCTTGGAAGGATTTCACTATGTGGATGAAAGACTCTTTCATCCACCTATTATTTGGAATTTATCCCTGTGCTTGCCCCAACAGATTTCCAAAAAGTGAACAGCTTAAATGCTACTGACAACACACACAAACACAATCATTTCATTTCAATAAGCTGCCAATTTAAGAAATGAAGTGCCATGAAGTACAGCAGGAGGGGAGTCTGGATCAGCAGGATGGACAGGGAGATTTTCCTGTTGGCTGGAGCCTTTCCCACAGCCTGGAGAGAGGTGGCATCTTGTGCTATTTTTAATCTGCTCAAAACACATTATTTAAATGCTGTGAACTTTAAGGAAAACAAGAATATCTTATAAACATTAGCAAAACATGCAAAAGGCAGCTGCTGAAGACAGATGAAACCTTATCCTGGAGATTAACTGCACCTGAACTTTTGTAAAGCTGCAGTTGGAGTGGCCATTGAGCAGTTGTACTGCCTTGTACCTTGTTTTCTGCTGCCTGAGCGGCCAAGTCAGCCTTTAAATAGGTGTTTAATCGCTTGGTAAATGGGGCACTTTATTACCTTCCTGCAATTCTGCCTTCCACCTGCACTGCAGCACAGCAGCACTGCAGCACAGCCCCTCTGCACCTGCACTCACAGACACTCCTGGAGCAATTCCCAGCAGAATTGTTGGGAATTGTCACCCCACGGGGCAGGTGAGGACCCTGGACAGATTCAGAAAGAGCTGCACTGGATGGTGGCTTGAATGGTTGAAGGTCTTACAGTTATAAAAGTATTTATGACTATAAAAGCTGTCAGGAGCTGCACTTAAAGCTTTTCACAGCTTAATGGCATTAGAAGGTGGCTGAGTTAATCAGAGAATCTCAGAATGGCTTGGGTTGGACCTTAAAGCTCATCTCATTTCATCTCCCTGCCATGGGCATGGCTATAGTGGATATTTTTGCCCCTGACAAAGGAGAGGAATGATGCATCTGACTCCATCTTATCAGAAGGCTAATTACTTACTTATTGTACTATATTATTCTACACTATATTACATTACATCTAACCTGAATCTGCCAAGCATTCAATTGCACACAACTGCACAGAATCTTGTGAATTTTAGCTGAAACTCCTGACATACACTTGGCCATGGTAGGCCAAGGAAACAAAACACCATCACTTTGGGTGAACCATCTCCATATTGCATTCTACTTTTGCACCAACAGGCACAGCAAATAAGATAAGAATATTCTAGGAAAGAACTGTGCCTTGCTTTTCTCTGTGAAGAGAAATGTGGGACTACACACTTGGACCCGACAGGCCAAGGAAACAAAACACCATCACTGTGGGTGAACAATCTCCATATTGCATTCTACTTTTGCACCAACAGGCACAGCAAATGAGATAAGAATATTCTAGAGAAGAACTGGGCCTTGCTTTTCTCTGTGAAGAGAAATGTGGGACTACACACTTGGACCTGACAGGCCAAGGAAACAAAACACCATCACTGTGGGTGAACAATCTCCATATTGCATTCTATTTTGGCACAAACAGAGGCACAACAAGTAAGAACTGTGTTTCCTTTTTCTGAGGTTCAGAGAATGTGAAACCAAGAAATATTCTTGGGAAGAATTGTGCCTTGCTTTTCTCTGTGAAGAGAAATATTGGGCAACACACTTGGCCCTGGTAGGCCAAGGAACCAAAACATCATCACTGTGGGTAAACAATCTCCATATTGCATTCTACTTTTGCACAAACACAGGCACAGCAAGTGAGATAAGAACTGCTTTTCTTGCTCTGAGGTTCACAGAATGTTAAACCCAGAAATATTCTTGGGAGGAATTGTGCCTTGCTTTTCTCTGGGAAGAGAAATGTGGCTGCAGGTGAGTGATAACAGCGGCAGGGCATCGATTGCAGCGTGAGGAGCAAATGGAGAAGGATGGCACCTTCCACCTCATTGATCCTGCCTGTTAGCCAGAATGGCAGCTCACTCCATCCTCCCAGCCTGGCACAGGGGCTGCACACGAGGGGATCAGCAGCCTCAGCCACACACCTTTGGCCACAAGGGACATTTGAGGTGGTGAAATCACATTTGCCTTTAAAACCCTCGGTGCGAGGGGAGCAGCTCCACACTCACACACAGCTGGGCTCCCCCTCAAAACACCCCACGACACCAGGAGAGATCCTCAGTGCTGCCTTGTCATCCAGTTCCAGCCCTGGCATAACTGGATCTCCTGCTTTAACACACCCAATTCATTTCACTCCAAATCCTCTGTGATCCTGCCTCCCCTGCTCTGATCACAAGAACTGAAAGCTGGACTTGGAGCCCAGATTAGAAAGCCAGTCCTCTGCCAGTGACAAGGTGATGTTTGGGTTTTTTTAAAATCTATTTCAAGTTACAGTTCATGCACTGTGGTTTAATTGCATTTGCCCTCCAGCCTTCCCATTAAAAATAGAACAGAAACCAGCACTTCCAGGATGGAAATGAGAATGAGAAAAAGCCCTTTTAAAAAGGAAAATGCTATGTTTGGAGAGGAAGAATAATTATTGCCACAGGTATAATAAAGAGGGAAGTAGTTGGATTCTGTGTCATATCCAGGGGCCAAATGCAAGTTATTCAGACCTTTCAAAATGAGGTCACACTGTCACTGGAGGCAAAATGAGAACTGCAGGTTATTGCAGAGCTCACAGATTGATCTGTTCTACCTGAAATTCTGAGATGCTAAAAACCCTGAGCTGGAAAGAATTCAATGCATGATTTTAGGGAACTTCCCCTGAAATTCTGCTCCATGACACTAAACAAGGGCAGTCACCAGGAGCACTCAGGCAAAGCTGGGCCCCAAGGGAGCCCCAAAAGAGCCACAGGGAGACTTCAGGAGGACACAGCAGGGAAACCTTCATCCCAAAACCCTCCCAGGTTTCAGAAGGAGGAGGAGGAACAAAGAGGTTGTTCTGAGCTGCCCAGAGGTTCTGCAGCTCAGAGGGTTGAATCCCACCACCTCCATCAGGAAGCTCAGGGCAGGAGGACACATCCAAGCCCAGCTGAGGTGCCTGGAGGCAGCCAGGAGCTGTGTCTGCCACTCTTTACTCAGGGCTACTTCTCTTGCCTCATACACTAAGAAATTGTGGTGACTCAAAACCTTGGAGGCTTGTGGCCCTGAATATTAACCACCAACATCCCTGCTGACTACAGCTCTGGAATATTAAAAAAAATAATCTGATTGTACCTTCAGATAAATCATATCACACTTTCTGCAGCGCTATGAATAGAAGATATTTTCATAAGAAAACCAGGAGGGGAGACACCCATTCCTGCTATATGAATAATATATGTCATCCCAAACCAGACCTTGGAGAGAAATAAGTCAGAGTGCACAGACTCAGAACAGCCTCATAAAATGACCTTTTCAGCACTCTCAGTCTCTTGCTCCATATCCAGCTGTTCTCACATTGACTTCTCCACATTTCTGCAGGGGTGTCCTGTCCCACCATTGGGTTTTGCCCACACTCCAGTTTGCCTGATCCACACAGGACCCCCCAGCTCCTCTGGGAAAAGCTCTCCAAAGCAAAAAGAAACCAAAATTTCCTTGTTTAGGGCAAATTTGGGAGAAAACCTCCAAAGGGAGCCCCTCCAGAAAGCAAACCCACACCAACTGGTTTGGGAAGGATTCCTCGGAGAGAAGTGGAAAGAACCTGTTTATTTAACAGAAAAGGCACTCTTTAGCACACCAAATGAACAATACTGGATAACACCACTCTGAAAAAGATGACAAATGCAGAAAGTCTCTCCTGTGGTGCTCACTCTGTTATCAATCCCTCAGGCTGCTGCCCAGAGCAGGCCCCGCTAGGCCTCAAAGGGGCCCAGTCTGGAGCAGGTTTGAACAGTTCCAAGAAAAGGAAAGAAAAACAGTCCAGGGAAATTCAGACTGTCTAGCTAAACTAAATAACAAGCACGAGGAAAAGCAAGAGCAAAGCAGGAGCAAGAGCAAAAAGCAAAAGCTTCACTCTGTACTGCCTCGTCTGTGTCCCGCTGCCTGTGGGGGAGTGAGCAGGCTGATAACTGATAACAAAACAAAACTTTGCTCTTCAGAGCCAGTCTTGAAGGCACAGAATGTAATATCCAGCATAAACAGAACAACAATGGGGATAAAGGCATCATAATGCCACCCCAGGACACAAACCTTCAAACCAAACCTCCTCACATTGTCCTACCCAGGCCTTCCTCGCTGCTGGTGATGGGCATTGGCAGCTGCTCTCCAAACTGGATTCTCATCAGGAAAATGTGGTTAATTAACACGGGAGATTTAATTAACTGATATTTCTAAGGAGCTCCTGGAGTGAAGGCTCCATATAACTGCAAAATGTTGCTGTGCTTGGCCAGCAGAAGTTCATCACCTTTAGCTCTCCTCTGTGGTGGTGTTTGCAGGGGTCCCAGGATGAGGGAAGAGATGAGAATCTTGACTCCATGTTTCAGAAGGCTGATTTATTATTTTATATGATATAAATACAACAATATATATCACAATATCACATATTATATATTATCATATATATTAATATATAATATATGATATATATTGTATTATAATATATATTATATATTATCATATATAATATAGACATTATCAAATGAATTTTATTATATATATTATATTAAAAGAAAATTATATAATATAACTATACTAAAAGAATAGAAGAAAAGGATTTCATCAGGATTTCAGCAAGGAATAGAAAGGAATGATAAAATCTTGTGGCTGCTCACAGCCTCAATACAGGTGGATGTCATTGGTCATCAGGTAAAAACAATTCACGTCCTGGGTAAACAGTTCTCCAAATCACATTCCAAAGTAGCAAAACATGGAGAAGCTGAAGCTTCTCAGCTTCTTAGGAGAAAAGATCCTGGCAAAAGGATTGTTCATAAAATAAATATGACAGCCCCACAGCAAGCAGGGCACAGGTTTGGGGCTGCTGGGGAGCTCCAGGCTGAGCTCAGTGATGTGGGAGCTCCTGGGGGTGCTGGGGGCTCAGCAGGGACACCCTGCCATGTGCCACCAGCTCCTGCACCCTGGTGCAAACAGATCTCCAGGCTGGTTTGGTTTTGGGTTGGATTTCTGTGCTGCCATTAACGTGTGCTGAAGCCACGGGGAGCTTTTAAGGCGAACTCACCGGGTTTATCTGATGATGTGAAGCGTTTGTTCCTCCCACGCTTCCCCTCACTCCCAGCTCCCACCCAGATGGGCTTTGCCTCTTCAGCCCACTCGTCTGTAAAGGAGGCACCAGGCTTGGCAAGAGGGAAGCAGAAGGGAGCAGCTTTCACACAGCAGGGCACAGACTGGGAAGGAAGGGGGAACAGGGAGAGTGAGTTTTAATGGATGGAAGGGGCACAGAGCAAACCAGGCTGCAGAAACTCATTCTGCTGTGTGGACAAGTTTTAGACTGCAGATTTACAAACCTGGATGCCTAAAAACAACTAAGCATTAATGCTGCTTTCTCACACCCCAGCTCACCTCAACTACTTTTTTTTTTAGTAGAAGCTTTCCTGCCTCTACTCAAGTCCACACACAGCAGAGCTGTGACCCCTGGGCAGGGAATATTGCTGGGAATCCACTTGAGTGAAAACCCAAACATCACTGAAATAAACGTGCCAATAGCAGGATCCCCTGCTGCAGTGTGTGTTGGCAAACAGATACTGACAGAGGGAAAACAAACCAGATAATTGACAAAACATTAAAGACATCTCAGCAAAGCACTTTCACCAGAAAGAGACAGACACAGAACTGGCTGCAAGGACAGTCTGAAGCCTGCAGGTTTGCCATTTAAGATCCTTCTAAGGATATTTAAGATGCTTCTCCTGCAAAATGCATGTGCAGACATGCACGGACCTCTTCAGCTCATCAGGTCACCTGCCTGTCACCCCAGGGAGCACAGCAGCACCTGGGAACTGACAGCCACTGCAGAAGGCTTAAAAAACCTTAAAAAATCAAAGCAGCACACCCCTGCTGTGCCTGCATCTATTGCAGCTGGCAGGAACTGCTCTGCAGCCCAGACAGCCTCTGCTAGACAGCAGCAACAGGAATGGAAGGAGCTGATGAGCAGGAGATACAGAGTTCCCCAAAGCCTGCTATTTTTGGCTGAGGCATGGTTAAACACTAGCACAGACAGCACATAAAAGCCAGCATAAAACCCCAGCACATTTTGCACTCTGGATTCATTCTCTGGCTAATGTTTTTTTCTACACAAGTCACTCAAGCTAGTATGCAGGAAGCCAAGAAAAATGAGGAAAGTTTATGGGGAGGAGACCCAGGAGATATTAAATGACCCAGACTGATCAGCACCAGAGACAAGAGCACCTCCTGCCCTCAGGGGGCTGTGAGGCTCAGCCCTGGCACAGGCACAGCTCTGTCACAGCAATAAATCTCCCCAAGGGGCCAAATGACTTCATAATCCTTGGGTTCTTCTCAGCAGAAAAGGGCAGGGACTTGCTCTGGGCACCAGCATCGTCCCCAAGGGCACTGCTGAAGCTGCTGGCAGCTTATTGCTCAGCAAGGAGGAGACAGCAGTGCCCTGGTGACACACTGAGGGGCAGGAGAGCCACAGAGCATCCCTCTGCAAGCTGCAGATATCCTTTAACTGTGTGTTTAATTAAATAGAACGCTCGTGTTTTGTATTAAACCCGCACAGCAGCTGACTATTTCAAACATGCACACTGAAGCCAGCCAGCAGGGAATGGCTCCAGAGCTGCTCTCTAGATTGACTTCCAAGAGAAAATTCTGTTAAATGTCTCAGAGGCCTTTCTAAATGCCCCTCCTGGGATGGGAGCCTGGTGTTGCTATGCAGAGAAATGGGTCTGAACCATTGGGTCTGAATTTAAAATATTACTTTATTACTCATCACTGTGAACACACTGAGGCAACTGGCACGGAGGGGAGGCAGGGCTGGCTGGGCTGTCAGCACGTTTGCACGGTGCTGAGAGGGTGATGGATGATTTCCTGAGCTCCATTTGCTGTTCCCAGCACTGCTGTCCCCTGTCCCCAAGCAGAGATGCAGATCAGGGCTCCTGTTCTGAGAGGAAACCTCAGAGAGGAGCAGGTGAGACAGGGAGAGACTGGTGTGACCCAAACAAGCATTCTGCTGTGCCAAAGCCTCTCTGAGATGAACAGGGCTTGGCTGGGGAAAGAGAGACACAGCTGAAATAAATCCTCAAAAACCCAAAACTAATCCAACCATACAGCACGGTTTAAAATAATTCATTTTTAACATTCCCTTTGCAATGCACCTCTGTGTTTGTGCTTGCACAGACACAAATATCCTGTTCTCATAACAGCAATCACCACGTTGGGCATTTTCACACACAAGTGCATGATGCTGAATGGCAACAGAGGGGTGGACAAGCCCCCAGCCACAACCCCCAACATGTGCAATCACAGCTGGCAACTGGCACTTCCAGCTTTCTGTCCAATGCAAAACAACAAATTCATTTCCACCCCTGTGAAATTAGGTGATGATTGTAGCACTGTCTAAACCTCTCAAATCTGAAATAATACATTAGGTTTACACTATTTAATTTTACAGGGACTTACTACCTTTTGCCCCACACTGTCTAATTTGTTGCCATAATTATATTAAATTGAAGCTGATTTTTTTCCTAGTCTAGATCTAGCTGGAAGCTTGTTGTTCCTACTCCTGATCCAAATAAGAATCAATAAGAATCTGTTGTTGTCCTAAAGCCTGTCTGGGCTCTGAATCTCCTGGATACTCTAATTTCACTGTAAACCTTTGTCCTAGGTTGACCCCTTTGGGTGTTCTTTCCAAAATTTGCCCAGAACCAGGACACCCTTATTATCCTATAGCCTTAGATCCTCACTGCTACAGCACTGATAGTAAATTACACAGAACTAATTATAAGGGTGAAATAAGCACCTGAGCTGGGCCAGGGAGAGGCTGCAGATATTTGGGGTATTTGGAGAGGAAAACAACCTTTGGGCACAAGAGCAGAGATTAATTTACCTTCCTGTTTCCAGAGCCTGGGGGCACTCACTGGTCAGTGGCCAAAAATGCTCAGGACAAGAGGGATTAGGGGGGGAATTGTTTGGGTGTTGTATAATTAGCTTTGCCTTTTCACTGAGCTCCATTTTAATGCATTACTGCACTACTGAACTAAATATCTGCATTCCAAAGTGACTCATGGTGGGAGCAATCGAGACAGCACTCCCTGGTTTAGAGGTGCATGCTGTGAGCTGGATTCTGGCCAGACCTTTCCAAATTTAAACTGCAATTCAAGCTGCAGGAGCAGCCAAAGGCATTGCCTGAGCAGCCTGTGCCATTTCTGAGGGCTCCTGCTCCATCCACAGCCCTGCTCCTGCCCACCCCTGCCCATGTCTGTGCTCCCCAGGGCCAACACAAAGGCAGCATCCTCACAGCACCCAGCCAAGGCTGCCACTCACCCCTGGCACTGCACCACCACGGTTTTGGCACTGGCAAAGATGCTTTTCTGTTATTTAACCCTGTGCACCTGCTGGGTCCCACACTCCCTAGCACAGATAACAATTTCCTCATTAGGAGAAGCTGTTGAATTGGGTGAGCTGAGGTTGTGTGTCTGCTCAGAGCAGCACTGCTCTCCATAGATGTGTGTGTGCAGCACTGCTCTCCATAAATGTGTGTGTGTGCAGCACTGCTCTCCATAAATGTGTGTGTGCAGCACTGCTCTCCATAAATGTGTGTGTGCAGCACTGCTCTCCATAGATGTGTGTGTGCAGCACTGCTCTCCATAGATGTGTGTGTGCAGCACTGCTCTCCATAAATGTGTGTGTGTGCAGCACTGCTCTCCATAGATGTGTGTGTGCAGCACTGCTCTCCATAGATGTGTGTGTGCAGCACTGCTCTCCATAAATCTGTGTGTGCAGCACTGCTCTCCATAAATGTGTGTGTGTGCAGCACTGCTCTCCATAAATCTGTGTGTGCAGCACTGCTCTCCATAAATGTGTGTGTGTGTGCAGCACTGCTCTCCATAAATCTGTGTGTGTGCAGCACTGCTCTCCATAAATCTGTGTGTGCAGCACTGCTCTCCATAGATGTGTGTGTGCAGCACTGCTCTCCATAAATCTGTGTGTGTGCAGCACTGCTCTCCATAGATGTGTGTGTGCAGCACTGCTCTCCATAGATGTGTGTGTGTGCAGCACTGCTCTCCATAAATGTGTGTGTGTGCAGCACTGCTCTCCATAAATCTGTGTGTGCAGCACTGCTCTCCATAAATGTGTGTGTGTGTGCAGCACTGCTCTCCATAGATGTGTGTGTGCAGCACTGCTCTCCATAAATCTGTGTGTGTGCAGCACTGCTCTCCATAAATCTGTGTGTGCAGCACTGCTCTCCATGGATGTGTGTGTGCAGCACTGCTCTCCATGGATGTGTGTGTGCAGCACTGCTCTCCATAGATGTGTGTGTGTGCAGCACTGCTCTCCATAGATGTGTGTGTGTGCAGCACTGCTCTCCATAGATGTGTGTGTGCAGCACTGCTCTCCATAGATGTGTGTGTGTGCAGCACTGCTCTCCATAAATCTGTGTGTGTGCAGCACTGCTCTCCATAGATGTGTGTGTGTGCAGCACTGCTCTCCATAAATGTGTGTGTGTGCAGCACTGCTCTCCATAGATGTGTGTGTGCAGCACTGCTCTCCATAAATCTGTGTGTGTGCAGCACTGCTCTCCATAAATCTGTGTGTGTGCAGCACTGCTCTCCATAGATGTGTGTGTAGCACTGCTCTCCATAAATCTGTGTGTGTGCAGCACTGCTCTCCATAGATGTGTGTGTGCAGCACTGCTCTCCATAGATGTGTGTGTGCAGCACTGCTCTCCATAGATGTGTGTGTGCAGCACTGCTCTCCATAAATGTGTGTGTGTGCAGCACTGCCCTGCTGCAGCTCCTCCTCCAGCTCATTTCATGAGGGCAGAGCTTTTTCCTCAGGGCTTTTTCTTTGCATTTTCTATTTCCATAGCTCTCCTTTATCACTGTTTGAGCTCTCCCTCATCCCACTCCTCCTGTGCATCCTCTGAGGAGCAGCAGCCCTGCTCCATCTGCCTCCTGTGCCACCAGCACCACCACAGCCCAGTCTGGCACTGGGATGGATGGGGAAGCCAACACTGTGGAGCTGTGGAAGGCTGGAACCTGGAGAGCACTGCCATAATGTTAATTATTCTTCTGGGTCAGCTGCAAAAAACGGCTCCCAGAGCGGGGCCACCTTTTGTCATTTCACAAAAGTCAAAAGCACTGAACAAGACTGTTGTATTTAGCTTGGAGCTGTCACAACAGGCACAAAATCCTGTCCCAGTCTCTTGTTAAATGATCCTTGTTCTAAGGGGAAAAAAGAAGCTTAATGAATGCATCTATATGAGCCATTAAGAGCAAAATAAAGGCAGAGATAAAGGAAGATAGAGACAAAGAATGGACGATCCTCAGACATGTTTTCTGCCAAAGTCATTCTTTACATAATAGATGCAGTTCCTTTCTCTCCTCAGATGGGAAGATGGGCTTGACACCATCTCATCAACAGCAGCTGTAATAACAGCTCCTTGCTATTAATATGCAAATTGAAATGCACACACTGATTAAAAACGTGTTAGACAAAGGCTTTTGTCAGAGACCTGCGAGTGGGTGCCAGGGTTCAATGAGGGAGCAGTGCCCCACTACAGAATCTCTGCTGCAGGAACTCCAGCAGGAGCACACCGCAGGGTTCATGGACATTTGCTCTCTCTCTGCAGCTCTCATTTAACCCCAGAGTGGGTCCTGCTTGTCCCCAGCCCCACTCCAGCCCTGGGCACTCCCCACAGCCTCGTGCTGTGCCTGGCAGCTGCTCAGGCCCATGACCTCAGGCAGGTGCAGCCCAGAGGAAGATCCAGACCTCCACACACTTCATTTGGAGATTATGGAAGGTGGTTTTAAAGGTCAGGACTTGCTAATTGAGTCGAGGCAATAGGAACTTCACAAAGGAAGCACCACTTACAGCAGGAGCATTCTTCTGCCATGATTAATCTCTGTATGAAGCTGCTGTCTCAGGGCTGCCTCAGGTTACACCCTGTTGCCATAGAGCTCCATTGCCACCACATAAGGAGCCAGATAAAACCACCTATTATTTGTTTTGGGCTGTGACTGAGCATAAAACACCACTGGAAGTCAGTGTCCTGTCCCTGAAACACAACCTGAGTCACCCCAGACTCTGGAGAGCTGCCTCAGTATGGATGCATTAATGAAACACTTCCAAAACATTGAATTTCCCTGCAGCTGTCTCCCAGTGCCACCTGGATTCCAGTTAGCACTGACTGTAAAGTGAGTCTGGGGAGAGACCCAACCACACTGAAGATCTGTTATTGAGATTTACTGCCCTTACAGACTATCTTGCACAGAATTTTTAAACCAGTAAAACATTTGGCCAGAACAGACAAAAATCAAATTGTTACCTACAGATGTTCTGCATGAGAAATGCTGAGTGTGTTTATGGTTTAATATACTCAAATGTTTTCACCCTTCAGTTTAAAGTTTCCTAGGGGGATGCAGTGGTTGCACTGAAGCATTTTCAAAGCTCTCTAATACATCCTCTCACACATTCCAGCCTGGGGCCATTGGACCAGGCTTGACATCAGAGATCTGGCATCACTTCTCCAAGGATCACTGACTTACCATGAGCAGATTTGTCTTTTTATGTCTTGTTTTGAAAGCCTAATGAACTCAGGAAAAGCAACAGATTAAAAGTATTTAGGGACCAAAGACCTGGACAATACTGGCAACAAATGGAAATATTGTGCTGCTCTGTCCCTCCAGGCAGAAGTTGGAGGCAGGGGTGTGATGGGGCAGCTCACCTGCCTCCCACTCACCTGGGCCAGGTGCTGAGGGGTGGGAATCCCATCTGCAGTGCCACAAGACAGCAGAGTGACAGCAGAGTGACAGCAGAGTGACAGCAGAGTGACACCAGAGTGACACCAGAGTGACACCAGAGTGACACCTGGACACCCCAGGAGGAACAGCCAGCCCAGCACAGGCTGGGAGCAGAGCCTGGGTCCAACCCAGCTCACTGCAGAGCTGTCTCCATGCCTGCCTGGGGAAGGAAATTGTGTTTGTGCTGTAATTAATTTGCTGCAATTAGCTTGTAGCGATTACTAGAGCACACAGATTTTTGGACTTGTCTCCTGACAAAAACGCCTCTGCAGCACCCTGGATGCTGCTTGGGGGAGGGTCCTTTGGGGAAAGAAGGCTTGGAAAAGTCAGGCTTGAACCCACATGACTGATGTGCCCTATTTCTGTAAATCATTCTCTCTGTAAAGAGGCAGTTTAGCTTCAGGAACACTGGCAGCTCGTGTTATTACCCAAAACACAATAAATGAAACCACCCCACAGCTATGAAACCCAAGGAGATGTTTACTCATCTGTGAAAAACCCATTCTCCTCCACACATGAAAGGCATCGATGCAAGAGCACAAATTAATCACACAGAGCTTCTGCAGTGCTTCTGAGAGTCCCCAAAGAGGGAAGGAGGTGATGCTGCAGTGCACCCAGGCTGTCCCTCCACAGCTCTGAGGCTCAGGGAGAGCCCAGGGCTCAGACATTGCCCAGGGGCTCAGGGACAGCTCAGGAGCTCAGGGATAGCTCAGGGGCTCAGGGACAGCTCAGGGAAGTCTCAGGGACAGCCCAGGGGCTCAGGGACAGCTCAGGGAGGGCTCAGGGACAGCCCAGGGGCTCAGGGACAGCTCAGGGGTTCAGGCACAGCTCAGGGAGAGCCCAGGTATAGCCCAGAGGCTCCAGCACTGCCCAGGGAGGGCCTAGGGACAGCCTAGGGGTTCAGACACTGCCCAGGGGCTCAGGGATAGCCCAGGGGCTCAGAAACAGCCCATGAGAGACTCAGGTACAGCCCAGGCACTCAGGTAATGCCCAGGGCCTCAGGGGACAACTCACGTACAGCCCAGGGCTGGGGCTCCTGGCCAGCAGAGGTCTGGGCACTGCCCAGGGGCTCAGGGACACCCCAAGGGCTTGGGCATAGCCCAGGGGCTCAGGCAATGCCCAGGGCTGGTGCTCCTGACCAGCAGAGCTCTGGGCACTGCCCAGGGGCTCAGGCACAGCCCAGGGGCAGCTCAGGTACAGCCCAGGGGCTCAGGTACAGCCCAGGGGCTCAGATACAGCTCAGGCAATGCCCAGGGCTGGGGCTCCTGACCAGCAGAGCTCAGGTACAGCCCAGGGGCTCAGGTAATGCCCAGAGCTGGTGCTCCTGGCCAGCAGAGCTCTGGGCACTGCCCAGGGGCTCCGGCACAGCCCAGGGGCAGCTCAGGCACAGCCCAGGGGCTCAGGTACAGCTCAGGCAATGCCCAGGGCTGGGGCTCCTGGCCAGCAGAGCTCTGGGCACTGCCCAGGGTGCAGAGCACTGCAGGACTCTCCTCCTGCTCAGCTCCTCAAAGCAGAACGAGCTGCTGCAGGGCAGAGCTGGCTCAGTGCAGGGCTGACCCCCTGTCCCTGCAGGTGCCCAGGGCACCAGCCTTACCTGGGAGGGCCTGGCCAGCCCAGCCTGTGCCAGGGCTCTGGTGGCACCTGCAGCTCTCCGGTGGGCACGGCAGCGTCCGGCCTCGCAGCAAAGTCAGGGAAGCAACCAGCTGCTGTGAGCCTGCAGGAATCCTACCGGCAGGAAACAGAATTCACACTTTCTTTTCAGTGCTCTTTACTCATGGAACCCATTTGTTTCTTTAGAGACAAAGAGGGAAGGAAGGAACTCATCCATTACACAATCCCCACGACTCACTGCTGCTGCTCTGTGTGTGTTGACACAAACCATGCTGGAGAAGGTGAAGAAAGTGTGTTTATTTCTGATTGAAGACTGATTACATCACTATCATGGATAATGTAGTAGAATAATCTTATACTCTTGGGAGAAATCTAGGAATAAATATGAAAAAGTAAAATAGTTTGTTTCCACTGTCCCTGAAGATGACTGATGAGTAAGTGCTGTATTTACAGGATAGTTATCATACTCTAGACTCTGTGCTGAATAAATATTGTCTTGAAAGGGTAAAAAAATCCATCGAAATATTTTAACTCACCACAAAATTAAAAAAAAAAATATCCATGTACTTGTCCAAAGCAAAGGTTAGTTACATGTTAATTATTGAATCCACATAGGATCACAGTCCAAGAAAGCTTCCTCTCCTGCTGACCTGCTCCCCTCCACAGAAGCAGCATTAGTGCTTGTCCTCTTCTCCACTGATGAGCCACTATTGGTTCTTCAGGCTGCAAGAGATGAAAGAAGCACAAGTCATGCTCCATCCTGGTGTGTTTTATGAAAGAAAACCACCACAGCAAATTGGGAAAAGTCTCCTTTCTTTAGGTCTTAAATTTGAATTTAAGAGCCTCACAAATCCTGCCCAAGTGGCCTCCTCCATGGCCCAGCAGAGCTCAGCTGATGAGGAATTCCTCACTGGAATTGGCATTGGCAAGCTCAGGTTTGTGCTTTGAGCAATTAACCCAGTGTTTGGGTTTTGCATTAAAATGATTAATCTCTGCACCCCACACCACAACACAGAGCTGTACAGGCTGTTCTGGGGCTTTCAAATTATGATCAAAACAGAAGATATCAGAGATATCTTCATTTTCACTTACATTAAAAGGGAAGGGAGACAAGTCAGATCTATAATGAGGGGAAGTATTACATTCCCTTTCTTCCACAGGCAGTGTAATTATTCAGCTGCTCCCTGGAACTGAAACTATGACAAATTAAAATGCCTATCAATTCCATCTACCTTTTGTAACTATTCATCTTCTGGAGTAGTTACTGCTCTAAAGGCTCCTTTACCCACTATATACTCATGGAAATGCTACTATTTCCAAGAGTTACTGTTACTGTAGAACAAAATCACTTGGCTTGGGTGTGAAGCGCACAATACAACTCAGTTACTCCAATTTCCAGAAATTTACAGGAAATCTTCTGTCAGAGAACACCTTCATCCTGAGGGAGGATGTGTCAGGTTTCTGTGGTTGAAATGACCCCTGAGGTATTAGAAAGTCTTTTTTCCCAAGAAGAAGTTGAGATTTGTCAGTTCTGCTTTTCAAGGTTGTTTATTTTCTCTGATCTATCCCATTCTTTCTCTGACCTGCTGAGATCTGTCCAGCAGGTCGGGTTGTGGCACAGTCCCTGCCCTTGGGGTGGTTTTAACTTTTTACACTAAGAACTACCTGTACTTTATTTACAATAATTTTCCAATCCCTATCACCTATGTCAGACAGTCTGTCTCTACTCTAAACCAACGCAGAAATGTCACCATCACAGCAGGAGAAGGAGGACAAGAAGAAGAAGAAGAAGACGAAGACGAAGACGACGAAGAAGAAGAAGAAGACAAAGAAGACGACGGAGGAGGAGGACAGGACACACCCAGATTCCTCCATCTTTCCTCTTGAACCTCCATTCTAAACCCCCAAAATTCTACTTTTTCACCCTGTGACAAATTCACTGTCATTCTACTCAAACTCTTGTGACTTGTAAATCTTCACACAGAGTTGGTAATTGTTTCCATGGGCTAAAATCAAAGGCACAGGTGTTTGTGACTCTGTGCCAAGGTCTCTGAGCTCTTTGAGTCCTCCAAAGGAATGTCCCGGGTTCCATCAAGGTTGAGTAGAAGGAGCCCAACCTGCTGGCACCAGGGACAGGGCTGGAAGCATCCAGGAGGAGCAGAAACACCACTTGGCACTGAATGTGACCCAGGTGGAGCCAGGCCAGGCAGCCCCAGAGCTCCCCATGTGTTGGCTGTGCCAGACACACAGACCCTGGGACAAGCTTCAGCCACAACAGCCTGCCAGTGTTCATTCACACCTTCTTAAATAGATGGGAAAAGTGATGTAAATGCAACCATGGGAAAGGGTGACATTTCTCCAGGCATGATATTAACAATATTTTGATTAGCTCATGCCTGAATAGCCAAGCAGCTTATGTTGATAAATACCCTGTTCCAATTAGACATCTGTGTTCTCAGCCTGAAAAGAAAAAAAGGAAAGAAAAGAAGAAAGAGCCTGCCCAGGTCCAAGCCTGCTGCCTCTGCTCCTCAGCAGGACATCAACCATCTGGGCTTGCCCAAAGTCAAGGCTGAGAGTGGGGCAGGAAAGGCTGCAGAGCCCCCTCCCCTACGGGACATGACCACTCCCAACCCCTCAGAGTTAATTTTGACCATTGAATTGGTTTTACCCCAATGGTGTTGCAGGATTGGGGCCTCTCTCTGCAAAAATTCTGAAATTAATCAGCAAGCCTGAGTCTGAAAGGAAAACCCTTCCATGTATTAGCATCTATGAAAGTGCAAATGAGTGATTATAAAAGCCTGGAATACATTTGTGAGCTCTAGATGTGGCAGAGAGGTCTGGCTGATGAAAGAGACAAAAATGAAGGCGAGAAGACAAAGTTCTTCTTTATGGAAGTGGGAATGGTTATCCCCACACAGTCAGACTGTTAATTACCAGGGCTGGATCTCAGCCCTCCGTGGCTGCCAGCCCAAGCAGAGGAGCTCAGATCTCAGCTCTGACTCTGGCACATGTGACAGACCCACAGCTGGCCCTCTTTTGGTCAAACAAATGCAGTCAGAAGCACTTGGGGTAGCACCTGAAGTTCCTATGAATGATTAATTTCTCCTGGCCACACCATTCAAGGAAGAGCAGCTCAGCTGCTGGGTAAAAGCCTCAAATTGTGCTGCCCATGGAGCCCCAGGACCCCCAACTCTCAAATTGTGCTGCCCATGGAGCCCCAGCCCTCAAACTGTGCTGCCCATGGAGCCCCAGCCCTCAAACTGTGCTGCCCATGGACCCCCAACCCTCAAATTGTGCTGCCCATGGAGCCCCAGGACCCCCAACCCTCAAACTGTGGTACCCATGGAGCCCCAGGACCCCCAGCCCTCCCCAGGACCCCCAGCCCTCCCCAGGGCAGTGCCAGCTCCTGGCTAACACAGCTGCCAAGCTCCTGGTGAGTGTGGTGGGTTATTTAAGGCAGCTCTAACTGGGGCTCTCAGCTCTGCAGAGCTCTCAGGAGCAGTAATAAATAACCACAATGCAGCTCATGCCTCGTGAAAGTTCTGAACTCCTGAAGCAGCTTTCCAGGAAACTCATCTGCCTGGCATTTTTTGGGTGGTATCAGCATCCTTCCTGCAATCACTGTTCCCTGTTCTGCCCTTTGTCCCAGAGCAAAACCCCTGTATCCCTTCAGCCCAGCCCTTCCCTAACTGCCCCTTTCCTCAGGTTTGTTTAGTTTTTAAGTGTATGAACTAGGACAGCTACATAAAATGTTTTGTTGCCTTGGCAACTGCAGTCCAGTGGCTTCAGCCCGAGTTAGGAGGCAGAGGACAGCCTTGACATTAAGCAGCAATAATGAGAACAGCAGAAACCAGGGGGAACACTGGCTGAGGAGTGAGCAGGGGATGATCCTCACTGTGCACACAGCACACCTGGGAGCCACAGGGCCAGCACAGCTCTGGGAACTCACAAAGGACAGCTCTGCATTCCCAAAGTCCCTTTCTTTGTGTGGAAGAGGCAATTGCTTGGAAAAGCTGGTGAGACATGGATGCAGCCCAGAATCTGCTTGTGCTGCCCAGAACATTCCCTTGCTGGACCAGGCACCCTTCTGGTGGGGGGATTGGGGACACACCTTCCTGCACATCTCTGTCTCCCATCCATGAGGCTGCCCTGGGTTGAGACAAAATTCTTTATCTGAGACCAGGCTGAGCCCAGGGCAAGTGTGTAATCTGTCACTCCTACCACAGGCAAAGCACAAATAACTTCCCAAGGTGCTCATTCACAGCACTAGAAATTAAGATTTCTTCATCTCTGCTAACTGCAGGAGACTGCACAACAGAGCAGAGGGTGTGAGGATAACCCAGAGGACCCTTCTGGTGTGGGAGATTGGTGATTCCTGCCCATCTCTGTCTCCCATCCATGAGGCTGCTCTGAGTTTCTCTCTGGTTTGAGATAAACTTCTTTATCTGGAATGGGCTGAGCCCAGGGCACACGTGTCATCTGTCACTCCTACCACAGTCAAAGCACAAATAACTTCCCCAGGTGTTCATTCACAGAGATTTCTTCATCTCTGCTAATTGCAGGAGACTGCACAACAGAGCAGAAGGTGTGGGGATAACCCAGAGGACCCTTCAGGTGTGGAGAACTGGACACATCTTCCTGCACATCTCTGTCTCCCATCCACGAGGCTGCTCTGGTTTGAGATAAACTTCTTTATCCTTCACAATAACACCAAAGCAAGCACAGCAATAATCACACAGACTTGCAAAGGGAAGGATAAATGACAGCTCTGGGCCAGGGCAGCACAGCACAGATGCTGCCATTCCAGTTTCCAAGAGGAAGAGCTCTCAGCTCTTTTCCAGCAGTGGGAATTTCTTGCACTGGGTGTGGATCCTGACCCTGCCCCAGCTGCTCCCACATGACCTGGCTGGGCAGGGATGCCCCAGCAGGAGATGGAGGCAGCCAAGGTCACAGATTGCTCATGGAACAGCCCAAAATCACACCTGGCTCACTCACCTGGCCCAGCCCCCTGCTCCACAACACACCTGCACTGCCAGGTGTGCTGCATTGCTGCATTTGGAAGGCATTCAAATAAATAAATAGATAAAATAAAGCTAATGTGAATAACACCAGGAATGTGAGAAGGGCTGACATCAGCTGGGGGAAGGACTGGTTTTATCCTTTGCTGGCTTAAGCAAAATGAGCAGTCATTGCTAGTTCTGCTCATCCTGCTCACTTTTCAGAGTATCCTCAAAGCTACCTGAAGCACTTCAGGTATATCCCTTTATATTCCTCTCCTAATCAGGGCAGTTCCAAGTGATTCAGCCTGAAATGGTTCCCAAAGCTCACATATAAGTGCATTAAGAGCAATTAGTTCATTAATCTAGTCTCTGGTATCACGTTTCTCCATCACTTCATTTTAATAATTTGTAGTAATTGACAGAGCAGACTCCCCCCAGTTCTCATAGCTGGGTAATGCATAATTACTCTAAATCACAGTAAAAAAACTATTTCACTGGGAAACACCTAATCCCCTTAGGCTCATGGTGTCTCTTCTGAGGTTCCACACATGAAAGAAGCTGCAAACTCAATATCATTATCCACAAGTCAGGGGGACTGCAAGCCCATGTGGGTTCAAGCCCTGTATTGGGATATCACCAATATTGTGGATGGGATGTGCCTGAGCTGGTCTGGCCATGGGTGCTGAACCAAACAGTGGAAACTGTGGTGTTTGACCCCACACACACTTTGGGCTGGCTGGGTGTGTGGTGTTTCACCCCACAGACACTTTGGGCTGGCTGGGTGTGTGGTGTTTGACCCCACACACACTTTGGGCTGGCTGGGTGTGTGGTGTTTCACCCACAGACACTTTGGGCTGCCTGGGTGTGTGGTGTTTGACCCCACACACACTTTGGGCTGGCTGGGTGTGTGGTGTTTCACCCCACAGACACTTTGGGCTGGCTGGGTGTGTGGTGTTTCACCCCACAGACACTTTGGGCTGGCTGGGTGTGTGGTGTTTCACCCCACAGACACTTTGGGCTGCCTGGGTGCTGCAGTTGGCCTGTGGGGACAAGGCCAGGCCTGCAGGAGCTCTGCTGGTGCTGGGATGGAGCTTCCCCCCAGAACAGGGGCTGCTCCTCAGGTTTCCCTCTGTGGAGAAGCTTTGAGGCCATGGTGAAGGAAAGGAGTCGGTTCTGATGGAGGCTTTGGATCCAGAGCTTTATTCTGGCCCACAGCCTCTGAATGCAGCAGCAGCTCCACCAGAACTCCCTGAGCCCGTGGCTGCTGCTCCTTTGAACCCCGGGCAGAGGGGCAGGGAAGGGGCAGGGAGCCACCAAGCAGGGACAGGAGGGGAGGGACAAAGGGACAAAGGACACCTGGATGGCCCAATGCCCCCAGGGGTAGAGGGCGTCCTTTGGATCTGCCAATTCTGGAATTCCAGGACTGACAGACAGTGCTGGGAGGGGAAAGGAGAGGGGACTGACACACCTGGGAGGGAATGATCAGGGGAGGGACCCGAGGTTCTGAGGTAAACCCTGAAATCACAACACAACAGCCCTGCCTTCCTCCACCTGGAGTGCCTCTGGTACCTGAGCTAGCACAGCCCCCTGGGCTCCTCTGCTGGGGGGGCTGGAGGGCCAAGCACTGTCCCAGAGCATCCCACCCTGACTGACAGACAGACAGACAGACAGACAGACAGACAGACTGCAGCCCCCTGGCAGAGAGAGGCACAGGGACACTCACTTGGTCTGGTGTTTGGAGCCCTTCAGGTGTGCATGGTACTGCTCTATGGAGTTCAGGGTGACGTTGCAGATGTTGCAGGTGTAGCTGCGCTTCAGGCCTGTGAAGAAAACCAAAAATTAATTAATTATTCATTAATTAAGTCTTGGCTCCACCTGTGCCACGTGGTGAGGCCCAAGGGAGCAGGGGATGCACCAGAGGGAAACACTCTGGGGTACAGACTGCTCAAAATGGCAGCTAGGAATTACAAGCAAGTGAAAATGACTGAAGAAAGGGAGAGAAATAGGAAAAAAAGCAGTGACCTGTGCTCTAAGCAAACTTCTAGTTAATTAGAAGGTACTTGGAGCCCACATTTCATTTCCATTTTCACAGACATTTCTCTTTACAATGACCCACCTATTGACTTTTCCAGGCCAGGCTATCCAAGCATTAGAGAAACCTAAAGGAGTATTTTTAGAAGTGAGCAGAAGAAAGCCAGGTTCAAAGGCTCATCCCTCCTGAGAGCGTGGTGAATCTCTCCTGTGCTCTCCTCAGGGCATCAGCACTGTGCTCACACTAACAAGCACTCCAGGCACCATTTATCCCTCTGGTTTTTGGTAGTGATCATAATTCAGAGCAATTCCCCTGTCAGCACATTCAGCAGCCAGATCACTTAGGAGTTCTCCTCTCCCCAGAGGGATCCACTCTGATTTATCCAGCACAGTGAACCAGCCAAGCACAGATTCTGCTCTCCCAGAGCCTCTGGCTGAAGGTCAAGGCTGGCAGCCCCAAAAAGCCAAAGCAGGAGCTCTCTCACCTGCTGGGCTCTCTCTTGGCTGCAGAACAAGGGCTCTGCTTGAAAACACTGGGGATTCCTAGCAGGGATTGCTGTGCTCCTCAGCAACACTCCTAATGCTCCTTGTAATAGTCTCTTCTGGCTTTCTACAGTATTATTTCTTTGCCAAAACTGTTAGAACGACTCATTCAGAACAAATAACGTGTGGCATTGTCAAATTTGATCAGTCCATGCTCACCATAATGAACTGCACAGGTAATAAACACACTGACTCCTCCCCAGCTGGACCTGCTTTTTTTGGCTCTCAAAAAATCCCTTGTCTTGTTCTGCACTAGGAACCAGCTACACCAACAGCCCCACTCTTCTCAAACACTTCATAATATCTCCCACCCAGGAATTTGGCACAACACGAAAATCAGCTTTAAATAATATTCCAAAATCATTCAGATGAGTGCTTGAAAACAACAAGCCAGCAACTGCAGAGGTACTTAAGTAGTTTCTGTATTTCTGTGTCACGACGTGGCACAGAACAAAAATCAATTTGTAAATGTGCATATGGATTTTCTCCTTACAGAATTTATTCTTGATGAAGAAGTGATGATTTTACAGTCATGCCCTTTGTCCTGCTGGCAGCTCCTGTTTCCCTTTATTCAACCAACAGGCATCAGGAGCCACATGAATCTCCCAGAATGCAGGAGAAGGAATGGGAAGGGCAGGAATGGGAAGGGCAGGAATGTTGTGTCAGCCTCAGAACTTGGAGCCCACCAGGATCTCCACATCAGAGTGGGACTGGAGAACTAAGAAACAGGTAATTCTTTAATTTAAGGTAATAAGGTTCTGCTGCTCAGCCAATTTAGCAGCACGTTAAGAGCAGCCTCAGTGAATCTTAATTACTGGTGTAGGTGGAAACGCCTTCAGCAAAGCAGCTCCTAAGTAGGGATGATGATTTTCTCCCTCAGCATGTCAAGGCTACTCACAGAGATGAACCAGGGGGAACCCTGTGCAATCAGTGCTGTTCCCTGCTCTTCCCACAGGCTGGAAGATGCAGCCCCAAACTGGGCAGATTCCATGAACTGGGATGGAGATGGAGGAGGAAACCAGCCTCAAATGAACAGCAGGGTGACACCACAGGCAACAATCACTTCCAGGATATAAAAACTACCACAATTTGACCTCACTGGAGCTCATCAGAGCTGCTGCTTGGCTGAAACTGGTTTTATAAACTCCCCAAGCAGTGCTGTGGGGCTGAGCTCACCATGAGGTGTCCCAGCCTGAGCAGTCCAAAGTGGGAGCTCTGGGTTCTGGCTGTGCTCACATCCCCTCCTGCATCCTCCAGACACATCAGCACTGCCTCCCCTGCAGCCTGACATGCATTCATGTAAAATTGAATGTCCTCCCATCCCCATTAAATAAAATATTAACAAGTCAAGTTATTAATGTCATCCTGCATGAAATGAATTAAAACCCATTCCAGGGGAGTTCTTGTTAAGCTGCTTCTTACTAACCACAAGTGACAGCACAGAATGAGAGGTATTTATAAGGCATACAAAGAAATTATGAGCTGGGATGAAAAAGGCAACACAGCTCATTGCCTGATGCTGGTGCATCTGCAGCACCACCAATTTACCTGAGGACACAAAGGCTCCAAGTGACATCATCTCTGTGCCCCTGTCCATCTGTCCTGCAGAGCCTGCTGTGCTTTATTTTAGGGATTCAGAGCACCTGTTGCAGGGTTTTTTAGGGATTCAGATTTATTTTAGGGATTCAGATTTATTTTAGGGATTCAGAGCACCTGTTGCAGAGTTTTTTAGGGATTCAGATTTATTTTAGGGATTCAGATTTATTTTAGGGATTCAGAGCACCTGTTGCAGGGTTTGGCTGCAGGGTTTTTTAGGGATTCAGATTTATTTTTGGGATTTGTTTTAGGGATTCAGAGCACCTGTTGCAGGGTTTGGATGGCCCCAGCACCTTCCAAACCAGCTGCCACTGCAGAGCCCACCTGCCTGGGACAGGGACAGGAGAGCTGGGCCATGGGAGACACCAGCCATGAGCCACACCTGGTCAGATGTGACTTGATGGAGGAAATTTAACATTCCCCCTGAGCCTGGGACAGCCTGGGGAGGGTCAGAGCTGTCAGATGGAGCCCAGGGCTGCCTCCACCTGAGCCATGGCCACTTTGAGCTGTGGAATCTGGGGCTTGGTACCCACCAGGTTTTGTCTTCCTATGACAAAAGGTGCAGGGGAGGCAGCTCTGTAGAAGAAAACTCCCAATTCCTTCATTTTCTCAGGGGTTCCAGGTCAGCCACACAGCAGGGTGGGTCCCAAAGCAGCTCTGTTCCACAGCTGGAAAGCCCCACAGAACTGCTCTGAGGGTAGGCTGGACCCTGCACCCCATCCAGCCAGGGAAAAGGGATCTGTGTGCCCTGTGCTGCAGCTTTAACACAACACACACTGCAGAAACAATGCTCATTTCTCCTTTTTTTTCCCCTCTCCTCATTCTTATTTCTGAGAAGAAAATAGGACTTCAAAATTGCAGGATGAGCACTTGGTAAGAAGAATCAATGTTTTTGTTTTCTATAAATATCAATTGTCCAAAAATACATCTCTATTCTTATTTCTCCAAATATACACTCATATTTATCAATAAATATTTTATTACAGCCATTATCAAAACATCAAAGGCTGCTGAAATGTTGTACTTCAACTGACACTGCCTATTCCAGGCTCACACAATGCATCAAATGTTCATCTCCCACACTAGTCAAAATAGAATTAATATTTTAGCTGTGAAGGGAGAAGCCACCGGGGATGCAGAGGAAGGAGATGACTTTGCAATCCAGGGAAAACTGAGGCAGCAAAGACAGGGAGAGAATGGGGATGGTGTCCCCAGCACATGTCCTGCTGCCACTGCTGCCCTGTAGGCAGAAATGATTTCACCTGGCCAGGTGAGGCTGGGTATCATGGTGTGGTGACCACTGCAGAGGCTGCTTTGCACACCTGTCATGATCTGCTCTGATCTTGCAGTTAATGCAGCCAGGAGAGCATCTCTAGATGGACACAGACAGATGCTCACAACCTGGTTAGAAAAACTGAAGAGTCTCCCCTCCTTGGCTCCCTGTGCAAGATCTGCTCTGATCTTGCAGTTAATGCAGCCAGGAGAGCATCTCTAGATGGACACAGACAGATGCTCACAACCTGGTTAGAAAAACTGAAGAGTTTCCCCTCCTTGGCTCCCCGTGCAAGATCTGCTCTAATCTTGTAGTTAAATGCAGCCAGGAGAGCATCTCTAGATGGACACAGACAGATGTTCATGACCTGGTTAGAAAAACTGAAGAGTTTCCCCTCCTTGGCTCCCTGTGCAAGATCTGCTCTGATCTTGCAGCTAAATGCAGGAGAGCATCTCTAGATGGACACAGGCAAATGCTCATGACCTGGTCAGAAAAACTGAAGGACTTCCCCTCCTTGGCTCCCAGTGCAAGATCTGCTCTAATCTTGTAGTTAAATGCAGCCAGGAGAGCATCTCTAGATGGACACAGGCAGATGCTCATGACCTGGTTAGAAAAACTGAAGGACTTCCCCTCCTTGGCTCCCCGTGCAAGATCTGCTCTAATCTTGCAGCTAAATGCAGGAGAGCATCTCTAGATGGACACAGACAGATGTTCATGACGGTTAGAAAAACTGAAGGACTAAGTGCAGCCAGGAGAGCATCTCTAGATGGACACAGGCAGATGCTCACAACCTGGTTAGAAAAACTGAAGGATTTCCCCTCCCTGGCTCCCCGTGCAAGATCTGCTCTGATCTTGCAGCTAAATGCATCCAGGAGAGCATCTCTAGATGGACACAGACAGATGTTCATGACCTGGTTAGAAAAACTGAAGGATTTCCCCTCCTTGGCTCCCCGTGCACCTGGCTGGCACTGCAGGCTGAGCCCCTGGAACAGCTCCCTGCAGTGCCCAACCAGAGGTGCACTCCTGTTTCTCTGTACCAGGCACACACAGAGCCTGGACACAGCTCTGCTGTCCCCTCTCCTGTCACCCACACCACACTGGATCCAGGGCAAACCCCAACCATGCACAGCACCACCGTGAAGGGAAAAACCAGCAGCTGACCTCCAATTTCAACTGTCCCAGGAGCTAAATGAATAAAACACTTTCCAGTTGATTTATTTACACTTAATGACATTCCTCAGCCACTCCTGGGTCTTGGCACAGCTCGAAGTACTGAGCACTTCCATGTTATTGTCCCAGGTTTTATTCCCACATATTTCCAGCAGCGGGCAGTGACTCAGCCAACATGAATCATTGATGGCACTGTGAGTCACACTAGGTAGCACAGGAGGATCAAGATAACCATTACAAGGTTTATGGGAGACCAAGAAATGCACAATATACTGTACAGTCATTAGTACCTAAAGAAAAATTATTTCATTTAGCAAGGAGGAAGACCCAGGTGTATCAAAACGTTATTGCAAAGCCTCACTGGCAAACCAAAGCTCTTGCACATGGCTCTGAATCAACCTTGTCCTTTTTCCTCAGCTGCCTGAGTCAGTCCCTGTGTGCACACAGGATTGTAACCCTATGCCTACAGCCCAGAGCAAGCAGGTACTTGTCACAGACATCTTTTATGGAAAATGCTTTCCCTAGGATTTTTCCTCCTGAGAAGCTGAGAGGCCTCAGGAACAAAATGTAACCAATGGTTATCTGCTGCTGTGGAATGCAACAGGTGCATCTGGGATTAGTCCATGTGGTTGTTTTTAATTAATGGCCAATCACAGCCCAGCTGGCTCAGACACAGAGCCCGAGCCACAAACCTTTGTTAGCATTCTTTTCTATTCTTAGCCAGCCTTGTGATGGCCTTTTCTTCTATTCTTTCAGTATAATGTAATTTATATAATAAAATAATAAATCAGCCTTCTGAAACATGGAGTCAGATCCTCATCTCTTCCCCAACCCAAGAACTCCTGTGAACACCGTCACAGGTACTTGTCAAGATTCATTCCTGGACTAAATCAAAATCCAGGAATTCTGGACTCAATCAAAATCACAGTGCACCTCTCCATCACCAGCTCACAAGGGCCTCACCTCGCAGCTCCCCCAGGTCCAGGGTCTTCCCCAGCTGCTCCAGCAGGTCGGCCCTGGCCGCGTTCTTCTTGTGCTTTTTGCCCTCGTAGTGCTGCTGTGCCATCAGGGGGTTGTTGAACCAGGCTGTGCAGAGCTGGCAGTACCTGTCCGAGTCGCGGCGCTGCGGCGGCGGCGGCACGGCCGCGCTGCTCTCCGTGTGCGCCGGCTTCAGCGGGCCCAGAGCAGCCTCTGCACAAGGCAAAGGGGACACGTCAGTGTAGCCAGGATATTTTCTGAAAATCCTTTCCTTAGGATTTTTCCTCCTGAGAAGCTGAGAGGCCTCAGGAACAAAATGTAACCAATGGTTATCTGCTGCTGTGGAATGCAACAGGTGCATCTGGGATTGGTCTCATGGGGTTGTTTCTAATTAATGGCCAAGCACAGTCAGCTGGCTCAGACTCTCTATCCGAGCCACAAACCTTTCTTCCTTCTCTATTCTTAGCCAGCCTTCTGATTAAATCCTTTCTTCTATTCTTTTAGTATTGTTTTAATATGATATATATCTTAAAGTAATAAGCCAAGCCTTCTGAAACATGGAGTCAGATCCTCGTGTCTTCCCTCATCCTCAGACCCCTGTGAACAGCACCACAAGTCAGCTCTGCTGGGCTCCTGAGGAGCACTAGAACCTGAGGCAGATCCCACAGCAGACACAGGCAAGAGTTAGCTGCAGTTACAGGGCTCCTGTGGATATTTTGGATGGTGCTGTGTTCCAGATTGCAAGGCAAGATGTTTTTATTACCATCTGCATGGCAGTTGTCCTTTGTCAAGTGGCCAGTTTTCCTCATCTCTTCTACAACCAATCCTCCCCCAGGGGACATCTGCTGATAAGAGGCCATTGAATGTCCCTGCATGGCTGATAAGAACCACAGCATCCCATTGGGAGATGTGAGCCCAGAGGGAGGAGCCAAGCATTCCTGCCTGGATAGAATCTGGAGATTCTGGAACACCAGCCAAGCATTCCTACCTGGATAGAATCTGGAGATTCTGGAACACCAGCCAAGCATTCCTGCCTGGATAGAATCTGGAGATTCTGGAACACCAGCCAAGCATTCCTACCTGGATAGAATCTGGAGATTCTGGAACACCAGCCAAGCATTCCTACCTGGATAGAATCTGGGGATTCTGGAACACCAGCCAAGCATTCCTACCTGGATAGAATCTGGAGATTCTGGAACACCAGCCAAGCATTCCTACCTGGATACAATCTGGAGATTCTGGAACACCAGCACGGCTTCTGCACTGGATTCCCCAGAGGAGCAGCAGCTGCCTCTGCCCCTGGATCTCCAGAGGAGACTCCACCCTTCTCCAGGATCCCTGCTCCAGCAGAACCAGCCCTGACCCTGCAGGAGGGCTGAGCCACAATTCCAATGGCACTGCTGCCAACAGCCTGACCCACAGGGTGTCAGGCTGGGTTCTGACTCTGGCACTGTTGTTCTAGTGCACTGCATTGTTTATTTTATCCTTTTATTTTCTTCCCTATTAAAGAACTTATTTCCTGCTCTCATAATTCTTTTTTGCCTGAGAGCCCCTTAATTTAAAATTTATAGCAACTCAGAGAGGGGAAGGGCTCATTCTCTCTATTTCAGGGGAGGCTTCTGCCTTCCTTAGCAGACTCCTGTCTTTCCAAACCAGGACATGCTGCTTGGAAAGCTACCATTTCTCATTAAAAAAAAAGCATCATGAAAGGACAGCCCAGGACTGTTCCTCAGCTTTCTGCATTTCACTAACTGGGAAGGAGGATGCACTCAGTGCAATTACACGTCTTATCACTGTTCTGACTAAATTTGCTAAACTTATCCTGCTTGAATTGCTACTCCCAGGAAAAATCATCAGTGGAGAATAAATACACCATGCAGAGCCATCTCCTTCTCAGGATAGAGAGACATATTTATCATTATCTCAGGATTCTTATTTTTCAATTTACTTGGTCTCAGAAAGAATGGGAAAGCCACAGTCATTGCACACTGTCACAGATGAAAAAAACAAAACTCAACAGACAGTCCCATCCTTCAAAGACCTTCACATTGTGCATTGTGAGGTACCAGCAACACACAACCTTAATTTAATTCTGTTTTCCTTCAGATTCATCAAAAGCCCATCCAGGAACACAAATATGACCCCCAAATCATCCCAAAGAAAAGTCAGTGATTAGTCTTTATATAATGGAATGCACTTTGTTCAACAGAGTTTCCCAACTTTGTACAATACAAGTCACAAACCCATGGAAAAAAAGAGTTTGAAGTAAAATAAAGTTCAGGTAACACTGGGATACAAAAATATACAATGACTAGCACTTAATTATCACGCTTCATTCAAAAATTCCCTTTTATGTGGCTTTCCTTTTCCTTTCTTTTCCAGATGAAATGTCTGCTCTTTAAATAATTAACAACCTGCTCTCTCCATGGTACTGGAATAGGCACATTTGGAGGTGTGTGGTGGCTGTCTTTGATCAGGAGATGATCCAGCTGAGCCCTGATGAGCTCACAGGGCAGCAAATGCCAAACCCACCTCAGTGCCTGACACCAGGAACAGCAACTCAGGGATATATTTAGACATATAATTATGCCAGGAGCCCACTGTGATTGACTCCTTGGCTTGAGAAAGTTAATATTGTTATAAATCTTCTGCTGACCTGCTCAGTAAGGGACACCTCCAAGGAAATTCTATCTTACATATAACATTACTTACAACCTTATCAATTTCCAGGGGTTTATAACCTTCTATTGTTTTTGATGATGACTGCCAAGGTATCAGAGTTCCAGCAGTGATGATGCTGCCTCTGAAGAGCTGCTCCAGGCAGGGCCAGGCTGGATTTTGCTCCTAAAAAAAGTCTTTTCTATGGTTCCAGCAGGGAGAGACACGGCCCAGCCCCTCCAAGGTGCATGCAGCAGAACTGGGCCAGGCTGGATTTTGCTCCTAAAAGTCTTTTCCATGGTTCCAGCAGGAGAGACACGGCCCAGCCCCTCCAAGGTGCATGCAGCAGAACTGCCAGGGTGAGCAAAGAGCAAAGCCATGGCCAGCACAGTCATTAGGAGGAAAATTAGGGAATTGCAGTATTTCCTGGTCAACCTGGGGTTCCACAGACTTTGCACCTGCTTGACTCATGAAAAACAAGCACAGCTGGCCCCTTGCTGATGTGTTCCTGCAGGAAGGGGTCCATGCCCAGAGCCCAGTGATGCCACAGGGACCTGGAACAGCCCTGGTGAGGCCAGGACAGGGCTGAGTCCAGGGAACCAGACTGAGCTGCAGAGAAGTTTGGAGCATTATAAACCAGCAGCAATTCCAGCAGCCCAGGAGCTCTGCAGCAGATCTGCCCTGCTGTTCCACAAGCCCCAGGCTAGGAAGTTCAATCCATCCAATCTTCTGGCCAGCTCTCTCCTTGTTTCTATGCACGCTGCTGCCCGAGGGGGACCAGGCAGGCTGAAGCTCAGGGAGCTGGTGATGTCCACAGGAGTTACAGCTCCTGCTCACTAAGGAAACCTGACAGAGGCATCTCTGCTCCCAGCCCTGGCTGTGCTTCTGAGCCCCCATCCCTGAGGCTGGTGGTTTGTGCTCCCCCAAACTCCATGCAGAAGGAACTGGCACTGCTGCTGCAGGGGATGGCAGCAGAGCCCCCCATGCCCATCTCTGCCCACATCCACAGCTGGCTCCCATGGGACCATGGGCTACAGCTCCACAGCAGAGACCCTGCATCACATGGGGGCTGCCATGGGCAAGAATATCCTCTAAGCACTCAGAAAATGCCAAAATATTTCCTTTGAATTCACATTCCTCAGGTCCCACTGACAACCCCTACCAGCCCTAAGGTGTGCTGAGCCCAGCCTGGCAATTAATGAAAGCATCCCAAGTCTACCAAATTCTCCCAGAGAGAAACAGAAGAAAGTTGACTTCTCCACAAATGTGAATTTATCATTTTGATATGCACTACACAACTGCTGCAGAACAGCAAATGCCACCATTCCCTGAGCAGCGACATGAAAATTAATAATAAACACTCACGAAACGTCAAAAGTTAAAAATGTTTCTCCATCTAAAACACAAACATAAAAGCTGCGAGTTTGACTATTTCAAGTATTTCAAAATGCTAAATAGCTCATGACAGTCTGCCTTACGTTCCCTTTCGCTGTGGGAGGGAAGTGAGAAAGTCTTACTTTGCTTCAAGAGGCAAAATACAAAGTTAGAAACACTTTAGCACTCCGGCAATGAACTAATGTTTGACTTCTTTCTCACATCCAAAGCTTTTTATTCCAAGCTGGATTTAAATGGCACCCAACTTCTTCCATTGGCACGCTCCAGAAACTCAGCATGAGGACAAGAAACTAAGTGAGCCACAACAAGGAGGCACTGGGAAACTCAGGTTTTTTTCCAGAAGAAATCCCAGAAATCCAGGACTAAGACTCCAGCTGCTGCTGGACAGATCCCAGCACCCAAACCAAAAAGCCATTTGCTCAGTCCCTTCTGATGTCCCAAAGTCTCTACCCTCCATAATTTATGAAACGTTGTATAGCTTTGGAATGGAGAAGAGTTCCCTTTTATCTCCACATCTGACCCTTTTTAATATCTTCCATATCATTCAAGCTTTCCTCTCAACATGGCCTTGATTTAAAGCCTGTTGAAAACAATGGAATTCCACTTAAAATCTTGATTATCACAATGTGACTTTCCAAGAGGCAGCTGAAAAGAACAAGCAGGGCCACCACCATTGCCCTGGAATGGTGCCTGAAGGTTCTCACACTTGGATGATGAAGACAGCAGGTCTTCCCCACAATCCTTTGGTTTCTAACTTATGGTGATGATGGGATGTAAACTGACAGGGCCTCTCAAAATGGCCTTGATTTAAAGCCTATTGAAAACAATGGAATTCCACTTAAAATCCGTGCCTATGTCTCGATTATCACAATGTGACTTTCCAAGAGGCAGCTGAAAAGAACAAGCAGGGCCACCACCATTTCCCTGGAATGCTGCCTGAAGGTTCTCACACTTGGATGATGAAGACAGCAGGTCTTCCCCACAATCCTTTGGTTTCTAACCCGTGGTGATGATGGGATGTAAACTGACAGGGGATGCTGGAAATGACTGGAGGAATTCATCTGCAATAGTGCTGACATGAAGCCTCTGAGGGCTGCAGCCTTGTAGAGCAGAGAACAGGGAAGATCACAACTCTCTCTCTGTCATGATGAGACATGGTTTTTGTGAGAAACCCAACTGTTGGGCCACTTCTTCTCCTGAAAGCACCAGCAGAGAACAGGACATGTGTGCTCCATCTGGATGGTAACTGTGAAGAACGTGGATCTCCCTAAGGGCCCTAAGAATAGATGTGATTTTTTTTGGGATTGATGAGACAGAAACCCCAGAATATCCAGCAGCAGAATCTCCTCCCCAGGAGCATCCAGCACGCTCAGGGCTGTGCTTGGCTGCCTCTCAGGGCTCATGAGCAGTGGAGTCTTTGCTCTGAGAGACTTAATGCTCCCTAGTGTCAGTCACAGAGGACTGGGACAAAAATCCAGTGAAAATTGCTGGGTAGGAAGCCCAGAAAAATGCTGTGTCCAAAGGGCATATTGCTGACAACTCCTGGAGAGCAAGGAGGTGCTTATTAATGTATTCCTGAGCTCAGCTTCATCTTCCAGATCAAGTGTCTGTAAGAGCTGATGAGTCCTTGAGCTGCTCCTTCCCAGTGATTAGGATGGCTGAAGAGCCCATTACCCCAGAGCAGGCAGCAAGGCTCACTTGGAGCCTTGTGAGGCTGATCTAGATGATTAAAAAGTGAGACAAAAGCCACAATGCAAGGCTGCAGCTCTCAGCAATGCCTGCCTTGGCCAGGGCCTGTGGCTGAGGAGTGAATCCAAACTGTCAGTGTAACACAGGGATCAGGATAACACAGGATCAGCACTGCTGTGAACATCAGCTCACCTGGAGCTTCCTGGGAGCACCAGGGCTTGTGGCAGGTGCTGTGGTGCCAGGGGAGGAGCTGCTGGCAGGCTGCACCTCAAGGGATGGGGCTCCAGCAAGCCAGGACACACAAACACCAAGCCTGAGTCTGTGCCAGGTGTGTGCCAGGTGTGTGCCAGGTGTGTGCCAGCTGCAGAACAGCCTGAGGAGCCCCACGTGAGCCAGGTGTGGAGCACCATGACAGCTCAGGGAGAAAGGAGGCTTTACCTTCTCCTCCACAGGACACACTGGTGCCCCAGCCTGGCCAGTTAAACCAAGCCTAACACAAACAGCCTAACCTAAACTACCACCTAACACAATTCCCCACATTCCCTCAGGCAAAGGGGCCAACAGCTCCCAAGCCCATCCTTGAAATGCAAGCCCTTGCCTTCCAAGTCCCTGGCAAAGGACAAATCACACCCTCTCTATCAGCACCTACAGTCTGTGAAGTTAAAAAGGCAACAAAACCACACACACAGAGTGTTAAACCCTGTTATCTAATCACATCTACAGCACACACTGCTCCATTTGTATTTTGTGCTGAAGGAAGTGCCACTGGCAGCAATTCTGGGTCACATCTGGCTGCAGGACCTCAGCCCAGCAATCCTTCCTGGAGAAAGGTGAGTGATTTGTTCAAGCATTTTCTGCTTCCACAACCACAGAGGAATTTTTTTTTTCACAGATTATTAGTGGTTTTCAAGGACTTTATGGTTAAGCAAACAATAAGATGGTTAAATTGTCCAATTTCAACATTTGACTTTTTAAATGTGAAAGTTAATAGGCTGCATTACTAGAATCACTGTGGAGGAAAGCACAAAACCCATCTGGGCAAAAATCAAGAGACAATCAATCCAAGGGTTTTTAAAGCCTGGCTTTCCCTCTGTGGTAAGAGCAGATGATGCTCTGTACTGTACAGCAACACCAAAGGTTTATTAAACATATTAGCTGGGCTGATAATTAAACTGCTGATAATTAAAGCCAGGCTTGGCTATCTGCACCCAGTGGAGACATTGTCCTCCTCTGAGAAAACACTCTGGAAGTGTGGAGCTGGAGATAGGGCTCTGGCACCAGGGCCAGTCCCAGCTGATAAAACCTAATCTACATAAACAAAGCAGACAGTAATGAGCATCAGGAGTTTTTAAAGGTTGTTATGACAGCAACAGAAATGAACAGCTGATTCTGCCAGCTCAGCTTTCCACCTTGTTCCCATTTTCTGCCCGCACACACCGAGCCAGCCCCTTGGCCAAGCCCCCACACCCTCTGCACCAGCCCCTCTGCACCTACCTGTGGCCTTCAGTGCTGGTTGCTCCCCTAGCAGCAGTTTTAACCTTTTGGCATGGATTTTCCCTTGGTAATGCGACTCTGCCACCACTGCTGAGGTAAAGGACATGTTACATAGCGTGCAGCATTTGTTCTTATCCACTGAGTCACCATCACTGCCCTGCGTGGAGACAAAAACACAGACACAACAGAGAGGGGTGTGAGCACAGCCACAGAGAGAGGAGAGGAACAGGAGGGAGGAATGCAGGTTGTCATGCCAAGGGGTTTCCCTTCCTCATCTCTCCCAGCCTTGCTTGTGCTTCATCCCAGCCATGTCCAGCTTGGGGACACTTCCAGCACCACAGCACCTCCACCCTGCTCTGCACTGGGAGCTCAGCCTGTCCCTGTGTCCTTCAGCCCATCCCTGTGTCCCTCAGCCTGTCCTTGTGTCCCTCAGCCTGTCCTTGTGTCCCTCAGCCCATCCCTGTGTCCCTCAGCCTGTCCTTGTGTCCCTCTGCCTGTCCCTGTGTCCTTCAGCCCATCCCTGTGTCCCTCAGCCTGTCCTTGTGTCCCTCTGCCTGTCCCCGCGTCCCTCAGCCCATCCCTGTGCCCCTCAGCCTGTCCTTGTGTCCCTCAGCCCATCCCTGTGTCCCTCAGCCTGTCCCTGTGTCCCTCTGCCTGTCCTTGTGTCCCTCAGACCATCCCTGTGTCCCTCAGCCTGTCCCCGCGTCCCTCAGCCTGTCCCTGTGTACCTCAGTCTGTCCCCATGTCCCTCATCCTGTCCCTGTGTCCCTCAGTCTGTCCTAATGTCCCTCAACCTGTCCCTCAGCCCATCCCTGTGTCCCTCAGCCTGTCCCTCAGCCTGTCCCTGTGTCCTTCAGTCTGTCCTAATGTCCCTCATCCTGTCCTTGTGTCCCTCAGCCCATCCCTGTGTCCCTCAGCCTGTCCCTGTGTCCTTCAGTCTGTCCTAATGTCCCTCAACCCATCCCCATGGCCCTCACCCTGCCCCCGTGTCCCTCATCCTGTCCCCCACCCTGTCCCCATGTCCCTCACCCTGTCCCCATGTCCCTCACCCTGTCCCCGTGTCCCTCACCCTGTCCCTGTGTCCCTCACCCTGTCCCCATGTCCCTCAGCCTGTCCTTCTGTCCCCGTGTCCCTGGAGCTCCTGGCACACCCTGAGCCTCCCTTCCCTCAGCCTCTGCTCCTCCTCTCTCTGAGGGAGTCACACAGACCCAGAGCTTCCCCCGCCATCCAACACTGCTGCTTCCTCCTGATGCACTTCTGAAGAGACCCCAAAACATCTGGGGGGACACATCTGGAGGGCACAGCCCACTCTGCAGGTGGGAGAAATAAATGAACTGGCTGAAAGCTCTCAGGTTCCAATACCAGCCTTGGGTGAACCCAACACAGAGTGGACACCTGACCCATCACTGAAGGTCATTTTTACCTCCCAAAAAATCCACTTTTAGAAAAATGACTGATTTTCATCACTTTTTTGTTGTTGATAACTGTAAATCAACCTTAGGGAGGAATCTCAAGAGGTGTTTAGTACTGTTCTGAGTGTAATTTGCACTTCTTTTAAATAGCTTTCTCTCAAGATATTTTATGCCTTCAAAGGGAAATCACTTGAAAGTTTAAAGCAGAGTAGAAAATTTCCAGTATCTATTGATCATCAGTGGCAACACATAAAGAGCCTCCAACAGAGCTCGTTTGAAAAGCTGATACACTTCAGTGTTAATGCACCAGGGTCTCTTCCTCTGCCAGGGCTGCTCTTCAGTGACATTTCTTCCTTTTCAACCTACTTTCTCAGCTAGACTGCAATTAAAAATAAAAAATTAAAGCCCCCTCAAAGAGCCCTCCAATAGCTCACACAGAGCTCAGGGTCCCATTTGCACTGACCCACACCTGGCTGTGCAGCTCACCTGGGCTCAGCCAAGTCTCTGGGCCAGCACCTCCACGTGTGGCACCACCAGCAGGACAGGGGTGTCCCCAAACCTTGGTGAGCCTCTCTAGCCATGCATGACAGACCTCTAGCAGAGGTTTTTATTTTTAGAGCAGTTTTATGCACCAACACGAGGTATTTGGGCTCTGCTGTGTTAAGAATTTCCCCAGGTCTGGACCATCCCTTATCAGCATCACTTCCCTTCCCTCCTCCACCACCCAAAGCCCTGCCCAGAGCCAGAGGTGCTCCAGTGCTCCAGCCCTGAAGGGTAATTATGCCTTCTCATTTGTCAGGGGCTGTTTTACCTGAAACCCAAGAGGGCAGGGGGAAGCTGATCCGGGTGTCTTTTGTCACCTGCTGAATGACACGGTGACAAAAGACACCCAGGGTTGGGCAGGTGCTGCAACCACAGGGCTCAGCTGGGCCACAGGGCTCCACAAGGGGCAGCTGGATGGTCCCTGGGGGTGTTCTGACCCACAGTCCACTCCTGTGGCATTCCCATTCTCTGAAAAATCCCTTCGCCCAGGATTTTTCTCTTGGGAAGCTGAGAAGCCTCAGAGAAAAAGGAAAACAATAATTATCTCATTTGCTTCTTCTCTGTTTTGCTGCTTTGGAATGTGTTTGGAGATTGCTTACCCACAGGTTGATTGTTTCACTGGATTTTAGTGTGAGTTATTTTGACTTATTGGCCAATCAGTACCAAGCTGTGTCGGGGCTTTGGAAAGAGTCACGAGTTTTCATTATTATCTTTTTAGCCTTCTGTCTGTATCTTTTCTGTTTAATTTAGCATTCTTTAACATAATATAGTATCATAAAATAACAAATCAGCCTTCTGAGAACACGGAGTCAGATTCATTATTCCTCCTTCCATGGGGGTCCCTGCAAATACAAAACACTCCAGGGGCTGGAACAGTGACCAGGCACTGACAGCTCTGGTCTGTAAATCCACCAGCAGCTCCTAAACCCCCTGCTGCCAGACCCAGCCAAGGGATATTTCTACATTCTTCTTCTGCAGCTTCCTCCAGCCCATCTCACCTCACAAACCTTCACAACAATGCAGCACAGAAGCCACTGGCTTCATACAAACTGAAACACAACAGAACACATCCCTGGAGTTACAGCACCCATCTCCCAGCACTGACATCCCCACTCTTCCCCTGCTCCAGCCTCATTTATTAGGCTGCTTTTTGTAATATCAGAAACTTCAGTCTCATATGTCCAACAGAATTAACCTCAGTTATTTGGCTGCCTGTTAACAAGGCATAATCCCCACACAGGCCATTCCTTAAGCAATCCACAGGAAAAGTAAGGATTTTCATTCCACAGATACAAATCTGCTGTCTTCATTTCCCAAGTTTTACTAAGAAGAAAAGATTATACAAACCCTAGAACACAGCAGCATAAACCACAGCATTAAAGTGCTGCAAAGTAACTTTGAAATTTGAATTAATTTTTGGTGCATGAAGGTGCTGCTGTAAAGAGCTGCTTTCTGTGCTGCTCCATAGGAAATTCAGGTCATTTCTATTCTGGAGCCTGTTTTTGCCATGGTACCAGCAAAAAGCAAGTAGCAGTTCATGGAAGGTCAACACATGAGGGTTTTCCCCTCCTCCACACCAAATCAAACCAATAATGAAGAGCACAACAATTGAGTAATCCATGGGAAGACCACTTGTATAAGGCTTCTACTTCAGGGGTGTTTTGGAAATACAGTTTTTTTGCAATCCTCAAACAGCAGCCAACCCTTCCCTTGGCCTGACAGAAAGGTCAGGAAGCAAATTCTGTTTCCAATCCCATTGCACTGAGTACCCACAGCTGCAGCCACCTCCCCCTCCTGCTGCCACCTGGCAGAAGGACAAGGTGTTAGTTCTGTGGTCAGCAGAACACAAACCCAGTGGCACTCAGCCATGTAACACTTTGGATGAAAAAAAAGGCTAACATTCCCTTTTTAGCTGCAGCTACTTCTACACAGATTTAATTGGTTTTCATGGATTGTTTCTAACGCTCATTAAAGTCTCTGTGCCATGGCCTGAGTGGCACTGCTGGGACTGGGCACTGCACTGCATGTGCACGTGGTAGGGATGCAATTGTGCAGCACTAGAGACATCCTAAATAGCTCTGCTCTCTCTAAATGCAAAGGCTTGTGTAAGATCTGATCAGCAGCAGGCCTACTCTGAGCTGGAAATGTTGGCAGATTTTCCCTGCTGTATTTTTACAACACAAATAATTTTAGCATTTCGGTCTGGCCTAGCCTGGCATTCACCTAGAACATGAGGACACGTTAATCCACCCCCACCAGGGCTGCCCTTGGGAAAAGCATCAGCACACACAGAATTACATTCCTTCTCCACATTGCCTTCCACAAAAGCAGTGGGAAATGGTTCAACTTTGACTTATTTGAGGTCTGGTTGGTTCTCTGTCCTCCACATCCCATGCTGAGGTGCCCATGCAGTATGGGGACCTTTGTTAGTCATAATCCCCTGTTCTCCATCTCCATGTACCTGTCCATTGTAGTGCCCACAGTTATTAATGACAGTAAAAATAATATATTTTAAAATATATTTTTATATGTATATTTATAAAAAATATATAAAAATATATAAATATATATAAATATAAAAATCTATAGAAATACAAATATTTTAAAATTACATAAATATTATATTAATTATTATATTAATATATTGATTTTTAAAATACATAAATATATATAAAATATATTTTTATAATATATTTTTATATTTATAGATAATACACAAGAAAATATTTTGGTTTATTTTATTAATAAAATCACTGCAAGGTCCTGCTGTGGAGGGGCAGAATGCAACTGCAATTGGCCTGTGTGCAACAGGAAAGTTCACTGGTGTTTCAATTTTCTGTGTGCAACAGAAAAGTTCACTAGGGTTTCAATTACTACGTAAATGAGCTTTTCAGATTCCTTGGGCAAAACTTGCATGCTTCTCCCCTTAATTACAAGAAATCACACTGAATATCAACAGCACTCAGCCCCAGTCACACTGAACTGGTTTGGGAACCTCACTGCAGCAGAACGTGGGAAGGAGCCAAATGAATAATTCCCCATGAAGCCATCTCTTAAAAATTCAGCCTCCTTCTATCTACTGCCTGACAAATGGCTCTGAGCTGGTCCAGTTCCTCACCTCCCTTTGTTTATCAGAACACAGCTGAGGGAGCCAATGGCCAATCTTTAAACTCACAGACTGAGAGCAAAGGTGAGCGAGGAGCCTTTGGGTAAAGCACATCAACCTGGAGGCACTGCCCCATCACCTGGCCCAGCTGCTCACCACCAGACTCAGCCTGGTCTGGAAGAATTGGAAGAAATGGAGCAAGCCCTGAGTATTTGCTATCAGCACATTTTTCCCATAAAAGAACATTCAAATAACTAAAAACACAATTACAGCTGCTGATGCGCATAATAATTCTTGCGCAGTTTATTGAAAATTATTTCCAGTTACTTTGCATTTCAGCTAATCTAAATGTTACCTCTGGGCACCTGATCAGCTGTGGCTGTAAGAGAGAGACAATGTTGTGGGCCAGAGTCAATGATGCACAAAGAAACTGAATAAACAGGGCTGGGATTGTACCCACATTTTCTGAGCGCAGCTTTTTGGCCGGGCAGCCTCCATCCACGGGGTGAAGCATGTAGTACAGGCGGACTTTGCTGGCATGCTTCCGACTCTGCAATGCAAAAAAAATAAAGAATTAAACTTACAAGGAGCAGGAGGCTCTGTTGATGTGCTCACTCCACCAACCCACAGTCGGATTTCACATCCCTCTGACACACACATCCACCCCTGGAGGAGAAAGGCAGAGGGATCCAGGTGAGGAGCATTTGCACTTCTCTGAATTTTCACAGAGCTCTGCACCCAGCTGGAATGAGCTGTGGGATGAAGAAATGACCCATCCTGTCCAAGTCCTGTAGGTCCTCCAAGACACAGAGGGAAGTCACAGACAGCCAGGGAAGGACAGCTTTTGTTACCAGACCATTTCCATGGGGGGCAGATTGAAGGATGGGGGTCACTGAGCCCCAGCCAGAGACACAACAGCATCCTGAGTGTCAGAGATACACACAGACATATTTTATTGAAAATCCTTTTGTTAGGATTTTTTCTCCTGAGAAGCTGAGAGGCCTCAGAGGACAAGAAAAACTATAATTATCTGCTGCTGTGGAATGCAACAGGTGGATCTGTGATTGGTCTCATGTGGTTGTTTTTAATTATTAGCTAATCACAGTCCAGCTGGCTCTGACTCTCTGGTCAGTCACAAGATTTTATTATCATTCTTTCCTTTCTATTCTTAGCTAGCCTTCTGATGAAATCCTTTCTCTATTCTTTTAGTATAGTTTTAATATATCATTTTTAATATAATATATATAATAAAATAATAAATCAGCCTTCTGAAACATGGAGTCAGATCCTCATCTCTTCCCTCATCCTGGGACACCCCCACAGGCACACACACAGACCAAACCCACAACTCCTTCACTTCCAGAGTGATAAAACATTAGAAGAGCAAAAAATCTCCAGTGAGGGAGACACGAGCAGGTGTCACAGCTGGAGCTGACGGGCAGGTGAGGGTCAGAACAGACAGGAGCTCCCCTGGTGACCCCAGCAGCAGCAGCCAAAGCAAATCCTTGGGACTGGCAAGGCTTAAAGGAAGATTTTAAAGCTCCTACAGCAGGAGCACAGACATAAACCTTCCAAAGCCTGACTTACACAGGGTCTTGTCTTCCAGCAGATGCAGGGGGAAAAAGCCTGCAGCCACAAAATAAGTGCACCCAGCATATGGGCAGCAGGCACATGGGGAGCTGTTACCATGCAAATGTTTCCTTTGAATCACCCTTTCCTACTGCCCCGGAGAAAACAGCACTGTAATGTTATAATTCCACATCACAGAGCTGCAATTTGAAAATATTAAATTACCATTAGCATGTTCTGGAACATTCTTTTTCCTGTGGTATAAACTTGGAGCTAAATTTGCAGGGAGCTATATTTGTATTCGCATGCAGAAATGTGACTGTGCAATAATTTTTTCCACAGAGCAAATCAGTCAAGATAAATAATGTCAAATATCTGTCCCCAGCTCGACTTCCTGCTGCATTTAGCAAATGTGACCTTCCATGGTCAGAGCTAAGTGCAGGAAACCCCAAAGCTCCAGCTATTAAATGAGCAGCCCAGACAGCGACTGCGTAATTAGAAAAATGCCAAAATAAACGTTTGAAATGCACAGGGCAGAGGTGCAAAGCCAGTCCTGAAGTGATGCTCAGCCTTGCACCACACAGGGCCACTCAGACACGCTGTAAAGGCAGCGTGGCCAGAGTTTTTCAGTCGGATTTCTTGCACTGACACCCTGCAGAGCAGTCAGCCTCCCTCGAGTCATCCTCCCCAGAGTCACGAGGATCTTCCCTCGCCTGGCTTCATCCAGCACGTCACCGTGCCCACGCTCACACAGCCACAGCCTGCTCTGCTGGGAGGGCAAAAAACCTGGGAGGGGTTGCTGGGTGTGTGCAAAGCTGCAAAGATGCCAAGAGGAATCATTTTTATGGTTCACAGCTGCACCCAGGTGTCAAGAGTTAAAAGACAGCAAAGCTTCAGCCTTCTGTAAAACACCTCTCACCTTCCTTGGGGCAATTGTGTGGAGTTGTGAAAGCCAAGGTAAAGGAATGACTTATGTTTGGCATAACTGAAAACTACACAGCTCCTTATGCAACCTTATTATCTTATGATCATAAAAGTGGAGCTTAAAATCATCCCTGGCCTCCGCGTGTATGTGCTGAGCATCTCCTTCCCTCTGCAGAGCACAGGAAGCACAGCCCATTTGTCATCCACTTTATCTCTGGCATTTTCTACATTTACATGTGTATTTATCATCCCAACACCCCAGCAGGAGCACGGCAGGAGCACAGTGATTATTCTGAGCGTGCTGCTCACAAACAGCACTGCAGGTTATCCTCACCCTGCTGGAAACCTGCAGCTCCAAGGCACAAGGAGGGCAAGTGCCCTGAAAACTGGGATGAACTGGGATGAACTGGGATTTGGGCACCTCCAGCTCCCATTCTGACCCATCTCACAAGCTTTAGTAAAGACACATAACATCTGTAACCACAAACAGGAGTCAGAAAACTGGGATGGACTGGGAGGAACTGGGATGAACTGGGATGAACTGGGATGAGGGCACCTCCAGCTCCCATTCTGACCCATCTCACCATATCCACAAGCTTTAGGAAAGACAAAACCTTGCCACATCTGTAACCACAAACAGGAGCCAGAAAACTGGGAGAACTGGGGTGAACTGGGGTGAACTGGGATGAGGGCACCTCCAGCTCCCATGCTGACCCATCTCACCATATCCACAAGCTTAGGAAAGACAAAACCTTGCCACATCTGTAAATCTGTCTGTTATCCTCGCCCTGCTGGAAACCTGCAGCTCCAAGGCACAAGGAGGGCAAATGCCCTGAAAACTGGGATGAACTGGGATGAACTGGGATGAGGGCACCTCCAGCTCCCATTCTGACCCATCTCACAAGCTTTAGGAAGGACAAAACCTTGCCACATCTGTAACCACAAACAGGAGTCAGAAAACTGGGATGAACTGGGATGAACTGGGATGAACTGGGATGAGGGCACCTCCAGCTCCCATTCTGACCCATCTCACAAGCTTTAGGAAGGACAAAATCTTGCCACAGCTGTAAATCCACAGGTTTTACATGGAATGAGCACTCATGGCTCCAACAGCCACCACAACCTCATTTTGGGTGCAATAAGGAGGTTTCTGTGCCCCTGAATATTTTCTTTGTACAAAGTGTTATGCCCAAGGCATTGCCACTTTTCCTGTCTCCAGTGGGAATAGTACCTGTGGAAGAACCATGAACAGGAGCTTGAAAACTGGGATGAACTGGGATGAACTGGGATTAGGGCACCTCCAGCTCCCATGCTGACCCATCTCACAAGTTTTAGGAAGGACAAAACCTTGCCACATCTGTAAATCCACAGGATTTACATGGAATGAGCACTCATGGAATGAGCACGCTGCCTCGTGCTCCAACAGCCACCACAACCTCATTTTGGGTACAATAAGGAGGTTTCTGTCCCCCTGAATATTTCTTTTGTACAAAGTGTTACACCAAAGGCATTCTCACTTTCCTGTCTCTAGTGGGAATAGCACCTTTTCAAGGCACTAAGTCTGGTTTAATACTGCAGGCTTAAAAACCAGCCCTGACTATGCAGGGAGCTCAGTCTGTTCTCACACAGCTGCTGCAGAGTTCTGCATTGCAAGCTCATTTGCTACTGTAAGGCTCATCAATAAAAGTAAATAAATGGATCATTTCTATCTCTATCAAATCTACTCCAGTACAGGAGATCGTGGCAGAGACAGCAAAGTTCTGGCAATTCAACCCTAAAACATAAAAGGGCAGAGCAGAGAGAAACTGTGCTATGAAATGCAATTTGATTTTGCATAAATTGGGTGCCTGGAACAGGCAGTGAGGTCCCTCTGGCAGCTGGCAGGACCCAGGAACCAGGACTGGTTTGGGTCACAGCCCTGATCCCTCTGTTTGCTGGAAGGGCTTCTCATTCCTCTTCCCACCCTGAGCCACAACAAAATATTTTGTTAAAATTATTTTTCCTTATTTGCATTAACGTCTTGAGCAAGCAAAGTATCTCTTCATAATAAGGAATTTTTGACATTGGAATGGACTTTAATGATCATCCAATTCCAGCCTCTCATGCTGCCCAGCCAGCCTGGCCTTGGATGGAACCAGCTCCCTCTTGTAGGACAAGCAGGGTACATTCAGATTTTCTGGCATTTGGCTGCATGGCTGGAAAAGGACAAAAATGCTGAAATTAAGGGTGGATCAGTGGCTCTGGAGAGGACTGAGCCATCTCCCTTCACTGACCCAGCTGAGGCATTACAGCCCAGGGGTCACCAGGCTACACAGGCACACTCAGCTCTTCCCTTCTGGGCTCTGGCAGAGGAGTCCCCTCACAGCTGAGGGGCTCAGAGCCCACCATGGCCCTGGCACTGCTCCCACTTTACACCACGACTCAAGCTGACCCAGCAGTCTGAAACACTTTGCCTGTGAGAGCCTCTTCCTGTCTCCTGCCATCAGGCTCAAATCAACCATCTCTGCAGCTTCCCTCAGGCTGTGCTAGCACATAATCTCATTTCCCTATTCCCCATATAGCCCTTCATCAATCCTTGCTGCCTCCTGTGCTGGCAGTTTTACGGTTTTGGGCAGTTCAGCTTTTCTCTCCTGCTCCTCTTCTCCAGCCAAAGGCCAGGGACTCCACACTGAGCAGCACAAGCACCAGCAGAGACACAGGTGAGGGATGAAGGAAGGAACCGTGGCAGCCCAAATGGCTGCAGCTTCTCTTAGTCTGCATTAAACTCTTTTTCAGAAGGCCATTGGTTGTGTTTTAATCCTTTTAGTGTACACTGGGTTGGTTTTTTTTGTGTGCTGGCAGTTTCTTAATTAAATTGCCACGCAACACGCAGCCACGTGATTGTACCAATTTTATTATCTGTATTGGCCCTACTTGTAATCTCATCAAAGGAGAGAAAGTTATTTTGGCTGGCCCAGTTGTCCAAACCTTGTGCAGAAATCCAGTTCCATGGTCCTGCAGCCCTTTTCCTGGGCATGCTGTGCCCAGGGGCTGTGCCAAGCCAGACTCCCCTGGCACTGCCATGCCTGGCCCTGGGCTTGCTTCCTCCTGGAGTCTTCCTCCTCTTTCCCATGCCCCAGGGTCAGCAGTGACAGTGCACAGCACGTGGCCAGCACACTTCAAGCACCCACTTGTGAATTACTGGACCTGCTGACCTGAACCTCATCATTCTGGAATTTGTAATCGCTGCCTAACAACCTCTTCCAAATTTCTACTGGAATGGAACCAATCTATTTCTTCCTCTATGATATAACAACATCCTCTGCGTTTTTTAAATAGACAGGAGAAGTATTTTCAGCAAATGCCTTCCCTTTTCTGCCTCTACTACCCACACAACAAACATTGTCAAGATCCCTGTGGTTCGCTGCAGAGCTGAACTCCCCGGCTGTTATTCCAGACACTGCTGGATGCCAATGTCCTTTTTCTCCCTTTGTAATTTTTGAAAAGCCTCATTTATAATTTATGGTCATTTCTATCAACTTCCCCTCTTTCCTCCACGAGTTAATTTTTTAAAAAGTGTCTACTCATGCTTTTGCCTTCCTGGGCACACAGAAATGTGTCTGCAATTCCCGAGTGCTCAGCTGAATTTGCACCCCCATCAAACCAGCTGCTCCAAAGCAAAGACAGGCACATTACTCGTTTGGACATTGATTTGTTTACACATTAAGGCAACTACTGAGGATCTATTCAGCCAAGCAATCACTAGCTCCACTTCCTTTTATCTGCTTATTCCTTATACCATTCCACCTGGATGGCCAGGCTGACTCCAAGTGGGGATCCTAGACGTGAATTTTCTGTCTCAGGAATCCCCATTTCAGCTGTGATCTTTAGCTTTACTGCTTCCTATACTGGTTTTGACTGTAGTCAAAGTATCTCTTGTCCAACACACTGCTGGGTACCCTGTGGAGAGGAAATAACTCTCCTTAGAGGCTGTGGCCAGAGCAGCATGGCAGGAGCAGCCAGGCTCAGCACCTGGGGCCACCACGGGCACCTGCTCCTCCCTGAACCCCTGCTAGTCCCTTCTGAGTGCCTCACATTCCTTCTGCAGGTGGATCTTACATCTACACTAATGCAACCATGCATTTAATCCGTTGGTATTATGGGATTTTTCCAGGCAATGTACCTCCCTGATAGAGCTGCTCTTGGCAGAGGTTGGACCAGACCTTCAAAGGTCCCTTCCAACCCAACCCATTCCAGGATTCTGTACACATGACAAGGGAAAGGAAATGCAGGGATAGAGTGAGCAGGCTGGGAACTTCTGATATTGCAAATAAAAGGCAACACCGAGGAAGGGGAGAGAGAATGATGCATCTGACTCCATGGATATCAGAAGACTAATCAATTACTTAATTATACTATACTAAATACATTTCATCTAAACTGAATCTGCCAAGCACTCACTCTGCACACACTGCACAGAATCTTGTGATTGTCCCCTGACAGTCCTGACACACACACACACACCTGGTCCTGACAGGCCAAGGAAACAAAACACCATCACTTTGGGCAACCAATCTCCATATTGCACTCTACTTTGGCACAGCACAGGCACAGCAAGTGATAAGAATTGTGTTTTCCCTTTCTCTGAGGTGAATCTCAGAGATCCTTGGGAAGAATTGTGCCTTGCTTTTCTCTGTGAAGAGAAATGTGGCTCCACACAGCAAGCCAAATTCTTGCTGCTCACCTGCAGTTCAAGTCCCTCATCCCGGGTCACTCCTGGTGACTGATATTTGAGGCGAGGGTGGACTTCACCGTGGGTACAGCCCCCCATCCCATTACCAGCAGGCAACAGAAGAGTTAACACAAACACAGTGGGCCCCCAGCAGCCCCAGTGCTGCTGCTCCCATTCCATCCCCATTTGATCTGTGTGGAACAGATCCCCCGGCAGTGCCAGTCACTCCCCAGCGCCCGAGCGCACGGGGGCGGGTCTGTCACAACACACACAGAGCTGCAGGCTGCTGCCAAACACCCAGAACCCCGATCCAAACACGGGCTGCCAGCTTAAACAGTCAATACAGGCAGGAGTGAATACCTGGAACAAAGAGAGGTGCCCTCCTGTGCAGCAGCATCAGTAAGGAATGATGCAGAAGGGCAAGAGCTGCAGGAACTCATCTCCCAGGGATGCTGGCCAGGGCTGAGCCAGTGCAACCTTTCTTTGTTTTCATTCCATGCAGCTTTAATGTGACATCCTTTATGCCTCCCCACTACTCCTAACTCTGGGGTCCCATTTTCCCAGTGTGTTTTACTGCTGCTCTGAAGGACCTTTTAACTTCAGCTATTTTTAGGCAGCAATAGGTCTCTGTGTGCAGAGGTGTCTGGGAAGGGAGCTGTGCAGATTGCTCTGCTACCACTGCAGTTCAGCAATAGATTTTGACACTGGGAGTGCATTAAAAATAATGCCCAGCCATTAATGTTGACAACAGAGCAGTAACATAGAGCCTTGTAAAGTCCCATCCTATCTCCACTGGCTCCCAGCATGATGCAGCAGCTGCTGCTGCCCTGCATGCACAGAGAAGCACGAGCCTTGTGCCCTAAAGCCCTGGCACCCACCTGTCTCCCTCACACACAATGGGTGGCCACGTTTTCCCCAGCACACTTTAACTGGGGCTGTCACCACGACACAAATTGCCAAGGAATATCCATTCCTCCATGTGCACACAAAAAAAAACCCCAGAGCAGCACCTTTGTCATCTCTGCACCACAAATATGCCCCCCTTAGCTTTTTCTCCTCCAGCCAAGGTTCCTCTATCCAACACCAGCATGATCTGCAGGGTAACAGTGATGTTTGAGCAGCCACCAAAACCTGTGGCAGAGCAGATTCCAGCAGTGGTGGGGAAGGACGTGGCATCAACAGCCAGGGTGTCCCCTCCTCCTTCACTCCTTCATCCTCTGAAGGATTTAATGTCACTGCCACCAAAGCAAGACAATACAGCAGGTGAGCAGCAACACACAACAGAGACCATGGGCAGCAAATGTCACATTCCCTTCCATGATCACTGACACACAACAGCCCTGTGCAGCCTTTCCCTTCAGCTAAAGCACATCCTCTCCACTCCTCCACCCTGGAAATGCTTGCAGCATCTCACACAGGGAGCTGGGAGCAGAAACAAACCATTCCAGCTCCTTGCTTTCTAGCACAGCATTTATTTTGTTAAATAGGGTATGTGCTCCTTGCAGCACATTAATATTTCAGACACAGGATTGCCTCTCTGAGCACACACATCTTGATCCTTAAGGCACTAATGTGCCAATAGTAAACAATGTTTATTATTCCTTCAGACAAGCCATTGCTTTACAGGTTTCCAGCCAAGGACAGCCCAACTGGAGGCAGATTAACCCCAGCACACTCCAGCCCGTGCACACAGGGAGCACTGATGAGGCTGTCGATAGCACTCATCTGCTTTGCCCTGGAGACAGAGTGAGAAATTCCACAGTGCACAGCTCCAGAGAGCAGCCAAGGGGCACTGGCACTTGATTTGTTCTCCCCAGTTCCTTCTGCATTTGAATTTTAATATCTTTGCCCTCCCCTGCTGCTCCAGCACAAGTATTCCAGCAGCATTCCTGCATCCCATAAGGTGACACTTGCACGGGCTGCTCTTCCTCCAGACCCAGCATCTTCCTTCATTTAAAATGGAAAAATAAAGCACTCTCTGAACACCTGAAGCAATAAAGATTATGGAGGAAATGGAGAAGAGCATTACAGCAGCTTGAGGAGCAAATGTGGTGATGAATGTGCAGCTCAGGGTGAAATCCGAGAGCAACTTTGTAGATGAGGTAATTTTCCTGCAGGATTTTCAAGGGGAAACATGAAAATAAATGGTAACATCTTCCTAATGGCTGTGAACACTTCTACATAGAGATGAGGACTCAGAGCTAACTAAGAAACCCTAGCTCTCTTTGTTTTAGCTTTTTAATTTACAGCGCAGCTCACCAAAGTGATTGAAACAACCTCTCTCAAAGACAGAGCTGGAAGGAAGTGTTAAATTACAGGTAATCCAGGGGGAATCCAGTGCCAAAGAGGCTTCCTGCTCCAGAGGAGGGGAAGATGCAGAGATACAGAAAAGAAAAACCTCATTTCTGCAGCACAGACTTTCAATGGCATTGCAGCAAGCGCAGCACGTTGTCACCCCTTGGACCACAAGGTGTGAAACACCCTCAGGTGTGAAACACCCTCCCCAAACTGTGCCTGGCCAGCTCCTGCAGCCAGCCAGCACCTGCAGGACATGGATTCATCACCAAACAGCCACCCTGCTCCCTTTTGTTCCTCCCGAGGAGGAAAGGGGAGCCAGGGGAGCTCAGGGATGCTTGGCATCCAGGGATTGTCTCAGGCATCCCGACTTCCCTGCTTTATTGCAGAAACAGAAGTGGGGAGAGAGTTTTCTGGTACTTCAGGGGACAAATTAAGGCAGTAATTTGCTTGCAGAATTAAAATATGCAAATGCACACTCTGTTGGGCACCCACAGTAAGGTTTGCCTCATCCCTCACTCCCAGCTGCCCAGCAGCAGCCCCTGGAGATGCTCAGCACTGCAGAGTGAGCTGGGCTCCTTAATTTGGGAGCCAAATCAATACCCCAAGGCTCAGCTCTGTCCTGGGGTGAACCCTGGAGAGGAGGGCAGGACCTGGCACTGCCAGCAGCTTGGGAAGGAGAGCCAGGGTGCATCAGACACATCAGACAAAGCCAGGGACACAGTTGCATGAAGCACATGCAATAAAGGCAGTATTTGCTGTATGTCAAGCTGGAAGCACAAAGTGCTGCAAACACTCTGATCCTTTTGTCATTTTTCCACTAGGCTTGCCCTTGGAAATAATATCACTTAATACTGCGTGACTGACATAAAATCATTTTTTTTATTCCTGGCAAAGTAGCACAGGAGCAAAGTTATTGGTTGGTGATTTGGAGAAGGAGATGAGACAGCGATTGGAACTGACTATTCCTGTTTGGCAAGATAAAAACGTCCCCCTTTCATAGGCTGCTTCCCTCTATTTTCTTACAGAGAAATGTCTTATTTTGCATGCACAGAGAGCCAAGATTCCAGTCCCTGGCACAAGGGCTGCAGAGCTCACTTGACTGCGCTAGTGAGGCACTGGATCAATTCCCTTTCTCTCCAGGCTCTCTCAGGAAGGATAAGGGCACTGCTGACCAAACCAAACCCACACAGAGCCCTGGCACCCACCAAGGGTCCTCAGCACCCATGGGTACCCAGGGTGGCCACCCCCAGGGCACCTGGAAAGAGATTTGCAGAAAATTCAGTGTTCTGAAGTTGGTATTTCCCCTATGAAAATAATCAGTTTTTAACTATACAGCACTTTCTAAAAGTAGGAAGAAAAAAAAAAGAAAGGTGTGAAAATTGTAACCAGCTACTGTATAATTAGAAAGAAAACAGTGAATTTTACACTCCTGGTATTAACTACTGGCCTGCAGCAAGGGCTGGCAGTCTCAGGCAGGATAGAGTCCCCAACTCCACCTCCCTGGAGAACCTCAGGGCAGGTTTTCAGCCTCTCACGTGCCTGTGGGCTCTTGGGACCAGGCTGCCAGAAAGTTACCGTGAGAATGAGCATCACACTTGGGAGTGGTGACCAGAACAGCCGCCCCAAAGGGACACTGAGAGCAGCAAATGTGGCACAGCCACAGGGCAGAGGCACTCCCAGCCTCTGGGCCACCAGAGAGGTTCCTACCTACACCCTACAGCTGTTCCAGATTGCAAGGCAAGATGTATTTATTACCATCTGCATGGCAGTTGTCCTTTGTCACGTGGGCAGTTTTCCTTATCTCTCTCTGAATGATCACACTCACTCCTCCCTTGGGAGGGGACATCTGCTGATAAGAGGCCATTGAATGTCCCTGCATGGCTGATAAGAACCACAGCATCCCATTGGGAGATGTGAGCCCAGAGGGAGGAGCCAAGCATTCCTACCTGGATAGAATCTGGAGATTCTGGAACCCCAGCCAAGCATTCCTACCTGGATAGAATCTGGAGATTCTGGAACACCAGCCAAGCATTCCTTACCTGGATAGAATCTGGAGATTCTGGAACACCAGCCAAGCATTCCTGCCTGGATAGAATCTGGGGATTCTGGAACACCAGCCAAGCATTCCTACCTGGATAGAATCTGGAGATTCTGGAACACCAGCCAAGCATTCCTGCCTGGATAGAATCTGGAGATTCTGGAACACCAGCCAAGCATTCCTGCCTGGATAGAATCTGGGGATTCTGGAACACCAGCCAAGCATTCCTACCTGGATAGAATCTGGAGATTCTGGAACACCAGCACGGCTTCTCCACTGGATTCCCCAGAGGAGCAGCAGCTGCCTCTGCCCCTGGATCTCCAGAGGAGACTCCACCCTTCTCCAGGATCCCTGCTCCAGCAGAACCAGCCCTGACACTGCAGGAGGGCTGAGCCACAATTCCAATGGCACTGCTGCCACCAGCCTGACCCACAGGGTGTCAGGCTGGGTTCTGACTCTGGCACTGTTGGTTTAGTTCACTGCATTGTTTATTTTATCCTTTTATTTTCTTGCCTAAGAAAGAACTGTTATTTCCTGCTCTCATAATTTTTGTTGCCTGAGAGCCCTTAATTTAAAATTTACAGTGATTTGGAGAGGAGGTTCATTTTCTCCATTTCAGGGGAGGCTCCTGCCTTGCTCAGCAGACACCTGGCTTTCCAAACCAAGACAACACCTCACTCACTCCAAGCCTCCCCCTCCCTGTGTTATGTAACCCAGCAGCAAGGTTTGGGAATGACATTATTGTGCCCAACATCTCAGCGTCTGCTGGGATTTCACAGCGGATGACAAACGAGCACAACACCTCGCACTAAAATATACAACAGAAAACAGTGTTGTTTTCCACATTTCAAAAACATCTGCTATGAATTAATGATTCAGCTCATACCTACAGTGACAGGCGCAGAGGAGGCGAGATTGGCTGAGCACCCTGAGGCTCACCAGGAGCTGCTCCTGTGTCTGCAGCACTGCTCCTGCCTCCTGCAGGCAAAATTTGGCATCCAACTGCCCAGTATCAAGATCTGGAAGGTGTCCCTAAAACTGCAGCCTTCAACTTCACAGAGTTGCCAGGGATCTGTGCTGCACACAGAGGGCAGCCAGAGGAGCAGTTACAGAAGAGCTCCTAAGAAATTCACCAAAGCAGACATGTAAAGTGCCCTACAAGCACACGTACATTCTTGTTCCCATTGTTAATTAATGCAGCACAGCATCCTCAGATCATGTACATTAAGCTTCCTGCACATCCTCTGCTGGCCACACAATTGTCTCCCTCGTGTATCAACTGCACAACACTCGAGTCAAACAAAAGCTTGGGGTAACTTCATCTTCCAGGTCCCTGTGCACAAACTGCATCTCTTGGAACTCTGCAGACACTGGGAGTCTCCACGTAGCCAAAAACAGAAGCAAAGCAAAGCACTCCCCTGAGTGCAGAAATCCCTCATCCCCCAGCTCATCACACAGAATCACAGAACTGTTTAGGTTGGAGAAGACCTCCATGACCACCAAAATTATTCCATATTATCCAAATATCTGTATTATCTCCATTTTATATATTATGAATACTCACAGTTAATACAGTTTATTCTCCATATACAAAGATAATGCAGACATGCATCACTTTGGAGTCCTCCAGGCCAGGCTGGAGCATCTCACATGCCCCCAGGTGAGGACAGTCCCTTGTGCACAGCCACCACACAGTGACCCTGCACCTCCTCTGCCTTTGAACCTGAGAATTTCTGTACAAAAGCCCCTCACCCTGGCAGGATCTACACCCAGCCAGTGAGTTTCCTTTCCTGAAGGATTTTACAGCATCAAATCCCTCCATAATTTCCTCCTTGTTTAATAGGAATGTATTTAAGTTTGTTTTGAAGATATGCAGTGCTGTTAATTGCTGTTCTAACATGTCTCTAATAATCCATCCCTTCTAATTATTCATTGCTCACTACTTCTTAAGTGCTTAAATACATTCACAAATTCTAATCTATTCTCTGCACAATCAGTGATTCCTACTCACCAAACCACAGTGCAGCACATTTAATACAACCTGAGCTTGTTTTTGCTGCACTCTTAATTGCTCTCCTTGCTAACTGTGCTTCCTTCAGCCCAGATCAAATTGCAGGCTGACTTGGCAAAAAACAGAAGGAAAAAAAAAGCCAGACACGCAGCAGACACCGCTGCAGTGACATCACTGACAGAGTAAGCGTAAAAACAGGAAAAACGGGGAAAAAACCACGAGAATCGGGGAAAAAAACAGGAAAAATGGGAAAAAAACCAGAAAAAACAGGGAAAAAACAGGAAAAACAGGGAAAAAACCAGGAAAAACGGGAAAAAAAAACCTCAGGAAAAACGGGGGAAATACCACGAAAAACAGGGGAAAAAACCACGAAAAACAGGGGAAAAACCCATGAAAAACGGAAAAAAACCCCGAAAAACAGGGGAAAAAACACGAAAAACGGGAAAAAAACAGGAAAAACAGGGAAAAAAACCCGGGGAAAAACCCACAAAAAATAGGGGAAAAACCCATGAAAAACAGGGGAAAAAACCACGAAAAACGGGAAAAAAACAGGAAAAACGGGGGGAAAAAAACCGGAAAAAACGGGAAAAAACAGGAAAAACGGGAAAAAAACAGGAAAAACAGGGGAGAAAAATAGGAAAAACGGGAAAAAACCCAGGAAAAACAGGGAAAAAACCCCAGGAAAAACAGGGGAAAAAACAGGAAAAACGGGAAAAAACCCAGAAAAAAACAGGGAAAAAACCCCAGGAAAAACAAACAGTAAAACCAGTTCTTCAAATGCTGAGTGTTCCAAGCAGAACTGCAACGGTGGAGTGAGAAACCAAGAACATCCTACCTCGTAATGGGCCACGCGCTGGGACTCGGAGATCAGCTGAGCACTGCACACCTTGCAGTAACTTTCAGTGAACAATTCTTGGTCGATGTCAGAGGATTTCATCTGTGCATGACAGAGAGGAGAGACAAGAAGCAGAATCAGTCACACAAAGCAGGCAGATGTGTCTGACAAGGCTCCTACAGAGCCAAGGGCAAGGCAACACTTGAGCCAAGCAGTTCTTGTCACCAAGAGGGAGTGAAACCAATGTTGTGCAGGTGTGAATGTGACACACAGTATATTTTCTGGAAAAATCCCTTCACCCAGGATTTCTCTCCTGGGAAGCTGAGAAGCCTCAGAGAAAAGGAAAACAATAATTATCTGATTTGCTTCTCCTGTGTTTTGCTGCTTTGGAATGTGGCTGGACATTGTTTAGACAACAAGTGATTGTTTATTGGTTTCATGTGAATTATTCTGACTTATTGGCCAATGAAGGTGAAGTTGTGTCAAGACTCTGGAAAGAGTCATGAGTTTTCATTATTATATCATCTTTTCAGCTTTCTGTAAGTATCCTTTCTGTATTCTTTAGTATAGTTTAGTTTAATATTCTATAATATAATACACTATAATATACTGTAATATACTATAAAATACTATAATATAGTATCATATAATATCATATCATATATCATATAATAAATTAGCCTTCTAAGAACACAGAGTCAGATTCATCACTCCTTCCTGCCACAAGGGACCCCACAAATACAACAGTACCCCCACATCCCCAGTCCCTCCCATTTGCAGTCCCCAGGTTTATGCACCAACAGCCCATTTCAAGCACTCATTCCTCACCCTGGGCAGTTCCCAGGGACCAGAGCAGGGCCCCTTTGCTGCTGCAGAGGGAGACACAGGTGTGTCCAAGCTCCAGCCATGCTCTGAATGCCACAGACACAGCACAGGCTCCACAGCAGGGCTGTCCTGCCCTGACATCCACTTGGGAAGGGCTGCTCCTCATCACCTTTCCTGTCTAGCAGCACCAGGCACAGAACCAGCTCTGCCAGAGATCCCTCATGGCTCAAAACACGCCTGGCCATTTGTTATACAACAGTAAAAGAGGTTATAAAAGCTTTTATAGAGAAGGCAAACAGCATCACAACCTGGAGGAAGGTGGTTTTAAGCTGGAAGAGCACTCTGTTGTAATTCTGGATTTAGATGTGGAAGAGAATTGTTTGGATGATTTACTGGGCTGTGCTGTTCCCCAGCAGCTGTTTAAATATTTATGTGCTCCCCAGAACTTTCTAGGAGGACACTTGCACCTTTCAAAGCAGCTTGCAGAGTGCTCTGATTCACAGGAACACACTGCTCCTCTGCTCATAACCTCCTCCTTGTGCCACTGCAGGTACACAGACCTGAACTCACAATCCAGGGTGCACCAGGAAGGCTCAGCCTTAAAACAGTCTGAACCCAAGCAGAGCCAGAAAGCAACAGAGGCAGCTACACAGACAGAATATTTAAAACCAACCCCTATGCAAAGTAAGAGGGAAAGGAGAGGCTGGTGCCTTCTCATTGATGCCAAGATAAAATCTATTAATTCACAATCATAACAAACCCGAGCACAATGAAGACTGATAATACAGGTTTTATAGAGCTCATTCCACTGACTGGGAAGAAAAATAACATGGAAATGAAGAGGCAATGAGATCTCATTAGCAGACAAAGGCAGGTGCAGAAGGACTGGTCACTGCTGGGCTGTGCAGCAGAGCTGGAGGTGCTGGTGCCAAATCCCAGTGTCCTGCCACCCCACAGGTATTGTTATTTCTATTTTATGAAAACGAGCAGCTGAGCTGACACCAGAGACTGCCAGCCTGGAGAGACCAGCTGTCCCTGAGCTCCAGGAAAAGGTTTGCTCAGGTGTTCTGGTTTACCAGACAAAACCACTGATCTCAGAGCTCCTCTGCTGCTGCACTTGCTCTTCCTTTGATTCTGCAAAGACATTTCCTTGTTTTCTCTTGCTATCTGCCTAGTTTTAATCCTCATTTACTCTGTCCAGAGAGATGCTGCATTGAGAAACTTTCAAAGACACCAAAAGACTCTTTTAGGGATGCAAGAACACCAAAAGACCCTTTTAGGAATACAAGAAGTGTTGCAAAATTGCATCAAAGGCAAAACAAAGTGGGAGGAAGAAATCTCACTTAACTCCAACAGATTGACACAAAGCAAACCAAAGAATCTCATTAAACCTCAATCCAGCAACCAAGCCAGAGCCAGGTAACACCACCTTCATTTGCATGCAGCCTGCAATGCTGGTACAAGCCCTCATTGCAAAAATCAGAGTAAATCAAAAGCTTCTCAGCATTAGCTGAGCATTCTGTGCTCTGATAACAGAGCAAAATCTGTTTTTCTCAAATGGAATCCTCTGTCCTCCTTTATGGCAGCAGGGGCTGAACAGGCTTATCCAGGAGCTGCATCTCAGGCATTTTCTCTGAGCAGCAAGTTGTGACACAGCTGTGGGATGTGTTCCCCTCACATCACAGGTTCAGCACCAGGAGAGCACGGTGGTTCTGCTGATGGTGTGACTGCTGTGCACCACCATTCATGTGGAAATATTCCAATTACCTAATGAAAGTCTCTCTGGAATGGGAGACCCTCACACAACACACCCAGAGCACAGTTCCATGTGACAGAAGCTGCCACTCTCCTGCCCAACCGTTCTGTGGGTTAATCCCAGCAGTGATTTATTAACTTCTTCTGCCTGCAAGTGTGATAAAGGCAGTTCAGAAGCAATTAATATTTATGTATTTCTAATCACTTAATACCACTGTGACTCTCTCCCTGCCCACACATCCCTAACTGCCCCAGGACTGACCAGCCCTCAGCTGATCTCACCTCACAGCCCATCTGTCAAAATGCAGCATGGAAGGGAAGGGTTTCCCTGCCACCAAGCTGCGAGGGACATCCAAGGGCTGAGCAGGGTGGGACATGTCCCTGAACACTCTGAGAGACTTTTCTTGCTGAGAATTGGAGAGCTAACATGGGGTTCATAACTTAGTGACTTATTATATATAAGTCTAATATATATATATATATAGACTAATATGTATATATAGACTAATATATATATATATTATAATATATATATATTATAAATAAAACTATTTCTATCTGTGTTTCAGCTAATCACACAGAGTACAAAAACATTGACAATACTTCTATTTAATCATTTAAAGCACACGTAGTTTTAGTAAGCAGCTTACTTTTAAAAACAATAACTTATTCATAAGAAAACAAAACACAAAAGTCTATTCAAACTTTAACTTTCTAAAAATATACATTAAATAAACTTATTACTACTTAAAGTAACACTTAACATAAAACTATTATTCTATTCTCACATTTACATTACTCATTTTTCTACTACTTTAACATTTCACTATCTTTACTTTCTTAAACTTACTTTTTCTTTCCTTTCTTAAAACTCTCTAATTTTTAAAATTCCCACAAGCAGAACCACCTGAGGTATAAAAATCTGAAACCCCTGGTGCCCTCCTCCTCAGGTGGGGCATGTCCCAAAAATGCCAATGGCTTTGTGGGGTTTATTATGGCCTCCAGAGCCAGGTGCCCTCCCTGCCCCAGATCCATGGCCCTGCACACGTCAGCTCAGCATCTCAGGAATGGCTCAGAGTGTCACAGGGACCCTGTCTGCAGCACCTTGTGCCATATGGTTGCAATTCTTCTCAGCAGTTTTCAGGGACTGTAACAGCTCAATGAAAAATCAATTTCATCAGACTGACGCCAGGTTTTGGCAATGTCCAGGAAGGTGCTAACTAAGCTGCACTAAATTTTAGAGGATAGCAACTCACAGCTGACATCAGAGATGTGCAAAGCCAAATTCCTTTCTAAGGAAATGCTGTGCACCAGGTGAATCCCTCCAGGTGGGGTCACATGCTAAATGTGTCCCTGTCACACAGCAGAGTGCTGGAAGCGCCCTGGAATTCCTGTACACATTCATTTTTCCTATTGCCCAATCGAGGACAAGGAGTGCCACAGAAAACACAGGGTTCAGCAACTTGGTTTTCTCCAGTCAAGAGGAGAGAAGGAAAATATGATCTCTGATTTACTCTTGAAGGCCTACAATCACTTTTTCCAAAATTAACAGCCTCCAAAATTTCCACACCACAGCACAAGAGAAGCAGCAACTGAGCATGTGCAGGAATGCCAAAAGCAAACAACAAGCCAAAAATTAAATGTCCTGATTTTCATGTTATGAATTATTTGTGGCTTTTGCTGCTGCCACTCTCCCATGGATTAACATCTCGTGTAACACCTCCTGTTTTTGTCTGTTGTTTAATTTGTCTCGCAATAAAAAGAAAAGAAGCCTTTACTAATAATTAATGTGCTTTGAGCAACTCTTGTCACTGCACTTACATCGAGGCATCTGAAGAAATGCAAAACTGCCTTTTGAAGTGCCTGATTTCCCAGCACGACAAGACAATGGCTGAGCCTGTTCCATGAGTGCAGTTCTCCTCCTGTTTTTATTGCCTTGAGGCAGTCTGGGTGCTGGGGGCCAGGAAAAGGGCTGGGATGGGGCAGCCTGGGCCAGTTCTGTGCTGCTGACAGGACAGGACAGGACAGGACAGAACAGGACAGGACAGGAGAGCCCATCCCATGGTGGTGACAGAGCTCTGCAGCCCACCCTGAGCTGGTGCAAGAGCCCAGATTCACAGCATGGCATCTGCAGCCTCAGCCTGTACCAACACCTGAATGTCCTTGCTGTCCCAGAGAAGCAGAGCAGGGCAAAAACAGAGTCCAGATAACCCTGTGTCCCACAGATCATGGCAGTGTGTCCCTGCCCACAAAGAGCTCCCTGTGGGCCACATCTCCAGAGGATGTGTGTGCTATTTTCAGTTTTTCCCACTCTCCTGCCAAACCAAAGATGTTCCACGTCCCTCCAGCTGTGCTGAACATCTGCTGTCTCCACCACGCTTCACCTTCCCTGCAGTTCTTGTTTGGTTTGGGGTTCATCCCAACTCCCTCCATTCCCTAAATCCTCCACAGAGTCAATTTGCTTCACTTCTGCACCGAGCCTTTGATGCATTTGGACACGCTTTATTGGAGCCCTGAAAATCAGAACAAGATTGTGTGTGGCACGAGCTGGGGAGCAGGAGAGATCCTGCACGTGGCTGCTGCATGTGTCAGCACAGAGAGGAGAGCTTGTGGAGAACAACAAGGGGGAGACACAGCCCCAGGGCACAGCAGGCTCAGCCTCAGCACCCCAAATGTGCCTCACTCCACACGATTTTCCCCCTGTGCAAGCAGGCAAGCTGCTCAATTGCTGGGCTTCTTGATGGAAGTGCCCAAGGGAGCCAAGCTGGATGGGCCTTGGAGAAACCTGGGGTTGTGGAAGATGTCCCTGCCCACAGAGGGGAATTGGAACAAGGTGATTTTTAAGGTCTTTTCTAACCCAAACCATTGTGGGATTCTGTGTTTGCCAGGACAAAGAAAAGTACAGTCACACAACAATGGACAGAGATGGTGGTTTTGAAAAGAGCCTCTCAGCTTTCATGCCACTGTGGGGAGGGAATTGCCACGGATGTCTCACTGAATCCCCAAGACTCATGAGCTCTGGGCTAGGGGGAAAGCTGCCAGATGTTCCCATCTCCTCACCTCAATATCAAGGTCCCATTTATATAAACTGAACCAAGCAAGGAAACAGCCTGATGAACACATCAGGAGTGCTCTGTGGCAGAGGGAAGCCAGGAGAGACAGGCAATGCCCTACTACAAACTATGTGTGCTTTATTTACAATCATTTCCCTCCAGGCAGAACAACACAGGTCACATCCCCAGGTGTGCCTCTGCATCCCCACCTGCACCACAGCACCCACCTGATGGAGGAACAGGAGAGAAACTCCAGCTTATGGCACTAAAATCCACCTGCACCACAGCACCCACCTGATGGAGGAGCAGGAGAGAAACTCCAGCTTATGGCACTAAAATCCAGCTGCACCACAGCACCCACCTGATGGAGGAGCAGGAGAGAAACTCCAGCTTATGGCACTAAAATCCAGCTGGTGACTTTCTGACCTGCCTGTTTGAAGGGGAACAAAAGGCAAGCAATGGAAATTACAGGCACACAGAAGCAGAGAGCAAAGGACAGATCTGGCTGTGCAGTGGAGACAAGCCCTGCATGCCCCAAAGTGCCTCAGGGGACATGAGGGAAGGGCACTGCCAAGTTTAGAGGGAGCCACGCTGCAGTTCTGGGAGTAGCATCATTCCCTCCCTACAAATTCATTAAGCACATGAATTTTTCTAATTATTCACACTACATCGTGTAGCAGGGTTTAATTGCAAACATGTGCTGATTTGAATAAAAATACATTTTAAAAAAGGAGATTGATATATTGTGACGGTTTTAATACAGTTTGCAGGAACTCAAGGCAGAGCAATCAGATTTTGTGCTGCAGGACTCTGTGTCCAGCACACTCCAAGGACAGAGCTCTGTCACTCACTCCAGCATGGCCAGCTCAACCCTTAGCACAGGGGACAGCCCAGAAGCCTCCTGAAATAAGCATGAACAGACCTGAGCAGGCTTTGCAGAGACCACACTCGAGGAAAAGGGGCTGCTGGAGGCAGAGGGGAGGGACTCACCTGCATTAGGATGTTGAGCAAAACAGGGACCTTGACCTGATCTCCCTGCAGGAACAGGTTCTTTTTGACTAAGCCCAGGCCTCCCCAGCCTGGGGATGATGCCTGGTCCAGCACAGACTGGTCCAAACTCTGGGTTTCTGTGGCTGAGATGACTTTGGAGGTATTAGAAAGTCTTTTTTCCCAACCCCACAACCAAAGAAGTTGAGATTCATCAGTTCTGCTTTTCAAAGTTATTTTCTCTCATCTATTCCATTTTTCCTCTGACCTGCTGAGATCTGTCCAGCAGGTCAGTTGTGGCACAGTCCCTGCCTTGGGGTGGTGTTGGCTTTTTATACTAAGAACTACCTGTACTTTATTTACAATAATATTCCAATACCCATCACCTGTGTCAGACAGTCTGTCTCTACTCTAAACCAATCCAAAAGTGCCACCATCACAGCAGAAGATGGACGTGAAGAGGGAGAAGAGGGAGAAGAGGGAGAAGAGGGAGAAGAGGGAGAAGAGGGAGAAGAGGAGAGGGGAGAAGAGGGAGGAAGAAGAGGGAGAAGAGAGAAGGAGGGAGAAGAGGGAGACCAGGGAGAGAGGGAGAAGAGGGAGAAGAGGGAGGGAAGAGGGAGAAGAGGGGAGAAAGAGGGAGAAGAGGGGAGAAGGGGAGGAAGAGGGGAGAAGAGGGAAGAGAGGGAGAAGCGGAGAAGAGGGCGAAGAGAAGAGGGAGAAGAGGGAGAAGAGGGAGAAGAAGAGGGAGAAGAGGGACGAAGCGGGGAGAAGAGGGAGAAGAGGGAGAAGAAGAGGGAGAAGAGGGGAGAAGAGGGAGAAGGAGGGAGAAGAGGGAGAAGAGGCGAGAAGAGGGAGAAGAGGGAGAAGAGGGGAGAAGAGGGAGAAGAGGGAGAAGAAGAGGGAGAAGAGGGGAGAAGAGGGAGAAGAGGGAGAAGAGGGAGAAGAGGGAGAAGGAGAGGGAGAAGAGGGAGAAGAGGGAGAAGAGGGAGAAGAGGGAGAAGAGGGAGAAGAGGGAGAAGAGGGAGAAGAGGGAGAAGAGGGAGAAGGAGAGGACACATCCAGATTCCTCCATCTTGCCTCTTGAACCCCCATTCTAAATCCCCAAAATTCTACTTTTTCATCCTGTGACAAATTCACTATCATTCTACCCAAACTCTTGTGGCTTGTAAATCTTCACACAAAGTTGGTAATTGTTTCCATGGGCTAAAATCAAAGGCACAGGTGGTTTTGACCCCGTGCCAAGCTCTCTGAGCCCCTTGCCAGGGTCTCGAGTCCTCCAGGGCAGCCAGAGGAATGTCCTGGGTCGTGACACAAAACCCTGGCATCACTCTTCCACCCACCCCACCACCAGCAGGGTGTTTTTGGCAGCTCTGGGTGAGCAGGGCTGCTGCAGCCCCAGGGACCCTGGCGGGTGTCAGGGCGCCTTGTGGGCTCACACACCACAGCCAGGGCTACCGTGTGATGCTCACCGTTGCCATGGAAACGGTGGCTTCTCACAAAAAGACACAGAAATAGCCTCAGCACTGGCTGAGCGTGGGCACAGACAGGCTGGGGCGCCCCTGCAGCCGGGTCAGTGCTGCCCAGCACAGCCCTGCCCTGCCCAGCCAGGACCAGGCACTCATTTTTGGATAAGCAGGACCTTTCCATGGCTCCCTAATAACACACAAAATGGCAGCAAGCAAGGCAAGCTGAATCCCATGCAGGCAGCCCGTTGCCTCTGGTACTTTGCATAATCAGGGCTTGTCAGTCCCCATCAGCTTCAGCTCAGAAATCCAAGAGGAAAAGCCATGTAAGGTGGCAACAGACTTAGAAGAAGCCTCCAGAGAACAAATCTGTCCATCGCTGATGGGGGATTATTTTAATTCTGGATCCCTGATAAAAGGCTGCATGCTTGGCTGGCTGGCTAAGCTAAAGCACCTCTTCCCAAAACCACAATCAGGCTCAGCAGCTCTAACCCCAGATCAGTTTACTGTCACTGCTGACAGCTCTAAATGCTCCCTGCCCAGCTGACATCCGAGAGTTAGAGCAGAGGCAGAGATGCTCCAGGTCATGCACGAGTTTTGGTGCAGCAGGTGGGCTGAGCTCCTCTCCACTCCCCAGGATGGCTCCTCTCCCACCCTGTGCTGCCAGCCCGAGATGACTCACTGACTGCCACCTGGTGAGGATTTACAGGAGCTCGGGTGCCACCAAGGCAGTGAGAAACTCCAGCCAGGAGCCCTCCCTGCGTGCGATGAGCGATGGGCTCTGCTCCCTCCAGCCACAGCTCCCTGCTACAGCACAGCTCCTTGTCATCAACAGAATGATTTAGAAACAAGACACCAGGAATGCCAATGTTTCCAGAGTCAGCACAGAGCAGCTAAACCTCTGGCCTCATTAAACTGCACATCCAAATTCCACATCCTCTAAAGGGTATCGGCAGATTTCATTAAACTCCTTCTTATCATCGTGTAATCTGTCTATTAGCTTTGTGAGCACCAGCAAACAAGGAGCTTTATCTTAAGTAAAACATAAAACATTTACATCCTTCCTACAGCACTTTCTTTATCTTTGCCCATCTTTGATTTAAAAAAAGAAAATAACAAACCCCCTCCTTTTGTTTGCATTTGCTTTCTTCTAAGAAGCAGGAGCATCTCCCACTCTCAGCCACACTAAACAAAAGCGTGCTGGACTTTTGTTTTATGTTCTATGAGTTTTTTGTTTTATGAGTTTTATGTCAGACCTGTCTTGCATCTCAGCAAGCCACTCAGATAACTCATGTTTTATCTCCTCTGGAAAAAAAAACCCCATTCTGTCCCTTACTAATAGATGAGCAATGGTTCATCAATGCCCACTGCAGTGCTCCAGCCCCGCGTGGCAAAGGGTCCCCAGAAATGCAAATTGTTCTATTTCTGTGAGAAATTAAACTGCAGAAGGGCTGGAGCTGGGCACTGGCTGCTCCTTTCAGAGACCAGCTCTGACTCATAGGTTTGGAAAGGTCTCCCTTTCCCTGCATAGTCTGGGGACTCCAATTCCTACAGTATTTATCAGGCATCCCCAACAGAAAGGCATTAAAACCAGTTAATGTGTTTCATATACCATCCATTTTCCAAGTGGAGTTTGTAGATTATCCTGCACTCGTGGCTGTCAGCCTTATGGTCTGGCTAGGAGGAAAAAGGGCTCAAAAATGCTCCTTGTATATTCTGCAAAGCCAAAACCATCCCAGCTGCTTTGCAATGTCCTGTCTAACCCACTGTCAGAGCAGAGCACTATGGAGTGGCTCCTCACATCCCTCTGTCCTCACTCCCCTGTTCCCAGATGTTTGGATCTGCTGGGAACCCCCTGTGCCTGTGTGAGCAGCCCAGCATCTCCTCAAAAAGCACAACAAGCTGAAAGTGCACTGATAATTAACCAGAGAAAATAATGGGTCCCCACACTCTGTGTGACTCCTGCCCCCGCCAGACTACCACGAACTACAGCTGTGTGCTTGAAAATTAGACAGATTAATTATTGCCACAATTAGTAGTATTGTGAATCATCTCTGGTGGCAGGAAATAATATTGTCATAAACTTGTCTAATTGCTCAGGATTTCCAAATGAGCAGTTGAATCCACAGTTATCATCTTGATGCTTTCACTAGTGACACTGTAGGGTGGAAAACACGGAATTGATTAATTAGTTTTCATTTTAAGTCAAACTAAACTCTGGCTTCAGTGCTGTCGCTGAAGCCAAGACTGAAGCTCAGAGGTGGCATCCCCAGTGTCCTGAGATCCAGGGTTACAGCTGAGAGCAGGGAACTGCCAGCCTGAGCACCCTGCTCACACAGCCAGGCCACAACAGCTTCTGCCTCCAACACAATCAGCTCTCATGTGCTCATTGTATGTCCAATAATAGAGGGGCCTGCACAGCATTCTGCAGAACAGCAGCTTTTTAACCCACTAATTTATGGTTTCAAGGCTGTGGGTGTTCAATTCCATCCCGTTCCTGGGGGTTTCTGACAAGCCACTCCAGGTGCTGCAGATCCAGCACTCCGAGCTTTTCCCGTTTTCTCGGTGAATTTTGAAACCAGAGCATGTCTCACCTTCACAGCTCACTGCTGGGTGTCATGTCTCTGGCTGCATCCTCCAAGCTTTAAATACCAACGTCTCACTTCAGCACCAGGTCACCCACTGTTTTTAAGCGGCTGGATCAAATTTAGGAGCAGTTTTGAGTTCACAGTGCAGCTCCCCGTGTTCTCCTCATGGTTCCTGGCACTTTCTGAGAGCTGTGGGTGCAGCTCCATCACACCCAGCTCACGGGCAGTGGGGCTCAGGTGCCCTTTGTGACACACACAAGTAACATGGATGTGATATACCAAACAAGCAGATCAAAGCCAGGAGACAAGTGACACCTCCAGGGTGTCATAAACTGGAAAGGTTTATTTATATTCTCCCACCTTCAGGATTTGTTTCACCAACAAAGATGCATTGGCAAAAAGCAGGTCTAAGCTTAACCATACCTTCTACACCATTTCCCCTTAAACAAGGCAAAGTAAATATATTTCTGCTTCAGAATTAAGAGCAGCAATATTCTTCTCCCCTATTGCTTTCTAAATGAAGCTCCTGAAAAAAACCCTTTTTGAAGCTTCCCAAATTCATTTCCAGACCAGCTCCCCGCTGTGCTCAGGAGAAATGGATATTAAACAAGGCTTTTGAAGAGCAGCTGCCCGTGAGCTGCTCTGGGGACAGCTCAGCTCAGCTTTTTCCATGTCTCCAGGAAGCAGGACAGACACCAGAACACTCAGGACCAACCTGCATGTGTAGGCAAAATGCTGCCTTTGGGAGAAAGCTGCACCTGAGGTTTGAGTCCCAGGCAGCCAGGGCTGGCAAAGTCACCCAGGCCCCTGACAGCACAATAAAGGTCTAAAAACCTGTCAAGCATTGCACAACAGGCAAGTTTTGATATTGCAAATATTCATCTCCAGCCATTTCTAGTTAATGAAACAGAGCAAACTGTCGAGGAAAATGGGAACATTACAGTAAAAACAAACTAACAAATTAAACTCTAATGCAATTAGAGAGTAATTAGGGATCTATCCTCTGGGAGCATTTTGGAACTCTGGGTCTGTCTCAAAAATCTGATCCCTCTGCAACTTTATTCCTTTCTAGTTAATAAGGAAGGAGCGGGTGGCACGGCTCC